>CM051663.1:63571833-64771833 GCA_028020825.1 Podargus strigoides | reverse complement strand
TAACCCTAACCCTAAACCTAACCCTAACCCTAACCCTAACCCTAACCCTAACCCTAACCCTAATTTTTTTACTTGTTAAGAAAATAAGTGCATATATACCCTAACCCCTAACCCTAACCATAACCGTAAACGTAACCCTAACCCTAACCCTAAACCTAACCTTAACCCTAACCCTAACGCTAACCCTAATTTATTTACTTGTTAAGAAAATAAGTGCATATATACCCTAACTCCTAACCCTAACCCTAACCCTAACCCTAACCCTAACCCTAACCCTGATATACCTGAAGACAAAAAGACAGCCTCAAGACCTATGCATTTTTCCTCATTTATTTATTTACTTGTTAAGAAAATAAGTGCATATATACTTGTATTTGCTGGCTAACTATTGTCAAAACCGTAATTGTAATAATAAAATACATAGGAAGACAAGAAAGTGGTTAGTAAAATAATGTAAATCAGGTTCTATCGCCTGCCATTTTTTAAGGACATACACTAAACCAAAGCTTTCTGAAATATGCCTGCCTCTTAAGATCAACAGTGCTACTCTGACGAAGCTATAGAAAAAAAATATATACATCACAATTATTTTAGTAATTTACATTTTCCTAAGAAATGTCATGATTTTTTCTTACCTGTTTGCTTACACAAACCAAACAAGAGAAAGAGATGACTGATATAGGAGATTCTGCTTTAAAATCCTGTTAGAGATCGCAAGATAGCTAGAATGAACTGCAATCTGGCTGAAATTGTTAATGTTCTTCAAACAATTTACTCTCTTTCTCTGGGAAAATCACACTGCAGGAGAGAAGAATTGCTGAGAACCCTGGAGTACTGCCTATTGAAAGACACATAAAATGGTGGCTATTTCTGACAGTTAGCTTGATTCACTTACAAATCAGAGGTCTGTTAAACTGGTGTATGACCACTGTAAAGCTGAAATCTTTATGCTGCCTCTGTTCTTTACCTTTATTTACTGTGTCTTAGGTTAAGAGAAGTTTTCACCTTTCAGGAACTAATAGAAAAGTACAGAATTTCCGAATGTGAATAAATAAATCAAATATATGAAAGAGTGCAGACTTTGAGGTATTTAAGGTGTTTTCTTACAAATGATTTGGCCTAGAAGTAGTTTGAATGACTATATCAGCAGTTCCAACAAGCTACACCTAGCTGTTTTGTTGCAACTGACTTTAGCAATAATGAATACCCAGAAAATAGTCTCAGATAAGAAAGTACAGTCTGAAAGATGCACAAACTCTCCAGAGCACACTGAAGACTCTTCTGGGTCGTGGACAAGGCACCCATACTTCCTAGTAGTGATGTCAGGAGGACAGAATGGCCTAGGATGTATGTTGAATTCATCTCCAATGTTGAAAGAAAACAAACACTTTAATGTGATCAGAAGAGAAGGAGGTTTTCTGGGTTTACCCTGATGAGAAGAAGAGATGAATGGAAGATACTGACCACTACTGTCTCTGACCTGGCACACTGATAGTGGAAAGCCATGACTGCTTAAGCTCACTGCAAATTTACCTCACTAACATACTAAAATACCCTCCCCTAAGCTTGAAAAAGATTAATCTCTGAGAAGATGACCCCTACTCACAGAAGTCCCCTGCTGAGCACACGTAGTAAAAAACAGAAACACTGCCTCTTTAAATGGAAGTGGGGGACTAGCGAACCAATAACATAGGTATGGGGTATGGATACACCTAGAGATAAAGTAATTTTGCATACTTTGTTCTATAAAAGAAATCCTGTATTTTAGTAGGGTGTGCTAGCTTTGTGGAGTTATCCCCTCGCACCCCCCTCTGTGCCAAACTGGAATAAAATACCTCTACCCTGCACACCAGGTAGACTATCCCCTTTTGGGATGACAGTATGATACCTAGCACAGGGAAAAAGTATTCCTTGAGATGATGTATGAGCATTCAAAAGAGAAAGCTCTATTGAGTAATAACGGCACTAGCCAGTTCCCCTGTTTTTAATTATATTGGCCTCATTACTATTATCCAGTACATAAAATCCTTGTTATTAGTTTCAGAGTTAGATTAAGAAGAAAATACATGTTACCATTCTTTCCAGATTTAATTTTGAATTAAAGGCCCTCTGCAACACATACTTTAAAACCTCTTATAATTGCTGACATTTCATTTAAAGGAAATAATTTGCATCTTTTAATTTATACATTTTACAATAACTTATCTATTTGTACAAATCATGAAACAGTCAGTATAAGACCCTCCCACCATTCCCTCCAATATGTTGGATGAGTGTTTTTATCACTACAGAACATCCCAAGGGAATATTCATTGCAACAATATTCTCAGAAAACTGAAGGATCCACCTCTTATTGAGATATTTACCATAGTATTTTCCCTAACAAGCGTGGTCTTTGAGGTTACATTTAAAGTAAATCCTGAAGCCAGCTGCCTATGTACCTCTGTGCAAATCTCAAACACATTTAGTATGAAGAATAAAATCCTTCAGAGGTATATAGCAGATTGTAATATCTTTCCTATGGAACTTATGTATATATTTTATGTATTTTAAATTGCATTATATTTCAAATCCATCTCTTGTGAATAATTGCCCATCCATTCCACTTTCATTGAAAGCATTGGCTTGTTAAGATAACTGCATGATTATGTGAATTTAAAAGATAATAAGGCAGAAGTAAATGTGTAGCCAATCACAGCTCTTCTAATTGTCTGTGTAGCCAATGAGAGATATAATTAGAAGCACAGAAAATGAGGAGCACTTTTTCTAAGGCAAAACTATAGTAAGTTGTCTTTCTTTTTAGTTTCATTTTCTTTTTTTTTTTTTCTGTAACAGAGAATTATTTGCACCAAATATATGAGTCAGAAGGTATTTATGCAAATACAGTATTGTCTAAATTCCAATTAATTCTGTTTCATTAAAAACAAATGACAAAACCAATTCACCATCCTATTTAACAATACTATGCACTGATAAATTAACCCAAGAATGTAAAGAAACTGGGAAAAAAAAAAAAAAAAAAAAAAAATGAACAAAACTACAACCAGAAAGGTGAGAATGTACTGGGAATACAAATTACTTTTGTTTTTACTAAACTCTAACTTGTGTACCAGTACTCAAATAATTGCATGTACATCAGATATTGGCTCCCATTAATGCTTGATTAAAATGTACAGTGTCTGGCTCTGTTGGTGTAAATAAACGTTTTAATTACTCACAAGGATGGACAATTTGCAGAAAATTATAACTTCTTCCAGATTTTTTATTTACTTCACTGCAAATAAGGTAGATTCAGCTCTTTCTTCTTCTGTTCCTCTCCATCTCTGGAGACATTTAAAACCCATCTGGACATGTGCCTGTGTGATCTACTCTAGGATCCTGCTCTAGCAGGGGGGTTGGACTAGATGATATTTGGAGGTCCCTTCCAGCCCCTACCATTCTGTGATTCTGTGATTCTGTGATTCGTGTTTCCTTCATAAAAAATCTTTCTTTCAAAATAATTTTTAATGTTGTAAGACAACAGGGAAAAAGGGAGGGGGGAGGTAAGGATAAACTATGTGCATAAACCAGTAGTGTGCACAGATCAATGGTCTGAATATGGTTAATTCTTGAAATACAGCTCTTATTCAGCCTAGTCATTGTGTTGCCCGAGAAGCAGATTTGTATCCAGCCTTTGAAACTGATTCCACATGCTCAGGAGAGATACTGTTTTATTCAGGCCTGGATGCTCAGTGGACATTTCCACAAATCAAGCACACTGACAGCAAACTTCAGTGTTTCTTTTATAACACAAAAATCTAAGGTTAGTAATTTTCCAGACATGCCTTACTAGATACTGATTGTTTAGCAATTTACATAAAATCACATATTCATTCAGATAGCTATACATGCTCAGAGGAAAGCTCTTCCCCTGTGCAGGGGTCTTTTGACCTGGAGGTGTGTTTTTTAGTATTATATTGGAGGCAGTTCATTTCAGGATACCTTAAAAGTTAATTTCATGCCAGGTTGACTAATCAGTTAACTCCTTTGCCTGGCTATCACATAACTCTGTCTTGAAACAATCAATTCCAGTTGTTCCTTTAGCTGAAGTCTGAAAACAGGGCTTCAAACAATACAGTATCCTCAGTACTGCTGTCTATGTTCTGTTTATGATTGATCAAGTTTTATAGTTAAACCTGAACAACAGAAAGTTCTAAAGAGTTTGCAAAGCAAAACCAATTTGTTCTTTTACAGCTGATATTTAGTCAATTATTATCCTAGACTATACAAAAATACATAAAAAAGTTAAACTTATCAATATGACTTCCTAGACCTAATGATGTTAATATCTAGTATGACTATCAGTTGTCACCTGGACAGTTTCCTTTGGCCTCTCTGGAGCAATGATTCAAAGGCACAAATAACAGTATCTTTGCAGATCAGTCAGCAGAAGGAAGTTAATCTTGCTGTCATATGTCAGGGAGCTGCATTTTCTGAAGTCATTGGCCCTGATCCTAAGCTAATGGTATAATTCTCATTTAACTGATGGGATCTGGTTAGAGTCAAATGGGAGCACAATGCAAATTTCTGACAGCAGAATGTAGGCTTTAATTATTTCAAGAGTGTTAAGTTTTAGCTGATGTAATCCCCTCCACCCCACTCCCTGGGATGTGTTTTAATGCACTTAGGAAGCATTATGTCACCCTCTTCTTATTCAGGAGCAGTTCTCCTAATTCAGGAGTAGTCTTTAGCAACTGTTCACATTGTTCCCTGAAAAGGAGACATTAACTTTTGCAGACTGATTTAGTTCTTGACCTCAGACAAGTGCTAAGAGAAACAGTAAACTAGAGCAGTAAACTGGAGCAGCAGAGGGAGGTCTTAGTAATTACTGACCAACTGGCCATCTCCAGCCACTGATTTCTCACTAGAGAGACACAATTTGTGGCCATTTGTTCATGTGCAGCCATCCTCCCAGTACAGTCTTCTCTGCTGGCAGGGATAAGCACGATGAAGCAGACCAGGGAAGTAGCTTCTGGGTTCTGCAAAAAGAGAGATTAGGCTTCCCACTGGTAACTAGTTATTATCTGTCTTGCAGAAGACAGTTGCTATGTGAAGACTCCCATAGAAGATGAGACAACTGAAAGTCATATGACTGGGGTAAGCCTCTAGTTTACACTGCCATTAATATCAGGAGAGAAGGTGCCTATTGGTTCATAGAAGCATCTGGGAATTTTCTTTTCTGTGGAGGAGTAGAGTCCTGGGTCAGGGCCTACTCTAAGTTTTCTCTCACATTCTTCCTGTGCAATTGAGATCTTGCTGGAGGCACACCTATCACTAGCTGATAAGGACATTTCAGCTTGGGATGGCTGCTGACAGGATGTGTAAATCTTACCCTGTATAGTGAAGTTGAATATAAGAGTTACCACCAAAGGATTAGTCAGTGTGCATTTTTCACTGTTTTTATTTTCTTTCTCACACAGTGTAACACGAATCTCACATACAAATCTGGCATTTCCAGCATTCAGAGGGACTCATTTACATCTAACACTAGTAAGAGACCCTGGTAGTGGTGTTAGTTGGCCACTGAGTGGCTGCATATTGTGGTATGGCCTCAAACTGGCGAGCGGGCCATTGAGTAAATTTGTATTCTCTGCCAGACATCTGTGAATGTGCTGAAAAAGTCCTCAGGGTAGAAATGCTGGCACTAATCCACTTGGAATGACTTTTTAAATAAAAGCAACAAATATGAGAAAGAGGAGGTTATTCTGCTTTCCTTGTAATTGGTATGGGCTCAGCATTGGAATGCTTGCAGTGCAAAAAGTGATTGAAAAGCAGTTTGTCTTCTAGGGGAGATAACCACAGTCCATAATGCAACATTATTAAATAGTTACGAAACACATTTTAACCATAACTAAAGTCAATTCAGTCTACAATCAGAATTACTTTATACCAAAAATACTTTATCTTGTATCGATATCCTGTATCTATGTTATTGGTTAGCGAGTCCCCCACTTCCATTTAAAGTGGCAGTGCTTCTGCTTTTTACTACCTGTGTTCAGAGGGTAGGGGGCTTTTGTGAGTAGGGGTCATCTTCTCAGAGATTAATCTTTTTCGAGCTTAGGAGTATTTTAGTATGTTTTAGTATGTTTGTTAATGAGGTAAGTTCATCGTAAGTTTAGGCAGTCAATGCTTTCAACTGTCAGTAGTCAGTGATATCAGCTGATATCAACTATCAGCTGCAGGTCAGAGACAGTAGTGGTTAAAATTAAAAAATACCCTGCAGATTTAAGAATCACACGTATTTTTTAAAATGAAACTTAGTTTTTACTTATAATGAATAAATAAATTAAAATCAGCACAAGAAGTGAACATACAGAGATTAGCTGGACCAATGAGTAGTTGGTATTGGCTAGAATTTATATTAACTCTGATAAATAAATCTATTTCTAGAACACTCATAGCATAACAGTTGAAAGTATGTGCACAAACGTATATGTGCACAATCCCCAGCTCTATATTTGGACTGAATGAGCATGAATGTGGGAAACATAATGTCTTAAATATAGACCCAAAGGAAAAATCTACTGTGGCCTGAACCACAGCTTTTTGCCTCATTTGAGGAATAAATGACACATATATTATGAGAGTTATTCTGAACTATTATATTATGCATACTTATTATGTGGTCATTTTATCTGTTTTTAAACTTATGCTAGCTTGCCTATATCTTACTTAGTTTAAAATTTCATCTTATCTTTCTCAGTTGACTTTGTAAACGAACAACAGGCAGGAGCTCATTATAGAAAAATTAATGCATTGAAAGCATATGCATGTAATTGATAGGCTTTTTTTTTTTTTTTGGTATGTGGAGCAAAAGCTGATTTTTTTTAAAAGATATGAAATCCCTTCAAAATTCCAGCTTCAATATAATTACCATAGGACCTCAGGAAGCTAGGCATATCAGAAATGTATCAGAAGACAGGTGGGCTTTTTTAAATTAAATAATCACAATATAGCACCTTTGACAGGAAAGTTTTTTCAAAGAAGGATTTTTGGCAGAATCCAAAGGGTAGAAAGCTATCACAAAATAGCCAGTGGACAGCACAACAGATATGAGAGAAATGGAAGAGCAGGGACTTGGTCATATGCAGCTCGGTTCCCTTAGCAATGGCCCCCAAATCTTCTCTGTCTTTCTGTCAGAATTACTACATTTTAATCAGATAATATCTGTTTAATCTTGTATTAGGAAGAATAGCTCCAAATGGAAAAAAAAAAAGAGAAGCTGAAATTCTGTCACATTCATGTGGGCAAGGTAACTACTAGAAATGATATGCTCACAAAATCAAGTCTGAACTAAACCAAGAAACAAATACGTTACTCTTAGAATACCAGCAATTCTGATACCCTGTGATATAATTTATGAAACCTTCTAAAACTTTTCTGATCTGTTCATGCAAAGAATTTTGAGTGTTCTGTAAGTTTTATAAGGCTTTCTGTTTTCTACACAAGTCTAGATAAAAATATGTGATACTGTATACATTCTCATGGAACAACCATGAAATATAGTAAAGTCCTTCCTTTTCGATACATTAAAGCTCATTGAGGGAGGTTCTCAGAACATACAGATGTGGTGTATGGGCTGATAAATACAGCAAAAAGACAATTTTATCGGCTGTCATTTCTGGTTTGAAGTTTTACTTCAAGTAGCTGCAACAACGTGTGGAAAATGGAAGCAAGGGAAAGAGGTTTCTGAGATAAATCAGGGTTCCTGAGCAGGGTGTAGCAGAGTGTGTACAGAGCTCTGATAGAGCAGCACACAGGCACTTCTGGCTGCAACAGTGCTCTGTCGATAGCACATAGCTAGCACATGTAGAAGGAGTTGGTGCGCAAGGATTTTCAAGTTTGTAATGCAGGACTAATAAAACTACGTATTATTGTGCTCTGCAACTGTCTTCTGATGTGCAGCTTCTTACATTTCCTCATTTTCACATGTTTTAGTGGTACTACCACTTACCCAGACCTAAATGGAAAAATCTGTATTGCTGCCCCACTACAAACAGAAACATATAGCCTCAAAATTATGGAAGTTTTCAGTGAAGTTTATGAGGTATGTGAATGTACATACACATGCATACATATGTATCCTATGTAAATATAGTCATATTAATCATTTCAACTCTGCTGCCAAAACAGTTTTCTTCTGTTGCTCTTGCCTGGAGAAGATGACAGCTGCTCAAGAAACAGTCCCTCATGCCTATCAAACTACGTGTACTTAGGTTTAAGCATGAAATACTAGGCTTCTAGTACTTATTTAAGTATCTTGCTACATAAAGATTAAAAAAAGCAGAGTTTATTCTTTTGTTAGACGATACTGAACTGCATTCTATGAGGATATATAGGGCCCAGAAGTACGTCAGACAAAGCATGGAACTTCACTGCATATTAAATCCTTGTCTCATTGGCAATGGAAAATAAGGAGTTCTAAAAAAGCAATCTTCATCCACAGTGGAGAAAAGTTGTAGAGGAAGAATTCTCTGGTAGCTCAGGGGTTAATGACAGCAATGCAGTTTGTGGACATGTTGAGCAGAGACCCATAGTCTGCTGGGAGAGGAATTAAGAAATCCCAAGTGGATAAATGTTAAGTAAAACCAAAGTTTTTTTGTCTTAAAATTTTTCTTAATTGTCTAGATTGCCGTAGTGTTTAATTGTGGTTGGAGACAAGCAAGTGCTTTTGAGAGGCATTCATGGTGGGTGTGGGAAGAGCACTTTTTGTTTGGGTTTAACTTTGACTGGCTGCAAGCTACTCTCTCACTCCTCCTCAGCATGACAGAGTCAGAAAATAAAGTGAAAAAGTTGTGGGTCAAGATAAGGACAGGAAGATTTCTCACCAATTACTGTTATGGGAAAACCAGACTTCTTTCCTGTGAGGGTGACAGCACTGGCACAGGCTGCCCAGAGAGGTTGTGGAGTCTGCTTCTCTGGAGACATTTAAAACCCCTCTGGACATGTTCCTGTGTGATCTACTCTAGGATCCTGCTCTAGAAGAGGGGTTGGACTAGATGATCTTCAGAGGTCCCTTCCAGCCCCTTCCACTCTGTGATTCTGTGTGATTCTGTGACTCGACTTGCAGAAGGTTAATTTTATCTATTGTCAATTAATAGCATAGTAGGATAGTGAGAAAAAAAAAAAAACCACAGAAAAACACCTTCCCCCTACCCCTCTCTTCTTCCCAGGCTCAGTTTCATGCTTGACTCTTCTACCTCCTCCCTCACAAATGGTACAAGGAGATGGGGAATGAGGGTTGTGATCAGTCCATAACATCTCTGATGCCCCCTCCTCCTTACTTTCTTCCCCTGCTCCAGCATGGAATCCCTTCTACAGGATACAGGCCTTCACAAACTGCTCTACTCTGGATCCTTCCCACAGACTACAGTTCTTCAAGAATTGTTCCAATGGGGTCCTTTCCACGGGGTACAGTCTGTCAGGAACACTGTTCCAACATGTGTCCCCAACAGGGCCATAGTTCCTTTGAAAAACCTGTTCCTGAATGTTGTCCCCTCTACGATCCACAGCTCCTGCCAGGAGCCTACTCTGCCACGGACTGTCCACAGGATGCAGCTTCCTTTAAGGCATATCCACCTGCTCTGTTGTGAGGTCCACCATGAACTGCAGTGTGGATATCTGCTCCAACGCGGTCCTTCATGGGCTACAGGGGGACAATCTTCTTCACCATGTTCTTCTCCATGGAATTTCCACTCTGGTGCCTGGAATATGTCTTCTCCCTCCTTCTCTGACCTTGATGTCTGCAGGGCCATTTTTCACACATTTCTCCCACTCCTCTCTACCAGCTGCTATGTAATATTTTTCAGCCTTTCTTCAATATGTTATCACAGAGGCATCACCAAGGGGCTCAGCTTTCAGCAGTGTTGATACTGTTTTGGAGCTGACTAGAACTGGATCTGTCCGACACTGGGGCAGCTCCCTGTGTCTTCTTACAGAAGCCACCTGCTGCCACCCCTTCTTTTATCAAAACCCTGCCACAACAACACCACAACCAGGAAGCATGATTTTCCTTAAAAAAAAAACCCACTTTCAGCATTGGTTTAATTAGTTGGCAACATTATTTTTGAACAAAAGATTTGCAGAGTAGGATACTCAGCATTGTACTTATATTGGATATGCTCAGTTTGGCTCTGTAGGAGTTTTGCCATCGAGTCCAATGAGTGGAAGAACTACTTCAATTCTGAGCATAAAGTTTTCATTTTTTGAAATGAATTCCTGCGAAAGATTATGCATCTACTTTTGAAATTGCACTTTTAAGGTAACCAGTTTCTCTTTACTGTAGTTGCTTTACAGTTAGTATTATTACTGCTCAAGATGATCAAATAATGCATATTGATTTATTAGTCGTGCAGGTAATAATCATATTTTATATGGCAAATATAAAATGAGATGTAATGTTTTAACATTCTTCAAATACCCTTTATATGATGTCTACTCAAACTCAAATATTCTTAGTTGAAACCTCAACAACAGAAAGGTTACCTTCTTATTTTTTTCAGTTTTGTATTGTTTTATAATTCTCTATCCTGTTTAAAATGTTTAATTATAAAAAGAAGAAATAACGTATTACATTGGAGGAACATAATCAGCTTGAAAATTTAATGATATGGAATTACTGTGCATGCTTCAAAGGATAATAGTTGTTAAACGAGACTGCCTAATCTTTCTTGCCAAACCATTAAAGATGGAAAACATTGGTTTACATATTCAAGTGATTATGAAGGAGATCAAAATTCAGGCCTATTCCCTAATGGAAAACACTATGTTAAATTCCTTTTGGCTGACATCCCATCTCGATCTCAGTGGAAGGCTCTGAAAACAAAAGCAATTTTAAAGAAGAGGAACAACCTAAAGAGTGACAATCCACAGTCTTCTATTTTGAGATATATCAAATTTTCATTGTATTAATTTATATCTATATTAAAATGGAACTATTATGTGAAAAATACACTACAATAAGGGATATTTTTTTTTAAAGCAGCTAGTGAGTCTTTTTATTTTAGCCCTTTTTATATAACCTAGCAGAGGATTAGAAAAAGTAAATATTTTAGAAAGCGTAATGCAGGGAAATGTTGAGAAGGAAATAAATAAAGAATAAAACAAGGGCCTGTGTTCCTCAATACTGTTTTTATGCTGCAGAGATCGTGACATTGGAAAGAATCAGAGAAGCTACTGACTTTATTTGGGGTTATTATATGTCGCGTCTAATACTGAGAACAAATTTATTCTGTACTTTACTGAATCAAGACTGGAGTATTTTTGCTATAGGCTATACCTTGTAGTAAAAATATTGTTTGTAATTATAGGGTTTTTTGTAGTAACCAAAGTGGCATGAAAAGGCTCTGTAGATATGTGTCTGCCCTTCTATTTCTCTTTTCTCCTTCAAAATAATTTACTTGCCAAACTATTGTGGAGAAGATACATGTATGAGAGCTGAGAAACAGTTTGGTTTAACTGCAGATAGTATAAGCTCTAAATTCTGAAACACCCAGTTTAAAGAAGCTGGCTTGTATTTTAATTTAGAAGATGTAACATAAAACCAAGGAAGAGATGCAAAAAAGCATCTCAGGGTGTGACAATTGCTTCACCAGACCAAAATCTGCTGTCTCAAGGTCATCAGTCCAGATTTGTCTCAATTTTCTCTTGAAAGTCTACTCCACAAATCTTCATTGTCAAATGTCATTCCTCTGCCCCATATTCCTGTCCTTTGTGGTCTGTGTTCCTACAGAAGTGTCAGAAGTTGTGTCTTGGTGGGAGCTGAGGTGCTAGACACTTCTGAAATATCACAAGTACCTCACTGTCAGCATTCCTGAATTTCCCAATATCCTTAAAACTTGGCCATGCAAACGTTTGAGTGTTAGAACAAATGAGGCTTCTGCACAAACATTTCCCAGTAAGGCTACTTTTACTGTCAGTATAGATTAATTGTAGGGTCCATCAGTGGAAAAAGGGAAGAGCTATGGATGTAATCTACTTCAGCTACTGTAAGGCCTTTGATACAGTCCCCCACAACATTCTTACCACTAAATTGGAGAAATATGGGTTTGATGGACTGTTAGATGGATAAGGAATTGGGTGGATGGCTCTGTCCAAAGACTTAGTGTCTCAAAGTCCAAGTGGAAACCAGTAATGAATGATGTCTCTCAAAGGGCTGTACTGGGACCAAAAATATCATCTTCATCAGCAACATAAACAGTGGGATTGGATGCACTTTCTGCAAGTTTGCAGATGATGCTAAGCTGAGTGGTGCAATTGATTCGCTAGAGGGAACAGATGCAATCCAGAGTGACCTTGGCAAGATTGAGAAGTAGGCCTGTGCAAACCTCGTGAAGTTCAACAAGACCGTGTGCAAGATCCTGCACCTGGGTCAGAGCAATCCCCAGTATCAAGACAGAATGAGGGATGAATGCACTGAGAGCAGTCTGTGGAGAAAGACTTGGGGATACTAGTGGTTGAAAAATTGAACAGAAGATGGCAGTGTTTGCTTGCTGCCCAGAAAAACAGTTATATCTTGGACTGCATAAAAGAAGTATAGCCAGCAGGTTGAGGTACGTGATTCTCCGCGTTCACTCCACTGTACTGAGATCTTACCTGGTGTACTGTGCCCAGCTCTGGGGTCCCCAGTGCAATAAAGATATGGACCTGTCTTTCCATAGCAGGTCCAGAGGACGGCTATGAAAATGATGAGAGGGGTTGAACACTTCTCCTATGGAGAGAGGGTGAGAAAGTTGGAGCTGTGCAATCTGGAGAAGACAAAGCTCTGGGGAAAACTTATTGCAGACTTTCAATTTATAAAGGGGATTTATAAGAAAGACTTCAAGAGACTTTTTACCAAGGCCTGTAGTGACAGGACAAGGGGCAACAGTTTTAAACTGAATTAAGGTAGCTTTAGCTTGGACATAATGAAAAAATATTTTACAGTAAGGGTGGTGAGACACTGGAACAAGTTGCCCAGAGATGTTATGGATGCCCCATCACTGGCAGTTTTCAAGGTCAAATCAGATGGGCTTTGAGCAACTTGATCTAGTGAAAGATGTCTCTGCTTATGTCAGGGGGGTTGGACTAGATGATCTTTGAAGGTCCCTTCCAACCCAAAACTTTCTATGATTCCATGATTCCATGATTCTATGTCTCTATGCTTCTATAATTAATTACTCATTGTA
This sequence comes from Podargus strigoides, assembly GCA_028020825.1. Taxonomy (NCBI): domain Eukaryota; kingdom Metazoa; phylum Chordata; class Aves; order Caprimulgiformes; family Podargidae; genus Podargus; species Podargus strigoides. The sequence goes on along the minus strand of CM051663.1, from coordinate 64,758,628 downwards.
CATACAGTCAGAACTTTCAGCTGTGGTAGCATATGCAATTAAGATAGAGAGTGAAAACACAGTGAGCATATTAATACAGCATTGGTTTAAATTCATCACAACCCTGCTGTACCTGATTTCCAGAAAGGGAAGGAAAAAGTAAGGGCAGAATTGTGTCAAAATACCTTGCTGTTTTTCTTAACACTTCACATCTCTAATGGCTAAAAGTGAATATTTCCATCAATGGAATGACCTTGTTAAATTTAACGAGATTGAACCGATGTAAATAAGAGCCAAATATGAAGGAATATTGTAAGTTCAGTTTAAAATAAAAGGCTCAAAGAACGTGTTGCTTTATCCTGTGATTGCTTGCTTAGGAAAGAAACTGTTTCTGATGTGCATTAGGTAGACTGAGACATTTTTATTTATGTCCCACAGTGAATTCTAATGAGGTATTTTGCACACATAGGGTCTGATTTTTATTTGTGCATCATCCCTGTTAATAACAACATCTAATTAAGGTATCCATTAAAAGTCCATAATGTTAATTTAATGGAAAAATTCCAATAGAACTCCATTAGGCTCTCCCTGTCAGTTTAACATTACACAACTTTAACAAATGCCTTAATTAGATGTTGTTACCGAAAAGAATACTATACAATTAAAATTGGCCATTATTTAAAATGGAGAGTAGTGCTCCTGAGTGCTAATGCTTCATTTGTCATGAATTATAGATGTCTGGGATATTTGTAAGGTTTTTGATTGGTTGTCATATAGCTTGTCTGGCGAGCACAATGCATTTCTGGGTAAAGAGAAATAAATATATTCTTAGAAAATACATTTGACAAGTATGAGGACATATTTACTTGAAGAAATCAGTTTTTAGTTATCTGGGAAAAAAATTAAGATTTATTTATTAATAAAATTACCTACATCTGATGTTACATTTAGAGTTTTAAAATTACTGTAGAGCTCAGAGCTATCAAGTTATATTAGTGTATTAAGGTATTGTTATTCTCGTACTGAAATTAGGCATTTTGAATACCTGAGGGTGGTTCTGTATGGGTGAATATGCTGGAGATGAATAGTGAAAATTTTTCTTTTTCTATTTTAATTTGAATTTTATTTATTCAATTACTGAAACAAACAGAATGTTGTAACTGTGTATACACAAACAAGTTATGAGGAAGTAGGAATATAGGATGGCATAAGAAGAAAATAGATTGTTCAAAAGTAAGTAGTATTGCAAAAGAGCTGTAGCATCATAATAAGAATTAAGAAGAAACACAAGGAAGGGAAGGGGAGGGAAGAGAAGGGGAAGAGTCAAGATCACAAAAGAAAATAAGAAAACCTTTCACAAATATACTGTAAACACAAAGGAAAACCCCATCGTATGCTAGAGAGTGTAACTGAGGATACGGATATTTAAGATGAATGAATACAAAACGATCATTGTAGACCATGTTTCTTTCTCTAACATCTGAAAAACAGTTCAAATTTAGGGTTAAATTAATAAATTATTCTTGTACTTCAAGGCATAAAGAAAGATTTAAAACCTGTAAATATTTTGTTTACTTATACTACTGTTCTGCAGATTTTATACTGAGTAAGCCATGGTAGCTTTCCCACTGCCAGAGGTTATTTTTGTTCCACCATCAGTCATTGCTAGCTCCTGAAAGGTATCTCACTGTAACAGATCATACATTAAACTTTTGAGAAGTGGATCATTTCCATCTTTCTTAGAAAAAGAAAAATGGTGCCCTCTCCAAACCAGTCCAGTCTGGCTCAGGCAGCAAAAATCCCAGCTGTGTTCCTATTGACGGTTTGATGTATGGCAATGTTGAAAGTTCAGTTCTATCTTCATCTGCTGAAAATCCTGATATCCTCTCAAAACTCCTGAAATTTCTACAGGGTTCTGAAGTTTTCTTTCAAGCAACAAATTCCCTTTCTCTTTTGTTCTTGGTTCAATATTCAGTAAACACCACAGTTTGCTGTAGACAGAGAAAATAAAAGGTTGTTTTAATGTCCAGTGGGAATCACTGGACATTAAAATTCCACTTATGCTTCAATGGTATGCCAACTTGAGAAGTTAAGTAGCATTTCATAATCTCTTCAGGCATAAAAAAAGAAAATTTCTAAATTATTTGCAGACAGCATCATTCTGATTCAGAAACTAATGCTGTTCTGACATTCCTCTTCTCAGTGCCAAAAAGTTAAAGGTTTATTGGTTTCCTTACACTAATCAAAAAGAAATATGACAAGCACTTCAAACTATTTTCAAAAAAATCAGTCAGAGGAAGAAGATTGCTCTCAGGATGATGCTATTCAAACAACAGGAGTATTTAGAGACCACCTCTATTGAGAAAAAGGAAAAAAGAAAGTCTTGGTGCTTTCAGAATTCTTCTCCAACTAGTCTCTATCTCAAAAGACCCCAGAACTACCACATCCATCTAGAGGAAAGTTCACAAGGATTCTCTGAAGAACTAGTGTAATAAAATTCTGTCTCATCTTGTACATCTGAACAACAGAGAAGTTTTTCAAAGGGCATTGACAGGTTTTATGAACTAGAGCGGAAACAGTGCTCCAGTTAACATCTGACCCAATGTTACCTTTATACCAATACGCTGAACTTAACAATGTATTGCTTTGCTAGTGCACAGAGTCTGAGCAGTATATATGCTTTAAAGATACTGAAGTTCCAGTAGTTTTCATTTGCAGCACCCAGTGATTCTTAGGTTTGTTTACTTGTTTGTTTGTTTTTCATGTGAGCTCAGTTAGGCTATAGTCTTTAGTTCTAGATTCCCAAGGATTCCAGCCATAATACTTTCCACACATGCTAAGTGTACTATATGTATACTTCAAGAATTTTATGTTTAGCAAATTTTGTAAAGAATATTCAATGTTTTTTCTCTCATTTTTCTATTTCTTTTCCTTAGTGAACAAAAGCTTTGGAAATGAGATTTTGCTGTTATAATAGTACCAGCAACTTTGATTAATGACTTTGATAATGATTCTAACTTATACAGTTTTTCTACCTGCAAACTTTTAAAATTCATTTTTCTTTATAATTATATTTACCTTTTAAAACAACTTTGAGATTAATTTGTTTTATTATCTTTCCTTTATTCCATTTCAGCTATTTTATTCCCAATGTGCTGCCCTTCAAATTAAGGTTGGCTGACTTGTAAGTATGACACATACTCTTGAAAGATTCAAGAACAGGCAGTGTGCAACCACACTCTCTGTAATCTCTGCTGGGGAAAGGCTGGAGATGCAGCTGGCATCACTAAGTAAGAATTAGACAAGATTGACTAAGTAAAGACAACAGCTAGGTAGAAAAGAGAAATGAAAAATATAGCTGGAAATCACATCAAGAAACACAGAAATGAAAATCAAATAAAAGAATTAGTTTTCAAAGTAATGTCTAACTGGTAGCGCTGACTGCTCTGCACCAAGGAGTGGAGAGATGGTTGTGAGTCATGCTAGAAAAATGTACTGGTGAAGGCTAACAGGAAAATTGTGTCTTCCCATAACACACAGGGATGTATCAGCTTGACTACACATTTCAAGCTTTCCCAAGAGCAAGGTAAGAAGTAGTCTGAAGTTTCTCCAATATTTGTTTCTTTTATCTCTCAGAGATCTGTATATCCTTCACAGCTGACATTGTTTTATGAATAAAAGGAGTATTAAATAAACTCTTCAAGAAAATTTTCTGAGCAAAATTCGTCATTTGTTTATGAATAGAACCTCTAAAGCTTATGCTCAAAGCTTACTTTGGGGTTATGAAATTCCAGAACATGCAAAGTCTTAACATTCTTCCTTGCAATATGAGCTGCCCTTGTTAGTAACTCTGGCATTTAAATATACAAGATATTTCAAGAATGGCCATTCATGAGCTGATATACTTTGAACCAGGTGGGCAAACAGATGAAGAACAGTGACATGGAAAAGACTTTCTGTGATAATTTGAACTGTTACTGATTTCAACACAGGTGAGGAACAGGAAGTTCTTCACATTCTTGAGCCATGTTTTTAATTGATTCCAATAGAGTTAAATAGCTGTATCACCCTATTTTCTGGACATAGGCCCAAACTGAAATATCCCTGACCTCCTCACACTTTGTATAAAGGGTCCAACGTGATGTATCTCTGCCCATGGAAGGGATATTTATATTTCTGTAAAAGCCTATCCACCTCCTCACCTATTTCCCCCAGAAGCATAACTTCACTACTGAAATCCTGAATATTACATGTGTCTGTGTGATATCTTTTCCAGTCTTTTATCTCTATGGTCATATCAGCCCATTATCTCTTATTTCTCTGAAAAAGACATATGCAAACTCACGAAAGTATTCTGTTATTGATGAAACTATAGACTTTTTATTAAAAAGGAGACTCAAAGATAGGTATTAGTGATATTCTTTCTAGTGTGGAGAACTATTCACAGAAATGCAATGAAACTGCTTTGGTTCACAGCTACTATTACTGTCTTTCAGCTGAGATCTGTATGTATGAAGAAGGTGCACATATGATGATGGTAACAAAATAATAGCATAAAACGTAGTTTACATTAGAATTAATCTCATTGAAATTGTATTTTCCACAGCTAACAGTTTTCTGCTATGATAGCTGATAAATCAGATTGTATGGTCTAATTTCAGAGGATTACTGACTAAATGGATTTCAGAGACATAGCACCATATCTCCTTCATTGCTATTTATCCCCCTTTTTCACCCAGCAGAATTAATATGATTCTCTGTGAAAGCTCCAATTTGATGCAGCATGGCTTAAAGGTATTCTGTTCAGTGTGCACAAAGCACCTGCCCTGTTAGCACAAAACCAGAGCATTTCTACCAGTGCTTTAAGAAGAAAAATACAATGAGAAACATAAAGAATGATTGAATTAGGAACTCGTTAGAATGCAACATTTATGTTACACAAGAGCAGTGTAATTCACTAATTCACTAAGCAATATTAAAGGAAATAATGCAAATGATTCTTGAGTTTCCAAGCCATCTGCATTCACATCCTCAGCTGTATGTTAGGAAATTGGTTTGCTTTTGCTATATGACCACAATCACACAGAGAGTCTGTCTTCAGAAAGTAGACATCCTGAAAACCATTCCATAATTTTCTTAATTTATCGGCTCATTTTTCCATCAACTATTTTTATTTGGTCAGAAAATCTGAACTGGTTGAATAATAACTAGTATTCTCCAATTAATGGCATATCCTTTTTTTTTTTTTTTTCTTTTATAATCTTTGGCATAAATTGAAAGGATTTTTCCACAGTTTTACATAACTGTTTAAATTATGTAACTTGGGACATTTTTGTAATATTCAGACACATTGCCAAACTCTAAACAGAGTAATACTCTCTGGGTTCAGGGTATGAGTACTCTGCTTCTATGCACTTGTATGTCATTTCAATAATTAAGACCTGCTTGAATCCACTGGTGTTTTGGAGCAGACACAACAGCCTATACAAATTTAATGTCTTTCTCAAATAACTAGCTGGGGAATTCACTGATATAATTTTTTTTTTTTTTTCTAGCGATATGCTGGTGAGCTTTGAGGCACAAAAGTGAAAGGAGATTTTATGTTCTTCACAGTGCTAGATGTTTTACTCTGCTTATTAAAGGATACAGAGAAGTGACTTTAGACTACTTTAGTTTCCTTTATGTTAGAACAGGTGAAGATTACAGTAAAGAAGCAAAGTAAAATAAAGAGATGTGAAACAGATATCTACAGGCATTCATATCTCCATGCTGGATACAAGAATTTTAAATTTTTATCATTGTCAACTTAACTGATGATCTCTTCTAAAGGCAACACTTATTTTAAATACAGGAAAAGGGCAGTCATATAGATGCACTTGTGACATAGATCTGAGTCTATGTTGTTTAGATCTCCTTTATAAGGGTTTTAGCCAATGTTGTGGTTTCAATAAAGCAGATTTCCTGAAAATACAAATTTGCGAGGGAGCCTTAAGGTTCATCTCTTTCTCTTGCCTATTGGCTCTTTCCTTCACATGTTAGGACTTGAAACTGTGAAAAATACAGATTTTTATTGTTCCCTGTCTTATGTTTTTTAGGGAAAATACATTTATTTTCACTATGTTTTATATAAAGTCTACTCACTTTCTCATTGATTTCAGTCTGTCTCCAGATATTTTTAGCATGCATCTAACTTGTTCTGAAGGCAGAGCACCATATGCCTCTTGCTGAAATGTAAAGCCAGGTAAGTGCACTGTGCTGAAACAGTATGTTCCCTGCAGCAATGGGCTCACCCCACCCAAATGCAAAATGACAGAAGTGTTAAGCTCTCAAAAAGTGATCATTATTATTCTCACAATGGAAACAGCCCTGAGAAGAATAAAGAATAAAAAGCAAAGCTCTCAACTGAAGGTATGATTTCTCTGTCGTATCAGTTGTCTTTTTGCAGGTTTGATGAGTCAATCATTTTAAACTATGACCCGTCAGTACAGTCAGAAGTCCAGCCCAATAATAACTTAATGTTGGTGGGCAAGGAATTCTGGAGTGTCTTAGAGACTCTGACATGATATTAATCTCACAGTACAGCTCTATACTTCCATGTTGAGGTATAGATTTCTGTCAGCACAGCTTCTTGACTGATTCCCTTCTGAAAGCTCAAAGGATTAGGTTCCAATAAAAGATTCATAGAACTTCTTCACTTTTTTCTACCCTTTTACATTTCAGGATCAGGATCTACATCATTCACATGTGTAGATTCTCTGATTATTACTGCATAACAAAGGAGACACCGTGTGTATACTAAGGAGTAGCCAAAAAAGTAAGTAACTTGTAACATGTAGCTAATTATGTGATAGTGTTTTCTTTGGAGTAGCTTGATTTTGCCGATATAATAAACACTCCTCAGTTAAAACTACAACACCAACAAAACCCAGGAAAAGCAGGTATTTCTGAAGCTTTACAACTCTTACCTTGAAAAAAAAAAAAAGGTGAAGATAGCATTGTAATGACAAATTACACTTTTGTTTTAACTACTATTAAGCAAAAAGTAACTGTATTGTGATGAATAAGGGATAGAGGCTGGACTGAACCCTAAGAATGAATCAAAGAGTCTTCAAATGTTACCCAAAGAACCTTGTAAAGCAGGTAGAAAACAAGTAGTAGAAAACTACTTCAATGTGTTGGTTTTGCTTCTAAGACCCTCTCTGAATCCTCATATCTAACTTACTTCAACTCCAGCTATGACTTTCACTCCTGTTGAGCTATGCAATGGACTCTCTATAACAATCACAATTTCATAGAATCATAGAATAACCTTGGTTGGAAAAGACCTCTAAGATTATCAATTCCAACCATTAACCCAGCACTGTCAAGTCACCACTATACCATGTCCTTCAGCACCACGTCTACATGGCTCTTAAATACCTCCAGGGATGGGAGGGATGCTTGACAACCCTTTCAGTGAAGAAATATTTCCTAACATCCAATCTAAACCTCCCATGGAACAACTTGAAACCATTTCCTCTAGTCCTATCACTGTTACCTGGGAGAAGAGACCGACCCCTTCCTTGCTACACCCTCCTTTCAGGTAGTTGTAGAGAGCAATGAGGTCTCCCCTCAGCCTCCTCTTCTCCAGTCTGAACATCCCCAGTTTCCTCAGCTGCTCCTCATCAGACTTGTGCTCCAGACCCTTCACCAGCTCTGTTGCCCTTCTCTGGACACGCTCCAGTAGTTCAGTGTCCTTCTTGTAGTGAGGAGCCCAAAACTGAACACGGTATTCAAGGTGCGGCCTCACCAAAGCAGAGTACAGGGGGAAAATCACCTCCCTACTCCTGCTGGTCACACCATTTCTGATACAAACCAGGATGCTGTTGGCCTTCTTGGCCACCTGGACATACTGCTGGCTCATATTTATCTGGCTGTTGACCAGTACCCCCAAGTCTCTTTTTGTTGGGAAGCTTTCCAGCAACTCTTCTCCAAGACTGCAGCATTGCAGGGGGTTGTCATGACTGAAGTGCAAGATCCAACACTTGGCCTTATTGAACTTCATACAATTGCCTTGGCCCCTCGATCCAACCTGTCCAGATCCCTCTGCAGAGCCCTGATAACCCTGCTGAGGTCAGTGAAAACTAGAAAGATTATTTCACACACATACAGAATTCTGCATTAATTTACACTTTGGCTTTCAACTCCTTCCTATTTAATGCAGAAAGGTTCTAAATAAGTAACCTAAAAATCCCTGATCTTCCACCCCAACTTCGAGTCTCAACTTTGTTTCTCTGTCTCTCTCAGAATAAACTCCAATACCTCCACAACATCCCTTGTGATCACATACATACATATGGGCAGAGATGCAACAGTATAGGCTGATTTCTGCCTGAAAAATTTCCCTTGTGTTGAAATGACTTCCATATTTTGGGGTTTAGCTTAATGTAAAGATTCCCTTCATGTATTACTAAGTCCTCATGCATGCTATCGAGTTGGTCTATCTGCAGAGATAGTACTATAACCATGGGAAACGTCTTGTATGCATATACTGACATTTGTAGTAATTTTCCAAACTGACAACAGTCATATCATAACGGTGCACACTACATACTAAATCACAGAATTTGATGCATAGCGGACAATTTTTTCTCAGCTTGCTCATATCACTAAAAATAAAACAATCTCACTTGTCCTTGAGCAAGTTTATATAACTTGCATGCATTTGAAACAAAACTGGACAGACAGAATTATTAATTTAATGATCATTCAAAAACTGATCTCAACCCTAAAGTTTCTACTTAAACATTGAAGAAAGTCTAAGCATTTTTGCTGACCTCAGTTAGTACTGGCTGGAGCTAAAAGTATTAGTACTAAATTACTGTGTACACACACACACACACATATATATACAAGGATAGTTTGCAAATGTCAAATTCCTGGCCAAAAAGAAAGAATATTGACTGAGAAATCAGGGAAGTATCTGATTTCATGCTGTTTTCTGTATAATTTTGCAGTCTATATTGTTTATGCTATATATATGTTGATTCAGGAAACATTAAATTAAGTTTCCTTGTGCCAGCTGAGTCCATTGAAGCCAAGAAGGCTCCTGAACTAAAGCAGAAAGCTGTTTCTTCCCAGCACTACAAGAAGTCCATGAAGGTAAGCACCAGCCTTACAAAGTGTATCCGCCTCCTTGCCCTGCTAGCTATTTTGAAGTGTTTTTCACTTCTGACTAGAGTGGGTCACTTGTTGGAGCAGTGCATGTAACTTCTTTTTACTGTTTTAATATTTTATTTATTTGAATATCTCTGTGCTTCACAATATAAAGTTAAGTCAACAAATGGATGTGAACGATCTTATATTTGAAATTGCTATATTTTTTATTAAGACTTAGACAATCTGATATCTCTTGTCTGAAATACTTCACATCCTCCTATTTGATCATAATATTAAGAAATTATAAAAAAAGTTGTCCTGTTTGTGAAATCAAGACAGCTATCTTAAATTTTACAATAAAAAATTTTTAAAATAAAAACTTATAAAAATACCTCAGTCCAACCCTGAATACTTTGTTCTTCAGTCCTCAGCATATTTGTTTTTAAGTGGTTTCTAAATTAGATTAGTGAATTACATAATGAAAAGCATTTTGGACCAGTAAGGAGTCTATAATAGAATTTAATCAGTGTTATTCTGTTGCGAATCTTATACAAATTAAAGTAACATACACCTACCATAATATAAATGGGAATCGAGCTCTATATAGATTAGTGGACACAATATCACAAAATGTGACTTTTGAATATAATAAAATAATAAATTTGAATAACATAACATAACATAACATAACATAACATAATATAACATAACATAACATAACATAATATAATATAATATAATATAATATAATATAATATAATATAATATAATATAATATAATATAATATAATATAATATAATATAATATAATATAATATAATAAAATAAAATAAAATTTGAATTTTTGAATATAAAATGAAAAAAAGTCTTACATGTGCTACCTAAAATACCCAACAACAACATTATTAATATAGATAGCTCTGAAACAAATGACACTTGAAAAATAAAATAGAGGATCATTTGTCAAATATGGGAAAGAACACATTAAGACATACATCATCATTGTTTTTCTATTCATAGGACCACAGGAGCTTTAAAATTATATACAGAGATATGAAACCAAGCACCTTAATAACAGCCTTCAACCATATCTACGATTGCCACTGAAAAGATGACTCTATTTAAAATGAGTAATTCTGCTCACAATAGGAATCTGCATAAAAACTCCAGGAAATATTCCATCTCAGTGGGTCAGTTTGGCATCTGTAATATATAAGTTTTGGATGGCAGCCTGTATGAAAGACATTTTAATATCAAGTCATAGTCATGATCTCAGAATTTGAATAAATTCCTAGCCTTTTTAACAATAACATAAAGTCTTTGCCCTTTGGCAGTAGATTCTTAACAAGCAGTTACTATTTCTAGTTGTCAAAAGTATACATATCAAATACTCTGTGCATAAGTTCTATAGTGATTAATAATTTGATTATCCTATGTTATAACAATGTCAGAAGTCTCCCCATCTGTTAATTTGACCATCTTCTGACACACAGATTTTGAGTTATGCAGTGTAATTATTATACTTAAGGCTAATGATTCTTTGTTTCTGCTTCTAACAAAATTGCAGGGCATACAAATACAATGGTCTGACAAGCTTTTATCAAGCATAATATTATCTCTATAGAAATAGCCATATTTATTTGACAAATGATATAATAATTTATGGCTCAAAACCACAGTAGTGTTAACTGTTAAAGTGTCCATGCTGAGCAGTGTTGACTCAAAACCTGGTAAGTATGTCACCCCAGAAAACGAGAATAGCATGAAAAAGGCATGCAACCAGACACTATTTTAGAAAACAACAGTTTCGTTTTGATCTAGAGGTCAAATATCAAACTTAATTTTTATATATGTCTGTGGAAAGCTACCCTCAAAGTCTGTACTTTTAAACTGAAAGGAACTACATAATTCTAGATTCTATTCTGATTAATATACCATCTGCAATAATTTATTTAAATATACTCTTAGCTGGCAATTATGCAGATTAAAATCCAGGTATGAAATATTGAACTTACTGAGCTAGCCTCTATTCATTATAAAGTGTGATTTTTAAAATTAACTTGGATTCCCTTTACCTACAGTTTAAAAATTAAAAATAAAGACTACTTTAATCAGATAATGCAAATAAACAGGGGAAATAATATGTACAATTTTTTTCAAGGCAGCTGCTTGAAAGTACAATATCTTTTTAGAAATAAAGTAAAATGGGAAGAAAATAAATGTTTATTCATTTTATATCTTAATTTTCAGTGTATAATTCCTATTCGAATTTAATTTGCTCTCCAAATTTAAGGAAGCTACTTTTTCTTTTTTCTTTTTTTTTTTTTTTTTTTTTTTTAGATTTTTGAATGCTGTTGATTTTACTTGCACTGAGACCTGGAACTTTAAAAAAATCTTTGTTGCTCATAAATGCTTCTATTTATTCTTAAAGTACTGTGAAGACACACACACACACGGACATGTATGATGTAAATCAAAACCAAAATAAAAAACAAACTTGCTTGGAGAAAAAGATCTGTTCATTATCATATTTTATGCTTTTCTTCCCTACTCATATTTTTCTACAGAGAGAGCTCTATTAATTCATCAAATTAAAAAAGAAAAAAACCAGTCTGCCATTATGATGGAGTTTTCAATTTTAGTAAGACTGAGAAATAAATGAAAGGCATCAGTTAAAACTTCATTCTTTCTAATTAGTTTTGGATTTGATCAACCTGTCAGATGTGGAAGCAGACTATTAAAGAAGGGTTAAAATATCCTGGAAGGATTTAGTAATTATAGATATTGATTATTTTTAGACACCATTGAGCTGACAGGATAAGAAAAGCCCACTTGCCTTGCTGTTTGGTCTTATTTCTCACAAGATTGATGAGTTAATAAACAGGGAGCAAGCATTCATATAAATTCAGCATCTGTAATATTTGTCACCTTCTGAATTACTTGGATGAGAGGAACATCCCTCATGTGAATTCACCAGAGAGGAGCCAGCAGACCTGATCTGCAACTGGTACTCTTTCCTGTGATTAATACTGTGTTGATGTTTAAAGAGGCAGCACCATTAGGTGAAAACTCAGTGAAAGGGAACTACGGTCCTTCACTAGTGCCTCCTGCCATGCTCTGACGTTTTCCCTGTTTGTAAAAATGCATCTTCTTCATACATTAGAGGTTAGCCTGCCATTTTCTACAAACACTCTATATTATCTTAAAACAACCTGCCCAAAATGTGCTTTCTAATGAAACTTGCTATTTTTCTTGTATCATTTCTGTCTATTTATTTAGGTATAAAATTAATCTTAAAAAATGGAAATGAGGATGCATGACTGGAAATATTAAATACAATGCATTGGTTTAGTATCAAAGTAACCGAGAAGCTGAAATGCTGTCATAACTAACAAAATATCTATGCATATCAAATTTTTTATACCAACAAGAAATTACAGGGAAACCATGCCCTGAAATGGAGGAAAAGGTAAGTATGCAAAATAGTTTAGGACAGATTTCAGTTATATGAATGTTGTGATAAAGTTAGCATAGAAACAAACTTTAAAGGACAGACATTCTCCTTTAAGGAAGCCAACACTTTTTTATGCTGTTCAGATTAAGTCGATGTTATTAAAATATGGAATATGAGTGAAGTCACATAAGCACTCCTAGTTTTTCTGTGTAACTTTACTATGCTGTAAACATGCATCGTTAAAAGCACTTTGTAGCCTTAAGTTAGATTACCCTGCAATGATTCTGGATTCTTTGATCCTCTGCCAAATTTAATTGTGTGAACCCCTGAAGAAATATACTCTGTGTGCCTTCCTTCCTTCCTACATTCCCTCTAATCCATACAGGCACACCATATTTTCCCTTCTCTTCCTTTCAGGAAGCAGATATGTTGCAATACACAAATTTTCAAAATTTGTCTGTGTTTTGCCCTTTTTTATTTTTTTTTAAGCTTTTTTTTTTTTTTTTTTTTTTGTTTGTTTGTTTGTTTCTTGGTAGAGATTAATGCTTCAAATTTTGTCTACCAGAGGCACCGAGTAAAAAATTTTCATGTCTCAGAACAGCTATTCTTCACAACATGAGGTCAGATTTGCCCTTTGTTAAAATGCCATTTTTAAAATGGTCATTGCCTTTTAAATGTCACAATGACGATGAAGTGCAGCTGTACTCAAAGAAAAATATTGTCCCCTTATTTTGACAGGAAGCTGAGTATATACAGAGGGAAGGCAGCTGAAGACCTCAGTCCAATTGAGAAGAACAGAAAAAATATGACCTTCTCAAGTTGCCATTTTTTGTAATGATAGTCCATAACCTTAATCTCATTGACCTTTATGGAATATACAGATATTTTAAAAGATGGTGGTTCTTTGCTGAATTGTATTTAACTGTCATTGATGGACACATTTTCAGATGAGAAAACTAGTGCAAAATATGATTAATACTTAAAACGTAATTAGAGCTGATCAAAACATTCAAGTACTTCTTTCTTGCATGTTAAAAATATTCAATAAATTTCAAATTTGAAAATATTTTGTATGAAATTTAAATACCCAATACACTACATTTAAATATTTTCAAAGCATAAACATGAGCAACCAATACAGAAACAAAAGAGAATGACCTCCTATTTTGAAATGAACATTTAATATCATAATTAACTAGAGGGAAAAAAAAAAAAGAGATGACTGTGTAGTGAACACATAGGAGTACAATAGAAGACTTTACAATGAGAATTAACATTTTTCTGGAAATTCCAGACAGTTTTTAAGCCTTTTAATAGAACAAAACAATTTTATGTTCATTGTTAACTGAGAGTACATGTGAGTCTTCTCTGAAATTTAGTATAACATGAAAGCAATGGAATAGGTTGCCCAGAGAAGCTGTGGATGTTTCTTCCCTGGCAGTGTTCAAGGTGAGGTTTGATGGGGCTTTGGGCAACCTGGTCTAGTGGGAGGTGTCCTTGCCCATGGCAGGGGGTTTGTAACAAGATAATCTTTAATGTCACTTCCAACCTAAGCCGTTCCATGGTTCTGTGATTCTACTCTACTAACATTAGTGGTCAGATATATGTTTATATATATATATATAAATCAAAGTTGAGAAATTTAATTTCAAGGCTACCTCATTTTTTAATTTAATTTCATAAAACATCAGTCAAATCATATGACTTTCAGAAGTTTAATTCTGTTTTTAGAGGGATGTGTTATAGCTTTTAGGGCACACAAAGTATTATTTTATACATGATGAAAATAAGAAAAGGCACCAATAATATTTCTTGCTACCATTTGTCTTCTGTTTTAAATAATGATCTGGAAATTCCTAGATTTGTGTAATTAAATAATCTACAGATCATGGCACAGTTTCTTATGTCACAGAATACTCAAATGCACTTCTCACAAATAAGGCTATATTAGCCACAGGTTAAAAAACTTAATCTTACTTTTCTCTATTTTAAGCAACAGATTACAGATTACTGTAGTTTTCCAGATACTAGATTACTTGACAAACAGTTCCTTCTCTGCTTATTTGATCTTGAGTCAGATGTTCAGTCCAACCCTGAAAATTCTAGACAGAACAAATCCTGTGAAATGAAATTTAAATACAGGCCTCTGACATAGGATTAGCTCTTGAAATAAGTTTCCTACCTGGAGGAGAAGCATGACAGACTGCATCAGCTCCATACTTCTACTTTTTTTTTTTTTTTCCTTTTCATTTGCATATCCTGCACCAGATTTCTGTACAAGCCATTTTTTTGACAAATTCTATCTAGACTATCATTCCCATGAAAAGCTACATAGAAATTTTTCACTGAGGTGGAAGGCAAACCTTGAACTGGCATTCATTCCTGGTCACCTGTAGGTTGTTTGTATTGTCCATTGATTACCATCCCTGATCTTTAGTCTGCAGGTTGGTAATAAGTTTTATGTTATACTTTGTATTATGTCATAAAAACTTGTCATAAAAATGATAGAACATAAAGAATATTCTTTATAGAAAAGAACAGAAGATAACTTCAATTCTAAATAATCCTCAGTTCCCTCAACAATATTCTAGGACTAAAGGGAGGGTATAAATCCTTATGCTTTGATATTTTTTAAGTAACATGTCAGCAAAAGAAGATCCAGTAGGTTTATACCATACTGCTATAGTAATCCCTGTACTGCTTGTATCAGCAAGACCTAAATCTATTCTGAGCTTCTGTAAATACTTCTGATGCACTATAGTTAGGACTTAGGTACTTTTCTGTGACCTCAAGTGTACTTATTAGGCAATATATCTCCATTATATTCTAGTGAATAAAAAATAATAATCTTGTATATCAAGAAAAAATTAAAGAAAAAGAACAAAAATCAGCTTATGCTTCATGATTTTAGCCCCACAGAGACACATCACTGATTTTTTTTGCTCTCCGTCTATGCCTTTGATCACTCTTATGAAATGTTAAAATGTCTGGTGTTCTGTTGACTCAGTTGATTTTCTGGCCATAGGGTTGTGAAAGGAGCATACAGCTGCTAACAGGAACCTGATAAAGCTATCATTCATCAGTGTGTGTTGTCAGCAAATTTCTAGATGGGAAGCCAAATCTTTCAAAATGTTTGTTTACAACTGTGTATGAAAAATGCTCAACTATTTAATTTCAGGTCTTTTCTCTTTACTGAGTATGCCTTATATGAAGTATGTCTAGGCATTTTCTCAAACTTTGGAGTACCTACTTTGATACTTTTTCAAAAAGGATTCATCTGACCCTGTTTCAAGAAACTATATTCCAGCTTTGATATCAAGTATTGAGCTCAACATGTTTATCTTGTCCTGGTGAGGATGAAGAGATAACTTATTGTTAAGTACCTACTTAGGCCTGGATGGAGCGTCTTTAATCCAGCAGACAAAAGTGTCCTATTTTCCAAAGGCAGGAAGTTAGAAAAGAAACCTTCATTTTTAAGAGTAAGACCAAGTAATCAATATAATAACGTATCTGGGGATCTGGGACATTTTAGACACATCTAAATCAAGTTTGTTTATCATTATAAATTTCATTCAACCACAAGATAAAGACTTACGTAGTACTACTTGTTAAATTGTATGATCACTGTAGTAGAGCTGATAAGACTAATGGAGAAAGATTTGTGGATTTGTGATTCTATTGTAAACCAATAAAGAACAGTAAAGGCTTCTAGGTTGGGGAGAAAGTATTGTATATGATTTTTAAATATGTTGAAAGTTCATAAAGTAGCATCTTTTTTTTTTTTCTGTCAATTACATGTCCATAGCTTTTGTGTACTATGAATCTGGATAAAAAATATTGGAGAAGTTGAATTATTTGCTGCATGCTTCTTCAAAATGCATTTTAGCTTAAAAATATCTTCTACTACTGCAACCAATATACAATAACTCTTAAGGCTTCTATCAGCTGCTTTTTCAGAAACATGTTCATGCTGCTCAGTTTCTGTGAAAAGAGCTCTTAGATGTGGCAAAAGAGTATATAAATCACAAAGAGAATTACATCAACTTTTATACATCTGTGATGAAAACCTGTCTGTCACTTGGGTAATATACTCAGTTTTTAATGCTGTCATTGATAAACTTAAGGAGAAACAGAGTTTATTTAAGATACAATTTAAACAGCAACAGCAGGAAATTAATAATCGTGATGAAAAGGGGAAAATGAAGAGTTGTATTTAAAATATTAATATTTCCCTTTTCCCCCATGATTAATCATTATTTGGAATTCTCTAACCCAAGAAGAATTAGCTGACTTGGACTGACAGTGATGAATCTGGTCAAATACATATTCAGGGACCCATTTTCTGACACAACAATATCAGCTGAAGCCAAGCAAGAAAGTAGAGAGCAATCTGGAGCATGAAAGTTCATCTCACAAAACTGAGTTATTGTAATAATCAGTTCACAAACCTTTCAAAGACTTTCAAAAATTCTGAGTTTTCAAAAGTGGCTATCAGTAGAGGATTGGGCCCTATGCTAAGAACATAACATAACTAACACATAACACGATAGAATGTAGTTCCACTTCCCTTTAATGATCCAATTTCTTTCAAAATTAAGGCTGGGTAGTGGTTAGGATGTTAGGTGGAGTGGAAGGGGCAGAGAAATGAAGACGATAGGACTGGGGGAAGGACTATCAGGTCTTGCCCTTGTTTTAACCTATTTTGTGGGTGTAAGTAACTGAAGTATTAGAAGTTATAATCAAACCACTTCTATTGGGCATCAGTTTATAGGGCTGCCATTCTGGTTACCCTTATTGATACAGCTACAATATGAGTGCAACAACACAGAGATTCTCTTTCTGTCCCAAACTCTCTCCATAAGAATGATCCCCCAGCAGCTGGAACATGTGGTCCCAGAATTACTTCTGGATATGTGTCCTGTTTTTTCCTGGATGAAAAAAAATTAAAAATCTTCTTGTTTCTGAAATATATGGACTTCTTGATCTCTTTGGAGGTGTTCCACCAGCTTATATACAAAATCTTCTATAGGTTCAGAAGAGTGCTTTAATCTAGTTTCCCTGTGTTTCACATCAAACGCATTCAGCTTAAAAGCATGGGTATAATTTATTTGCTTGCTGATGGATAGTGAAAAGATGCCATTATTATTACTGGGACACTTGTTCAAGAATCAGTTCTATTGCTCAGCATTTTTACTTGCTTGAAAGTAAAATACATAATTTTCCCCCTAGATTACTAGATCTTAAGGAACCTATTGATTCAAAGATGATAGTTTGTTTTTATTAAAATACAAATAAACATAAAAACATTTGAAAGCAGTATTTCAGAAAAGATTCAAAATATGCGTGCTATTTTATGAATCAAAAGCAAATTCTAATTCAAATTGGGAAGCAGAAAGCCGATAATAAAGGGTGAAAAAAATCTGAAGTACCAGTCTCTCCAAATGCTGGCTTGGACAGGGTTCCGTGGTAATCAAGGATCTTCAT
This sequence comes from Podargus strigoides, assembly GCA_028020825.1. NCBI lineage: Eukaryota > Metazoa > Chordata > Aves > Caprimulgiformes > Podargidae > Podargus > Podargus strigoides. The sequence continues at coordinate 64,740,573 of CM051663.1, read as the reverse complement.
TTAAGAATGTTGTTATTTCTTTAAAATGATTATTTCAAAATCTTATTAGATGGTAGTGGTTGAGGTTGAAGTGGTTGTTTGATGATGATGATGATAATGATGGGCTGGACATGCAGCCCATATGTCCTGGGTTGCAATGTATTCTATCACCATGAGCCGTTGAGGCCTGGCGCCGGTGTTCCTTGCCCCCACCCCCCGGGACTATTCTTCTGTTAATGGGCCCATCAGGGCCTTGCCCCAGGACTCACCATCCCTTTGTGAGATGCTCCGGCCAGGGGGGGAGGGGTGGAGCCAAGCATTCCCGCCGGAGATAATTTGGCGGGTTGGAGCAGCTCGAGGGCCCTTACCCGCTGGGATCCCAGAGGACAGGGACTGCACCGCCACCGGATTTTCGGAGGAGGACCAGTTTTCTTTTTCTACAAGATCACCGCTTCAACGGGATCACTTAAGAGAACTGCAGCTGCCACCGAAATCGGATTGCTCAGACTTTTTCTTCTATAGACCACCGCTTTAACAGCGCCATTTCGGAGAGAACAGCAGCTGCCACTGGATCGGACTGGTACCAGCACCCTGCCCGGCAGGGGGCCAGGTTGTATCCCTGACTCTGTCAGGCTTTAAACCAGTTTCTCTGTATTATTGTTTTGTTATATATATTAGTAAAAACTGTGATTCCCATTTCCTCATATCTTTGCCTGAAAGCCCCTTAATTTCAATTTTATAATAATTCGGAGGGAAGGGGGTTGTATTTTCCGTTCCAAGGGGGGCTCCTGCCTTCCTTAGCAGACACCTGTCTTTCAAACCGGGACACCATACTATACTAAATTAACTGGATCTAAGAACATTTATTGGTCAACTGGCCTGGCTGATCATCATAGAAAAGCACTTGTCCCTGCTACTACATTTCCTTATCCTCTGAAACAACAGTAGCTCTATACAAACTGCCTGCTGGTAGTTTATCTGTTACCCAACCTTGTAAAGAAATTTTGTAGTGATAGAACAGAGTCAACAGTGCAGTTCCAGCACCCAGGGACATACTCTGCCACTGCTTCATTTCCAGGTGCCAAAGTAGCATTAGGGAATTTCAAAACTGAAAGACTTTTATGAAAACTGGGAATCCAGGTGACAGCATGGCAAACAGTGGGCTGTAAAAATCTTCCCCTAGCTATAAACTAAACAAAGTCTTGCTGCCTCACCCTCCTCCATCAGCACATGATGCTATCTCCCCATGAAGGTCACAGTGTGGCAGTGACCAGACTGATCAGTGGACTGCAATGTAACCTCAATTTCTGAGACCAGAACTGGAGATTAGGAACTGGTGGTGATTGATTGATGGAGTCACTTTCTTGTGGGAAGTCCTATGTTTCTTCAAAATTCCTCTTCAGGAATACAAAGACACAGATAGAAGTACAGGCAGAGTGAAAGGAGCAGGTTAGAAGAATGTGTTCTCAGGGATGATTTTCTGTCAGCGTCTGGCTGTATCACATCTCTGGATATCCAATTTTTGCCAGGGGTGGGAGAAAACAGTTCACCATAAGATTAAGGTGTTCTCTACTTGAAAATCCTTGGCAATGTGAATTTTGTGGAGGACTCAGGGAGGTCTTTGACAGGATGTATTCATATTGATGTCATATATTCCTTTTTCTTGGTTTTAGTTTATTTATTTATTTATTTATTTTCTGTTTTCACTAAAAGAATGTAGAGAATTATGTGAGATTTATCTATATTCTTATTGCAGAAAAATAATGCAAATGCTTTAACTTCTGCAGAAATGTATTTTATTCTAAAGGGATCGCACTTGCTTCTCCTGAGAAGAAAATGGTGAGTGAATGAGCTCAAAGGTCCATAGAGCTAGGTGTTTTCTTTGACCACCTAAGAATATGGTATATTAAAAACATAATTGTTGAGTTAAATCAAAATAATTGTCAATCCTTAAAATAATTCTTATATACGTTACATGAACATTTGAAAAGTAAGGTATTAAAATGAAAAACATTAAATATTAACAGGTTTTCAGATCAGAAATCACTCACTCAGGAGTTTTGAATTCTCTGCCAGACAATGAGGATGAGAGCTAATTAAACAGAAAATTAGTTTAAAGGTAGTGAAGTAGACAGCTATAACAATTAAAAGAACCCAACCAAAATAGTCATGGATCATGATGTTTAAGAGAGTAGTGGGTTATAAACACTCGTTCTCTCTTAAATATGGGACTAAAATGCTCTTGTAGGGCAAATAGGTCTGTATATATAGGTGTATAGGTTTGGTAATTTTTGTACAAATTAGCTGGGTGTTCATAGCAGACATAGCCTTGTCCCTACCCTGGGTTTTACTGAAATGAGATCAATCCTTCAAAATCAGCAGTACTTAGGGCCTTATGTCTCATTACTTAGCGTAACCTGCTGGAAAGCAGTAGAATGTTCTCATTTCTGAAGAAACAAACCAGTACATCTTTTGTATACTGAATATATACATGCTGATTATGTGTGTTCTGTTGTTCCTATTTGTGGGTGCATGTAATTCAAATCAGAGGTCCTGACACAATCTGTGAAAATTTCTTGTCATCTGCAGAGATGCAAATGCAAAAACACATGAAAAATTTTTCAAGTGAAATGTTTTCATGTCTTCTGTAAAGTTGTGATTAGTAAAGTAATACGTGAAAAAATCACCTTCAATTTTTACTATGACTTGATATAGGATAGTATCCTACTGCCATTTTTGCATACGTGTAGATGAAAGGACTAAGAAAATGCAATTATATTGTGATGTCTAAATTGAAATTTAACTTCTGTAATAAATGTACACAGATTTGGAACACAGTCTTTTCTCCTTTGTATTTGAGGAAAGCCCCTTTTAAACATTTTGAAGAGTTCAAAGCATCCATTTAATCTTAATAATCTCAAATGTGTGTTTTTCATCACCAACACAGGAATCACCTGATTTTGCTTGTATTATTTTCTGTTCCTTGAAGTATGAAAGTATTCTGTTAATATCCAGAAGCAGAAGCCATACTCACTTAAATCTTTATTAAAAGTTGTAACACATGGTTAACTGCAGAATTTTACTTCATGTAATTTCACTTCATGTAATCTAAAATATAACTTTTTGTGTTTCTTCACTGTCCCCTTTTTTATTTTTTATTTTTTCTTTGTCCCACATAATCTAGAACAGCCCTATCAAGTATTATAGTATATATAAAATTAATACAGAATTCTAATTTCTTTGCAAGTATTCCTGTTTTATTTATTACCAGTGCATCTGAGTACTTCACTGTCACTAGTTACTTTGCTTCCCTGCTTCTTCTGAGATGCAAATGAGTTGTAATCATACTGAAAGTATATTTATTGGAACACAAATGTATTGCCTAATAGTAACAACAGCTAAATAGGTGTTAATATCAAATTTCACAGTTGCTCATTTTCAAACATGACCTGATGTCAGTGTCTCGATCAAGCATTGGTCTTGCTTATACAGACACAGATGTGTGCGGTGCCTGTTCAGTAGGACAATTTTACATATTTGAACATTGGCAATGTCTCTCCAAGAATTAATTGTATAGTGGTCTCAGGCAGCTCTCAAGTATCCAAATTTTAGTCTGTATGAAAAATACATCAAATTAGTGGTTTTTCCAAAGAAGTATCCTAAGTCATAAAGATTTCTAACTCTTGAGTTACGGTTGAAGGTCAACCTAAAACAGTGATACTATTTGGACTTCTTTATAATTATACCATTTTACTGCAAAAATTCTTTGCAGCTAGCAACTCCAGATGAGGTTTGACTGCATTCAGAAAAAGCAACTTTATGCTTCAAAGCTAGCTGTTTTCCATAGTTCAGGCCTCACATTCAGGCTTCCTTGTCACCTATGATTTTTCTTCTTTTTTTTTTTTTAACCCCCTTTCCCCACCTCCTCCCCCCCCCCCCCCCCCCCCCATTTAAGAGATGCATAGTTTACACCTAAATTACCCACCAAAACAAAGTAGATATTGGACAGTTCCTGTTCCAGGCTGCACTCCAGAGGCTGTTGCTGAAGCTGATATTTCTGTTTCTGGAAAGCGATATTTTCTGTTTGAGGTACCTAGAGGAGAATACATTATCTCTTTCTGGAGCATAAACTCTTCAGGAAAAATAAAACCCAGCAACTAAAATGATCATGTTCATAGCATTGCTAACACATAGATGCTGAGAGTATAGTAGGATAATGGAGGAAGGAATGGTCCAGAAAGTACCTACATTTGTGAGCTCCACCTAAACAGAATCTGTTACTGTGCTATGATTGCAACAGATCTGTTGACTAGGTGGAAGGCTAATAAGATTTTTCAATAATGGCTAATTTTTTTTTTTGTACTAGGAAAAAGGGAATTCCACAGCTTAATGGTTTTGGGCAAAACCCACAGTCCATGTTTAAACAAGACAGGGACAGAGCTTCTTCAATGGCTGTCAGAATTCTTTCTAATAGAGAGCTGACCTCCTCCAAATTTTTATAACACATTTAATTTGAAAAGCAAACATGAAATTGTTCTGAAAACATATAATCAAAACATTACAGCACATATGTAAACACTCAATAAATGAAGAATCCTGTTTAGAATCCTGAGACTTTAAGTAAATAATTTCATGAAAAACCTTAAAACTTACAAAATTTAAACATAAGTCAGTAGCTATTCTTTGGCCCTATTACCTTGTAATTACATACCGAGGAAGAGTTGTCTCACTCTGAAATGAATGTCATATTTTCATTTAGGTAAGATGAAAAAGTGGACCACAGTACATAAAGTATATGTAAAACTTCCTATGATGTTTTAAAAGATTACAAAATCGTGGCAAAATTTAAGCACGTAACTCATTTAAGAAACCTTAGAATTGCACTGAAAAGAAGCACAAGGTTAAACATTTTCTGAATTCTCTAGAGTACTTTGAAATGTCACAAAGAACAAAGACCAATAGAAGTTATGGAAGTGTCACTATATAGTAGCAGTAGAGGCATTGACAAAACGTATTATATATATTTATACATTTACAAGTCTATAGTTAAATTTAGCCGATACAATAAGGATACTTGAAATTACAGTAAAAACTGTAATTTAACAGACCACACCCAAAATAGATTAATATGTAGGGTCTGAAACTTTCATAAAAACTGATCAAGATGTCCTCCTAAGTTATTAAGCTATACTTAGATTATAGATTTATACTCTCTTATTGAATGTCTACAAATTTTGTGTAATTGCAGTGTCAAAACAAGTTTGCTGCCCTAATCTTGGACTATTTTGCTCACTATTGAGCTTTGTGGAATGTATCCTATTAAATGTAAAGACTGTTAATTTACTCACAGCTGCCTACAAGATTTCTGTGCAATGTTTTTTTGTGAGATTTCTCTCTCTCTCTCTCTCTCTCTTCTTCTCTTCTTTTTTTTTTTTTTTTTTTTTTGTTCCCCTCCATCAGAGAAATGTCTGAATGTCTGTGCATATTTGGCACGGTGTTTTATACTGTCTGGATATTCAAGGTATTATGCCAACAGCCTGTCATGTTTGAGATTGAATCTCTTAAACAGAGGTATACAAAAATGATATATTTCTGATTGTATAAGACTATTTCATATCACTTGAAGAATGTTCAAGTGTTTTAAAGAGGATACTTGTGTGTTCTCACTGGGCAAAAAATGTCTAAGCACCACCATTTTCTAGGAACAACGAAAACCTTGTTGCTAATATTTTTTGAATTTTAAGGATCTTAGTTTAAGAATACCAGCCACACTGATTCAGAGAGCAGTATGCCAACAAATCATTACCAAAACACACCAGCAGAAAGAGGCAGCTTTTTTTTTGAATAGCCAACTATGGAATAAACATGTTCACTTGATGGACTGATAGCTACACAAGGTTCAGAAGAAAATTATTCAGTGTTTTCTGCTAACAGGTAGTGACTGAAATAATAATAAAACTTCAGCCCTATCATACAGTGCTATTGACACCGATGGGTCAAAAATAAGGCTGCTTGTATTTATTGAACAGTTCATTCATTGTGAACACTGACTACTCATAGAATCAGAAAGGTTTGAGTTCGAAGAGGCCTTTACAATCATGTAGTTCCAACACACTTGACATGGGCAGGGACACCTCCCAGTAGATGAGGGCGTTCAGAGCCCCATCCGACCTGGCCTTGAACACTTCCAGGAAGGGCACATCCACAACTTCTCTGGGCAACCTGCTCCAGTGTCTCACCATACACATGGTATAGAATTTCTTCCTAATATCTAATCTAAAGCTGCTCTTTTTCGGTTTAAAACTATTACTCCTCATCCTATCACTACATACCTTTGTAGAAAGTCCCTCCCCTGCTTTCTTGTAGGCCCCTTCATGTACTGGAAGGCTGCAACAAGGTCTTCTTGGAGCCTTCTCTTCTCCAGGCTAAACAACTGCAACTCTCTCATCCTGTCTTCATAGTAGAGGTGCTTCAGCCCTCTGATCATCTTCATGGCTCTTCTCTCAACTCGATCCAATAGGTCTATTTCCTTTTTATGTTGGAGGCTCCAGAGCTGAACACAGTACTCAGGGTGAGGTCTCAAGAGAGCAGTGTAGTGTGGGAGAATCACCTCCCTAGACATGCTGGCCACACTTCTCTTGATGCAGCCCAGGATATGGTTGGCTTTCTGAGCTGCTAGTACATCTTAACATCTTATATTCAGAATTTCATTCACCAATACACCCAAGTCCTTCTTCATAGGTCTGCCCTCAATCCACTCATGACCCAGCCTGTATCCATGTTTGGGGCTGTCCCAGCCCAGGTTTAGGACTTTACACTTGGCCTTGTTGAACTTCATGGTGTTCATACTGTCCCACCACTCTAGCCAGTCCAGATCCCACTGGATGGTGTCCTTCAGCTCTAGAGTATAAATGACATGACAGCTTGATGTCATCCGCAAACTTGCTGGGGGTGCACTTAATCCCACTGCCCATGTTCCCAACAAAGACATTAAATAATACTGGCCCCAGTATGGACTCCTGAGGGACACAACTCCTTGCTAATCTCCATCTGGACATTGAGAAATTGATCCCAACTCTTAGAGTGTGACTGTCTAGCCAATTCCATATCCACTTAGTGGTCCACCTGTCAATCCATGTCTCTCCATTTTAGAGGCAAGACTGTTGAGTGGGGACAGTGTCAAATGCTTTGCACAAGTCCAGGTAGATGATGACAATTGCTCTTCCCTTATCTGTCAATGCTGTAACCCCATCGTAGAAGGTCACCAAATTTGTCAGGCATGGTTTGCCCTGTGTTGGCTGTCACCTTTTGTGCACAGATATTTCTCAACATTTGTTATTTGAAACATAAGTAGTTTGTTCATGACATAGTTTTGTACAACTTGCTACTCTTAAATTACAAATCATTGTTTTATACTTAATTTGAAAACTACTGAAAACAATAACAGTTTTGAGGAGAGGATTATGTAATGTGAATTTCATTATACAAAAAATCTGCCTACAGGTGGACAAGTTCTTCTTTTCCTCAGTACTGTTCATATTTTTTTTTTTTTCAAATTATTTGCCATTTTATTACGGTACTTGTTATATTTTAGAGTTACTTGCTTTGTAATACTGTATTGTTCTTGAACATTCATCCAGTGACTTTTTTTGCTTTTCTCACAGCCTTTTTAAAAAAATTTAGATTTCAAAAATTGAATGAAGATTAGCTATCAACCAAACCAACAATCGAGAGGCTCAGTGATCCAACTGCAAAATATACAGGTAGCAATCTCCAGAATGGACATCATACACATGACCTGAATCCCCTTGACAGATAAGAGTTATATTTTACCTCTCATTGGACCATCTGTCATTAACTTGTCTCTACTTGTTGTTTCTCATGCTTACTTTGGTCTGCAGTGATCTGTTCAGAGAGTAAGGTGGGTAAGCATTGGAGGAGGTGTTCATCCTGTGTCTCCCAGGAGATAAGGGGGAAATTACTATGAAAGAGATTCCAAGTCTTGCAGGTGATTATCTGGATGGATAATCCCTCTAGAAAGGACGTTATCACTTTTGAGGACAAGCCATGACAGCATGAGAACAGGAAAACTGGACTCTTAGCAAAGAGAAAAAAAGGAAGAGGTGAGAGATGAATACATTTTGCTTGTTACTTTTCTTCTCTATGTTTTCCTCCTTCTTCTTCTCCTCTTCTTTATCCTTCTTCTCCTCCTCTTCCTTCTTTTCTTGGCAAGCAATAGTCTGTCATGTGGGATATTCTAAGGCCTCTAAAATTACAGTAGGCACCTAAATCTGCTAGACCACTTTTTAGTAAAATGAATATAGAACGTAAATAATACTATTTATTTGCAGCATCAAAAATAGAGAACAATGAAATATTTCTTTAAGGCTAAATGAAGTAATGAAACTACATTACACCACTAGTACTCTTTTTAAGTTTGAAAGGTCTTTTTGTCCCTTATCCAGATGATCTTCTGCTTTTTTCTGGCCAGGTAGTATCCTGGGTTTCAGTCTTACATATATTTTATATAACAGGTTACTACTGTTTGTGAGACAATAACTAAACCAACTCATCCATTAGAAAGAGTTGCTGTCAGGCAGGACCTTCAGGAACATCTCAGAGCAGTGCATTTTCCAGCTTTGCTTTCGTAGTTAATCCTTCCTTTGAAGTCTTCAGGATGTCTACATGGATTTAATTTTTCACCCCAAATTGTTCTATTCACTATCTGCCTTTTTGTCATTAATTCAAATGTGCTTTTTTGCCTTCATCTTTTGTTTGTTTGATTGATTGGTGGTTTTTTTGTTGTGGTTTTTGTTCTGTTTTGGTTTTGTTGTTGTTTTGTAGTTTGGTTTGGTTTGGTTTGGTTTGGTTGTCTCTAGCAGAGGTATCCTCTCTTGAACCTGACTTTCAGTCATTGTCTTTTGAACCAACAAGGGATAAAATTCTTCCCTTTTATATCATTATTATGTTTTTCCAGTTTCAAATGGGTTTTGTATGGACCTTACATTCTCTGTCAGCCTCTACATTATAAAACACCAAAAAAAAAAAAAAGAAAAACAGTAAAAAAGCCCCAAGAAACAAAACAAAACCCCATACTGACCTGAAACAAACACATATACAGCATAAGTTTAAGTAGTTCACTATAGGCCTATGGTTTAGCTCAGGTGCAATGGTCACTAACCACCACTGATGAGAAAATGTACATGGGATAGCTGATATCCAAACATATACACAGCAGAATATAGATAAACTATCATCACCATTGACAGCATCACTATTAACAGAGCTACAGAAAAGCTGTTCTACAAGAAGCTGGATCATCAATAGAATTTCATCAGCTTCTGTAAAAGCAAATGAATCTCTTCTATTTTTCCTGGGTTTTTTAGTAGATTAAGTGATCTAGTTAGGTTCTAATACCTATTCTCATTACTGTAGAATATTAAAAAAAAAATCTCCTCATCTAAAGGTAGTGTCTAGATGCTAGAAAATATTTTACCTGTCAAGGAAATGGCTAAGTGGATGACAAAAATTGTATACTTCCTTGTTTAGTAAATTACTTAGAGAGGGAAGATATAGGAAAATGGTCCTTGATGGTATTTATTTAGCAGATTTATCCTTCAATTAAAACTAATGATTGGAAAGGCAACCTTTTCAGCTTTGGACACCTTTGTCTGTTGCAAGGCAAAAGACATTATTCCATATTACTCTTATTACATTTATCCATCCTGCTTTAATGTAAAATTCACACAAGCTAGACTGTCAAGTTCTGTTCAGGGTTTTTTTTTTATTGGTTTTTATAGTTGTTAAAAGACAGTTCTAATTTTGGAACTCAAAGTTAACAATGACCTTTCATTGCAAGGATTTCTGAATGCAGTGAGTACATTTATTAATATTAATCCCAGGTTAGTTTTTATGTGAATTCCTCCTACTGACATTTACAGCATCTCAAAAACTATGACCTTATTTTAAGGTTTAAAAATAAAAAAATAACCAGCTGCTTTATTAATGATAAAACTTAAACCAAAATGAAAATAAGAACTATTTTTAGTACTTATTTTATTTCTTTAAAATTCAGCAAGGTACAAAATGAAAAGAGTTGTACTTTCTAAAACATAAATGCTGTGATGTTCTTTTATAAATGTCATCCTCAGGTACAGGGTCAAATAATGCAAAAAAATTGATTCATGAATATATCCATGAATAAGATTGACAAGATCATCTGACTTATTTCTTGGGGTGTCATGACCTGGTTCGGGCCAAGGGAGATTCGTTTTGATCCCAAACGTGAAATTAAGACACAAACAAGGTCAAATGTCACAGACTCTCTATGGTTTATTATAAAGTTGTGTGCACTTGAAAATTAAAGAGCAATAGGAAAGAAGGGGATATAAGAATAAGCAGTATTATGAGAGATAGAGCAGAGAGGGGTGGTTACCAATGCAGATCCAGCAAGTTCTCCCTGTTCCAGTTGTTGATTGGTTGGGAAGATATTCTCATAAGTTGTGAGCTGTTGTTGCTAGATATAGTCTCTTTCTCCACCCACTGACAATGGGTGGATGTTTTTGCCACACACTGCTTTGCATATCACTCCACTTCGAGGATCTTTATGAGCAATCTCCATCCCTCCTTTGTTTTCCTCTTGAAGACCTCCTTGTTGCTGGAGCATGCGGACTGATACATCCTGTTGGTAGTATCCGTGTGAATTGCCCTGCTTATCTGCCTTCAGATGCAGGAATGGGGAGTGGTCCTAGCAGTTTCCCACAACAGTCCATCTCCAGCTGCAGGAAGGGGGGTGCCAGGCACAGACAATGTTGAGACATATCACTGAGTGTTGGAACAGCCTGGCAGTGCTGACGTATCTTCCTCCCAGACTGTCGGGTACTCACATGGGATCATGTTATTTACAGTTTATATGTGACTTGGTTGGCAGCCTAGAATTAGTTAACATACTCACAATTCCCAAATCTTTCACTTAGTTTGCTACAATTATGGTTTTCATGGGAATGCATGGATTCTTTCTTTATTCTTATTTACTGCTTTTCTCCTGAAAATGGCTGTGTTTGATCAGTAATGAAGTAGAAATTTTAATTCATAATCTTTCAGCTCAGAATGCAAACTAGATAAAACATACAGGAAATTAAATCATTAGCTGCTTTCCTGAATGTTCTGTCAAGAGCTTGGCTAAAGGAGGACTGTCTGAGCATAACAGCAAGCCTAGCATGACTTTGTGTTATGTTTCTGACTGTGTCTGATACTCCCTTCATGTTCTTAAAAACATTTGTCATGAAGGACACTGCTGTGACAATGTGGCAGCAGAAGGAAAAGCAGTGACAATATTATATCACAGAAATAATATTAGAATAAAATTGTTTCATCTCTTTTAGCATGGGAAACATTTAAAATGAAAGTAGAAGATGAAAGTTCTCAGACTTGGAAATGAGCAAAGGCACACCTGATGCTTGGTTTTGACTTAATTTCAAGGCATATTTATAGGGTTTTGGTTATCGGAGTGTTTTGTAAGATGAGATTTAACAAAGTAAGATTCATTCCTATGTATCTCAGGAATGAATAGAACTGATTTGTTGAACTTGGAAGGCTGCATGGTTGCAGTCAATAGTGAATTACTAAGATCAAAAAAGAGTCGAAGACCATGAGGATGTATTTGTTACTATAGACTTCAGTGTACAAAAACCCAAGTAATAGGATTATAGATTATGCCAGGTCTAAATTTTTCACACAGCTAGAAGTGAAAACCACAATGTAGCAGGAGGAATCTCCTCAGTAACCAATTCGAGGTTCTATGGTTTCATGATTGCTATCTTCCCTTCTTGGTGATGAACCTTTGAATTCTGTTAAAAGCAATATTATGTGTTTTGTAGATACTGGCAGGCAGGGGCATTGTGTCTCACAAAGAATTAAGCACTCGTTAATGGCTAAGCAAACAGGAGAGCTAGCAACTGAATCCTTTGGTAGATGAGGACCACTGATGGCTTGCTTCTGGGATAGGGGGAGATCTAGGATCTTTCTATCTTGGCTTCACAGGAAACAGATGGAGTATCCAGATATAAGGAGCACAAGAAGGACTTATTTGAATGAACTCCAAAGTTAGTTCTGGATTTAAATTTAGTGTTATGCAATAAAGCCCTCAGTGAGAACCAGAGACTGGAGCTTTGAACAGTTTCAATCAGGTTGTTCACAGAAGTTTATGAATGAAGATAAATCTTGTGTCTCATTTAATGTTAGTTTAAATGAATATTTGAGATATTGTACTTTCATTTCTATTCAGTCACTCCTACAAACTCTTCAAATGCATTGCCTGCTTTTTAGTTAATACATAAATGACTTTATATGCTTTAGACTAGTTCAGAGAGTGGTTGTAGTGTGGGGAAATCTGAAAGAATTTAAGTCTTTTTGAGACAGCAATTCTAAAATGAAAAGCTTCTGGATGCCTTTGAGGTGACCACCAGTCTATCACATATTTCCCCAGGTATCTAAGCAGTGAAAAGGATTGCATCTTGCTGCCTGGGGTATTTTGCATGTTGTTGTGTGGGCTTTTCTGAGAGGTGGAAACAAGAGCATCTGTGAGGAAGTTGTATCTTCTAGTCTCATTTAGACAGAAAATCTCTCCATCATGTGGCAAAACAGTGGGCAACATGCCTGAAGCTTGAGGGTCCCAAGGGACATGCAGTGACTTGATATAGTAACTTTATTAACTAAATTAGGGGAATATTATGTGATTTAGTTAAGCAATGACATAATATCAAACAGAACAGGAAAGGACTAAAGCAGCACTCTTAAATTAGTTCAAATGTATCCACATAAAGTATAGAGTTCATACTGAATGCATTATTACAAATCAGTCTGAGGAAAGTTTACCAAGAGAAAAATCAGAAACATTATTCCTTATGCATATTTTGACTTTATGCTTATGGAACAATCAACATAAATTATAGAAAGATTTTCTTTTTTGGGGTCAATTTTCTCCTATCATTTCCCTCCAGCTAAACAGTATTTGTAGTTTTCTATGCATTATTCACACGTGTGCACATATCATCTACATGGTGGTGACAGAGATGTGATAAATTAAACTAATTCTGTGGGGGTTTTGATTTAAATTATCAATCTCAATAGACAGTATGATTTTAATATGATAAATAAAGCAAGCAAATAAGTATTTTTTTAATCCCAAATTTGGAACTAATTATTTCCTTTTCACACATAAATACGGACTTTCATTCTACAGACTGCTGTGGAACAGGAGGAGAATATTTAGATTGCAACCTACAAGTGGTAGTAGGAAGGATAAGTTTAGGTATATTTTGATCTTGCTGGAAGGAAATTTTTTGTTCCCCCTAATTTTCAACAATCCTATTCAAACTGTGGATACAGTACAGGCATGTTATTTTCAGACAATTAAAAAAAAATAGAAGGGAAAACAATAAGACTTTTCACTTTTCCATGCTTCCTCATGCAGAAATTTTGTACTATTGACAAAAGAAACACTTAGTATTAAAGGTGGAAACAAGGCATTTTATCTTAAAGTTATTTTTAAAAACTCTTTAACATAATTTTTCTGGACAATGTTTAATACATTCCAATATAACAGGCAAACTTTAGTGTCAGACACTATAATTTTTGTATTGTTTTTTTCTCCTTACAGTCCCAGACAATGAACAAGAAGAAATTCAGAGCAAAAAGAAACCCAAACAAGTAGCTGCATTACTGCATACTGTGAGAAGCAAATAGTGAGTTATGTGGCATCCCAGAGTAACGTTGATACTTTAACGTTGATACTTTATACTAGCATGTTACATGGAATACTTGTCAGTTTATTTTCTGTTACCAGAGCTGCAGTGGGTAAAGTATCTCTCAGAAGAGTTAAAACAGCTCTGGTCCATGCAGAAAATAACATAGCCTCTGGTTACAAACAGTTCATGTTAATAAAAAGTTGTAGCTTCTTTGCTTGTCTATTGCTTCTAAAACCTATGAATCATTTTGTATTCCATTAAAATTCATCCATTTTCAATAAGAAATGTGAGCTTTTATAAAACCTACAAAATATGGCAACAACTGAAGAAAAACAGGGCATGCAGCTGAAAGCGTGAGAAAGATTTTGTTGTTTACTTATAATTTGTAAGACTGGCCAACAATTCAAGGAATATTCACACTCTTTTCAAAAAGGCCAGTGAACCTGAAGCAAGTTATTCCAAACTCTATTTTGTCTGCCATCTGCATCATCCTTTAGCATCCTTTAGGATTACAACTCCTGCATGCATTACTGCAAATTAATTGGGGAATGTGGGGAAGTTTGTAACAATGAGCTTGCTTATTTTGTTAAATATTTTGAACTACATTCATTTGAATAGTGAGCTGATAATTGCTCTAGCACAAGTAGTGCCAACAGAAAAGTTAAGCATTCTTCAGATATTTAAGGATAAGGTCTATATTTCTGTATATTAATACTTAATTAGACTAAAATATCTTCTGATAAGCAGAAATTGTCATCCATGTGAAAACTAACTGTAGAGTTAGTTCAGGAAATTCAGCTTAGGATCCTGAAAATCTTTAAATAGTTCCCTGAAGTTTTCCAGCTGCCTGTTTTGAAATCCCAAAGGAAACATTTAATGGGTAGAAATAATTTGATATTTGACTTCAAACCTCCACTTGCATTCTGTGCCACATCACATCAGGATTATCTTCAGAAAGCCTTTCACAATTAAATAAAACCCAAACAACCCATTAGAGAACACCCATAGTCTATTGAATGAGTTGTGAGTGGCAAAACTTACTTCTATCAGAGTACTCAGAAGTCTCTCATCAAATAGTAAAATGTTCTGAATGTGTAAATATGTGAAGAAAAACACTTTTAATGTCCGTAAAGCTTGCTGTCTAGAACTCATGGGAGCAATAAATTAAACATTAAATGAGTACAAGATAGCTGAGTCCATTTACCTCAGTGTTTTTCTTGACTTGTTGGTACTTGGGAGGACTTCAAGCATATCGGGCATTCTTTGTGGAGCATTTTGAACAATTAGAAAGCATTTTCTCTCAGCAGGGTTACGGTAAGTTTGTACCAGCTGCCCATCAATGAGATTTCATGATTCAGATTTACTGTCACTTGGTATGAATTCCAGCTTTCTCCTTGACACAAAACATCATAACACTTAACAAAGAACAGATGAATGAGCATGAAGAGGGTAATGTAACAAGTTTTCAAAACCAAGTAGGCTATTAAAAGACCTATTTCCAAAAGAAAAATAATATAAGGAAGATGTCCAATATTGACTAGATGCTATTCCCCATCCGGCAACCTTTGCTAGAGACCTCGGAGTTTTTGGGGTTGCTATGATTTAAATATAAATATTTTAAACTCTTTGTTTAAAGTGTTGTAAATGAAGAATAGTTTTTAGATATTTTTTTTCCTTAGAAATTAAATCTTTGTTTGTAGTTCTTTTTTCTTTGCATTCCTTCTAGTAAGATCTCAAACATAACTGGACAGATGGAAAGGCCAGCAACTCATGTGCTTAAAAATGAACTTCAACATTGTAATCAGAATTTTAAATTGAACCAACAAAATTGCAAAGACAAACAGTAAATTCATTAGGTTTACCAAAACGAATATAGAACAAAATTTACCTGTTTTAATGAAAACATAACTATTTCATGTCATTATTGCAATTTGTCATTCCCAATGGATTCTTTATCTGAAAATATCTAATTATTACTGCATTTGGTTTATTAATGTTAGTGGTCAAACTGTACTCTTATGGTTCACATTACATTTCACACAACATTGGCAAATTGTTCCTTACACAACCTGTAATTAAGTCAGGTTTGCTTTAATACTACAGTCATTTATCTCTCTGTCTTGAGAAACTGACATCTACATATACAGTTCAGTCAGTCTCTTAAGCATACTTACTGTATGGCACGTTACTGAAGAGCAACTAACACTGTCCTGGTTTTGATATTTCAGATCTACTACTGAAATCCTAATGCAGTGTTTTATTTCAAAAAGATAAAGTTTGCAGGGAGTATTTGCTAAAACTACTGACTATAACTTCATTTCTCTTACTCTCAGGGTTCTAGTGAGAAGAGTGTCAGTGAGGTCACATAAAACATTCTTTACATGTTGTGCATCACTGCCTGATGTTTCACATGCAATTCACAGTTACTAGCTGTAACAACGAAAAATGAATTAAGAAATTTTCCTTGAGAGTCTGTATCCATACATGTAAACCCATGACATGTTTCTCTGCATTTCACTGCTCCTGGACATCTATCATGTGGATATCCTGCTTTAATGTTTCATCCCTCTACACAGTCTAAAGGGTCTGATCTTGTCAACTATTTGTTAAATGTACAAAATATACAAAATCTATTTTTACAAAACAGACTATAGCAAACCCACTCCAAATTTGAGTGATGCACTCCGTCTGTGGTAGTGGGCTGAACACCTGAGATATACTTGCCTACATAATACACACTTGTGCAGAATCATCTCACTAAAGAGAATACAGAGGGCGTTCCATGTTCTGTTTAATATGTTTTTTTTCCCCCACTGAGTAGTCTACAAAGATGATTATATGTTGAGACTAGTACTTTTTTTCTATATAATTATAACTTTGATCAGCATGTCACTTTTTGAAGTTTACTAAAGTATTTATCTCATTTTCAAATGAGATGCAACTGAAATAAGCACTTCTAATTAGATGTACTGGAATTGTGGAATCAAAAACATTGATTAACTGAAACTGACATTTATCTTATTCAACACAATTCTACAGACCTCCTAATTTAATTAAAAAGATTGTATTTTTTTTGTGTTTTGAAATATTCAACATTAAAAAAATTGCCCTTCGGTTAGAAACAACCTTTCTTTTGGATTCTTGATTTTTATTTTTCATTTGGAAAGCTAAAATCTAAATGTAATAACTTTGTTACTGATTTTTTTAATATTTGCTAGAATCTTCTCTCGGGTAAAAATCTTGGTTTAGCATTTATTGTCGAACAATATATGAATTTTAACAGTCCATATCTGGTCTATATTATTAAAATTTCATTGAGGTGTTTATATAAACAAAGAAAACCCTTGAAAAGTTTTAATATGAAACAATGCATTTAGTTTATATTCAGAAGAGCTTCAACAAAAAGTGAACTTCACCATTGAATCCCTCACTCTAATTGCTTGTTGTTATAAGAACTTGGATACTAACCCATGGTCTGGCCCTTCTTTTACCCCATCAGTATCCATCTGTTAATCAATGTCTTCCCAAATTCACCAGATCCAGATCCTTTACTTAGAGCAATTCACACAAGCAATTTCTCTGGAAAACAATACAGGAAGGAAGAATAATTCTTCACCAATCTCTGTCATTTCCTTCAAGGATGGCTTTAATTTCTGTTTGAAGATCCAGAGTAATATTAAAAATACCAATCCTGTCATTACTGTATACCTTTTTCATAAAGAGACTTTCTCTTCTCTGGGTAAACAGAGACTGTATTGAATTAGTATCATATTTAAAGCACAATTCCTTATGCAACTGGAAAAAAAAGCCCTTAAGGGCAATGCAAAGACCAAAAGGAAAGAAGCTGTGATTATTTAAATAAAGTACCAATTTTTTTGGTCCTCAAAGTCTTGCAGCTATAAAAACAGAGATACAACTAATTATCATTATAAGTGTCAGAATTTTTAATGCATAACCAGGGTTTATGTAACAAATAGGTCAGCTCTACATGTGAGATGGGAACCTAGAGCAATGACTGTTAAAGAAAAATGCCCCATTTTGATGATGAACAGTCTGTTTGCATCAGACAGTTGTAGTCAAGCCAGATAAGATATATTTCAAGAACAGAATTTTCATTAAAAAGTATGGCTGTACTTTAGTTTGCAACAGTTGTCTGCCTTTTTCAAATTAGATTTTAAAATTTTATGCAAATAGTCTACTTATTTACAGTTAGATTGTTGTAGGACATAAGACTACTTTTGGCTTTGAAGAAACAGAACTCAAAAAAATGTACAAGAAACATCTGATTATTTTTTTTTTTAATTATTTTATTTTATTTTTAAACAAACTTTCCTAAAATTGAGCGAGATCCTCATCAAGTTGGAAATTTAAGATGTGGCAGAAGCCCATCTAATTTGTAGGGGATTTTTAGAAGAAAGACGTTCCAGGATTATTCTGCCCCTCAATGAGAATTTTTTCCACTTGTTTTGTGAACACAACGAATAACTGTGTTTTTAAGTGCCTTGTTGCAACTGAAATGACATAGGAAGAAAAATATAAACAATTTTTGTGTATCTAACTTACAAGCCCACTCAAGAGAATCACTTATGTTTCCCTTTCCCTTTCCCTTCTAAGTCTATAGCAGGAGCAATATTCAAGGTTTTAACTCTGAGACCTGCACTGTGACACAAACACAATTATATTTTCTACTTTCTATTTTATAATTAGTTGTTTCAGATCACAAAGCAGTGCAATTTTCTTTAAAACTTTTTTTTTTTCACTGTACTACATCCCCTTTTTGCCTATTTGTAGAAAAGTGCACACATGTAATATAGAGGAGAAATTAAAACACTTATTTTTGATTTGATGGTGCAGTACCATCACATCAAAGTAATATCAGCCATCTTCAACTAAACAGGACTGAAGAAAAGAAATAGTAAAAATTAGAGTGACAAATTTACACTTGTCTGCTTGTCTGCAACCTGAATTCTGTCCTCTTGTATGTTCATTTTGTTCTCAATTGAGACAAAAAGACTATGAAAGGAAAGGTATGTGATCAGTAATTGAAGCCTATTTTGTAAATTATTTACAGTAGGATTAAGATTGTACATCTTAACTGCACAATCTGTACAGTAACAGATTGTACAGTAACTTGTTTCCTGATTTTTCAGTAATTGACTCTGAAGCCTAATAATGTTGTGTAAGACAGAATTTTAAAGTAATTATAAATAATTAACTAAAATACTACCTGGAATACCACTGTTCACTGGTCACTTTTGTGTGCTCACTGGCATAAGTGAAAATTATGACTTAAGAAAAAGGACTTTGGTAGTGTGCATTAGTCTTTCATCACAAATAGTGATATGAGAACTTCGCAAATAAGTGTAAGAAGCTTTCCAAGTTTCTAATTTTTAAAGGTAAGATAAGGAGTACTATCAGGTA
Source organism: Podargus strigoides (assembly GCA_028020825.1). Classification (NCBI taxonomy): domain Eukaryota; kingdom Metazoa; phylum Chordata; class Aves; order Caprimulgiformes; family Podargidae; genus Podargus; species Podargus strigoides. Next base: position 64,721,425 of record CM051663.1, on the reverse strand, counting down.
GTGCAAGGGATGACCATCTGGTTCAGAACACAAAAGAAAAGAACTCACAGAATATTCAGAGGTGATTTTTCTAAACATAGGACTACCAGTTAGTGATTTTTTTTCATTTTTAATACTTTTTAACCTATATTTTAATTTTGGATATCTTTACCAGTAATGGGTTTAAGATATTTCTGGTCAAGGACCAGAAAGCTGCAAATTAGAAATATTTCTACCATTCCTCAAATATCACCATAAACAGAACAGAAACACAATGACAGGTTACATATGAGAAAGACTAAAAATAAGTCTTTTTTGGGAGAAAGTAGAAGTTACATCTTATCTTCCTAATTGTGAAAGTTTCCCTTTTCTTTAGTATCTGCCCTACTCAGAAAAAAATTAAGCACATACTTATCTTCAAATCGTAACATTGTAGTTAAGATATGATTAAATATTCTTTTAAAATGATCTTCTCTTCTTTAATCTAAGCAAAAAAAAAAAAAAAGTTTTAATCTTCCTCACATGAAACAAATCACTGTCACCTTCTGGCATGAGTGTGAAACATTACTTTTTGAATTGCTGTCCTCATTTTCATTAGGAGTCCATACTGTTAGGAATCAAAGGTCCTCAGTACTTTTCAAAAAATCAGCTCTTAAGTTGCACTTCCAATGTTTCTTGTGAAAAATGATATCATGGAGAAATGTGAGACTACTCAGGTCCTGGAAGTTCAGTAGGTTTTACTTCTAAATGACATCTATTTCTTAAGCCATTATGGGCCCTGATCTCCCCCAGCACCTGCAGCTGATTCCTTGACAGGTCCAGAGGATGCCAAGCCCTCAGCTCTCCTTGGGTTGGGCTGCTTTGGTGACATGTTGTGATCCTTGTACAGATCCTGTGCTTTGGATCGCCAAAGAGTCCAAACACAACTCTCTTGAACATTTTTGTAGAAAAGGATCTGGGGGTCCTGGTGGACACCAAGTTGATCATAAGCCAAGTGACCAAGTCCTGGCACAGGTTGCCCGGAGAGATTGTGGAGTCACCATCCTTGGAGATATTAAAAAGACAGGTCATGGTCCTGGGCAACCAGCTATTAGTGGCCCTGCTTGGACAGGGGATTGGACCAGATGAACTCCTGAGATCCCTTCCAACCTCAACCATTTTGTGATTCTGTAGCAAAGCAGATTTTTTTTGAACATTGGAAAACACACAGTGAACTTCTTGGAAAGTGTGTATGCAAATTGTGCTGTAATTACGAATCCCACCACAGAAGAAGTCCCTATGGTTATTCCTTCTGTGAATATCAAAGTATCTTGAGAGGAAAGTACTTACAGCTGAAATCTCTCCATCACTTGCAAAATTTAAAAGCAAAATTACATTATATTTAAAGAAAATTGATTCACTAGCAACAAGAATGAAGACTTATAAGTAAATGTATCATTTTGAAGTAAATCGGATTTTTAAAAATTATTATGAAAAGCTTAATGAAGTATTGTCCGTTTGAAATTGAGATTTATTTATCTGTCTTGGTCTAAGAATGTAACATGATTAAAAAGATAATATAAAACATCACTTTTTATCTACAGGATTCTAATTATCTGCAATTGCACACACACACTTTTTAATTTTTCAACTTAGTTTCATTTGTTCTCTAATACCACTACTATCTGATCAAAATATACCAGACAGCTTTTTGGAAGAACTTTTACTACCATTTATTCTTTCAATTATTTTGTTTGCCTAGAGCAGAACTTAGTGATCAATGAACTATCATCAGATTAAACTTGTCATTTTTCTGCTCAATGGTGATCTATGCAGATGTATTATCATACCTCCTCTTCTTTCGAGCATTTATATTTCACATAATAATGAATTGAGTTCAGTCATCAAAATTCTTCTGAATATTTTTCTCTCTACGTTTACTCATGGAATGACATATTTGGAAAAAAAAATAATTTTGGTGCTATAAGGAGGAGTCAGTGATACCATACTGCTAAAGCCTGTCACTTCTGCTGTTATATTCTGCTATATTCTGAGGCTTGTAAATAGAGCAATAAAACAAATCCCCTTTGGAAAACAGGAAAGAAAAATCAATTTGTTTTTAATGCAAGTGAAATGTGAGAAACTACAAATTTGACCAATTTACATTAAAAACTGAAAAAAAATATTGAATTTATGAGAGAAATTTAGTACTTTCCCACATCATATTTTCACTTTGCATTTGATGAGAAGACTATCAAATCTGAACACTTTTTTTTTTTTCTTAATTTTTTATTAAATAGCTCATTTTATTCATAGACTACTTTTACATATTAGCATGTTTCCTGAACAAAAAGGTGTGTGCCTGAAAACTGTGAAACAGAATTCACATTTTATACATCACGGTTAGAAGAAAACATCTAGCAAATCAGAACCATATAATCCAGCAAAAATACTTAAAGACATGGTAATCAGACTGAGAATGCATGCCTGGGACATTTATAATAAATTGTACATTTGAATTTTTTTTGTTATTATTTCAAGTAATTTCCTTGTTTCTGATTGACCACATAGTTTCCGTCATAAGCCATTCTATCTGTGAGATGATGAGACTTTACTATAAATAAACATCTAATACAAGTTATTTTCTTTTCATGGAATCACGGAATCACAGAATCATGGAATATTCAGAGTTGGAAGGAACCTCCAGAGATCATCTAGTCCAACTCCCCTGCTTAAAAGCAGGATCCCCTAGAGCACATCACTCAGGACTGCATCCAGGCAAGTCTTGAAAATCTCCAGAGAAGGAGACTCCACACCCTCTCTGGGCAGCCTGTGTCAGTGCTCTGTCACCCTCACTGAAAAAAAGTTCTTCCTCATATTTAAGTGGAACCTCCTATGTTCCAGCTTGTGTTTGTTACCCCTAGTCCTGTCACTGGGAACCTTAATTAACTTTAATGACATTACTTTTTGACTTACATCACTGTAAATTGCGCCATATTGATCAGAAGATATTCATCGTGAATTTGGAAGATGAAGGGGTGGTGATCAAAAAAGCAATAATTTGTTCAGAAATGTACACAAACATGAACATCTTAAGTTATACACAGAACATCAGTGGAAAAGCTTTTCTCCGAAGTTTTTCTCATCACCTGAGCTCAGTGAAGGCATTTTGGCTGCTAAATACATGATGTGCACTTGCATTGATAGATAGGATCAAATTTGAGTGAGTAGCAAAGGGGTACACAATACATAAGGACAAAATATCAGAACATCAGTTACTGGTTTGGAGATAGCAAAGATTAAATAAAATAATAACTATGAGAGGATCACCAGACATTGAAACAGTCTGAAAAAGAGAAGGAACAAACAGGAAAAAGGCTTAGATTTATTACCTAGATTTATCTGAAATCTATTGCTACACAGGCTAGAGAACAACAGAGTTTAAGGTTATTTGCATGCTTCATACAACCCACAGGTGCTCAAAGCATGCTAAGAACACCAACTCTGGTTTGTGACAGCAGAAGCTCACATCATCATCGGAATCTTTTTCTCATAGCCAGTCCCCTATCCCTTTCAGCCACACTGCCTTATGCAGATGAGTGAACGGACTGGGATTCACCTGCTGCTGTCTGACAAGAGCTAGACAGCTAATCTACTGTCTTCACTTCAGATTATAAACTGAAGCTTGAAGGGCTGAACAGGCAAATTGTGAAGATGGTTGCTTTATGTGTGAGAAAAGATTGCACAAATTAGGATAATCCAGCATAGAGGAAAGGAATAACCATGGGTTTTAAATGGAGCAATAAAATTACAAAAGGTTTACTGATGTCTAATCAATCCTTGTCTTTTATAGTCAGCTTCAGTACCAGAACAAAATGGAACTCAAAGTAGTAGCAATTAAATTCAGGACAAATGAAAAAGACATTATTTACATGATACATAGCCATTTCATGGAATTAATGGGTAGAAAAGATCAAAATTAAAAATTGTGGATGTGGTTTTAAACTGTTTGGTTCATGCTAAAACATCTGCAGCTGATTTTCCTGCCATGAAATCAATTGAAACCCCTAAGGAAAGAGTAAATGAATTCCTGACAGCCTTTTCTACACCAGTTACGTCATGGGTTAGGAAATAATTTTCACCTCTTGTCAGAATTGCACAATTTGCTAGTGCATTATGGGAAATTTTCTTTGGGTCTCTCTTCCATTCTCTTGATGAATGTCTCTTAGTTGATTTAAGAAACCCTCTGTTCCTGTGTGGTTTTCTCAAGCTCAGAAATCAGAGAAATCACAGGAATATGAAGCCTAAAATAGGCTTGTCAATACCTTAAACTTTTAAAAAATATAATCTTTTTCTAGCAAAAGTGCTGGAGAACTTTTAAAACATCAGTAGTTGTTGAATCGCAATCCCAGAGATATTCAGTCCTTCACAAAGAACATAGATACATGTTTGCATGAGTGAATGATAAAAAGCAGAAGAGCTTACTAATAACTAGCAATTGATTCCCTAAAGGCAAGACCAACACCAACTAAGAATGCAGTGGAATAACTGCTGGAAAAACAATGAAGAAACCCTAACGGCACAGCATATATGGTATTTAAAGAAACAAAATGTGAATTGACTCATTCACAGTACAGGGTTTAGGCCCCCTATGTAGTCAAAAAGGAGTTTAATACAAAGGGAATTAGGTACATCAGGAGAGTAACCCAGAAGTCTCACAGGCAGTGTGAGACTGAAAGGAGTAATACTAATTGCTGACCTCTTGACCCTGTCAAGAACCAGAGCATCTTTGTTAAGGCTACCTAGCAGATCTTTTGATCATTTAGGCATACACTTTGAGAGGGTGGATGACTAAAAGAATAAGGTTCAAGAGTTTTAAATTGGTTCCAGAACCTTTATCATTAGCTAATATTTTTTATATCTCTTCTTTTTCATTCAGTTTAGTTTTAATTAATACCAGATAAAAGTTTTGAGATACAGTTTTTTATTGAAGCTTGTGCTATAAGTTATATTTTTTCTTCCTTGCCATCGCTTTCTTCTGTGTGTGTGTGTGTGTAAAACATGAAAAAAACCCAGAAAAACTCAAATGCAGAAACCCAACTTTGAAAAGAGACTGTAAAAATGTAGACTACAGTTGAACCTTTTGGCAGTTGAACTAGATGATTGTTGCAGGTCCCTTCCAACTGGAACTATTCTTTCTATGCTATGCTATGCTATTCCTTTCTATTCTATTCTATTCTATTCTATTCTATTCTATTCTATTCTATTCTATTCTATTCTATTCTATTCTATTCTATTCTATTCTATTCTATTCTATTCTATTCTATTCTATTCTACACAAGACGAGATCTGCTGGTGACAAATGGGGTCCACATGTCTCAAAAGGGGAAAAGGACCTTTATGCATGCAATACCAAAGAGCAAAGGATTCCATCAAGGTTGGACATTCTTCAAGAAGGTAATCTTAAAGACACAGGAGCAGGTTGTCCTTATGTGCCAAAAGTTGAGCTGGCAAGGAAGAATTGTAGAATCATAGAATTACAGAATCACGGAGTGGTAGGGGTTGGAAGGGACCTCCGAAGGTCATCTAGTCCAACCCCTCTGCTAGAGCAGGATCCTAGAGTAGACCACACAGGAACATGTCCAGATAGGTTTCAAATGTCTCCAGAGACAGAGACTCCACAACCTCTCTGGGCAGCCTGTGCCAGTGCTCTGTCACCCTCACAGTAGAGAAGTGTTTTCTTACGTTAAGATTGAACCTCATATTCAAGGCACTGCTGCTTGCCACCAGCTACAGATCTGAATACTCCAGCTCCACTGAAAAAAACTCAGAGATTCTTGGTTGAAAACGACCTCTAAGACCATTAAGTTCAACTATTAACCTAGCACTGGCTGAAAAGAGCTTTGGCAGGAGTTCAGGTTAAAAAAGAGCTTTTATGATGTTTGGAGGAAGGGGCAGGCAATTCAGAAGTACTACAAGAGTGAGGTTATACAGGAAGAAAAAGGCCAAAGCCCAACTAGAATTTAACCTGGCTAATTCCACAAAAGACAAATAAAAAAAAAAAAAAAAAAAAAGAAAGATTAAAAAAGTTTCTATAGATATGTTAACAATAAAAGGGGGGGCAAGGAGAATCCTCATCCTTTATTGGATGCAGATGGAAGCATAGTAACAAAGGCTGAGTAAAAGCAAGAGGTACTTAATGCCTTCTGTACCTCACTCTTTAATACTAAGGCCACTTGTTCTCAGGGTATACAGATGCCTGAGCTGCAAGAATGAAGCCCTTAGAATGAAGCAAACTGCTACACCACTAAGACATACATCACTGTATGGGACCAGATGGGATCACAGAATCATAGAATCACCATGGTTGGAAATGATCTCTAGGATCATCAAGTCCAACCTTTACCCCAACATCTCCCTAACCACTAGACCATGGCCTCAAGTGCTTCATCTACTCATTTTTTAAACACCTCCAGGGATGGTGACTCCACCACCTCCCTGGACAGCCTGTTCCAGTACCTAACCATCCTCTCAGTAAAGAATTTCTTCCTAATATCCAATCAAAACTTCCCCTGATGCAACTTGAGGCCATTTCCTCTCGTCCTATCATTAGTAATTTGGGGGAAGAGACCAATACCAGCCTCACTAAAAACTCCTTTTAGGTAGTTGTAGAGAGCAATGAGGTCTGCTCTCAGTCTTCTCTTCTCTAGACTAAACAACTCCAGTTCCCTCAGCTCATCTTCATAAGGCATATTTTCCAGAAGGCTCTCACCAGCCTTGTTGCCCTTCTCTGGACTCACTCCAGCACCTCAATTTCCTTCTTATACTGTGGTGCCCAGAACTGGACACAGTACTCAAGGTGTGGTCTCATGAGTGCCAAGTACAGGGTCACACTGCTGGTCACGCTGTTTCTGATACAGGCCAGGATGCCATTGGCCTTCTTGGCCACCTGTGCACACTGCTGGCTCATGTTCAGTCGTCTGTCAACCAACACCCCTCAGGTCCTTTTCTGCCAGGCAGTTTTCCACCCACTCTTCCCCAAGCTAACTCTGCTGGGGTTGTTGTGACTGAAGTGCATGACCTGGCGCTTGCCCTAGTTCAACCTCATGCAATTGGTCTCAGCCCATTGCTCCAGCCTGTCCAAATCCCTCTGCAGAGCCTTCCTTCCCTCAAGCAGATCGACACTCCCACTTAATTTCATGTCATCTGCAAATTTACTGAGGGTGAATTTGATCCCCTCATCCAGGTCATTGATAAAGACATTAAACAAGACTGGCCCCACGACCGAGCCCTGAGGGACACCACTTGTGACCAGTCTCCATCTGGATTTAACTCCATTCACCACAACTCTCTGGGCTCGGCCATCCAGCCAGTTTTTAACCCAGTGAAGAGTCCACTTCTCTAAGCCATGAGCCACCAGCTTCTGCAGCAGAATGCTGTGGGAAACAGTGTCAAATGCCTTCCTGAATTCCAGGAAGACAACATCCACTGCTTTTCCCTCATCCACTAGGCGGGTCACCTGATCATAGAAGGACATCAGGTTGGTTAAACAGGACTTGCCCTTCATGAACCCATGCTGGGGAGACCTGATCGCCCTGTTGTCAGCCTAGGACACCTGCGGATCTGGTTCTGGCAGCCATGGTTTCACCCACTTTGTTGGTACCCATTTGGATCCATGATCTGTAACGACACATACATATCCCCTTCCCCAGGTTATTAGCTTGCCAGTCCTTCCCAAGCCCCTGGCACTCCATTTTCAACCATAACTTTACACTGTCCTTGTTCTACATCGTCCAACTCCCCCTTCAATCCTGCTCCATGCTTCACGACTGGCGGTACTAGACTATCCTGTGGCAGACGTAAAAAGTTCAATACATCTATAGTCTTATTTAATCTATCTGCAAGCGGCAGTCCTATTTCTCCCCCTTTTTGTTTTTGAAGCAGGCACTTGAGTGTCTGGTTCATCCATTCTACAATAGCTTGACCCGTTGGAGAATGTGGAGTACCTGTAACATGCACTATGCCCCAAAGTTGGAAAAAGGACTGAGTGGATGGAGCCACATATCCTGGTCCATTGTCGGTTTTGATTTCCCGTGGGGATGCCTAGGGCCGCCATAGCAGAATGCATATGCCTTTGAACATGCTTACTAGACTATTTTGGGCTGTGGCCCATACAGCAAGGGAAAAGCAATCTACAGAAAGGTGTACGTGCTTTTGCCTACCAAACTCTGGAATGTGTGTAACGTCCATTTGCCAGACTTCAAAAGGACCAGTGCCTCGAGGATTAACCCCAGATGCAAAGCCTCCTGAATGTTGCTGACAGTCTGAACAAGTCTGAACTATCCCGCGGGCGTCTGCTTCCAACAATCCAAACTGACGCCGTAACATTTTTGCTGACTGGTGAAAGAAATTATGCGATTGTCTAGCCTGTGCAAACCGATCAAGTGAGGACGCCGCCCATATGGGTGCAACGAGTAAGTCTGCCCTCTGATTACCTTCAGCTAAACCTTCCTGCATACCTGTATGACTTCTAATATGCGTAATGAAATATGCACATTGAAGCCCCGTCAACAACAGCCATAGCTAGCAAAAAAGCAGATATAATCTCTCTTTCGTGATTTTCTTTAATAGGGCACGCTCCATTGGTTGTACCACTCCTACTACATATAAAGAGTCATATACGACATTCACAGGAGCCAATTTCCAATGGCAAAACACCTCTACCACCGCTTGTAACTCTAGCTGTTGCGTGGAGCCCTGACAATCTGTAATAACGACCTCCTTCCATTGTCCAGTTTCCTGCCAGGTTAATGCTGCCTTCTGAGATTTCCCGCCAGCATCTGTAAATACTGTATCACCCCGTACCATATGCTCTGACAGTCTGGGTAGTTCTTCTAGCTGACCAAGCTGCAATATACTGAAATATTTATGAGGTGACAAATGCACCTTTAATTCCCCGTTATAGTCTAACAATGCTACCTGTAACAATACTGTGTGACGCAATGACCACTGTAAATACTCGGCTGCTAAAGGTATCACTATAATAGTGGATTCAAAGCCAACTATTTCTACAACTCAATGCCTACCTCTCATTACTAACTGTGCTAAAGCTTCTACTCGCGTAGTGATTGTGCGTTTTGGCTGCAGTGACAAAAACACTCATTCCAAAATGTGCAGTGGATCTCCATCTGCACAATCTAAATTTGCAATTGCAGCAACTCCTAGTGCATCCTGCCACCAAGAATGCCACAGAACTTCCTGCATTAGTGTTAATATCATTGACATAAGTACCCTCCTAGCAAAAGGAGTCATAAGGTTAGTCATGAAAATGTTATGAATAAACGATTGAGTGCACGGCGACTGTAGACCGTTCTGTTGTACTGACTTATGGCCTTCCTTAATTAACTCCCATGGGAAACCCACCCAGTGGTTTGGGTGTCTCGAACCTCCTGAGGTTCCCCCCAGCATTACCAGGAATGCAGTCAGAAGGATTTCCCCTTTCATTAATGCATTTTGAATAACTCCCCTCCATCATTGACCTGGATCAAATCCCTTCCCCTCCCCCCCCACTCCATCTCTTGTCCCAGCTTGCCCACCCCCCAACTACCCTTCTTTTGAAATCTTGCAATGATTTTCTCCTCCTCCTCCTTCTATCTCTCCCACTTATATTTGTCCTTTTCTAGCTTTTCCAGCTTCTCCAACAGTTCTTGCACCCAAACGGGCTGGCCACTGCTAAGACCAGGCGGCTTGGCGGGGGAGGTGGGTGTGGGTGGTGTAGAAGGAGGTAATGGTGGATACTCTGGCCATTCACTCAGGTGAGGTGTTTTAGGTGGTGGGTTAGATGTTTCAGGAACATTAGTTTCAGGTGGTAGGGGGAGCGGCAGCAGCATGGGCCAGTGTCTGTGTCCATTGCCTCTTCTTCCATCCCAGACACCTCTACCAACAGGGGCGCTGCTGGAATAGGGGGGGCCTGAACAGGCATTCGGTTGAACACTCTAAATCCAGCAGGAAACGCTTCCGGAGGTGAGGGCCCTGAAGCTGCGAAAGTTCCAGCTGCTGCTGCAGTGCGCGGGAGGGGAGCAGTGGGGGATGCCGATTGAGCAGCTCCGCTGCGCTGGGCATGGCCCTGCCGCCGGCTGCCACTGCCCGGTCAGCCTCCATATCTTGTAAAGTTGTTAAAGTCAACAGCCAAGTGGTAGCTAACCCTTTTAAGTCTTTTTCTCCTCTACTGACCGCCTCCCATAGGCACTTCCCGATTTCTTCCCATGTCTCACTTCTAAAGGCATCTTGAGGCTCAGCAGGGAATCCGTGTTCCCGGCACCAAATTAACAGCCTCCGGAGCTTAAGCTCATCATGTTTAATTCCTCTCTTAGAGAGTATATGTAGGAGAAGTCTCGCTATGGCACTCTCTTCTTTCGATATGTTGTGCCCCATCTCCACTGCCTCACTGGGTGTCCCGTCGCGATGTATTCCTCTGGATCGGACTCCGATCCGCCCGGTCTCCGGTCCTGCAGTGCCATCTATCTCCAGCCGACCCTTCTCCTTCTGGGCTTTTCCCCTGTACCTTCTTCTCTTGCTGCGCAAGTCGGTATCACGTCAGGGTCACCATCTGAGGAGAAAAACTGGACTCCGCACTGTTCGATGTGAATCAAACAGAAGCTGTTTTATTTACTTTGTCTGTCCCGTTTATACAATTTTTCTTTCCCTACACGCAGTCACGCATTATCTAATTGTTTAAAGGTCTCTAGCACAAGGCAAACATGCATCTCAGTTCAGCTCCCATTGGTTCTTAAGTTCTTCTCACGCTGTGTCCAATTGGTCACTCTTATCTGGTCACTCCTGCATTCCTTAGTGAAGCAGTTATTGCTCTTTTTTATTTTTTCTTCCTTTGAAGTAGCTTCTAGAATGCGGCTACATGCCTAGGCCAACATCCCGTATGGTTGGTTCACTATGTGGCCATTCTCCTTTAAATACATTCCTACACTTCTATAAATATAAAAGTAGCAACTTTTTTACTATGGACTACATTAAGACAATAAACATTTGCATAATAGTATTAGATAAATAATTGAACATGGAAATATACAATTAAAGAAAATTGATACAAGAACAGAAGTCTGCCTTTAGATTCCTACTGACTTGATTGATTTAGAGAAGTATATGGTACCTACAGAGAAAACAGCTTTTTCCCTGCATCTGATTAAACGTGTCACTATTGTTCAATGGTGACTCCTGTCAGTGTCGAAGATCTCATCAGAAATAGCAATACTTGCTGCTGCATTCATGCTCCTTAAGCATACAGAAAAGTAGTTTTCAATATTTCATTTACAAGAAATACTCAGAAAAGGCAACTAATTTGTTATTTGTGTACAAAACACTTTCTTTTTTTCCAACTAGAATTTTAAAATTACTTTCCAAAACATTTCTAAGAAAAATTCTTAACCAGTATAAGAACTATTCTTTGTGTTTGATATCTAAAGTTTGAGCTGATATGGCTTGTTTGGATGCATGAATTCTTCAATTTTCTGTCACCAAATGCAAAAATATAATTCATTAATTCATTCAATTTGTGGCCTTTAAGATTGTCATTCAGGTGCCTCTTTTAACTATGAATTAAACTTCATAAAAATGATACTGTATTTAACCTATTCTCAATACAGTCTATGAGAATGCTGATGCCATGAATCTACTCTTTGTTTTAAACTGTGAGAATAACTGCTGTAGTTCATACACAAAAGTAAACTAGGCTTATGGTCAATTTTATGTTCTGACAACTCCCTGTGGCCATAAGGGACCTTCTTTACAGATTGGTATGCTAAACATTTGCTTTTCTTCTGAAGTATGTTATTTGTGCTAGAAAACATGTTGGTTAACAGCTCTAGAAATTTAAAAGAACTTTGCTTGCTTTCTATTTTCCAGTAAGATTCTCTAGTGGGCAGAGCATCATAGTAATGGCAAACATTTAGCAGAAAACTAACTTCTTACAGTGTTTGGAATAAAACACCACAAAACCCCCAATAATTGCCAACAATTGCAATGTGGAGCAACTTCAATGAAGATTTTATAAACTAGTTTCCTAGTTAATGAAACAAGTATCTGAAATATTCTGGATTTGTACTTTTTTCTCAGAGCACCTATTGACATTCACACTAGCCGCACTAATTCTGGAAAGACTTAGAATGTATATAGCTAAAAATATAACTACTAGATAAATATGTTTTTTTTTCAAATTCTATTAATAACTCCATCTTTATATTAACATTCCTACTAGCTGTTAAAAGTCCCAGATTACTGATTACAAGGCACTGTCTTGAATTAGGCTTGTGTGGAGTGCATCTAACTAGAATGTTTATTTTATCATTAATCTTGTTGGTCATTATATCATTCACTGTTCATTATACCAAGAGATAAATTGTAGAAATGCTTAATATTGTTAGTTCAGCTTGGCTGCGTCCTTTAGTGACATGAATTCTACAGAGCAGTTGGGCAAAATCAATGTCTGATGCATGATTTGTATTAAATTATGCTTGTTACATGATTGAATCAACACTACACAGAGTTTTCTCAAGTTAATTGATCAACTCCTACAAAATAAATTAATATGATACATCAAACTTAAGCTGAACTGTAGACCAGACCAGAACAAACACAAGCACTGAATGAAAGCCAAGTTGCATCAGCCACACCGGTCCAAGTAATCATGATCCATTCTTCGGCTTAGATGGCACTATGAAGTCACATTTTTGTGTTTTGAAGTTAATACCAAAATGAAAGTTTAAAATGGAATTCATCAGCCAGAAAGCCTATGAATTATCAAACAGAAATTGCCCGAGAGTTTTTTTTTCAGATTCACAGAATCACAGAATGTTAGGGATTGGAAGGGACCTCAAAAGATCATCTAGTCCAATCCCCCTGCCAGAGCAGGAATATCTAGATCAGGTCACACAGGAACATGTCCAGGTGGGTTTTGAACGTCTCCAGAGAAGGAGACTCCACAACCTCTCTGGGCAGCCTGTTCCAGTGTTCTGTTACCCTCACTGTGAAGAAGTTCTTCCTAATATTTATGTGGAACCTCCTACGTTCCAGCTTGCACCTGTTGCCCCTTGTCCTATCATTGGATGTCACTGAGAAGAGCCTGGCTCCATCCTCATGACACTCACCCTTGACATATTTATAAACATTAATAAGGTCACCCCTCAGTCTCCTCTTCTCCAAGCTAAAGAGACCCAGCTTTCTCAGACTTTCCTCGTAAGGGAGACGTTCCACTCCCTTCATCATCTTTGTGGCTTTGCATTGGACTCTCTCGAGCAGTTCCCTGTCCTTCCAGAACTGGACACAATATTCCAGATGCGGCCTCACCAGGGCAGAGTAGAGGGGGAGGAGAACCTCTCTTGGCCTACTAACCACACCCCTTCTAATACACTCCAGGATGCCATTGACCTTCTTGGCCACAAGGGCACATTGCTGGCTCATGGTCATCCTGCTGTCCACCAGAACCCCCAGGTCCCTTTCCCCTGCGCTGCTGTCTAACAAGTCAGTCCCCAACGTATACTGGCACATGGGGTTGTTCTTACCCAGATGCAAGACTCTACACTTGCCCTTCTTATATTTAATTAAATTTCTCCCTGCCCCACTCTCCAGCCTGTCTAGGTCTCTCTGAATGGCAGCATGGCCTTCTGCTGTGTCAGCCACTCCTCCCAGTTTTGTGTTATCAGAAAACTTGCTGACAGAGCACTCTATGCCCTCATCCAAATCATTGATGAATATATTGAATAGTACAAGTAATTCATTCCCAAAATTTTATTTAGCTTCCAGTTTAGCAGAGAAATTCAGACTGCATATAACTCAGCCAGGGATTCAATTCATTTCATGCAAGTCGTTAAACATGAATTTGCTGATCTTTTATCCAAATGTATTTAAGAGCATTTTGACCCTGCCTCCTCTTCTAGCTACCTGCCACTTCCTAGCTGTGAACTCCTAATTGGTCTGCTCATCTAAGCTCTTCATATTATGACTGTCTGAAGGACATATTATGACAGTCTGAAGGACAGAAATTCATAGCATCAGCCAAAATAAACTAGATTAATTTAAACAGAGTTTTGTAAGCAGTTTAGGTAGGACAAAAAAGGAATGGCAGTCCTTGTACCTTATTCCCTCGCAGGAGTGGAGGGGGGAATTGAGAGGTAACACAGAAAAGAATTTATTCTAAGTTGAGGGTAAGGGGACAGGGAAGACTTAACCGTTCAGCCAGCTGTCAACCTCTCCTTTTATAGTGACTGATCATGGCTCACGTTTTGTTGAGCAGACTGCAGATAGGCAGAGGGAAGGAGACATTCTTTCAGCTGATAAATAATCTTTATTAACAGTCACAAATAATCTCTCTTGGGTTTCTTCCTGATTGCTGGTGTCACTGTCTCAATTCTTACCGGGGGTATGGATCCACAGGGAAAGGGATCATCTCACCAACCTCTTGGCATTGGCACTGTGAGCCTCTACATTGAGTAACCAATTTATTTACCTTGAGCTCACTTGCTGATACACAGGGAGAAATCATGAACTTCCAGAGCACATCTCATTGAAGGACTGTTGACGAGGCATAGGCTCTGGAGGTGGCCACATCTACAAAAGGCAGCACCAGGGAGTATCAGTGACCAGGGCATGGCACGTCAGCCAGGGCATGGCATGGCAGTTGGTGCCGCAGTTTGATCGGCATTTTGTGTGGACTCAGCACCTCCTTGAAGGAGCAGCAGTCTCCTATCTGAGTAGCAGAGGTGAAGTGCACCTAATCCAGCAATAGGGCACTGTTCTGTGGTCGTCTGCACAGGTCAAGGGTACTCATCCTTCCTGACAGGCAAGGCAGAATGGTGAGCACTTGGAGAGCGAAGGCTGCAGTTCTGACTGGGGGGGCTGCACCATGCACACCAGTGGTGATTGATCATAGAATCATAGAATGTATTGGTTCAGAAGGGACCCTCAAGGGTCATCTAGTCCAACTCCCCTGCAGTGAGCAGGGACATCTTTACTAGATCAGGTTGCTCAGAGACCTATCAAGCCCCACCTTGAATGTCTGCAGGGATGGGACCTCCACTGCCTCCCTGGGCAACCTGTTCCAGTGATCCACCACCCTCATATTGAAAAACTTTTCCCTTACATCTAACCTAAATCTACCCTGTTCTAGTTTAAAGCCATTCCCCCTCGTCCTATTGCTACATGCCTTCGTGAACAGTCCCTCCCCTGCTTTCTTATAGGCACCTTTCAGGTACTGGAAGGTTGCTCAAAGGTCTCCCTGAAGCCTTCTCTTCTCCAGGCTGAACAACCCCAACTCTCTCAACCTGTCTTCATAGGAGAGGTTCTCCAGCCCTTTGATCATTTTTGTGGCCTTCTTCTGGACGTGCTCCAACAGGTCCACATCGTTCTTATGTTGAGGGCTCCAAAGCTGGACGTAGTACTCCAGGTGAGGTCTCACCAGAGCAGAGTAGAGGGGCAGAATCACCTCTCTCCATCTGCTGGCCATGCTTCTTTTGATGCAGTCTTTCTCCTGGGGCAGGGATAGACGGTAAACCTGTCTGCAGTAGGTGTGCCCAGGCGGAGTACCTTCTGCAGCAGGTGGTTGCGCTGCAGGAGATGGTGTGAAGGTTGCGTTACATCAGGGAGGCAGAAAAAGAGTCAGATAACTAGCTCCAAGTCCAGGCTGTAGTGAACCCAGAGCCTGCAGCCAAACAGCCAAAGCCTTCCTCACAGGCACAAACAGAAAGGAGGGGAGCCAACAAGGCAGAGGAATGGAAGACTGCAAAGGTAAGAACCAGCAGGAGGAAGATACCTCCCTCAAAGCCTGAGGTGCCCCTGCAGAACCGCTTCACAGACCTGCAAGCTGAAGAGGAAAAACAGTCTGAAGGACAGAAATTCATAGCATCAGGTAAGACACTGGAGGTGAATAAGACAGCTCACTCAGCTTCCCATGTAAGTACTACTGCAACTAAGAAAAAGCAACAAAAAGGAAGCCCACAGAGGGTGGAAGCAAGGACAGCTAAACTGGGAGTAATACAGAGAAGTTGTCCATGCAGACAGGGATCAGGTTAGAAAAGCTAAAGCCCAGATAGAATTAAATCTGGCCAGGGACATCGAGGGCAACAAGAAAAATTTGTACAGGTACATAAGTGATAAAAGGAAGACTGAGGAAAATGTGGGTCCTCTCTGGTGAGAAATGGGAGACCTGGTCATGCAGGTTATGGAGAAGACTGAGGTACTCAATGATTGATTTGTTACAGTTTTTTCCAGCAAGGACTCTAACTACACCACCCAAGTTGCAGAAGGCAAAGGTACAGACTAGGAGAAGGAAGATCTGCCCACTGTAGGGAAAGATCAGTTTGAGACCATCTAAAGAATTGAAAGTGCACAAGTCCATGGGACCTGACGAGATCCATCGCAAGTTCTGAGGGAAATGGAGGATGAAGTTGACAAGATCCTTTCCATTATATTTGAAAAGTCATGGCAGTCCAGTGATGTTTCCACTGGCTGGACAAGGGGAAATATAACCCACATTTTCAGAAAGGGAAAAAAGGATGAGCCAGCGAACTATGGGCCAGTCAGTCTCACCTCTGTGCCCAGAGACATCATGGAGCAGATCCACCTGAAGGCCATGCTGAGGCACGTGGAAAATGATGTGGTTGGTGGCAACCAACACAGGTTCACCAAGGTCAAATCTTGCCTGATAAATCTAGTGGCCTTCTGTGATGGGCTTACAGTGTTGGTGGATAAGGGAAGAACAACAGACATCATCTGCCTGGACTTGTGCAAAGCATTAGATGCACATCCTGCATGATGTCCCAATCTCAAACTTGAAAAGACATGGCTGCGATAGATGGACCACTTAGTGGATAAGGAACTGACTGGATGGTTGCATTCAAAGAGTTGCAGTCAATGACTCAATGTCCAAATGGAGACCAGTGATGAGTGGCGCTCCTCAGGGGCTGGTGCTGGGATCGGTGCTGTTTAACATCTCTGTTGGCTACATGGATAGTGGGATAGAGTACATCCTCAGCAAGTTTGCTGACAATATGACGCTGTGTGGCGTGGTTGACATGCTAGAGGGGAGGGATACCATCAAAGAGACCTTGACAGGCTGGAGATGTGGGCCCATGCCAACCTCATGAAGTTCCAAAAGGCCAAGTGCAAAGTCCTGCACCTGGGTTGGAGCAATCCCAAGCACAAATACAGATTGGGCAGAGAATGGAAAGCAGTCCTGAGGAGAAGGACTTGCGGTTGCTGGTTAGTGAGAAGCTCAACATGACCTGTCGAAGTCCACTTACAACCTAGAAAGCCCCCGTGTCCTCGGCTGCATCAAAAGAGGCGTTGTCAGCAGGTCGAGGGAGGTGGTTCTTCCCTCTCCTCTGCTCTTGTGAGACCACACCTGGAGTACTGCATCCAGTACTGGGACCTGCAACATAAGAAGGATGTGGACCTGTTGGAGCAAGTCCAGGGCCATGAAGATGATCAGAGGGCTGGAGCACCTCTCCTATGAAGACAGGCTGGGAGAGTTGGGGTTGTTCAGCCTGGAGAAGAGAAGATTCTGAGGAGTCCTTATAGCACCTTCCAGTACCTGAAGGGGGCCTACAAGAAAGCAGGGGAGGGACTTTTTACAAGGGCATGTAGCAATAGGACGAGGGGCAATGGCTTTAAACTGGAAGAGGGTAGATTTAGATTAGGCATCAGGAAGAAATTCTTTACCATGAGGAATGGTGAGGCACTGGAACAGCTGGATGCCCCCTCACTGGAAGTGCTGGATGCCCCCTCACTGGAAGTGTTTGAGTTCCAAATAGGTTTTGGAAATATTTCATACTTTCTTTGATCTGATTGTCTAAATGTCAAGAGTGTATGATAAAGTCTGGCAGCACAGTTAGGCCTTACTTGGTTGGTGACTCAAAGCTGCCTCAGAGAAAATCCTGTTAAGTGTGTTTATATGTACAATACGTAAAATTAGAAGTCTACTTAGATCAATGCTGAAATATTTTTTCTGACATATTTCAATCTTCATTTAGCGATGGATTGAATATGATAAATTCGTATGGTATGACTTGAGCTGGAGGCAAGCTCACAAAGACTTCTGACAACAAAGACATGGACCTTTTTTTACCACAAAGATGATGGTTTATATCACTAATATATGCTGTGTATCCATGAGTATCAATCTGTGCATGATTTGATCAGCAGCAATAAAAAATTGCGTAAGGAATCAATGATATTTGTGTCGAGTTAGTTATACTACAACATTATGCTCTTTACACTCAGTGGCAGTTTGAAACTCATTGAAGTTCCCACACCTCATCAAACTATATCCACATCGGAAAAAGGCTGTGTATGACATGTATAAAATGTATTATTGTGACTGCAGCTTATAGGAATTTCCTTGTCCATATACAGCTGAAGTTGTTATGCTATTAATCTATGATGTAAATATTCTTGTCAGGCAAGAAGGAAGATATGAATGAGACCTTTCACCTCTTTTTTTTTCCATGCTTCTGATACCCATAGTAGTGAAGACTTTCTTCCTAGCCTTTCACCTTATTTTTTATTTCTTCAAATCTCATTATTCCTTCTTTGAATCTTTTATTGTAAACCCAGTCCTTAATATTATACTACCAGTAAATTCAAACTTTAAACCTAGGATGAACTCTTTGGATTTGCAACCGAAAAATCTAAGTCTTATTGTGTTACAAGTCTTTAAATATAATGAATCTTGAAAGGCACTAGAAAGATCTGTTTATAAATTGATATCATTATATGATTCACTATGAATAAAATTCACACTAATTTCACCAAGTGAAAAGATAATGAAGACATGAAAGAGAAAATCAAGTGGACTAAACATATTTCTTATTCACTAGAATTGGGCAATCAGTTGCTTAAGTTGAAGCTTGAGCTTCAGTAATTCTACACTGTGAAGTCTTTCTTCATTTTGTACACAAGAGAATTTATTTTAAGTATATTTCCTTATGTATATTTGTTAAAGCAGTAGTACTTGAGTACTATTATTGAAAATTTTCTATGTGCCCTGCATATCTGTATGTTCAGAAAGCACTGTGATGTCTAATTTTAGTTTACTAAACTGGGTAACTCCAAAATGAAGAAGATTTATGACGTCAAAATTATGCTGCAAATTATTGAAGATCTGGTGGCTACAATGGAATTATGTCAGTTCAAACTCAGTGAGACTGGTCCAATACTTTCAAAATACATGCAGCTATGTTTCACCCTTATGAGTACACAGGTTTAAAATATAAGTGATTAGCGTAAGCAAATCCATTGCTGTTTGCTGCTATGTCTCAGAAAGGGAAGTATCTGAGAGCTGCACAGATTTTTTAATTTATTTTTTTAAAAATATGAAAGTGATAAAACAAGAGCAGAAAATATTTCAACAACAGATCCAGGCTGAAAGAAAACAAACGAACAAACCAAACACAAACTTTTCACAAGGAAATATTAAAAAAAATGTTTCTACAAATACAGACATCCTTTTCTCAGATATTTCCAATACCTAGTATTTTCTACAGACTACAGACCTCACAGACCGAGTTACCATCAGGAACAATAACACAAAAGACACTTTATTTACTGATGTGATGACTGTTACTTCTGATTAACACAATATTTTTTAAAGTATATACTGGTAGATTAGTAAATTACCTTTGAATCTTACAATCTCACAATATTTTGGCAGATGATGAGACTATCTCTTTGTTGTCTCCCTGATTTAACCTACAAATGCCTTATAGCGCCAAGATGTTCTTCTCAACACTGATTTTTTTTCCCCGCAACTGTTTTTATAGCTAAGTGTCAAATAGCCCAGAGCTCATCCTTTGGAGCTTAGAAGGTAGAAAATCTAAGTAAATGTACTTTTTTTTTTTTTTTTTTTTTTTTGAGAGGGGGCAAAATATCTCTGCTGAATTTAATCTAGTACATAAAATGTAAGCAAACAATAGAGAAGTAGAGGAACGGTTGGTTAATATCTAGATAGTAGACTTCAAGTTTTGAAGATCTTGGGTCATGTTGTTATTAGCTTTAAATGAAAATGAATTCTGTAGTATTGCAGTAGCCCCCAGCAAGTGCCTGTCTGTATCACAAAAGCGCAACCTATTTATAGCTTGTGGATGTTTACTTTTGAAGTGCTTAATAACAATGCTACGAATATACAGTAAGAGGATTGTTAAGTCACACACAGAATCACACACAGAATGTTAGGGATTGGAAGGGACCTCAAAGATCATCTAGTTCAATTCCCCTGCCAGAGCAGGAATACCTAGATCTACATCTAGGCATACCTAGTCTACATTTTGCTGGTGGTTTAACAGGCATCCTAGTTCTTTCTGAGTGCTATTTATAATGCATAAATAAATAAAAAAATAATTAAGATAAACCTTAGATTCTGAATCATAAGAGGTATTCTATATTTAGTGCAAAATTTCTCAGAAAATGTATTTTGGCATTCCAAAAAAAATGTAATTCAGCAAATACATGAGGTTATTTTCCCCTGTGTTTCAGATATTTCAGAAATTTCTGTCTTTTTTTTTATGTAAATATGAATCAGATTGATTTACTCAATTGATGTACTCCAGCCAGGAGTAACATATCTATGAAAATCATGGCACTTAATGTTGTCTGTAACATCTTCAAAGTATCAGAATCTAGATTATACTTTTCTTCCATGTACTGCTTTGCTCTTTTTTGGTTCCTTTGATTTCTGTTCTGTTGTAAAATCTTATCCTGACACCGTGGTTTTATTTTTGGGATCAGATATTTGGAGTGCTATTTTACAATTTATGTTCTGTGTTTGAGAGGTTGTGGAGTCTCCCTCTCAGGAGACATTCAAAACCCATGTGAACATGACCTTGTGTGACCTGTTGTAGGTGAACATTCTCTGACAGGTGAGTTGGACTAGATGATCTCCAAAGGTCCCTTCCAAGCCCCACAACTCTGTCATTCTGTAATCGTATGAATCTGTCATCCTTGCGCTTCAGCTGATAAGACTTCTACAAGGTTAATGTAGCAGTAGATTGTTGAATAATGAAGGGGGATTTCATCTGCCTAAGAGCTAATTAGATGAAAGATAAACAGGTTTAACAAGACTTCTTGAGCTAATTTTTCTGTTAATACATGTATTGTTGAAAGTACACACCAGTGATAAGCAGTAAAAGGAATACTATTATTCATTAGTTCAACTTTTTCAGCTAAATGCAAGGCAACCTATTCTCAGCTATTATTGACTCTAAATATATTGGGTGAGTATTTTTCATAGTCATTTGCCTACACACATTAGACTTGATTAGCATGTTTGAACTATACATTAACTTTAATTATCTGAAAAATATCACATATATATTTAATTTGTGTATTCATAAAAAAGCAAGATAGAGAAGAAACTTTATCTTAATTTGCATGTGCTAATTAGGGTAATATTAATTCTATTTTTTAAACAAGTAATTTAATATTTTGGTGAAGACATGACAATATTTCCAATTGCTTACATTAAATCACTTTTAATTACAAGGTTTAATAATATTTCTTTTAGATCTGTGAGAAAAGTTTAACTATAATGAATATCTTTTTATATTGTTGGTTGACCTCTGCTACATCAACATATGCTCAGTTTGTTCTTAATTTTTCTCCCTGAGACACAGGACTAGTGTTTAATATCTCTTGTTGTGTTACTTCAGTTGTTAATGAAAAACATTGGGTGTTCCCATCACTACACAGAGTGCAAACTCATACAAAAATAAAACCCCACAGGTGAACTCCTTATGAACATTCTAATTGCTTATGAACAGTGTTTGAAAATCTCAAGTAATTTGCCATTAAAATAATGAATAGCATAAACTCTAATTTTTCATAGTAATTAACTTGTGTCAGCACCATTATTTTTCATTAATTATAAATGAAAAAGAATGAAAGATCATCTGCAGGAACAGATGTATGAAATTGTCTCTGAGGTTGTGTGGTGGCCTTTATTTGATTCTTCCATTCAACAAATTGTATTGAGAATGGAATCCAGCCATACAAGAATGCAGATGGTAGAGACCATCCAGGAGAGATTGGGAAAAAGGACATTTAATAAGGTTGTTGTCTGTGAGGTCTAAAATCATAATGAAAAATGCATTTATTACTGGAAAAAAAAGGAAACAGCAAAAAATTGGAAACATTTTTCAGCTCACAGCTGTAAGAAGTCAGGAAAAACAACCTGATGGTAAATTTCATTGGGTTTTATTTTTGTTTGTTTGTTTTTAAATTGAAAAGACTATTTTCATAATTTGAAGCTTTATGTGTCTGTTTAACTTAATTAAAGGCTATTTCAGGAAGTATTTCTTGCTTTCTCAAATGCTGTGGGGTTTTTGGGAGGTTTTGTTTGGGTTTTGGGTTTTTTTGGGGAGGTCAGTGATGAAGTAAAAATAGAGCTGTATACCTTTAGATGTTTTCTCTGGTGTTTCCATATCTTCCACATATGTCTTACATTCAAATAATACACAACTGAAAAAGTCAACTTTTTTTCCCATAGGGTTCTGATTAATAAAGAATGATGTTTTACAAAAGAACGTACAAACTTTGGTCCCGTGTATACCTTCACCTAAACTCCTTTGTCTACTATATTACTAAACTACTGTACAAATGTCTACTCAACTATTATATTAATAAAATCTGGCCTTTACTAATTTGAATAGAAGAATAGAAAGATTTGGGTTGGAAAGGACTTATGTAGGTCTTCTGGTCCAATTCCCTGCACAAAGTGGAGCTAGCTTCAGAGTCAGAGCATGTTGCTCAGGGCCTCATCCAGTTGAGTTTTATCTACCTCCAAGCACTGACACTGCACATCTTTGGGAAACTTGTGCCAGTGCTTAACTTCTCCATTGTATGTATTATACAAATATGTCATATAAACAACTGACTAATGTAGATTTTATTTACAATAATTTTGCTAGTATTAAACTGGTAGCATTATTAAAATATGTCATAATCTCTTCCAAAGAAAATAGTGTCTTTATAAGAATAACATTAATGTATTCTAAGTAGCTATGTATTTTCTTACCTTTTGCAAAGCTTTTATAAAGATAAAATTTTTATATCAATATTTCAGACAATTAATTCACACTCTTAGCTAGAAATCACAATCTAAGGTTAAGCCACCATATAATCTATTTTTAAAATGACATAATTAGTAAATGGAAACCTTTCAAGGGTGGTAAATCAGTGCATATAAGTCTTTATACATTAGTGGATGCATGTGTGTTCCTGCATATATTGTGTGTATATTGAATCTATAGTCATTCACGTAAGGACAGAGAAGTTAGAGACTAAACCAGCAGAAGTTCTTTGTAGCCTAGTACTTTCTCACTGAGAGCATCCAGTAATGGAAGCCAAAACTAGAGCATGAAAGAAACAGCTCCATGACATTGTCTTTCAGTCACATTCCCACCATAGATTTTGACAATATGGCACAATTACTGAGCCAGAAAGTCTTAAAACACTTTAAAAAGATTTTCAGCCTTTCAGTGCTAAAATTTATCCTTGAAGTAGATGAAAAGTAACAAGTACAAAATAAACATATATATGTAGATGATTGATTTGGTAATGTAGAGAACATTTCTTATACACTATCTATTGTAACACAATCCATCAGTGTCTGGGTAGGATACTTTTGTTAGTTAAAAAGTTTATACATTTATTTCACATATAATGCTTTATTTACAAAATACTATCTTCAGATTTAACTTATTTTATTTTACTATTTTATTTTATTTTATTTTAATTTGTTTTGTTGGGTCTTTTTTTTTTTTTTTTTCCTGTCAAGGGTTTTGAATAAAAAGGAGAAAACATGTTATTAACTAGAATGCATGAACAATTCCTGAATATACATTTGAAAATGGAGGCAAGACATGTCGAAGGATTTTCAGTAAAACTGTATAATATTTTCAACATAAAGTAACAGCTCTCATGATTTGTCCTTCCCAAGGTTACTGCCCTTTTTTTGGAGGATTGTGAATCTTATGAAACTTTCCATGTAAGGGAAAATTCTGAAGTGGAACTATTTCAAATATGTATGTCTATAGATGAAAAATAGTGGCTTATTTAAAACCTGGATAAGAAGAATGAAGAAATAATCTAACAGTTGAGCCAAAAAAAATAAGTTATAGGGATAAAAAGTGACATTAACATGTTGTTATTTGTCTTTCATATGTAATATAATTAGTGTTTTTACTTTCATTGCTTCAGTTTCCAACTGATTAACATTTCCTTCCCTATTAACAGCCAACATGAGTATTTAATGTGGCTTGAGAGATGTGCCTTGTTCCCCTTGAGTAACTCCACTCATGTTTTTTTTTTCATTCCCAAGTTGCTATCAAATTAAGACCTTTTTTTTTTTTTTTCCTGAAGAAATACAGGACATCAGCTGTAAGTTGGGTGAGGTAGAAAGCACTGATGAGAAAGTTCTGGCTAGGCAGAAAGTGAAGATGAAGCAGCTCCTGGACACCAGGAACTCTGCATCAGCTTCTCAGACATTTGCTGCTATGATTATTTCCCATCCTACTGAGAAGATATGTAGTAGCAGCTGACCTCTGAGTTGCCATAGACTCCTTCCCTCAGTTTGTGAACTGCTTTGTTAAAAATGGTTGTAGTGGGATAATTTGATCTTAATCCATGCTTCCTATTCACGGTGAAAGCAAAAAATCCATTTTGTTCCTTCAAATTGATCTGCTCAGTAAAGAGAGGCTAGTGCTTTTCTTAACCTTTGACTATAAACATTTGAATATCATTATAAGAGACAGTGAACACATATTTCCACATGGCAAGACATAGAATACAGAGGAAACACATACTTTTCCATTAAACAGAAGTATGTGTGAAGTACATTTTTAACAATCATAGCAGTGAAAAAAAAAAACCTTTTACTTTCTAAAAATGAGTTGTTTTTCTTCCAACAAAATGACTAACTCAGAAATCTAGAACTGAAAACAAATATGGTTGTAAATATCATTAACTGAAATGCTTACTTTCTATGACAGACCACTTGCAGAGAGGAATTGGAGCAGAATAGGTTGCTATTGGTTTTAATGTGATACATGATTCCTTAACTTGAAAACGGGAGTAAAAATATTAAACAGAAGGAACAGATCTTTATTGTCAGTTTTGAGTCCATATGGATCATGTAATGTTTTCCAGATCAGCAGGAGATCTGTAATCACACCGAGAATATTGAATCGTGTTTTAAGACTACATCATTTATAAAATAATAAAAATCCTGATAAATCAGTCACTTATTGAATCTGCAATATTTCCCAGTGTTTTCTAGTTTGAGTACAGTTTTCTTAACTACTCTTTATTTCAGTTAAACTTTGGTAAATAAAGTACATATTTTTGTTTAGATATTTATTTCTTACTTCTACTCCAGAGGAAAAAAACATTTTTCTGGGTACAAGGAAGAAGAGTGGTTATATTCAATACTATTCAATATCAGAATTATGATGTGACTCACACCTTAATGAAATAGTTTTGCTTTATACAACTTCAGTATTCTGCAAGATAATATATTTTTCTTGAAAACAAGCAACATTACTGTAAAATCACGTATGCTTTAAACAAATTTGTGACAAGGAAACCACAATAATATGGAGCATCTATTTCTGTAAGTACTGAATTTAATCTAAAGTCTATTTTCAATATATCACAATAAAAGAAAGAGAGAGAGATGGAAAAGAGACAAATTCACGCATGTTATTGTGAGATATCCTCTGGTTTTGCAGTACCTGCAGCACATATTTTACATTAAAACATCAATGTCACATGTATCAGCCATGGTTGTGAATCACAGAAACATTGGATTCTACACCTTGTGTTTTGATAATTGCTCTTGATCTGAATAATTGCAAAATGACCTGAAAACAAATAAATTAGTATCTTTTGTGATTTTATGAAAATACTGATAATGATGAGGAAAAGTCTGAAGTACTTAACACATTCTTTGCCTCAGTCTTTAGTAACAGGACCAGTTGTACTGAGGGAAACCAGCCCCCCCTAAACTAGAAGACAGAGACAGGGAGAATGACCCCCCCACAATCCAGGAGGAGATGTTCAGTGATCTGCTGCACCACACAGACATACACAAGTCTATGGGACGGATGGGATACACCCGAGGGTGCTGAAGGAGCTGGTGGGGGTGCTCACCAAGTCACTTTCCATCATTTACCAGCAGTCCTGGCTGACCAGGGAGGCTGATTGGAAATCAGCCAATGTGATGCCCATATATAAGAAGGGCTGGAAGGATGATCCAGGTAATTACAGGGCTGTCAGTCTGACTTTGGTGCCAGGGAGGCTGATGGAGCAGATCATCCTGAGCACCATCACACGGTACATGCAGGACAACCAGAAGATCAGGCCCAGACAGCATGGGTTTATGAAAGACAGGTCCTGTTTAGCAAACCTGATCTTCTTCTATGACAGGGTGAGCCACTTATTGGACCAGGGAAAGTCTGTGGGCGCTGTCTACCTTGACTTAAGTAAGGCTTTTGACACCATTTCCCACAACATTCTCCTGGCAAAACTGGCTGCTCGTGGCTTGGATGGGCACATACTTTGCTGGGTAAAAAACTTGTTACATGGCTGGGCCCAAAGAGTTGTGGTGAACAGAGTTAAATCCAGTTGGCAACTGGTCATGAGTGGTGTTCCCCAGGGCTCAGTTTTGGGGCCACTCCTGTTTAACATCTTTATTGATGATCTGAACAAGGGGATCGAGTGCAGCCTTAGTAAGTTTGCAGATGACACCAAGTTGGGTGGGAGTGTTGATCTGCCTGAGGGTAGGAGGGATCTGCCCTACAGAGTGATCTGGACAGGCTGGATCAATGGGCTAAGGCCAACAGTATGAGTTTCAATAAGGCCAAATGCCAGGTTCTGCACTTTGGCCACAACAACCCCCAGCAGCGCTACAGTCTTGGGGAGGAGTGGCTGGAAAGCTGTCAGTCAGAGAGGGACCTGGGAGTGTTGATTGACAGCAGGCTGAACATGGGCCAGCAGTGTGCCCAGGTGGCCAAGAAGGCCAATGGAATCCTGGCTTATATCAGGAATAGTGTGGCCAGCAGGACCAGTGAAGTGATCTTACCCCTGTACTCAGCATTGGTGAGGCTGCACCTCAAATACTGTGTTCAGTTTTGGGCTCTTCACTACAAAAAGGGCATTGAAATACTTGAGTATGTCCAAAGGACAACGAAGCTGGTGAAGGGTCTCATGTTCAAGTCTTATGAGGAGCCGCTGAGGGAACTGGGTTGTTTAGTCTGCAGAAGAGGAGGCTGAGGGGAGACCTCATCACCCTCTGCAACTACCTGAAAGGAGGCTGTGACAAGGCGGATATGAATCTCTTTAACTAAGTAACAAGTGATAGGATGAGGGGTAATGGCCTCATGTTGCACTAGGGGAGGTTTAGACTGGATATTAGGAAATATTTCTTCACAGAATGGGTTGTTAGACATTGGAACAGGCAGCCCAGGGCAGTGATGGAGTCCCCATCCCTGGAGGTGTTTATGAGTCGTGTTGACGTAGTGCTCAGGGATATGGTGTAGTTGAGGACTGTCAGTGTTAGGTTGATGGTTGGACTCGAAGATTTTCAAGGTCTTTTGTGGGAAAACAGCAAGAAGACATCGGTCTGTCAGCCATCATTCTGATGATGATTCTGTGAAGACATTTGTGAACTTGAATGTACCAACAAGAAGAAAAATAAAATAATAGAGATGGAGCTATAACCAGATCTAGCCAATTATAGGAAACTGTAGATTATTCGGTAAACTGTTAGCAGTTTCACACCCTTAAAAACTCAATACTAAAATTTCAGTGCCAGTAAGAATGTGAAAAGTGGTGAAAAATGTAACAAATCCGTTAAAAAGCAGCAGTAAATGCAGTGACATCCCAGCAGTCTCACTAGGCAGTCTTATTGTGCTGAAAAAGATAATTCTTATCTCTTTGAAGGCAATTCCTATGTTGTCTGAACAAATCTTTCGAGCAACTCTTACAATCCCAACAACCCCAGTTCAAAACAATCCTACTGTAGACTTACTTAGTGCTAGGAATGTCTAAACGAAAAAGAAAATTAGTATCAATGAGGGAAAATATGGGGAAAAATAAGAAGGTGGGTGATCAAAACTGTCATTTCCAAAGCTTCTCTGTATCTTTAAAGGCTACTGCTCTGCACTGAATATCTTATATCTTTACTTGATATTACCCTGTCTGTCCACTTATATTTAATTTTTAAGTAATTAATTGAGATATAATATTCAGTTTTCCATATATCCCTCTAGCTATTTTCAATATTTTCGATTTTTTTCTTAGCTTTTTCTTAATCCTTAATGTGAGGAAAAACAGATTGGAAGCATATCTATTTTCTGAGAGTATGTGGTTAATATTCAGTACAAAAGACTTTCAAAAGATACAGGAAAAGTAATGAATTAAGCCAAGAGACCCAAACCCTATGGGACAGAAGGTAAAGGAAAGAACAGAGCTCTCAGGTCATTGCGTGATGGGTCCCTTAAAAAGACACAAACATGGTCATAAAGAGGAGGTTCTGACAGATTCTTGTATCTGGAAAGAAGGGGGAAACGAGGCTATCACGAGTCCCATGGAAAAGAGCACATTTTGGGTAGGGCATTTGGGGGATCTTGTGGGATTGCACAAGACTTCTTAGGGTCTGCTTTAAGGGAAGTGTGGAACTGTGCAAAAACCTATTATAGGATGTTTAGAGGAAGGGTCAAAGTTAGGGAAAAGGAAGAATCAATGATGATCAGGGAGGAAAATGGGATGGAGGGCATTTTAAAAAGGTCTATCTGCGAGTAAACATGCTGCTAGGCAGTCTGCTTGTCTGTCCAAGACTTTCACTTGGTCACTGCAAGTCTACTCTGTCTTCTTATTAAACCCCGCTATTTGACAGTTTTCATGTGTATACGATTAAAGAGAGCAAAGGAGTTTGTTTTTCAGTAGGAAAAGTTCATCCTTGTTAGCTGGAAGAAGGAACAGGACTGTACCAAACTACTTGTGCTTGAGTTTCCCCAAGTGCTGGTGAATACATAGTGGCACTTTTGGGATACCCACTCAGCCTTATACACCAGTGCAGCAGAAAGCACCCTGAGAGGAGAAATCCCCTCCATCATAGCATCCTTTGCTGTTGGCTATCCTTAACTCCTGATTTTTCTGATCTCTATGTGTGGATGTCACATTGAGCAACTAACTGCATGATTTTACATACTATATTGAAATACTAGCTATATTGAAATACTTTAAAAAAAAAAAAAATTAAAGAAACTGATATGCAAAGAAAGAGATTTAGAGTATTTAGTACAAAAGATCTTCCTTACTGTTAAGTCTATCACCTTGTATGCCTGAAAACATGAAGTAACAGAAGTATAATATTGTAGAGCAGGGCTTAGAGTTCATTTCAAGATTCCACAAGTAAAATCTCCATTAGAGGAATTTCCATTAAGAATAATTGTTTCTGAAGTCAATTAAACACATTTTAGCTCCTTCTAACACTGTCTCTAACTCTTTATACACTTTGTGGAAATTACTGAGTTCTGTTTACTTTAAATTATTCCACTTCAATTGTTCTGTTTGAGAATGTCTCCAAGATCTGATGTAGTAGCAAAACTTGTTTATCACAACAATGTGTGAATACTTAACCCTGTTTTTTCAAAAAAAGAACAAAAATGTTATTTCAGAATCCTATCTTCCTTTGCATTGTAATTAATATTTTTATATGTTGGTTCTATTGCATTTATATGATTTTAAATACTTTGTTCTCAGTGTGATATGCTTCCTTTTGATTCTGACTGGTTCAAGTGTTGTCTTGAATAGTTTTATTTTCAATTTCGCTACTTTTCAAATTACCTACTTGTGTATTGCTATAATTATAGATAACTGTCCATTTTTGCTGGTCATATTTTCTCATGTGAATTGGATGTTCTCAAGTATCTTTAAAACCAGAATTTTTGACATTATTGTTTAACTACATTTTAAATTGCTCAAGTCTCCTACTTAACTGCCAAAATGAAAATATGACTGACAGTCCTCAGCTGACTTCCATCATCTTTCTCCAGAGTCAACATGTTGGACTGTATCAATTTGTCTGTACGAGTAATATAACTACTTCCTGTCTGTGAAAATGAAGAAAGACTTAAAAGTCTGTTTGAAACAAAACTAGGAAGAAAGATCTCTATTTTTAAGATAATTAGTAGAATAACATTCATTTAAGCATATGGAATAAAATAAATCTTTACGTATATTCAATACTTAGATAAGTGTTCTACACACCTTCATAGATAGTTATCAGTTTTGTCATCAAAGTTGCCATGTTACCCTCTGGTGAACTTGTCTCTCCATGATTAGAGACATCAAAATCTGAGCTGAACTCCTGAGCACATTACTAAGTTATATGCAATTTATTTAGCAGTTACTGTGTAATTAGTGTATTTTAATTTGAGCTATTGAGTTCCACATGTGAGACAGAATCGCAAGAAATTTTCAGCTGGTTGATTTCACTAGTAAGAGTTTCGCTTGTAGAATATTAAAATATCATTTTAAAATGACCATGGTAAAGAGGACTGTATTAGTCTGCTTTAAATTAAAATAAGCACATCTACTTACATCCTGTAGAAATATTTATAAGACACTAGAGACAGAACAATGTAAAAACCCATGCTTAAAACCAAGAAAACTGATTCAGAAGACTCATTTCAGTAGGTACGTGTGTATACATGGATGTGCATGTCTGCATCTGTATGTGATTTTCATCCAATAAGCTTATTACTTCCTAAGAAAATTCTTTTTTTTCTGAAGAATAGATCTCAATTCCAGCAACATATGGAAATTACAAGAACAACAAAATCACTTTTAACAGGGCCTGGAATACCTCAGGAAGCTCAGCTTTGTGCTGAGAAATTTTCTGCTTTTATACGGATGTACAGGAATGTTAAAAAAATTAGTTTTTACAGCCTCAGCAGCCTTCACAACCTTCTGTACTGTAGAAACAAGACACATTTTAATGAACTGGTTTTCAAAGCAGATAAAGGGGTTTGGAGAGAACACTAATCGATCTATGCATTTTGCCTGTACCCATTGCCAGTGGAGTATCTGTAACAGCAGCCCTGTCCCTGTTAGGAAAAGAAGTAAAAAAAAAATAAATTGGAATGTCAAATCTGAGTAGATGGTGCAGGTTCATTATCTAGTGTTGCAGTTTTCCCTTCCAGGGTAGAGAATCAATTTATTTTTACCAAAGTTAAACTCACAAGCTTGATACCTACATGAACTAAGCAATTGATAGAAGCAATTAGAGGGAAAGTTATACAGGCCACAACAATCTAAAAGTCAGAGAACAGAGAAAGAAACTGGGCAGAAGAAAAGAAGAAAAGAGAAGGCACACAATGAGTAAAATAATGAGCCCATGAAGAACTCTAGGAAGGGTGTTCAGTCCTATAGAGCAAAATATTTCTATGCAGACAAAAGGACAGCCTCCAGTATCAACTGACTGTAGTTAAACTTGCAGAAACATATGGACCACATCTCAGAGTGTCCTTCTGGAGCGTCTGCTACACATGGCCCACTCAGTAGCCTCCCAATGGGTATTTGCAGACAAGCCAAGACCAGGGCAGAAAATTCCAGCATGCAGTTAGTTCCCCACTGTCAGTGAAGTCACACAAATAGATGCATGGCTCCATGTACCCAGGTGCATGGGGCATGCAGAACTAGGTTTTTATTCTGCAAATATTATTTAAATATTATGTATTAGCATTTTTTAACAATTCCATTGCTAATAAAGATAAACTATTTTAGTATTAGTATTCCCAGTTGGATTTTGAGTGAAGCCATTAGTGTGATTTATGAGCCCACATTGATTTTTTTTCTCCTACTCAGGGTAAGGGAAACAAATGCAATTTGACTTGGTGCTTTTTTGGGGGGGAAAAAAATAAATCAACAAGCAAGTAATTTTTGAGTATTGAATATTTGTTGTAGTAGTAGTAGTAGTAGTAGTAGTAGTAGTAGTAGTAGTAGTAGTAGTAGTAGTAGTAGTAATAATAATAATAATAATTATAATAATGTAGAATGCCAAGTTCTGTAAAATCTGTTCAACACTAGCCTTAATTGTTAATTCAGCATCAAAATTTATTTGAAGCATAAAGCCACAGGACAGGCAAAATACAGGAATGTTTGTGTCTTAGTTCACAGAATCAGGTTTTGTTAAGTACTGGAGAAATCTAGAAATGTCATGCTTAGTGGCTGAATGAGGGCAGACTTTTCTCTAGAGAGGCTTAAAAGTAACCTCTTTCATTTCATGCAGTTGTCAAACTGCATGGGAAAATGTTAATTCTATGACATTTCAAAAGTGGGCAAAATTCCCAAAGCTCACAAAAGAGAAGATGGCATAAAGCTAAGAAAATAAAAACAAAAAAAATATGAAGGAGTCAATGGGAAAGCAAACCCAGTGATCTGGTGATTTTTTTTTTTAACATTAAAAATAGGTTAATAGCAGCCACTACTGCTACTTCCAGATTTTGTGGTTAAACTTGTGCAAATCAACAGATAGTCCCACTGCACAAAATAGCACTGTGCCAGACTGACACCAGTCTAGTTTCAGACTTTCTAGGTATCAAGCAATACCAGCATTTTGCCACTGCAAAAGGGGATTTGTAAGAAGCCAGAATATAAGCTTGGCTTGTGCCTACACCAAGTGGTAGGTAAACTGTTGTTCCTCAGTCTGCAGATGCTCTGTTATACAAATTAACTGTTTATTTCCGGACAGCAAATTCTTAATTTTGAAATACCAGGTTCTGTAATTATTTCATTGCTGGCCACTTTCACCACAATTAACTCATTCTAAAGCAATCCCTTACATCTATACAAGTAACAGAAGTCCTTCTCTGTCTGTTCCCTATCTATCTAACCTTCAAATTCCCCTCAGAAAACTGTTCTGCTGTTTTAGGTAATCAATACGTAATTCAATAGAAATATAAAGCTTTAGGCACCGCAAGATTTAATTTAATTAAATACCACAAGGGCACAGCCTCCATTTTCAAAACCCTTTTTTGTAGTGGCAACAGAAATTGGATTCAGTTACAGTGGAGTGTTACAGACTGCAGACCTTGTACCAAAGAATTCAGGTTAGCAGTGTTGTTGCAGAAAACATGGGAACTTTGATTGCCATAAGCATTGACTGCAATACAAACAAGTTTGTTTTATACTCATGACCAACACTTCTGTCAAAGAAAGACGTTAAGTGGTGTTTGTATCCTTGACACAATATGAAGTGAGATGAAGATAAACTTCTTTGTTGGTGAATACAACAAGAGAATTAAAATTAAACAGCATTTTTTACAGCTGGAGATGCAGTAAGCTACCTGCATGGTAAAGATTGCTACCAGTTTAGCTTAAGAGGAAAGAAAATGCATGTGTTCCATAGTTTCATTAGGCTAAGCCTGTTTAAAAGCTTTTCTCTTCTCTCTGTCTGTGGTGTCTGTAAGGCACCAGACACCTTGGAATATAGTCCTCTAATTAAGGCAGATGTAATTTAGGTAAACATGTCTGTCCTAGTTGCCAGATGCACTAGTACCCTCTGCCAACTAGTGTAAAAGAGTAGTGTTTATTCACAGTGCATGGAAAAATCCCAACTCCTTTTAAATCAATAAAACTTTTCATTAAATTGGAAAGGGGTAAAGATTCTGAAGGAAAGGAAATGATGAATGTATAAATGAATAAAGAATTATTTGTAACATAAGAAAATATACCAGATATAATGGGTTTGTCTCCTTTTTCTGTGTAAAAGGACTGTGATGACAAAAATGAACTCTTGCATGCTTGTGGCTCTGCAGGAGTATGTCACAGCATATGCACCCAAGGAAAACTACCATCTCCTTCACAAGCCAGGCACAGATGCAAGAGGCATAATTGCAGCCACAGGGAGTTGGAGGACAAGCTGTGACTCATAGCTCTCCACAGCTGTCAGGCCCTGGTCCCATGGGGTTCCCATGCCTGGGGCTTGTTGGCAGGCAGTCGGACAGGAAGAGATCCATCTAGCAAAGCACCAGAGTAAACAGCTGCAGGACCAGGCGATGAGCATACACAGGATACAGCAGTAACCTAAGCTTACCTAAATCATGTCTGTAGCCACTTCTTTCCTCAATCAATGGAGTATGGAGGGTTAGATCATGCTCACTGCCTGCAGCCATTCCCCTGCCTGTCCAGGGGCGCTGTTGGGCTGGTGCATATGGTCATCCATGGGCCAATGTCTCGTTTCAGCTTTGACTTGTACCCATACCCACGAAGGTGCTTGATGCCCAGGGGTAGGGCTACCCTGATTTGCTTGCCCTGCTCCCCAGTCCCTGTGAACCATATGTCTTGAGGCCCATAACTCACAGTAATTCTACTATTCAGTTGTAAGGTAGAAAAAAGGAAAAAAAAAGAAATGTATAATTTTATCCTGATTGTTAAAAGGTAGCACTTCATCACTATGCTATAGTCCATCACTATGCTCTAAAGAAAAAATTGTCTTCGAAAAGAACAAAAAATGGCTTTCATGTCAATGGGACATAGGTATTTCACAGTCTTTACTGCTCCTATGGTAGTAGCAATATCTTAAGAGAGTTTCTCCCTCTTCATTTTGTGCCAGGAACAAATCGAAACAGCTGTGGAATCGTGTATTTCTCTGTCACTAAATCAGATAGAAAAATGAAGGCGACCCAGAGACTTCTCTCCTAAACTTAAAATTCCATAGCTGAATATAGCATTCAGATTTCTGTTTTTGCAGCATTTTACTATGTTCTGCTAGAGCTTCTGCTTTGTTTTAAAACATAGAGTATAATTGTTTCCTAACAGGTTTCTCAAAGAACAACTATTAAAAGTGTTATATTTTTTTTTCTTCATGAATCTCTTTTCAGGAAGATATCACAAGAAAGAAAATCTTCTTTCTCTATTTTGACTATCTAGTGTTCTCTGTGTTCCTCAAAGATCTCTTATTGAAAAGCCATAACTACAGACACAAGGGTTATTTACCTATTTTTCTAATATCTCAATCAAAACCAAAGATGACAACACAGACTTCTGTGAGTTGTGGGCTTTAAATTAGCTTCAAGATAAACTTCAAACAGACCACCTACAATAGTGTCTACCCTACATACAGTGTACCTGTCAGCATCCTAAGCGATAGCACAGATGATGTTGTATATAGCATTTGCTCAAAGCTGCACCAAATGTGAAATATGTAGCAGCTGGGTGAAGAAACATACAAATAATTTTAAGATACAGACAAGAATTTCAGATTCTATATGTAATATTGAATTCATGTTACTGAAAGTAACATCACTAGCTTCCTGAAACTGCTTTGAGTCAAAGTTCTTCTGACTATAAGGGTTTTTAAATCCAATTAAAGATGATAAAGTTATGTAGTGAATATATAAAGCTGCAATAACACAGAGATGTCGTGTTTCCTTTAACTTGAATTGCTAGCCCTTCTGCTCCATATTTGTTTGTTTTTATACTCATCTTCCTTGAATAATTTTCAGGATGCTGAGAACCAGAAATTTCACTTACAGGACTTGATCCCTTATGTCACTTAATAGTTGTTTTACCTACTGCATTCTTGGTATTACAAATACCATAGTGATGATAAGCAACCATCTTTATAATGGCAAATTAAAAGCTATGGCATATTTCACAAAGGGTGATACTGAAAATTAGAATACAATAAATTCTAGCCAAATTTTAATTGGAATTGACACTAAATCATATGTGGAATTGATATGGGAAATTTCTAAGTAAATTGACAAGTGAAGAAGACAAGTCATTTAATGCTTCACGTCTCAGTCTTTAGATGTTTCTTATTCACCAAGCTTCTTACACCTAAGGAAAAAAGTTCCAATATGCTCAACACTGAACTAAAGTATGTTCCAGATATAAAAATTACTTTTTCAAAGTATAATCTGTGGTTTCTAAAAAACATCAAATGGGTTTTTGAAAAAGCAGAACAGATTTTGTATCTAATATGCTACCAGTCCAGATGTACTACAATGTTTTCTGTGTCTGTATGTTATCCGAAAAGTGGATTTGTGCCCGGTATGAGACAAACCAATTCCACTCTCTCGGAAGAGAGGTTGTTTTATTCATATCTCGGTGTTTGATGAACTTTTCCACAGATGAAACACACTGAAAGTAAGCTTCAGTGTTTCTTTTATAAACAAAAATCTAAGGTTAGCAATTTTGCAGACATGCCTTACTACATACGGATTGGTTAGTTATTTACATATAATTACATATTCATCCAGATAACTATGCATACTCAGAGGAAGGGTCTTCCCCTGGGCTGGGGTCTTTGGACCTGGGGGTGTGGTTTTTAGTATTGAAGGCAGTTCACTTCAGATTACCATAAAAGTTAGTTTCATTGCGAGGTTAGCTAATTGGAGAACTCCTTTGCCAGGTTGTGACATAACTCTTTCTTGATACAATCAATCCCAGATATTCTTTTCACTGAGGTCTGAAAAAAGAGGACTTAAAACAATACAATATCCTTGGTACTGCTGCATATGTTCTGTTTATGATTAACTAATAAACATCAGAAAGTTCTAAAGAAATCACAAAGCAAAACCTATCTGTTATTTTACAGTTGATTTTATTGTTATCCTAGACTATATGAGAACATAAAAAAATATTAGACTTATAAATACAACTTCTTAAACTTAATGATGTTATTATCTAGTATTAGTATCACCTGTGTCCAGATATCATTTTTATCAGAGGGCTCACTGACAAGCAAAAGTGAGGGCCAATGCTGAGCCACACAGAACATTAGGTGCATCATGGAGGAATTCAAGAAGGAAATGCTAGAAGACTCAGCACATAATATGGAACAGAAAATTAGAATAAGTGCATGATACTATATATGCACAACTAGTGAATTACTTATTTGTGGTTAATAGATGTTTAAAGCCATGAGCATTTCCTTTTTTTTTTTTTTTTTTTTTTTCCAATAAATTTAGTGGAACATTTTGATTAGGGGAAAATCCATTACTTGTATGACAAGGGAACAACTAACAACTGACTTTACAACAAAGCTGCTGCAGCCATGCTACATCTATTTCTGTACTGTAAGTACACTAGCAATACTTTGTAATAATCTTCTGTAGAACCTTCCACTCTGCAGTTATCTAAGGAGCATTAAACTAAACATGACACGATTTACATATTAGACAGGCTAACCAGCTTCAATAAATTGGTCATGAGGTGCTGTTAATACCCAAAATCTGAAGAATTTATACTTAAAACAAAGAAACAGTGCTTAGAGTTGGAGTAGTTAAATGCTGATGTGAGGCTACACAAAGAAATTAAATCAAGGAAGCCAAATCTCAAAAAAAAAAAAAGAAAGATAGAGGGATAATGACCATCATGTTAAAGACCCTAATAAATTTAGTGAAGTTTCATATGAAGAATTTGACAGAGTTATTCAAGAAAGATACGGTAATCAAGCAAGAGGTAATCAATATGGTTGCTTAAACTGCATGGAAGACTGATATAAATTCCAATGAAAACAACTCTGCAATAGTATAAAAGCAGTGTCAATATGGTAAGGAATTATAAATCTGGTTGGTTACAATGGGATTATTCAGTATATACAGTCTGCTTGAGAAAGGTGATAGATGTTATCTCTCAGTTGCTATTGCTGGAGGAAAGTAAGGAGGTAATGCTGGTACATACCATTATACCTGTGCTATCTTCCATTCAGAGCTAATTGTGTGGATACTCCAAAGACATTTGAGCAACATTACACATATACAGCTCTTATTAAAGTCAATGGGTAAAATTCACAGCTGGTATAGCTTCTTTGTTTGTGTGGAATAATTTCATGAAATGAACAGAAAGTCAACAGGAGTATCTGGGAGCAAAATGGACTTCTATCAACACACTGAGATCATAATTTTCCTTGACGAATAGGTTCACTTCAGTTACAGAGGCACCAAAAGCCCTTCATGCAAATAAATATAAAACATAGTTGCAGTAAAATCAAAACAAAACCTTTGATTTTAAAAGGTTGCACAAGTAATTATATACACTTAGTGTGACTCGGTTGCTTAAAAGTAAGAAATTATGTCATTTCAGATCACTAATGGCATCCTCTGTGGATGTCAGGATATACAAAAAAGTAAAATCACATCCATGTAGAAGTCTGATAGTTGAGGATAACTGGCTGTGTATCTTATGGCAATTGAAGACCACTCAGACTTTAAAGGAACAGTTCGAAAGTACAAAGATGGAGTATTCTGAGGCCAGTAGAGATGGACAGTCTGTTGACACTCAAAGATGGTCTGAAAGAAAGAAGAGGTTCCAGCTAATACTGTAGAATTATCCCTAAATGCATCTGACCTAAATGTGATTTAACTATGTATATGGGTTTGTTCCTGTGCAAAGAGATCATCAAATTTTTCTTTTTAGCTCTTCAAGAATCATTTAATGATGAAATAGAGAAGCAGCCTAAACCGGAAAATGTTACCTACAATTTTAATCAAAGGGCTCTGATTTACTTAGCCAGCTATACACGAGCTTCTTGTAAAAGTTGCAAGATACCTGAAATCTGTTCGGATTTCTTGATGTTCTGAGACCTGCTTCTACTTGAATACAGACAGGATTTTAAATAAAATAGTGATTGCAAAATATTTACACAACAAAAACCAAGGTAAGGTTACAGTTGAGATTTGCCCCAAATTTTGTTTTATCCCAGAACAGATTCATTTGTCTCCACTCAAAGGTTAGTAATGCTCTTCTTTCCTCAGTAACAAAGTAACAGTTTTTGCAAGGAGTGCTTTGTAAGTTGTATAGATCAAATTACCAGTAATTCTTAGCTGAGAAGGTACTGCTGTTTGACTGTTTTGTAAATAGATACATATTAGTACTTGAAACATTGATTCTTAGAATTTCTTCCTGCCAATGACCTGACTTTGTAATATGTGTTACCTCCTACACTGAAAACGGTGTAGAGTGCAGTTGCCAAAATGCTTGGTCAAACATCTACTGATCAAAGTGCAAATAAGCAGTTCAATGTGTAACCAAAATTTAGAGTTCCTAAGCAAAAATTAATTGATAAATGACAGTTCAACTTTTAATTTCTTATACATTTACAAAATAAAAATAACCCTGAAACAACGGACCTATTAGTTGAATCCATACAGGCAGGAAGTTCAGATACCATAAATTGACATGTGTGCCCTAGCTACTGGAAATACAACAGCAGTATTTGGGGGCAGATAAAATATTGGTGGTTTTAGCTTGCCAAATAATATTCTTCTGCTTGTGTTTTTCTCATACAGTATTAAAAAGTTATACTCAAAACAACATAGACCTCAAGTTCAATATACTTTTAGAAAAGTAATTTCCTGACACTCATAATTGTCTAATTCCTGATACTTTACCTAACGATCTATATGAAATAGAGGTCTTAGAGAAACCTTACTTTTTTTAGTTATTTTGACTTGTTTCAAAGATACGGATTTATAATTGTTCAATAATATGCCTAGAGTGTGAACCTTTAGAAAGAGGTAAACCGTCACTGTTAACTGAGAATTTATAGGCCACAGAGAGAATAAAGTAGATAGTAATTTGTAATAATTGCAATATAATCTGAAATTTTTGGAAATAACTTTAAAATTTCTGGTATTTTAAATATCATTTATCCTAGTGTATAGTGCATGGCACAACTATTTCTAATGAGAGAAATGAAGTACCACTCACATAAATAATACGTTAACATCTGTATAAAGCTTAGCCTATGAGATAAAAATACTACAGCAGCCTTAAATGTCATTCATAAGCAGCTGCTTAGACATAAGCATGTTCCTGTAGAATCAGGAGATAAACGATGACATAAGAGGATGCTGTTTTGCCTGAGCAGCCTCAACAAAGATGATGTTTCTATCCTTATAAGAAGTGATTTTATACAGAACCAGCAAGATGAAGGATCATTCGAGATAGTTACATTATTTTTTTTTGTGGAGGGGAAAAAAGCAATACAATCTGACTAAGATCAAATGTAATCAGAATTTAACGTTAATGATTTATTTCTGAAGCCAGGACACAATATAGGGCCTCCCTGAAAGGTTCACTTTTCTTCTGGGTGAACTTTCACATCAGAAAACCTACAAACTCTGAAGTGTGCCTCCCTTTATTACAGAAAAACCTGTCTTCTATTTAGTATTAATATGTTCTTACAGTTGAACAGAGTACTTATTGCTGTTCTTTGCAACCACATTGCTTAAAAGGTACTATCAGATAAAACAACATTGTTGGATGGTATCAGGTTTAACTTCAAACAGTACCTCTTGTACATAGCCATAACTCAAAGAATGACACATTCAAACAGCAGTGTGCTCTATCATGTTACTGAACCAAGTGTTGGGAGTAATTCAGAAGGTCAAGGAAGTGCAGCCTTTGCATTCAAGTTCTCTATATTCTACCTTTTCAATATACAAGACAGTCTTAGGTTTTCATCCAAAACAGCTAGGAAATCAAAATGAAAACAGTATAATTAAATCATGAGGCAAGTAGCTCCAGCACTGGCTCAGCAGGGAAGCACCAGGGTAGTGGAGAGACCCACTAGGAGCTGGCAACTCTCACAGGAGACATTGATGGGATCTGGGAACTGCCAGAGCAACCACAACCACCCCCACACCTACAAAAAGCAGCCAAGGGAGCATTAGCGACCAGGAGCACTGTGAACAGAGCAGGCAAACAGAGTGCGGTGAGTCAGCCAGAGCATGGCGTGGCAGTTTGCACCGAAGGGCACACAAGAAGGGTGTAGTGACCCTACCAGCTCAAGAGGTGAGTGCAAGTTGTCATGACTCAGAAGTGTCCACCTGGCAGAAAGGTCTGTCCTCTGTGCTCACCGGAATGGATGTGGCAACCTAGACAGAGCTCCCATGGAATCATGCAGCCACCCAGGTGTCCGGCTGCAGGGAGTGCCTGAGCCTGTCACTGGTAACAGATGGCATTAGAGAGAACAGCTGTGTGCGGTGTGACCAGGGGGATGATCTGCTCAGCCTGGTCGTGGAGCTATGAGAGGAAGTAGAAAGGTTAAGGAGCATCAGGGAAGCTGACAAAGAGATAGGCTGGTGAAATCATACTCTGCTCTCCTTGAGAAAGAAAGAGGAATATCCATCGGAAAAAAAAACCCAAGATCAAGGGGATCCTATATCCTCCCCCTGCCAGGCAGAAGGCAGTAGTTCAAAGGAAAAGAGTAAATGTAGCCAAGTCTACACTTGGGGCAGCAGGTGAATCCCCTTCTTGCCTACCTTGCTCTCCCAGGTGCCTCTGGACAATAGGTATGAGGCTCTGGATGTGGAAGTTCAGTCAATTTATGACATGGATGGCAATCCATCTACAGCAGAGGTGTCACCAGGGTCAGAAATGCCTGTTCCCAGTATCACAACCACCTTCACTAGGAAGAAAAGTTGGACTGTAGTTGTAGGTGACGTGTACCTAGTTGCAGGTGTGACGTATACCATCAAGAAACAAGCTGTAGTTCTCTAATCCTCTGCTAGGCCAGCCACCAGGAAACTTTTCACACAACTTAATGTAGCCTCAATATAACAGTGAGGATTGTTCTCAGAGGGCTCACTGGCACTTTAATAAGCTCCTATGACAATCACAGTCTGACTCTGCCTCTTCCCTTCCTTCAGCATAGCAGACCTCTCTGACTTTGGAAAACCATTCCACATGTATATCTGAACTTTAAAGGCAATAAGTATCATTTATTATCCAAACAAGAATTTGGCCATATATAACAAACATGAAACATAGTGACAAATCCCTATAAACTTAATCTGTGTTGCACTAGATATAGCAGTTTTTATTTTAAAATAATATGCTCTAAAATAAGTAGTTGATTATGTTTTAACCACTGTGGAAAGGAATTAAGAGCATAACATTAAAAAAAAAAAAAAGGCACAATGGCCTCAATAAAAACAATTTTGTACAGGCTGTATGCAAGAAAACAGCACAAAGCAGTGCTCAGTCAACTAGCACTGTAAACTGGCAATGAGTCTTGGTGCTGCTAGTCCACATGCCAGTGGATAGTTTGTTACGTGCTCTTGAAGTGACTTAAGGATGTTGTTAACAAAGAGGGCAATGCATGGGAGCAATGCAATGAGTTTTCTTGGATTTTACAGTTACAGAGATTTTCTAAGAAAGCAAAAAGCCTATTTAATCTTTTTGTTTGTTTGTTTGTTTGTTTTTCTTATTGTTACTATTCCTTTTACTGTTTCTAAGGTTAAGATATAAGCAAGTTAAAATAAATATGACTTTTTAATATAATGATATGTTTACAGATTATTGACAGATGACTCAAAACTAATTAAAATATTGTGGTTGAAAAATGCTGCAATACTTGAATAAATACATTAAAATTGAATTGCAGGTAGTAAAAGTATTTTATTACTCATTATGATAGCACTACTCTGTTCATCATTCTAAAGAACAGTTCAGATGTTTTAGTATTGTAGCATTATAAAGGGCACTGAGACTACCTATGTTATCAAGTGGCTTGGAAGTATTTTCACAGTTTTCTTTGGATAATTCTCTTTACAATACTATTTAAATCTATGAAGACCTTTCCTGTGCTCCACATCCTGATAGTGAGCAACTGTATCTGTCATAAAATGTGCATCACTTTAATGAAGATTTATGATAATAAAAAAGAAAACATAAGTAAGAGATCTTTGAACTGTTTTAAAGTTTTGTTGCTTCAATTCAATAAGAATTTTTCTTTCTTGTGCCTCTTATTTTAATGGGGTATTTAGCAGAAATTACTTCAGTATAAATATTTCTAAAGTATAAAAATCTTCAGGACTCTTTCTGGAGAATCAAGACATGCCAGAAATATTAACTTTACTTAATAAAAAAAAAAAATCATTTTCTTTAACATAATATTCTGTCCTCCATTGAAAATATATACATACATGCAAATATGTAAATTTTTGTGGATTCACAGGTGAAGGCATGCAGCATTAAACATAAGATTTGCAGCAACTGATGAAAATCCATCTCTGAAAAGAATGAGAAATATCTCATGTCATACACTGATGAGGCACAGATTAATTTCCTAAGTCTTAAGTGGGTGAGCAGAACCCTAAAATGCTTTCTCAGAATAGTCTTTTCAAACATTTTCAGGAA
This sequence comes from Podargus strigoides, assembly GCA_028020825.1. Classification (NCBI taxonomy): domain Eukaryota; kingdom Metazoa; phylum Chordata; class Aves; order Caprimulgiformes; family Podargidae; genus Podargus; species Podargus strigoides. The sequence continues at coordinate 64,678,249 of CM051663.1, read as the reverse complement.
ACATTTCAGATTCCTGCATTTTGTTAATTTGTTTTTCTCTTTGAAAATAATGAGAGGGAGAAAAAGGAATATTCATGTAAACGCGGGAAAAATGCAGTACCTTAGAGCTATTGTTCAATCTTGTTTCACGCAGCCTTATTAATACATTGCAGTTCTGATCTGATGAATTTCTACCACTGTGAAAACTCTACCACTGTGAAATCATTATTTAAATATGCATAAAAGCATACAATCTTTAGGGCAATTTTGCTAGGTAGATGTATTTTAATCAGGTTTTTAAAGCGAGGCTATTACATAATTTTTCTCTTTCAGTCAAAGTGATAATCTGAAACTAGTTCACTGGAGATAGAACCTGTTAGGAACAATAAATAGTGGGAGATATTAATCCCAGTAGTTCCTAGATTTTAAGATGTTTTCCTGTAACAGTATGCTACCTTTCCCTGTGAAAAGCTATGATTGTTTATATAGCAAGTGCAGAAATCAATCATTAGAATGTCATCAGTAATGGGTTCATTGGGCAGGAGGGGAAACCCTGCACTCATTCCTTTTGATGTGTGTGAGTTTTGCCTTTCATCTCACAAGTTCAGAGATATTTAGTTTATGTTTCCATATAATTTATTGTCTGAATACGTTGAGGTTTGTACAAACATAAGTTTCAGTGGTCAGCAAACACACATACTTCATAAGTTTTTTAAGTTCAAAATTCTTAGAGAGAATAGATCAGACAAAGAAATGTTATAATGAGCACTGGCCTGGAAGGTATTCATACTTTCTTAAAATATCCCAAAGAATTTCCATGTATTCAGTCACAGACTAAAAATTAGATTTATTTATTCTACCCATTACCACATGCCCAAGCTCTCCTTTGTTAATAACACCATCTAATTTTGAAATTATATGATGACGATAGAATTTTTTATTTTTCTGTCAAAACTTCCTACTATTCCTTAGTCGCCTGAAAATACTAAGGATACTGAGAAAGTAAAATTCTTCTATTGCCATATCATGCATGAAGTCTCAGGGGTTCTTCATACAGAATGTATGCCAACCACCAAGTTATGCCTTTCTACTCAACTAAAAGTAATATAAAAATTAATAATAGAAAGACTTATAGTTGCCATGTAGAAAATAATATTTCAATACTTACTGAGCTAACTGAAGTTTTATTAGAATTAAAAATTAGTATTTATTGGTGGTCACACTATTTTCATGCCTGTTTAACTAATTTTGGGATTCATCCAGAAGTTCTTTTAATTTATTTTAAGAAATCTGTTCCTCCTTTTCATTTTACAGAAGTTTCAATGCTTTTGGATCCTCCTCACTACATCTTACACATTCAGTTTTCAATTTCTATGCAATATATAGCATTAAGTTAAGGCATTATGATGAAGGCTAAGTGAAAAAAAAAAATCTGAAATTATGTCATTTCTTTTACAGGTCATTTTATCTGGTGACCAAGAAAATCCTGACATTGTTTTGTTGTCTACACATTATTTTGCATCTAGAATGAATCTCAGGGAAGAAACAAAACCCAAAACCTATCACTGCTTATGTTAGTATTTGGAAGTGAAGGCACTTCATGTTACACAGTGATCATCTATTTTTCATCTTGTCCTTATTTGTTTTAATTGAAAGAAAAATAAAATTGCCTGAAGCTTACCCAATGCCTTTTCCTGCATTCATTGCATGAGACATGTTGACTTCTTAAGAACAAGTTGGAAAAAATATATGGTATGTAACTTGATGAAGAAACTAAACGAAAGTCCTTTCTCAGCTCCGTGTTTTTCAGTCATCTTTCTTATAGAGTGAATGAGCAAGGCTTTTCTACAAATAATTAAGCCTTATTTATACAGTAAGGGTGCTAACATTCCTCCTGCATTTTTTGGGGGGGTAATTAAAGCCACTCTCTTTTTATATATACTTTGAAAAGACGATATTCCCTCTTGTTTCACAATAAGCTCAAACAATGATTCCAACGTAAACTTTAACTACTCCTGACACTAACACTGCTGAAAAGATAGCCTATTGAGGCTCTGAAGACTAACTTAGATCACCTCTCCATTTCTATACCCAGTATCTGATTGGCCAATGATTCTGTTTCACTGCTACAGACTTTTTGCTTGAAAAAAATATGTGATTACTTAATTCCTTGCCCCCTTTTTTTTTTTTTTTTTTTTTTTTTTTAGAGTAAGTAAATCATGTAATATTTTATATTGAAATAAAATAACCTGGTTATAAAAACTTCCCTGAATCTTGGAGTCCTTAAATTTCTAAAAAGTGCAATCAAAGTTAAACAAAATTGAGCGTTATTTACCACAAACAGTTAATTTCTGCCCTTTAGCATAAACAGCCATAGTTAAGAATCTCCATGCAATGCTAACATGGCCTGACTCACCTTCATACTTTAGGATCCTATAACTTAAAGCTGTGTCTCCCCTTCAAGAATTGTACTTTCCATTCAATAATTCATTCTTGAATAAGTTTTTTTATGTGTCTTGTTTATGAATATTGGCATTAAAAATTATCATTATGAATATCTTTATTTTTCTAGGACAAAGTAATCAATCCAATAATGTTCTCCTTCTTAGTATATTGGAAACATTTTGAAAGATTACATGAGTCTTTGTTTATGCAAGTTATGGAGAAATTTCTCACACCATCCGAAATGACTTATTGGTATGTCTGAAGAAAGATTTCAGAACTCTGTACACACATATTCAAAAATAATAGCTTTGTTTACATGTGATAATGTTTCTATCTGTAAGCTATCAAACAATAAAAGAACTTCTCATTTAAGCTCAACATTATTTCCATTCACACTCTTACTAATGTTACTAACATTTCCTCTCCATCCTATTGATCTTTATATTTTAGTATTTTAGTAGAAGATTCATTTGCTAGGATTCTATAGCAGTCTGGTTTTACAGTCTAAATTAACAGGCTGTGAGTTTAAGGCAGTATTTACTGATACTAAGACATTCCCTTCAACCAAATTTTGTTCTGTTCTGACTCCTGTGCTAGTTAGTTCAATGATTGATCACATTTATGTTATGATCATTATTCAGCCTACAAAATTATAAATACGAAGGGGCCCACTGGCCCAGGACACCACTGTCTCTACCAGGCTAAGAAAAACATTTTTAGTATCTGGCCCAGCTGCAAAATAGCAAAATTCATTTGCTTAAGCAATACCACCAGAAAATACATCCAAAAAATTAGCTTAACATAGTCGCTTTCACAGCATGAACATGGACTTAGCAGCATCTTCCTCACGGCTTTCTGTAGTACCATCAAAAAATTACCAACTGATGTCATGAAGATAAATGCAGCAGCAGCAGCTACAAAGGTTCCAAAATGCATGCTCTGTATTTTTGCAGTCACATCAAATACCTACCTTTAGTAAGTTTCAAATGGTAATAATTTTTGAATTATAAAAATAAATTGAAACAGATGGGGGCTCCAAGCTTGTTGTATGAAATAATCTGTAGTATCTATCGGCTCCTATCTAATAAAAATGACATTTGAGTAAGAGGTTAAAAAGTGACTCACTTTAGGCTGCTCATAGTGTACACAGAGCCTACAGGATTTGTTATTTTTATTCTTTATTAATTTATAGCCCACTGTTATGTGTCTTAGTGTTTTACTGTAGTCAAATGAGCCATACTACTGTAAGAAAAATAATAAATCTCATGCACTCTACACTCAGATAACAGGTAAATCACATTTTATTTGATAAGAAGCAAAGTACTGACAAGATGAAAATCTTAAGGTATACACTTCATGCATCCCAGAAGAGTATAACATACAGGTACAACCCCCAGATTTTAAAACAAGAGGAGAACTTTCCTAGAATTGCTTGAAGAAAAACTTATTTATTTTTCTTATATACTGATGTACAAAATAAACCTGTTTGGAAAAGAAACATAGCAATATAACATTTCAAGTAAAGTTTTTCTTGAGTCAGACAGAAAAAAAACCAAAAAGGTGAAACCTTAATCTGTTTAAAAACCTTGGAAGAGTTGTCCTATTTAACAGGGCTTAAAATTCATCTTCTGGATCAAAAGAGTTAAAAGAACTGACCAATATCTGGTACCAAAAGGAATCCAGAGTAAAAAATAATGTTTTTCAGCTAGGTATATGAGCAAGGTCTTCCTTTAAAAGATGGAATAGCTCATTCTTCTTAATATTGCCTTAAACTACAAATATATCTGTAGTTTATACTTGACTGTGGTCTAGGTACTGCTCCACTACAACAATTCTGTCTCAATTTATCATTAATGTAAGATGAATATTTTTCAAAAGAAAAATATGCTGTCCAAATTTACTTGGTTGGAATGAAGAACTGCGAAATAACTCTGTGTCTGTAGACATAATTTTAATTTTATATACTCATCTGCTAGCTCAGATCTATTGTCTTTTGTTTGACATTTTATTTATGTAGTAACTATAAGTTCCTGAATGGCTATTTGTATTGTCACAATGCTATCTCTATTATCACACACTTCACAAATTAAATGAACTGGTTGAAAATATAAATAAGGCAGCTGAAAGCATGGGAAATGATCCTCACAGTACATCCATGAGGGTATAAAGTTCATGATACAAAGTGTGATGTTTACAATGGCAGCTGAGAAGTGTTCTGGGAGCAGAATGAAAAGAGGTGAGATTGCAGGTTAATTGTATGCTAATTGTAAGTTAACTGAAATAACAATGGCTGGATGTGCTCTGCTGTGGTAGTATTATTTGCTTGCCTATATATTTTTGCTTTAGTTTACTGAACTGAAAGTTGTGAGGAATTATAAAACCCCGTAAAAAAAAAAAAAAAAAAAGAGTTCAGCTTTGAAAAACAAATAAGAAGTAACTAGAAAATAGTCTGGATTCTTTTTTTGAGGAGGGTAACTTAGAACCATAGAATCATATAATTTTTTTTTTATTGGAAAACACCTTTAAGAGCATCAAGTCTAACTATTAACTTAGCACTGTCTGCCGAGTCCACCCTAAATGATGTCCTTTAAATACCTCCAGGGATGGGGACTCCATGACTTCCATTGGCAGCCTGTTCCAATGCCTGAGAACCCTTTCAGTGAAGAAATTTTTCCTAATATCCAATTTAAACCTCCCCTGGTGCAACTGAAGGCCATTTTCTCTTGTCCTATCACTTGCTACTTGGGAGAAGAGACCGACTGCCGCCTCGCTACAGCCTCCTTTCAGGTATTTACAGAGGGTGACAAGGTTTCCCTTTAGCCTCCTCTTCTCTAAACACCCCCCAGTTCCCTCAGTTCCCTTGGCCACTAGTCATCAGTTTTGTGCTTCTGACCCTTCACCAGGTCCATTGCTTTTCTTCAGACACTCTCCAGGAGCTCAATGTCCTTCTTGTAGTGAGGGACCCAAAACTGAACACAGTATTTGAGGTATGGTCTCACCAGTGCTGAGTACAGGGGGACAATTACTTTCCTAGTCCTGCTGATCACATCATTGCTGATGCAAGCCAGGATGCTGTTGGCCTTCTTGGCCACCTGGGCTCACTGCTGGCTCATATTCAATTGGCTATCGACCAGCACCCCCAGGTCCTTTTCCACTGGGCAGCTTTCCAGATACTCTTCCCCAACTGTGTAGCATTGCATGGGGTTGTTGTGACTGAGTTGCAGGACCCGACACTTAGCCTTGTTGAACCTCATACAATTGACCTCAGCCCATCGATTCAGCCTGTCCAGCTCTCCTTGCTTATTTATCAGGAGGCAAGATTTCTTTTTTTTTTTTTTTTTCTTTTTTTTTTTGTTTTGCCTGACCAGTATACCTGTGGAAGCTCTTAAAATTATTCTTCACATTCCTTGCAAAATTCAGCTCCAGCTGTGCCCTGGCTTTCCTGGCCCCATCCCTACATATTTGTGCAGTGTCCCTATATTCTTACTAGGATGCTTGATCTTGGTTCCACTGTCTGTTCATTTCCTTCTTAGATTTTAAGACGTCTTCACTCAGCAAGACGGTTCTCCTGCCTTCCTTGCCTGATTTCTTAAATGTGGGAATCAAGAACTGTTGTACACCTGTGCTCTAAGAAAAATGTCCTTAAAGAGCTTCCAGCCCCATTAAGCTCCTCTATCCCAGAGGGCATTTTTTCAAGGAGTCCCATCCACAAATTCCTTACTAAAAGTTCACTCTCCTAAAATTCAGGGTCTTGACTTTACTCATCATCTGGCCCATATCAACCTATATAATACAGATATGAAGGGACTCTTTACACATGGACAGAATGTGTTTAGTATAAATTATAACGTGTCAATTAAAATGCATTGACCTACAGATGTCATCTATCTGGACTTCTACAAGGACTTTGACACAGTGCCCCACAACATCCTTTTCTCTAAGTGAGTGGACTGTTCAGTGGATAAGGAATTGGCTGCATGGTCACATCCAGAGGGTAGTAGTGAATGGCTCAATGTCCAGATGGAAGACGGTGACAAGTGGGTGTCCTTCAGGGGTCTGTACTGGGACCAGTGCTGTTTAATATCTCCATTACTGATATTGACAGTGGGGTTGAGTGCACCCTCAGCAAGTCTGCAGATACCAAGCTGAGTGTTGCAGTCAACATGTCAGAGGGACGGGATGCCATCCAGAGTGACCTGGACAAGCTGGAGAAGTGGGCCCAGGTGAACGTCATGAGGTTCAATAAGACCAAGTGCAGGGTCCTGCACCTGGGTCGAGACAATCCTTGTTGTCAGCACTGCCTAAGAGATGATGTGCTGGAAAGCAGCCCTGAGGAAAAGGACTTGGGGATAATAGTGGATGAAAAGCTAGACATGAGCTACCAATGAGCAGCTGTAGTCCAGAAGGTCAATCGCATCCTGGGCTGCATCAGAAGAAGTGTGGCGAGAAGATCGAGAAGTGATTCTGCCCTTCTATTCTGCTCTGGTGAGACCTCACCTGGAGTACTACGTCCAGCTTTGGAGCCCTCAATGTAAGAAGGATGTGGACCTATCGGAGTGCATCCAGAAGAAGGCCACAAAAATGATCGAAGGGCTGGAGAACCTCTCCTATGAAGACAGGCTGAGAGAGTTGGGGTTGTTCAGCCTGGAGAAGAGAAGGCTTCAGGGAGACCTTTGAGCAACCTTCCAGTACCTGAAAGGTGCCTATAAGAAAGCAGGGGAAGGACTGTTCACAAGGACATGTAGCAATAGGATGAGGGGGAATGGCTTTAAACTAGAACAGGGTAGATTTAGGTTAGATGTATGGAAAAAGTTTTTCAATATGAGGGTGGTGGATCACTGGAACAGGTTGCCCAGGGAGGCAGTGGAGGTCCCATCCCCTGCAGACATTCAAGGTGGGGCTTTATAGGTCTCTGAGCAACCTGATCTAGTAAAGATGTCCTTGCTCACTACAGGGGAGTTGGACTAGATGACCCTTAAGGGTCTCTTCCAACCCAATACATGCTATGATTCTGTGATATTATGTCTACCATCCTGTCTTCTCAAGAATTATGTAGAACTTAGAAAGATCTAGGTAAAGGAAGTATAGGTTAAGGGTGTACTTTCACACTTAGAATAGCACTGTCTTGAGCCAAACCAGGCATAAAGCCAAAAACGTAATAGCAGCTGATTAATATGAATCAAAAGGAGAAAACTATCAAATATGTAGCAGTTTTACACTGTTAATATGATAAGAGATAAGCTGAAGATGAACTTTTCCTCCATGCCAAATAAACTGTGACTCAGAAGTGTTTCAGATGGGTAATGAACTATTTTTATTTGTAAAATGGTAGCACAAAGGCAGCATTTACTAAATCAATTGATGTCTGAAAAAAGAGGAAACATCTTAAGATTGGTAGGGGAAAATGTCATTTATGAAAAGAATCAGGTGGTCTACCAGCCTTAACCCTGTTCTGGATACAAAGCAGGTGGGAAAAGTGTAGAAAGCTTTCTGTAGAAAACATTCTACTCCTCTGCCAAGATGGAGAATTAGAAAACTTGCAAAATCTACTATTAAATTCCTATGCAGAATTTTGGAGATTGTTGCTGCAGGCAGATAAGATTGGTAGGTTCAAGAGTAGCAGGTTCTGATTCAGAAATCAGGCTAATTCTTGGACAGTAGGTCCATAAAAGGTCTAGACAAGGATACCTCTAATCCTTACACAATCAGAGGATAGCAGTCTAATATTCCTAACCTGGTGTTTGTGAATGCTGGTGGAGGATCCCAAATAATAATCAGCATTTAAAATTCTCACTAGCTGATCTTACTGCCACAGTTACATATCTTATATATATGACCACTTTCACTGGTTTGACCCACATGTCTAAACATGTTAGGAAGCATTTGATTTCTCATGTATATTATCTTCAGATACTAGTGAGTTGTGTTGCTTGATCATCTGAAGGTATATACCAAAATTTTCCCGTTTTTGGACACAAATAAATTCCCTCAAAAGCTATAGTCAGTTGTTTCAGCTCACTTTACCAAAGAACACAGGGCAATCTTGTCTCCCTCAATGACACAGTAAACACTTATGCGGACTCACATGCAATCAGCTGCAACGTTTTACAATGCCATGTAACTCTTTACTATGTTCATGACTCATTATTAATGCTGTTCTTTCTGTGTAGCAATCAAGTTAGGAAATTGAGCCCCCATAATACTTACTTTAGCCCCTATAGCTAATAAAAAAATTAAGACAATCACATACGTAATAATTTAGAAGCTAGCAATCTGTAAATAATAAATGCTTGACAAATTATCTCCAATTTGGTGAGAAGAAAGCATTAAAAATCAGTGCTCTTTCACCTGATACATTTTAACCCTTGCAAAAATATATTTGTCATCACCCTCAGACAGAGAGTTTCACCTCAGAAAATTGGAATTTTCCATCCAAGGACTTTAAAGCTAGCATAGTCTGAGACTTTGCAGTGTGCTCAATCACCTTCACCCTAAAGATATTTTGTTAGAAAAAGTGTCACGGGTTGTTACTGTGTGAAATCTGTTTTGAAGGGGAAAAAAGGGATACACAAGTAATTCCAGAAAACACTATCCTGATGGGTATGCTGTTCCAAAATTTCCTTGTTTGTAACTAAATAATAAATGAGATACAAGAGAATCATGTGCTATATGTGTATATATATGTATGTAACTGTGTGTGCAAGTATGGAACTATAAATAAATTCTAAAAGGTATAGGTAGGAACAATGACTACTGCTGTCTATTGTGTGAAAAATGGGAGGATAGTTCTGTACAGGGAGAGAATAGTTAAGCCTGATTACATAGTCTGCTAAATGTGATACCCAGACATGTTTTAAGTAGTAATACAGTAACCTCTAAAAATGCAGAGCTTCTCTGCAGTTTCTTCTCCTTCTAAAAGATGTAGACATGGCACTACAAAGACATAATGGAGCAGGTGACATGCTGACCAAGAGTATGCAGTTTTCACTGGGTAAAGGATTCTTGTTATTATTTGAGTTTCAGATTTCCAGTGTAGGAATGACTGTGTGCATTTACGAAATTTCACTGTCTCTGGAGAGAAGTTGTAAACTGCCATCAACCTGACTATAAAATGATTAACAAGGAGTTAATAATTTTCTTATTCACTGTTCTTCATTATCACTTTAAGTTCCACGAAAGATTGTAACATACCAAAGCGATGACACTGCTTTCCTATACCAACAGTGTGAAGTATAAAAACATATAGAATATCTGTACCTTGGGAATGTCAGTGTGAGGAACAGAATGATGGCTGGGGTCCAGTTTGAGTGCTGAAGTGTTATGACAAATAGGTTAACAAATCTGAACTAATGAGGTAAGCCTGTCTCCTAGCCAGCATTAATGAAAGGGTTATTTTACAGTCTAGTTAGTAACCACAAGGTGAACTATACAGAGGAAACCATATATACCTTGGCAACAACTGTATTATTTAATCGGTACAGTGTTGAGACATTACTTACTTTAGAACTCCAATTTTATTAATTTTTCTGCTTAAGGTATGTTCAACAGCCTGGAGTGTTTAATGAACATAAACAAAAAACAGTTGTGTATTACAAGGCTCTGCACAAGAAGAGTGTTTCTGTAACTTCTGATAGAGTCATGATGAGCCACAGAGTTCAGTTTGAGTGCTTCATGATGCTAGCAGAATCGGAAGTTAAATGCAAATCTTTAGTCACCCATTTTCTGATATCTTCTGTATACTAGAAACATAGTACACTATCTTTTTAATTTACGTACTTAAGGACATCATACACCCAGCTAAGGCAATATCCATACTAAAAGCTGTACATATACACTGGTATATAATACACAATGCTCCTTTTGTGGTACAGGTTAAGCTATCAGAAGTTTAAATATTCTTTGATACGACACTCTTTTGTAGTGAAAAGACACAGCAATGATCAAATAACATTTTAGTGGTTTACTAATTTACATTCTGGGCTTCTGACCAAATGGATTAGGAATCAGTGTTTAATTAAAACAATGTGTCAGGACATCTCTGCCATGTAGTCATTGTCTATTAATCTAGTTGGAGAATTTTTAATTCTGCCTCAGTACTTTATTTTTGATACACGTCATTATAAAGATGGCTCTACATTAGCAAATTTTTTTTCATATTGATTTTTGGATCACCTTCTGTCCATTGTGATTCAATTAAGCTCTTCAAGAAATTGCTTACTTTTTGTAAATCTACTTACTAGCTTTTGTCATTTGTGTGCTAGATTCTCAGCAAGAACATTCTAGCCTACTTTCAGTGCTAAATCTTCTTAAACAAAAGGCTTTTAAAAAATTTAAATTAAAAAAAAATTCACCTTAATAGATCAAGCCCACTAAATTCAACCTGTCATCTGACTCCAATCTAATTGTCATATTCTAATCCATATTGTGCAATTTTCTTTAGAAACTTTTCTCTCATGCCAGTGTTTACTTCAGCTGGAAGTAATACCTCTGCATATGTTAGCACTTTTGCCTTAGCCGAAACCTTAGTTTTAAAGCAAATTCTTATTGCCGCAGTGTGTGTTTTTAAAAGATGTTTTCCTTTATACTAGGCTAGCCTTTGTGCTTCATTTCAGGTACTCACTGACTTCTATTCCAGTCTCAATTCCAGGAAGGATGAATAGTGAGCTACTACTGCACCCTTCTTGAAATTTAATAGTAGCTTGCAAATTGGCTTTATTATCACAACTACAAAGATGATAAACTTATAAAATTTAGGAAATCATATAAATGAATGTAATCCACTCATTCTAGTAATTCATGTAGACTATACATCCATGCTGACTATAACCAAGGACAATCAGAAACCTATTTTACTTCAAATGTGTCTTTTCCATTTACAGGGTAAGATGTACAAGATCCCTTCCATAAAATTCGAAGATTCTTTGGAACCTGACCTTAAATCTACCGAAGTCAAATCTGCTACCCTGGTATCATACATAGATTATTTTACATAGGTAGAACTATAACACCAAAGAAAGTGTGATGCAGCATGTATAAATGAATTTTTAATGTAACTACTTGGGAAACTAACAAGAATATAGTTATAGCCAGCATGATTTTAACTACTGGATGTTTATCTATAGTCACTGAAGCTTTCCTGTGTCAGAACCAACGTAAGTGTATAAGAGATAGCCCAAACTACACAGGTGCTGGAGTGCTGTAGATGTCTCTGGAAATCATTCCTATAGCCATTTCTCTAGCAAGGTGTTTAGGATGAGCAGAACCATCCACAATGCAAAACCCTTTTACTTTCACTATAGTCCTAACAGAAAATTGCTGTAGACATGCCATGGACTCCAAGATCTCTCCTAATTAAGAATAATTATAAGAGCTATAACTTAAAATTTTGTTGCCACTGTTGTTCATGATCCAAGGGATGAAACTTTTGACTTTATAATTTGCTAGCCCTTACTGTCACTTTGGCTCAAACTGAAACAAATAAACCACCGTTTCTAAGGAGTGCACACATTCTTTGTTAGAAAGACCTTTTTCTTCCTTAATGGGCTTACAGTCTTCTGCAATTTATATTTCTGATGAGCCTGTAAAATCCTTCATTACATGTCTTCTTGTCTTGCACGATATTCCTTTCATTTTCAATGTACATATCCATTTTTCAATTATTTGAAACCTGAGGTTAATCTACTGGCTTTAGTAGCAGCAATCTTCTTGATTTATACAGCTAACATGCCCTCTCCTTTTCCTTGATTTCTATTTCTGCTTTTAAATATGATGAATTCTAGGACTGAGATTTATTAAGTACCCAGCAATTTGCCTTTGTCTACTATTCATTTCTCTCTACCATTTATGTGGTACTTCCATTAGTTCTAGCCTGGATCTCCTTGACCCAATCTATTAACAGGAGCAGCCACCAAAATCCAGCCCAGGACTATTTCCCTGTGGGGGAATGTGTCAGATCTGTCTGTCTGGGCATCCAGATCAAAATACATCATGAGTAAATACAGCTGCCAGCTCATCTTTCTCATCAGAGGCAGATGAGAAAGCCTTTAGCAGTGATTCATATGATCTGAATAAGTCCCTGGGTAGCTGATTGCCCTCAGCCAGGTACTTAGAAAAGATGAAACACAAACAGCATTGTTGTCTACACGACTGGAAGCAGACTGAGGCTTGTAAGGAGTCAGCTCTTACTCAGGACTTGATTCCACAGTCTCTTCAGACTCTGATGCAGTGTTCTAGAAGTCTGTTCTGCAGGAAGTCTCTGCACCAGCATGGTATATCAGTGTGTGGGGGGCTGTGGTGCTGTGCTTATTGCAACATTAACTTATTAAACTTCACATCAGATTAGATGGGATGATTGGGAAGTTACACTTGGTAAGGAAACACTAGTAACATTTGAATTTTCACAAGACAAAATAAGCAGAATAAAGCAAATTACAGCACTAAGGGAGCATCTTCTTTTTCAGATAACTCACCAGCAGAAGAAACAGAATGACAAAAAAAATCACTCTTCTCTCATGAAGAAAAGGTTTCTCCCATTCTGTTCACTGGAATGTGTTTGGTGCTCTCTATTTTGTCTTCATTTAGAAAAATGTTTTCTGTCTGGGTTCGTAATACTTTCCTAGGAATACTTTATGTTTATGTACCTTGGTTTTCGGATTACACAGTTTCAGATAGTAACTTTAAAACTTTGAAGTGCCTTAGTTTCCAGAAAAGTTCATAACAGCTTCCAGCATTAAAAGCAACATATTTTTAAAACTTGTGGAAAATACTAAACTTCTCTTAAATATCTTTTAACGTAAGCAATTCAATTTAATTTAAAGAAGCTTCAAAGTACTTACTTGGCAAAACATGCACTTTAAGTATCAAAATTTCATCACTCACTAAACTGTGCAAACCATCTTCAAATGAAAATAAAATTGGTTTCATTTTTTCAGCAGAAGGTAGTTAAGCTAGAAAAACGAGACTCTGGCTATTAAACAGTTACTGAGAACTTTCTAAGAAAATCAGTTGACTGCAGTGTCAATAAAGGAAAGCTCTTCTTCCTTCCTTCCTTCCTTCCTTCCTTCCTTCCTTCCTTCCTTCCTTCCTTCCTTCCTTCCTTCCTTCCTTCCTTCCTTCCTTCCTTCCTTCCTTCCTTCCTTCCTTCCTTCCTTCCTTCCTTCCTTCCTTCCTTCCTTCCTTCCTTCCTTCCCTCCTTCCTTCCCTCCTTCCTTCCCTCCTTCCTTCCTTCCTTCCTTCCTTCCTTCCTTCCTTCCTTCCTTCCTTCCTTCCTTCCTTCCTTCCTTCCTTCCTTCCTTCCTTCCTTCCTTCCTTCCTTCCTTCCTTCCCTCCCTCCTTCCTTCCCTCCTTCCTTCCCTCCTTCCTTCCTTCCTTCCTTCCTTCCTTCCTTCCTTCCTTCCTTCCTTCCTTCCTTCCTTCCTTCCTTCCTTCCTTCCTTCCTTCCTTCCTTCCTTCCTTCCTTCCTTCCTTCCTTCCTTCCTTCCTTCCTTCCTTCCTTCCTTCCTTCCTTCCTTCCTTCCTTCCTTCCCTCCCTCCCTCCCTCCCTCCCTCCTTCCCTCCCTCCCTCCTTCCCTCCCTCCTTCCCTCCTTCCTTCCCTCCCTCCTTCCTTCCCTCCCTCCTTCCTTCCTTCCTTCCTTCCTTCCTTCCTTCCTTCCTTCCTTCCTTCCTTCCTTCCTTCCTTCCTTCCTTCCTTCCTTCCTTCCTTCCTTCCTTCCTTCCTTCCTTCCTTCCTTCCTTCCTTCCTTCCTTCCTTCCTTCCTTCCTTCCTTCCTTCCTTCCCTCCCTCCCTCCCTCCCTCCCTCCCTCCCTCTTTTTTCTCTCTCTCTCTCTTTCTCTCCTACCCTCCTTCCCTCTTTCTCTCTTTTGTAGACATTTTGTTATTAACTGAATACCATAAAAACAATCCTGTCAGATCATTTATTTCATCTCTGAGAATACAGACATAAGAAAACAAAGGACTTTTCCAGGTGTGAACAAACACCTTTGTGATAAATATTGTTCCAAAGAAAGTTTTCTTAGTTGGTCAGTCATCTTTAAATAAAGTTTCATTTATTGAGATTTTCATTTAAATTTTTTGTAGAAATGGTAGTAAAGTGAATATCACTGCACTTTCTCTGTGTTTCAAACACATTCTAGTGGCTGATTTTTACTTTTAACTCATGGAGCATTTCATGACCATTGCCCTAGTAACTTTTTTATCCTTTTACAATCTGAAGATCCATACACATAATATATCTGTGATCATCTCTGGCCTAAGATATGTGAGGGTCTCTGACATACATCATAGGTACCTGAAAGATGATGTGTCCAGCTCTTCTGTATGTTTTATTCTGTATTCCTAAACTTGGACAGAACTGCTAAGAAGCCCTTGGGAGGAAAAAAACCCAGGAAAGTCAAGGGGGAAGGATGACTGATTTACTTCTCCCTTAAATGTAGAAAGTTCTACTATCTACAAAAAGGAACAAAGACTTTTATTTCCTTTTAAAAGGAAGAGAATAAAGTATGGTAGAATCATAGAATCATAGCATGTTTAGAGTTAGAAGGGACCTTAAAAATCATGTAATTCCAACCCCCCTGCCATAGTTCAAAAAGAGGGGACGATCATTAACCCTACTTAGAACTTAGAGGTACAAGAATAGAAGGTGTTTTGGAGTTGAGAAGGAATTAAAATGGTACACATTAGACGAAAGAAACCAAGAGAAAAGAGAATAAACACTGCTTTAGAGCAACAGGAAAAGTTTGAGACTACTTTTTCTCCTGTTGTTATAGTTGTACCTGCAATTCTGTAACTGTAGTTGTAGCCATAGTTTTGAGGAAAATTTGAGTAACTTACACTTTTTTTTTTTTCTTTTTTTTAAAAAAAAGGTGTAATGGTTAATGATTAATAATAATTTGAAAATACACAAATCATAGGTCATTACAGGAATTCACTTATCAAAAAGTGTCTCCTATATACACAAGTAACATTCCAAGAAAAAAAGAATGTAGGTTCCACCATAAAATTCAGTGTTAGAATGTGCTTTGAAAGTCTGCAAGCTACATAAAATTTTTTCTCTAAATCTCACCCTACCTAACAATGTGTGCACAGGTTCCTTGAAAACGGAATGGTTATGATAATGCCGCCACTTACACAACAGTGGTATATCAAGAACATCTTCCATTTTATTAATATCCTATATTGGACAAGGAACAACACGCAGCTTGATAGCAAAGCAATTCCCTTTTCTTAAGCTCAAAATTTTTAAAGCATAGATTTGAACAGCACAGTTTTGTGGTTTTATTTTGGAATTAGAGAGTATCTATTTCTCATAAACTATTCATTAAAATACGAAGAAGCAGTTTGCAATGTATTGATTATTTCCTCTTTTTTAACAGGGAAGGATGATCCATGTGCATTGGGAATCCTTGCTTGTGGCAGTCAGCTGTTGTTTTAAGTATTTTAGACATAGGTACAGTATATTTTAACAAAGTGTTAGCTTTCAAAATTTAGCTCTACATGTGGCAATAGTAATTCTTATAAAATATATACATTTGATTTTAGAAATATATATTGATATGGGTAGGACCTGTCACGATCTTATCCTGCTGATTATGCCACTAAAATGTCACGATCCACTCCTGTAAATGATACCTTTAAATGTTCAGATCCCATGGAAACAAAGTCTAACCACAAGAGGTTGGGTGCAGATATGACAGTTCTAATTAGCAGGTAATTAGTGGGTAATGTTCAGGAATGAGCAAGGATAAGTTTGGTAAATCTTTCAACTGTTGTTAACTCTGAATGAGAGGGAGAATGACAGAGAGAAGTTGAAAGGGGAAAAAAGGGGGAGAAGACAGAGAGAGAACAGAAAGAGTATCACTACCCAGGATCCAGCAGTGTCCTGATGGTCCTCCCTCACGGGGATGGTGGCAGTCCGATCCAGTGGTGAAAGTCTGGGTGTCTGTGTCTTTTTATACACTTGCTGCACCACACCACTCCTCCAGTCATCAGGCACTCCATTTCTTGCCTCCAATCACCAATTCTTCCCGCTTCTGATGCTGCTCTAATCATCACTGCAGATCTTGGTATCACAGTCTTGTTTCTCAGAATTTTGGGGACACTGCACACAGTTCACAGTTCCACCTGCTGTTCCCCCAGACACACCACACCAGGCAAATAGTTTTCTTTCTTCTAAGCTCAATCTCATATGAGACCACCAATCTATCATCTCAGTGCATGCCTCTCCTCCCATAATGGTCGCAGAATGAAATCCACCACCTGCCTGTGACAGCCAGGTCAACGGTCCCCCTCAGCCATTTGAGATAGGAAGCCATGTTGTGCACATTGTTGTTTGAGATATAAGAGGCCATTATGAATAGATCCTCGCAGTACCTACATTCACATACATATACAGAAAATCCCCAAGCAGAAAACTGTTTAAAAATAATGCTGTAATAGTTTGTGGAAGTGATAGTGGATAGTTTTCACAACTGATTGGTTGTATTTGCAATAAGTGTAAGAATAGTTAGGTTGTGAGCACATTGAGAAATTGCCTGTTAAGTAAATTCCCTTTAGAAAAAAATCAACCACTTTATAACTTTTGATCGTGTGCTTAATTAATTGAGTAATTGAAGATGATAGTGACTTTCACAATTACACGCTTTCAAAATCAACATTATCCTTTGATATTAAGCCTGTTCACTCTCACTCTTAATAACTTTTCCATTTCTCTGATGCTCAAACCCTTTCTTTCTGGGGGGTTGGTGGCTCAGTGCAGCTATTTTCACTTACACTTTATCAAATATGGCCAAAAGGCAAACATTTGTTCTCTCATGAACTTGAAGGTGTGTTTGCTAGAGTTTGATTAGCCATCAAGATTTTCCCCAAAGCTGTAGGAATAACCTGCATTTTACAACTCATTCCTGAGAAAAATTGCTGCTCAATGAAATCTGGAAGAGACGTACAGTAGTCTCATTTCTTAAGACTCGTGTGTTTCTGTCAGGTTTACTTCTTTACCTTCTTGTTGTTTAGATTATAGAAATATTTTGAGTTTCACAAGAAGAAATAAAAATATTTTTATTATTAGAAACTCTTACACTATGTACAATCCTTTATGTTTTTTCAGTTTGAATGTAGAATAAAAAACAGGCCACAGAGATAAAGACATGGCATCTATTTTAGATGTGTATAAACAATATCTTACACAATTTAGTACAGACTGAGATTATTTACATTTTAGCTGCATTTACTTCATAATTTTTAGCAAAAAAACCTCTTAGCTTTTATAGTGGATAACAGTTCCAGGAGGATTCAAAGAGAGTCTTGAATACAACTGTGCATCATATACACTCATGTCACTTCATATTTGTGGTTGGAACTTCTCTTGCTCCACCTGTTAAGACACAATATGAGGAGACAGAAGGAAGGCTCTGTCCTACAAAATTATTTCATCTGAGAACTGAAGACTACTTACTGCATAAGGCAAATATCTGTGGAGTATAAATTGGGAGTGTCTGGAGCATTAATTCTTTTCAGCAGAAGCTATGGAGAAGACAGAGTCTGATTATTCTATAGCTGTAATAGCCCTGTTGTGGCCCCAGTATGGAGGGAGGTTATGGCACCCTTTCAAATCTGGAAATCTCAAAGATTGTTTAAATTATATCTGGTCCTTGGATGTTAGCAATATTATAGTTTTCTAGGTGCATACTCAAGTTTTTTGAAGGGTAATTTCTTTGCTATTGAGTGATCTCCTAGCAATCTCATAAAACCATCAGCTTGCTGTCATTTTCAGGGAATTTTTGTGTTGTCTCAGGTCTATCTGAAAGCTGAGGCTAAACTAAAATGTAGCAGCCTACCTGCTAAGTGCAGTTTCTTGCCATGAGCACATGATGCTAATTCTCTATGATTTTCTTTGCTGTCTGTTGGCTTCCAGCTAGAACATAAGGTGCTCAGAAGTAAAAAAACCCAACTAAATAGACTGAGAGATGCCTATTTACATAACCACTACTCTTTCCTACAAAGATATTCAAAGTCTCTTGATATTTAAAGGACTGGAGAGAATTTGCTTACTCTCTGTTTGCCAGGAAGCAGGACTCAATATCCTTTTCATGGCACCAAAATAACATTAATTTGTCTACTTTTGGTGCAGAGATGGGTGGGGAGGTGAAGCTGAGATAGGGGGAAGGGAAAATAATTGTTCATAGCATTTTGCCAAAGGTCTAAGTTTTCTCAGGTTTACTTCAAATTTATTCTTTTCCTTACTGCAACATATACCATATTTCAAAATTTACCTGAGACAATTTACAGTCTGAGACCAGAGCTTGTCCTTCCCCCTCCCTCTTTTTTTTAGAATGTGAAATCAAAATAAATAAATAAAACAATTCTCTGTGCGGTTACATGTGATTCCATTCTTGTCTGTATAGGCTTTCGATACATACCTTCAAAGCACAGAAAGTGCAAGTCTGAGGGGGAGGAGGATCGTTTAATTTAATTTTCTTTTGTTGCGTAGCTTTTATCTCTCTGTGTATACAGGCTAAACTTCCTTTACCTCAGTTACACTTTTGTTTTCCTCTGGTGTTTGATTTTGCTGTATCTGCATTTATTTGATAACCTGTGGCTTAAACATGTTTTCCTGTCTGACGGATGTTTTGCTGATTTCTGCCATATGTTGGGTCATATCAGAATATTCCTTTTTTGCCAACACGTTGCTTTTAGGTTCTCAGTTTCCATACTGCTGTTGTCAGACATTTTTTTTTTTCCTTCCATCCTACCATTTAGCAATGATTTATTTTTTCTCCTGTGTTTAACCCTTGCTTTTCTGTAGTGCCAACTGTGAACACAACTTCGCATATGTGATACTTCATTGCAGACAGTGTGCTTGACTTGAAGCAATATGATCAAATTAACAGTCCACATAATTTGAAATCACAGTGAAAACACATGCATGGTCTCAAATGACTGATTTGATGAATCTATGATTAGCCCTTGTTAATACAGACAAACTTTTCTTGTTTTTTATAAGCTATTGCAAGCCAACTCATTCAATCTTTTTTGCATAAATTTCTGTGTAATTAATTAATTAAAATCAACGTAATGGTACAAATGACATATTAAAATAGTGATGTAAAATTCACACATTTCATCAGGAAAAGCTGACCTTTTATGTATGTGTCTATGTATGTAGGTGTATATGTGAAATTTTATTTCATTTCTTTTTCTTCACCTTTTCATAAAAAAAATATTTGTTGAATTTCTTTTCTGCAAAGGTGACTTTCAAACTCTTTTAATAAGGCTGTTGAGGCTCTACAACACTAAATCTACATGTGAGGAACACTGGAGAAATTGTGCTGGCTTTAGTTTACTGTCTCTCAGTAATATTAAAGGTGAAACAGCTTGGGTTTGGGTAAGGCTGCTTGACGTGCTGGTCAGCGTTAGAATGATTAATTCCAAGAGAAAATCTGTTACTAGTGGTATGTTGCTCTATACCTGAGCTGACAGGCTCTTCTCTGGTTGTACATTCATTGTTCCACATTCCTTTTGTGATGGTATATTTAGCTCTTCCTCTCTCTTTCCTTGTTGGTGCTTTCAATACTTTATAAGCAGCCTAGGTTTTTGTTCCATAAAAAATTTCCATCACCCCTAACCTCTAAAAACTCCAGACCACCATTTGTTTTTCAAAATAAGTACTCACTCCGCATTTTGTGAGTAATCTTTTCAGACAAATGTGACATTTTGTAGTAAACAGGCATTGTCAGTTTAGATACCATTTTTATTATTACAATTCCTACAAGAAGATTCAGTTGGAATGCATTTAAAATGGCTTAAATATAATTCTATACAAAAATACATTAAATGTATAAAGTAATTAAAAATAATCTATAGTAGAAATAATCTGGAAAACTTTAATTCTCACAGAATTCCTTTAGGATCGTGTCCATAATGGTCCTTACTGGAATCTGTTGCGTTTGCAGAGCTAATTACTTTGTTGTAACTGCAGGATTTGCATAATTTCCTTAGCCTACTGAAATATCAATTCAGTTAAACTCCGTGACTAAGACTTGTTTTTGACCTAAATCAATACAGCAATAGGGCTGTCTACAAAAAGGGATCTCTACAAAAAAGAATAACTTCTGACATAAATTGCTTCACCTGCAGATTTTGTTTAGAAAATCTCATTTTTATAGAACTGTTTTCTCAGATGATAACATCAATGGCTTTTTTCCTCTTTGTGTGTGTTTGTGCTCATGACTAGATTTATGCAGTTCACTCTAATGTCCTTACATTTTCCTCAGAAGTGTGCTATCCAAGAAGTACCACAGATCTGCATTTCTTAACCTCAGTTTTTGGCAGATGGTTTTAGTTGCTGTTGAACATGAGTCTACAAATACCTGTCCCTACATTTAAAAATAACTTAAGCTAAAATGCTATAATTCTTTCTGATTTTCTCTAGACTTTTAAGACATATTTGAGAAATGGACAAGATATCAGAAGAAAAGATGTATTGCATTTTTTTTCAGAATGGAATTTACGATACAGTGAAAAAGAAATCCTGATCTCACAGAATCTTAGTGCTAGGGATAAGTGCACAAGATCATATGGAAGAAAAAAAAAAGTCCTAATTCAGTGGTAGTACTCCACTGAAACTTCATTAGGCTTTCCTAAGTATCTCTTACTATAGATTTAGGACTTCTTTTGTTATGGCATTAATTTTGGGTGAAGAGGATTGTGGCTTACTGGTGGTGTGTGAACCACTGTAGATTGCCCGTGTGAAAATAAGAAGACTGTATCATGTCAGTCAGTCCCTCTTTTTAATGGGGAGTATGATGACCAGCACACTACAACATCTCACAGAGCTCTCTCTCATCACGAAAATAATTTTGAATTACCTAAGGTAATCATATAATAGAATAACTTGAGGTCAAGTTTCTTGGTTTGGATGAAAGTATTTGTGAATGTTTATATGCACAAGTTTAAAAATCAATTTATCTGTTTTCTCCCTTGTGTGGTATATTCAGTAGAAAGCTGTTTTGTTCCATTCCTCATTCACAAAGCAGTGCCTTGCCTGTGTAAGCAATGAGAAAACTTGGTGCTAGCAGGCCTAAGTACATACTTTAATAGACTTGTGCTGCTAGTGTGAAAGACTCATAGCAGTTTGTGCAGATTTTTTTCTCTCTTTTTGGCTGTCTGGCAATCTTGAAGTCTCAAGAACTCTGTAAGTTCCTTAAGTACATTTCAATGTACTGAACTTCTGCCCTCGGCAACTGCAAGATGAGAACGTATCGCCCTCAGTTAACAAATATGGAAAACTAGATAATGTTGGCTTTCCCTGCTATTGTATGATCGGTAGAGCTTGATAAGGACAGAGTTGATAGAATATAAATTTACTATTGATATGAATGCATATCTGTTTCAAATAATCTCATTTCCTGTATTAGCAACAATCTACCATTCCTCAGACCTATGGGGGAACAGATATCATAATTTTCAGAAGATTCTAGGAAAGCAAAGAAACATTTCATACCGGACAAGGAAAACTTGTTTATAATGTGGCCTTTAGAAATACTCTATCACTTCAAATGTGTTTTTATTTTACTGATTTGAAGTTATTCCATGTGTTAATTCCAGCTGTTAACCTTAAAGTGAAGTTTATATAGGGTAAACATATATAGAAAACACCTGCAGGTATTTTTTTGATATTAAAAAAATTATGAACTTTTCAGCATTAATGTTCTGATAATGTTCTGAAAATTTTCCTAATTTCCTAATTTTTCACATTAGAGCATACATACATTTTCCTGAAAATAAATTCTATTTTAATTTCAATACTAGAATGTTATATCTTTCTTGAAAATAGCTTTCCTGCTCATAAAAAATTAGACCTGTATTTATTTTTCTGTATTTCTTTTTAGAAAATATGCTGCCATGCTTCTTATTTTCATAGCTTTGAGAGAAGGATCATAAAAGTGATACAACATCTAGTAGTTTTGACATAAAAATAACTGAGCCATCTATGGAAGACAACTTGTTTCTTACTTGGAATATTGTACTGTTAAGGTAACTTCTCCAAAATAAACTACCCCAATTTGGTAAAATAAGAGATGTTATCTATTTTAGCATTTAAAATATAAGTGAAAAACAATGATGGATGTTCTCTTATCATCCTATTATTTCCCCTTTATTTTTTTTTTTTAAGAACCAGGTCAATCATTAACCTGCCTGCAAAATTACACGAACACGAAGTATTATGTGGAGCAAAAATTGAATTTAAAAATAATTTTGCTCTGCATTACACAGTTAATTCCACAAACATGAGGTGATTTTTACCAGTTTGTGATCTCTCAAGAAATGGAACTTGTACATGGCAGGGACTGAAGCTCTGTACTTGAATACTAATTCCTAAGGTGAGTGACTCTTCTGGCTGTTGAAACAGAAGCCTAGGAAGATTAATACTTTCATGTTGAAGGTTTTACACAAACAACTCACAGTGACTAGCACTCGTGTTGCAGGCCTATTGTAAGGGGAATATTTAATACTGTTTTAGGCCACTTATTGTGCATAATTGTATTTGTCAGTACTGTGCAGTAACTGGAGAAGAAGTATGTCTTACTGTCAAGTCTTCAGAAAACCCCTAATCAGTGGCTCTAACTGCCATTTTAATTACAACTTGAGAGTGGAAGTATCTATACCTATATATATATATGAGATACCTTTTATTAATTAATGTATCTTTATAACAGGAAAAGTCTGCCACATGCTTACAGCATGTAAGAATAGTCTAATATCATTTGTAAGCTACATGTACACTTATTCTAGTTCTATAGAACTACTTTCATACCACAATCTACTGAAGTTTCATGCTGTTTCTTTTATTAGCAGTTCCTATATCTGAATGGAATTTTATTAGCAGTTCCTATATCTGAATGGAATTTCAGATCTAGTAAGTTAAATATTTTTGTTAGTTTTATGTGAACATAATTCTGTTCCAGATCTCCTTTGTCCACATGTACTGGCATCATATATGAACAATATGCCATGTTTGGGATGGAATTTCACAATTATTTCATTATTTTTTTTATAGGTGGAATGAGGAATAAAAACTTCTATCAACCACACATCTATGCAGACTGAAGTTGCAACATACTCCTCTTCCTTTTGTCAAACTATGATATTAAACAATTTTTACATTTTGATTTGTTGGTAAATGACAAAAAAAAAAATAGTCAAAAAGTAATATGTACAGTATTTGAGTATTGAATTTAATCAATTTCAGTGAAAAGGATTCTCTTCTCATGGAAGCTGATCAGCATCTGACTGCTACCGGAAGCAACAGTCCTGTTTCTCTTTCCTCTGTTCTTAGCTGGCACTGCAACTTGTTTGGCCCTACCGTAAACTGAGCGCTAAGGAGGACGGAGCAAGTTTGGAGTTCTTTTTGACTCAGGGACCTGAACTAGATCTCTACTAGGCAGTGGGCAGCAACACTTTTAATGGTTTAGGATTTCATAAGGCAGCTTTACATATATAAAAGCATATCACAAGACAAGGAAGATTCATTCTTATCTTCCTTTATTTTTCTCCCCTGTTGCAAAGAATCATACCATAGGGCTGCCTTTAGATGAGAACAGCCCAATCTTTTTTCCAATAATGAAATGAATGGAATTGTCACCTGACATTTAGAATCAGAGAATCATAGAATCACTGCAGTTGGAAGGGACCTTCAGGATCATTAAGTCCAACCTTTATCCCATCATCTCCCTAACCACTAGACCATAGCCTCAAGTGCTTTATCAACTCATTTTTTAAACACCTCCAGGGATAGTGACTCCACCACCTCCCTGGGCAGCCTGTTCCAGTGCCTAACCACCCTCTCAGTAAAGAACTTCTTCCTAATATCCAATCTAAGCTTCCCCTGATGCAACTTGAGGCCATTTCATCTTGTCCTATCATTAATAATTTGGGAGAAGAGACCAACACGAGTCTCACTACCTCCTTTTAGGTAGCTGTAGAGAGTAATAAGGTCTCCTCTCAGTCTCCTCTTTAGACTAAACAAAGGCAGACTAATGCATATTTTTTACAGGAAATCTTACTTTCTGGGGACCCAAACTGGTGACATTTTTATTCTGAGAATAAGTGACAACAATTAGCTTCTTTGCTTTCATGGAAGATTCTCAAAGAACAAGACACTGAAGCTCTCAGATGTAGTCCTCCTTTTCTTTTAGATTGTTACTTTTTGTGGTTTTGCCTTGTTTGTGTTTTCCAGTTGGGTAGTCAAATCTTCTAAGATAATGTTGCCATTTCAGTTGCTTCTTTTAGAACCATTCAGCCATAATGGCTTGCAGTTAGAATTCCTGTGTCAATGACAGACAAAACTTGTATAACAACTTGATCGCCCACACTCAGCACAACTGTGATGGTGGTGCATTCTGTAATGGTGCAAGGACAGAGGCAACTCCTAAAATCCTATCCTGAAACATTTCTTGTACAGGATTCATGAATCCAAATCCTTGGATTGCAAATGATTATAGATGACATAGCAATATTTATGGTGAGCAAGAGTCATCAGGGTATTTTTAAGGTAACTTATTAAGCTGGTCTGAGCTGAGAATAATGTAAAGAGCTAAGGATTTCCACTTCATCTTCAGACACTGAAAGAAGTGTTGATTGTTGTTTCCAGAATCAAGTAGGAAAAGTTTTTTATCTTAGGTCTTGACTAATCCTACCTGATTACAATTGAGTGCCATACCAGAAATAGAGTAACAGTATTCTGTTCTTCAGCTTGATTTTCTTGACTTTGAAGGAAGTACTGCAGATTTAAAAAGACAAATATTCTTGTTTTTGTTCCATAGAGTAGCAATGTATTTTAACCTATCTGCATACTATGGCATAATGCAAATTAGTCATTCCAGTTGTTAACAGTTTGACTTTTCCATTAAAAAAGCTCTTATTGTGAAGAAAGAGGTAAGAAAAATAACTGTACTGAATTATGCCATGAACTTTAGTAGAAGGCAGAGACTTATTAACTAGAAGTCTTAGAAACAAAATCTTGAGAATTTAATGTTTGATACATTATTCTCCAGGCTGCACTACTAAACTAAATTAATTCACCTCAGAATGCTGATATAAGGTATTCCATTAGTAAAAATATTTTAAGTAATAATATGCCTCTCTCCTTTAAGGCCAGATGATGTTTATTCAGTTTTAAAAATAGTTTTTCCACAGTTTTGCAGTGAAATGTAGCCAGTTGTTGGTGTGAGGTTTATTTATAATTATAACCCTACAAAGTTTCCACATCTTTCATCATTTTCAACTTTGACTTTATGACAAACAGTTTCGTTTATAAAAAAATAGCGTGTTGATTTATTCAAGCACTGGCAGGGCTAATAAAATATAAGTATATAGTGTCTCCATTTAATAGTGTAACACTCTATACATTGTATTCATTTGGATTTCAATTTATGAGCACTTGTACACATACTCAATTTCAGCCCTTTGAGCACTTCAGTTGAACTCTAACACTTGGTATGAAGGAAAGAACAGATCTCATCATGTACAGGGTAACTTGAGTCTAAATGAGCAGGAGGTCTTATATAATATTAAAGTCATATAGCCATTCTTGCAGTTTCTCTTAGAGAAAACTTAGAGAAAATCCTATTAGCTCTATCACTGAAAATAGAATCCTAAAGATTCAGTAGCAACTACTTATATGCAACTGCTTTCTGTGGTAGATACAGTAGTATGCAATTGTTTGTATGCTAAGATGCTTTATACATTTTGCTGTGTAACAGCTTTTTAATGTCCACATTATTAACTGATTTTACTGTCAATTTTGTATGGACTTGATTTGATCTAGTTCTAGGCTATCTAACCTCCTGAGTTAGTAGTTCGATTGTATATTAGGGGAAGACCCTTGTAGTCACTCAGCCATAATACGACAGTCTTCTTAAGAAGCACCACGTTGCTAAAATAAAATCTCATGTGTTGGTCAAGTCATCTGTCCAGAGCGTAAAAATACTCCTTATCCAGTTTGTTGATAACAGATTGAGATAATAGTCTGCTTCTATATATTTTTAATGGAAGAATATGCTTCACATCTGCCATCCAAATGTAGTATCAAACTCAGTATGGTATTAATATAGCAAAACCTGCACAATCCTTTATGGCTGTGCTACCATCTGCAGTACTTTGTCCTGTTCTATTTTTTTCTGTTTTCTGATTATTGAATTGTGTGAAAAAAAATCTGAAAATTATTTCACCATTTTTACTCATGTTAATCAACTCAATAATTCTTTAAAAAGAGGAAAAGTTGGGTTTAAGTAAACACAAACCAAATAGTGTGTTTGTACATAGGGAGAAAGTAAGATATATGATCTGACAAAACAGTAATTTAAAAAAAAAAGAACACTGCTAAGAATAATTTGTATAATTCAGTTGCATATAATTCAAAGACAAAATTAATTTATTATTTCTTACTTGAAAACAAAACCACAACTTTCTATTTGCTAGTCTGTTTTATCTATACATATAAGACGTATTTAAGCCCTTCAATTGTAAATAGTAATGCTATTGAAATGGCGCTATTTAACCTCTCTGCCTTGAAATTAAATTTCAGAAACCCCACAGAGATAGCAGAAAATTGACTTTCCAATAAAACAATTTCACAGTTGTTTTCATAGATTTGTGTTAGTTTGCAAATATTGAATCCAAATGGCTTTCTTAATTAAAGCAAATAAAATAAAACATTTGGCATAGTTTCATTCTGAGCAGTTGCTAACATATTAAGCTCAATGTAGGTTGAATGTTTTATTTAAAAGTGATTTATTGGAAAATTTACCAATGAAGGCAGACAAAATTTTGCTTAAGTTTATTTTATTAGATGTCAGCAATTTTAATGATTAAATATTATTATGTACTTAAATGTTAAGAACATTTATTCATTCAAGCTCTACAAACTCCTTAATAATTTTATTATACAGGGTTGTCAGTTCATAAAATTTGTTCCAAAGCTTTCTGTCTATTTTCTGCAAGTATCTAATTAACTCATGTTGGAAATGTTAATTAGAATAAGTACTTCAATTTAAAAAAAAAAAAAAAATCTAGGGAGGAGAAGGCAATCTTCCTTATCCCTACCTTAAGATAATATATGTTCAAATAGGAAGTGTTACTATTTTGGTTATTTAGAGGATATGACTGCTCAAGAAGAAAAAACCAATAAAATAAACTCCCTATTGAAAATGAAATCAAAGGCACTAAATGCAGGCACAGGTTTGCTACGAACTTATACTGTCTGCCCGGTGCTAAAGAAGGTAGCTAGAAGAAAATAAAGACAAAAATTTTCACCTTACTGGGAATTACTTTCACAGGCAAGGCAGTAATGCTAGGCCAGTGATTAGAGACTGTGTTTCTGCCTCCCTAATTAAGGAAATACAGATAGAAAATATCTATAAACAGTTTTTCTCCCTTACTACTTTAAAACCTATTAATGAAGTTAACAAAAGTTGAGTTTTCTTCTCTTTCCTCATCATCTGAAGCTGTAGTTGTAGACTGCTGAAGAATAAATGGTTTCTTTCATACCGTAGCATTGAGACTTGTTGTTGCTCAAGTTGAACCATATGTATACACCATATCCTGCCTAATGCATCTTGGACCAAGTCAAATGATTCCACGGCCACAAAATGCTCAGGATATGCAGAATGGTTTAGTAAGCTATGTAGGTCAATACTTGCAACTCAGACAGATGTTTCTCCAACACTGCACAGAAACAAGGCCCAAGCTTTCTTATGACCCAACTTGAAGTACCATTTCCCTGACAGGATTCAACCTCAGTATGTACAGGAACCAACCTGATACAAGAATGAAATTTTAATTTGAGCGATCAAGATCACG
This sequence comes from Podargus strigoides, assembly GCA_028020825.1. Classification (NCBI taxonomy): domain Eukaryota; kingdom Metazoa; phylum Chordata; class Aves; order Caprimulgiformes; family Podargidae; genus Podargus; species Podargus strigoides. The sequence goes on along the minus strand of CM051663.1, from coordinate 64,649,969 downwards.
GAGACTGATAGACTTAAGATTTCTGCTTTCTTAGCTTTTGTATTGTATATCTTCCATGTCTTACATTTACTTCAAGCCTATCTATAGACCCCAAGTAGACTCCAGTTTCTTAGGTCAGTTCTTCAGGAAGCCTAAAAACACTAGGATGATAGTATAATTTTGTTAAACCTGGTCATCACCAAGTTTATATTAAAAAATACAGCTGTTTCACTCCAGACAAATAAAAGGAGGGTTACAAAATTTCCTTTCTTTAATACAAAAACCACAAACTGATGATTATATAGTGAATAGACCAAATTTGGGGCTACCTAACGGTCTGCACCAGTGTAGAAAGAAAAAAAAAAAAAAAGAATAGCAGTATCTTCTGTTTCTCAGTATATACATAGCAGATATAAATGATACTTATGAAACTTCAACTTATATTGGATATTTAGATGTAAGTATGGGTACTGCAGTTCTGCCCCTTGTCTTGTTAACCATTTCAATCACTATTCTCTGGTTTCTCCATTTTTTTTTAATGTTTAAAAAATTAATTTCGCTAACACTTGCCATTGAGCCTCACCAGGAAAAAAACAAACCAACCAAAAAAACCCCAAACATCCCTCCCAAAAAAAACCCCAGAAAGCTTCAAAGGAGGCAGAAAGTAGGTGAAGAGTAACAGAATGAATAAGGAATGGTGCACATGACTAAGGAAGGCATACATTTCAAAGACCTAATATTTCTACAACTTTGTCCTAGCATCTGCTTTTATCAGTCCTCTCCTTACTTCTCAAAGATTCTAAGATTAAGCATTAATATAAAATGGATCTCTTCTTAGAGTAATTTTTCTAATTTGACTTTTTAATTTAGACATAAATTAATGACACTGAAAGTCAATATAACATTCAGAAGTCAACATTAATGCATTTCTAAGATTTTTAAGATATGGTGGAGATGTGGCAGATTTGAAAAAAAGGAAAGCTTTCATGGTGAAGCTAAAAAAGCACTAGTTTAATATTTGCAAAAACCTCAAACTTCCATGGGAATGTCTTCCATTAAAGGGACTGGATATTTCAGATTTGGAAAGGAAATAGACTGCCGAGTGAATCTTTCTCGGATCCACTGAGCCTAAAGTACAATCTCTCATTAATTTTCACCCAGACTGGTCAAATCTTTCACAGATTTCATGCCAAAATGCTACAATATGGTCAAGAATTTGTTAGAGGAAAATTCAGAAATTAGTTCTAATCTGTAGAAATCTTTCTGTACCAATGCTTAGGGTTACTAGTAGAGCAGGTTCTGCAATTCTACATTTTTACTGCCTTTGTTCTCTGAGTAGATAAATAAAAGACAATAGCATTGTTAAGCAGATTTAAGTACTTTTCTAGGTAATTACAAAGGGTAGTCATTACCATGACAAAATCCTCAGTCATTTGCTAAGAATTACTACAAAGCCCAAGAAATTAGCTTTCCTTATAATCAACTTAGTATTTCAGAATCACTGTGTGACAAAATTTAGTAAACAATAAACACATGAACGTGCATGCAGTTGGGGTAATCATGTATGCAAATTGCTAACTAGGTATATAAATAGTACAATGCATGTGCGAGAAACGGACTTACGTGTACAGCAGGATCGTACTTTTTGAACGTGTGTTCAATTTGAATAGGGTTATCTTTCTTTGATGCTACATTGTAAAACACAGGACGTGCAAGCAGTAATCCAAGCAGACAAGTCACCTTTGAGTGTCTCATTCTTTCAATCACAGAACAAATAAAATATTAGAGTGTGGAGATCATTATCAATGAAAGCATAATTTCTTTTTTTTTTTTTTTTTTTTTTTTTAATATATTCCATGACCACAAATTAAGCTCCAAAAGAGGCTAGTGACTATTCAAAGGAAATTAATCTCAATCATTATTTCTCTCATTTCCTCAATTAGTTTTAAGTAAGATTTCAAACAGAAAAGTTCATGAAGCTTATAAAAAACTAGATGCTTCCTGACTAACAAATCACCCCCTAAATCCTTATTTTTCTGTTGGTTAGAGACCAATACAGCACCTGTTGACATTACTAACATGCTGATCTGTCTCATTCAGAATCACTGTTGCTCAGAATTGGAAAAGGGTCCACATTGAAGATGAAACAATGTCAAACGAAGCAACAGTTTTCCTCAAATAACACCCTGACAACTTAAAAAAAATAGTCCTTCCTTTGATGATGAATTGAGTAGCTTTGATAATACTCTTTAAATCCCACAGGAATCAAAATGGCATAAAAAGTAAGGGAATGTCTCTGTGAGAATTTAAATTGCATGGTATCCAAACACATGAAATGAACCTAACTGTGAGATATCATCTTTATAATGCTGTTAGAATTACATACTCTTGTAGCTCTGGTCATCTTTATGAAACAAAACAGGTTAAGAAAGACATGCCGTAGCATGTACACTATTTTAATGACTAGAAAACCACAGCAAAATAATACAGGAATATTGTGCTGCAAATCATGTCTTAAATCTCTTAGAAACAATGGTAACTTGCATATTTTAGTCAGTTTACACTGCTGTGACAGAAGGTAGCTCATACATGTGAGTATGTCCATGCTGTACCATATACTAGCTCAACACTTATATCTTTCATGCATTCAAGAAAACAAAAGTAATAATAAAAGACTAAGTGAATTTCTCCATACTACCTGTGAGATTTCTCACATGAGCAATATAACTACTGATCATTTGTTCTTAATGACTTTCTCTTCTATTATCCTGTTTTTCATTAGTTTCAAAATTAATCCTGTCAACTTAATATTACATTAAGTGACATTCAGGCTTTGGCCTTGAAAGTGAATCTTACATAATTATTTCCTAAATGTGATGCCCTTCCTCAGCCTTTACTGAAGAATCTACAGTATATTTGTATTTGCTTTGTTTTACTCTATACTGTGATATACAGTGCTACTCCTCACACACAGCCAAGGACTTGCTCTCCAGGTACACAGACCCCTGAACAGGAAGACAGGGACAGGGAGCAGAATGAAGCCCTCATAATCCAAGAGGAAATGGTTAGCAACCTGCTACACCACTTCCATATGCACAAGTCTATGGGGCCGGATGGGATCCACACAAGAGTACTGAGGGAGCTGGAGAAAGTGCTTACCAAACCACTTTCCATCATTTATCGGCAGTCCCGGCTAATCAGGCAGGTCCCAGTGGACTGGAGGATAGCACATGCGATGCTGTTAGAGTCAGTAAGAAGATCAACATTGTCTCAACACGGTCTGTGCTTGTGTAAGAGTCAGAAGATCAGCATTGCCTAAGACTAGCATCGTCTCAATCTTGTTTGTGCTTGTCATCCCCTTTCTGCATCTGAAGGGAGAAAGAGACTATATGTAGCAAAAACAGCTCACCACAAATTTGAAGAAGAAACTTTGAAGAAGAAACTTTGAAGAATAAGAAACTTCCCCACCAAGGATCATGATGACCAACAGAGCGCTGACTGGACCCGGGAACATTAGGATGCCTTGAGATCCATGGTGAGATTGAAGACTTCCTCCTGTGGCTAACGAGGATGGAGAGCCAATTGTTGTCATCGAAACCCACAGGACGTCTGCCATAAACTGCCTGGGAACAACTCAATGCCCACATAGAGCTGTATGGCCAGCTCAAAGCCAAGGAGGATTTTTACAGTCAACTGCTGGCCAAGGGGTGACTGATGCTGCTGAACCGCAATGACTCCGGGTCTGGCTCCAAGATGGAGCAGAACGTTGCACTGCTGGAGCAGAAATGGTGTCTGGACAGCACCAAGATGAAGGGGAGGAAGGTAAAGCTGGAGGAGATTCTCACCCTGGACACCAACTTCCAGAACTCCCTCTAGGACTTCATCAACTGGCTCACGCTGGCTGAGCAGAGCCTGAACATTGCGCCCCCGGCCAGCCTCATCTTCCACACTGTTCTGGCCCAGATCCACAAGCACAAGGTGTTTGCCAATGAGGTGAACACTCATAGGGATCAGATAATCATGCTGGATCAAACCGGGAACCAGCTGAAGTTTCTCAGTCAAAAGCAGGATGTGGTATTGATCAAGAACCTGCTGGTGAGTGTCCAGTCCCACTGGAAGAAGGTCATTCAGCTCTCAGTGGAGTGGGGATGAGCTCTGGATGATGCCAGGAAAAAAGCCAAGCAGTTTCACAAAGCTTGGAAGAAACTGATTGATTGGCTGGAGGATGCAGAGAATCACCTGGATTTCCAATGATCCTTACAAAATCAAGCTCCAGCTCTCCAAACACAAGGAATTCCAGAAGACACTTCGAGGGAAGCAGCCTGTCTATGATACCACCATTAGAATGGGCAGAGCCCTCAAACAAAAAGCCTTGCTTCCGGATGACACTCAAAAGCTGGATGATTTACTGGGAGAACTCCAGGATAAGTGGGACATGGTGTGTGGAAAATCAGTGAGAAGGTAGCACAAGCTGGAATAAGCCCTCTTGTTCTCTGGCCAGTTCATGGATGTGCTGCAGAACTTGGTAGACTGGCCCTACAAGGTGGAACCCCAGCTAGCTGAAGACCAACCTGTCCATGGTGACCTGGATCTGGTCATGAACCTGATGGACACTCACAAGGTCTTCCAGAAGGAGCTGAGGAAGTGCACAGGGACAGTCCAGATGCTCAAGTGCTCCGCCTGGGAGCTCATTGAGAACAGCTGGGATGACATGACCTGGGTGAAGGTGCACCTGAAGGAACACGTGAAGTGGGACACCGTGTGCAAGTTATCCATGTCCAAACAAACCTGCCTGGAACAGGCCTTGAAGCAGGCAGAGGAGTTCAGAACAGCCATGCACATGCTGTTGGAGTGGCTCTTGGAGTCACAGCAGTCTCTGCGCTTTTGGGGAGCGCTTCCCAACAATGCCAAGGACTTGCAGTCCCTTATTGATGCACACAAGATGTTCATGAAGAAAGAGGAGGAGAAGAGAGTGGAGGTGAACACAGAGGTGGGCATGGGGGTGGTCATTCTGTCTGCCTGCAATCCTGACTGCGTCACTACGATCAAACACTGGATCACCGTTATCTGAGCCAGATTTGAGGAGATTCTCACATGGGCAAAGCAGCACCAGTAGAGACTGGATCTTGCGCTTTCCAAGCTGGTAGCCAATGCAGAGCTTCTAGAAGAGCTTCTTTCTTGGATCCAGTGGACTGACACAACACTGATCCAGCTGGACCAGGAGCCCATACCACAAAATATTGATCAGGTCAAACCCCTCATTGCTGAACACCAATCCTTTATGGAGGAGATGACCCAGAAACAGCCGGACCTGGACCAGGTCACAAAGACGTACAAGAGCAAACCTACTGAGCTCCCCAATGGGCCTTTCATTGAGCAGTCCCAGAGCAACGGAAAATCCTTGAGTCAGGCTCACCACCAGCATGCCCATTATCTAAAATTCAAATCAGCTGCTGAGTGATTAATGGGCCTACCCACCATAGACCAACCGAAATTAAAACAATTTATGACAAAATAACATTTCTCTAGCTCTTGTGTCCAAGCCCAACTGTGGATACAAGCAATGGCAGCTGTGATTATAAGGGAAGGTGAAGACGGCACCTTATCCACCGAAATTCAGCAAATAATTTGGGATAATGTAAGTAAATTTGAAAAAGATTTTCAATCCTCGTGGAATCTGGTAAACTTTACCTATGACACCATCTCAAACACAGACACAACTTTTGTGCTAACCATAGGCAATACTTCGGTATACACCATATACCCAATCATCGCACTGGGATTGAACCATAACAGAGCTATACTCTATCTCTTTGAGCATAGACTATGGGCTTGAAAGGTGGATGAGAAATGGCAAACTGCCAATTTGGAATCTTGCATTGTACAAGTGTCTTGACCCGATTCGGGCCAAGGGACATTCGTTTTGATCCCAGAGGTGAAATTAAGACACAAACGAGATCAAATGTCACAGACTTTCTATGTTTTAATATGAAGTTGTGTGCACTTGAAAATTAAAGAGTGATAGGAAAGAAGGGGATATAAGAATAAGCAGTATAACAAGAGATAGAGCAGAGAGGAGGGGATTACCACCACAGATCCAGTGAGGTCTCCCTGTTCCAGTTGTTGATTGGTTGGGAAGATCTTCTGATAAATTGTGAGCTGTTGTTGCTCCCATTGGGAGCACCCAACAGGCTCCTCTGTTGCAATGAGCTGGCTCAGTTTAGCCTGCTGCCAAGGGATTTGTTCAATGCAACACAGGTTTGAACGCCACTGCATAGGTACAGCTTAGTGCACCACAGGTGTGGTCTTACCCAGGTTAACTGTTATGTGGATCAGTAACTCCTTGGTGGTTGATGGTCTTCCCATCAGGAGTACTGCAGTATCCTAGGTTGACTATGGTTACCTTTGGAATCAGTATTTGATATAGAACACCAAGAACAATTAATATTTTTATATTTAAAGCATGAAAGTTGTAACACAAATTTTCTGCTAATAGATGTAATATAGTGCATGCTTAACAGCAATTGAAAGTGATGGAGAGCTACATAAAAACACAGAAATACATTAAAAATCAAGTGAAGTATTTCGAAATTAACACTCATACTCCTGAGCACACCTTTTTTATGGGTGTCAGCTGAAGTGATTTTCAGCAGGACTTCGGGTTCTTTGACCATGACTTGGTTTACAAGTCACCTTGTAACGGATGGGAAAAGCTTATCTCACAGGGGGAAAAGGGTTCTAGAACTAGTGTTAGCAGGGCTCACTGAGAGAGCTTTAAACTAGATTTAAAGGGGGATGTGGATGTAACTGTAAGGGTTGGAGTAGATGATCTCCGGAGGTCCCTTCCAGCCCCTAACATTCTGTCATTCTGTAATCTTCTCTTTGATAAGTAAGTTATGACTTAAGCAAATGTGATGTCACAAATGGTAAATCTCTGCTGCTTTCTTGAGATCATCATTATTATTCTGATTTCCAATGGTGCAGCTCTGATCTAGTATTTTGGTAAATACTGGCTTTTGTGAAGCTTTTTCCATCACGCTTGCCATACAGTTTTTTAATGATTAGGTGAGAATGTTCAAGTAAAACGGTTCCTTGAGTGATTATGCGGGCCTCAGTTTGCCAAGAAAATGAAACTTAGTAATAGAAGATGGCTAGTTTTGAAGTTCTGTTGCTCTCTGATTTTTTTTTATTCTTTCTCTCAGAACCAGGATAATGTGAATCAACTGAACTTATTAATGAAATTACCTGAAGGAAGTAGACACATCTTTTAAGGAACAGTACACACATGCCAAACATTCATTGTTTTAGCCAACACTAACATTTTGTATCCAATTTTTTGTACGGTCAGATATTTTCTGCATCTCTCCCTCTTAAGACTTTCTATCCAAAATAAAACAATTTGAACACATCCCTCACTTTCTTCTGGCCTAAGGAGACTTTTTGAATCTTCCACATAGGATTCTGCCATCTGGCTTGATTCCCAACAGCTGTGCCTGGTTATCTTCCGGAGCAATGTTCTTTCATTCTCCTGGGCCTTAAGATCAAGGGACCTATTATAAGCCCTGATATACAAACATTATTCATGTTCAGTTCTTCTTCAGCTTGTCTTCACATACTCTGAGTAGTAAAGAGTCTATGGTACACTGCTGAGTGGTATTAATCCATGCAGAAGTATGCAGTGTAATTTTCTCCCATCTTTATTCTTTTCTTCTTCTTTTTTTTTTTTTTTTTTCCTTCCCCTAGACTTACCTGAACATCTAAACAGCACAGTGTATATGGTCTGTGAACTCACCATGACTGTCTGCTAGACTATGCAATACAGATTGTCTGTCTGAATTCTTATATTGCTACAAACAAATCTGGTGTGAGAATTATGGAGCATTTGCCAGGCAGCTGTTCTGCTGTCCTTCATTTCACTTTTCACCGCCTTTCCAGGTTTGATCAATTGATACTATTCTCTATTATCACAAAATATGTTTAGGATAGGTATTCAGAACTGCAGGGAGGAAAGAAGCCTAAGAAAGCATATATGTGAATAAAATTTTTTTTCTCATCTTATTTATACTCTTCTACTAAGATAATTTCTACTTTAATGCACTTAGTGATCAGCTAACCTCCTAAAAATGGTTAGAGATTTATTCTTTAGCAAAAACTGAGGTTCCCCTGTGTGTTCAACTCTGGGTCAGTTTTGTCTCAGACATGTTTTCTTGTAATGCCTTTGGACAAAGATTCTCAGCCTACTAATATCTCAACATGATGTGAAATGAAAAAGGCATGGGAAATAGTTTTCACTTGCCTTGCACTTTATTTTTAAGTATGTATTAATGTACCCCTTTGGTGCTCATGTGTATTGTGTAACAGATGAATAATAGTAGAAATATTTTTCTTTAACCTGACAATCTATTTATTTACTATAAACAAAGTCAGCTCTGGAGAAAAATAATTAATTTTAGAGAAAAACATAAATTCCAGCATAACTGCAAATATGTATAATTTGTGTCAGATTCAGCCAATATTTCTGTCTAATTATGAAGATAATTAGCATTCTGGAAACGCCACCTTTTTTCTTGAAATATTTAGATTTAAAAATTTTCTCTAGAAATGTTGATTTCTGTTCTTAAATAACTCTATAGAAGTTGGTGTATAGAAGAAATAATTTTTTCTTGACCCATATCAGAAACAGGGAGTTCAATTTTCTGGAATTTTCCTTCTCCTTCACACTGTTTGAGAACTTAAATTCTCATTTTGGTTTGTTTGGTTTCCATCACTAGACTGGAGGATTCATTAGTTGCTCAGCTTTAGAAACATAACCTATTCTTTATTAATAATATAGGTGTGAGCTCAGCAAATATTAAAATTACGTCTATTCATTATTGGAAGAGATCCAATCTTTTCTCATGAGGTGGGAAACACAGATTCCTCGTGGGCTTCTTTTGCTGGGAGTCCTGCCATGTGGGAGAGGCATTGCTCATTTTTGTCTGCCTTCAAGACTGCCTAAGAAAAACCTCTTTGCTTGGAAAACTCAGTAATACTTACCAGGTAGGTTTTATTAGTGGCAGTTTTACTTCAGCAAAACAAATGTATTTATCTTGATATTTGTAATATAGCCAGTATTCCCTAACATTTTCTATAGGAATTTTTTAACAGACGAAGGAAGACTAGTTAGTTATTTAAAGAAAGAGAATGAACAAAATTTAAAAATTGCTGCTATATAATGTGGTAAACTTTTCCTGCAGTAAACCATTTATGAGTGCTATCAAAGTGGACCTAGTTGTACAGGTCTAGGAATAGAAACTACAAATGTTTCACAGCTGCAAGATGAAGCCTCAAAGTATATATAATGCATGCACACACACGCTCATCCCTTATTGTTCCACAGATTTTAAGAATCTGTCATAATAATCTCTCCTCCCATCACAACAGCTAAATTACTTTTCATAACCATTTAAAAATTAAAAAAATCAAGATTAATGCAGGCTGTACTTTAGTATTTGCATGATTATTTGATCAATCTCCCTCCAAGAATGAATATTACAGAATATTTTAAAAATGATTTTACAGTAAATGAAATGCCAGAAACAGTATATTATATTTCATAAGTTGTACCCCTTAAAATCATAATGCTGATTTATTGCTGTGATCTACTATTTAAAGCATGAATGAGAACTATTAAGCTCTCATTCCAGAAGTGGGGTTTTTTTATTATTATTAACAGATGCGTTCTGACTGGGGAGTCTCACTCTATCATGAAATATGAATTGTATTTCATCATGCCTTTATTAATTATGTATCTATTGGGATTCAAAGGTGGGTCTGCTGTAGGCTGAGATCTTAATTTTTGACTCGTGTTGTCATCAGCTCCATACTTGGTTGTGGACACGTTGTCTTCAGTGACGCCCTTATTATTATTAGCCTTTTTCCTGTCTAAACAGAGGCCAGTCTGCTTCCTTGAGTGTATGTAGAATTGTATAATACCAGGTTGAAAGGAATCTTTCTTAGCAAAAGTACAGTCTAGACAAGATGGTCCAGCACCCTGTTCAGTTGAATCTTAGAAGTGTCCAGTGTTGGGGAATCCACAACTTCCCTGGACAGATTATTCCAGTGGTTGACTGTTCTCACTGTGAATAATTTTCCTCTTGTGTCCAATCTGAGTCTCCCCAGGAGTAAGTGGTACCCATTACCCCTTGCCTCTTCCATGTGACTCTTTGTAAAAAGGGAGTCTCCATCTTATTTGTAGCCACCGGTTAAATACTGGTACATAGTGATGAGATCTCACCTAAGTCTTCTTTTCTCAAGGCGGAACAAACCCAATTCTCTCAGCTTTTCCTCATATGGCAGGCTTCTCTGTCCTTTGATGATCTTTGTTGCCCTTCTCTGCATTCTCTCCAGCCAGTCCACATCTTGTTAGTAGATTTGAGGACCAAAACTAAGCACAGTGGGGTACATACAATAATTTAAAACACAATGCAATTAAAGATACATAAAAACATGCATTGCAACACAAAATACAACATGCAATGCAATACATAGAAATCAATACATATGATGCAATAGCATACACACCATCCCATACAATACTTACAGTACCCTGCCATATCATATACAATGAAACATACAATTCAGTAGGTACAATACATACCACACCGTACCAGCAACATACCATACAATACATACCATACCATACATGGAATACACACACACCCCATAAATTACGTACCGTAATATACATTAAATTAATACATAACCCCCCTAAAATAAATATGATACCACACCATGCAGTACATAAAAACCCCACAATCTGCACCAAACCCACCACAAGCTTCACCAATAAAGACCCGCCAGAGTAAGCCAAGTGCCACATGTGACCCCCAGTGGGAGGAATCTGGGGAGCCCAGAGGGCTGGTCAGCAGTGCTGGGTATGGAGAGAGCCTGTGGGACTTTGTCCTGCAGCCCCCAGGGAGACATGAGGTGTTATCCAATGAATCCTCTTGCGACGTGTGCCTGGAGATGTCTGCCCCAGCCAGAGGAACCTGATGTGGCCCTGGGAAGACATGGCTGAGGCCTCAGTGACTGGTGTGAAACACCGATGCTGAGCAAGAGACAAGATAGTGGATGGAGGGGGCAGTGGCACTGCAGAAATGCCGGATACCTGTGCTGGGGCCACAGAGCTTCTGAGGTGAGCGCCATGGGTGAAGATGGCCCTGAGAAATGGACAGTGATGTCACCTAGTGACAGAGTGTTACTTCTCTGAGTGGTGGATTGTGACCCAACATCCCTCGTTGCTGATATCTAGGCACCGAGACTCAGACAAATGGCTCGTGCCTACACTCCAGCTGAGCAGTTTGCAAGGTTTGGAGTGGTGAGCGAAGTCTTGGTGTTGGTGTCCTGAGTAGGGAGTTGTTCCTTGGAGAACTTTCTCCTGAACTCCAGAGCCATTGAAGGACTTTCCCTGGCCCTGCCAGGTTCAGGCAGCCAGGGCACCCAGGGGATGCACTCACAGCAACAGAGGTGAGCTGGGCAGGGACACCTCACCCTGGAGAGCTGGGAGAGTTTCCTTCTTGAGGGACCTGGGCTTTTCTTCCACCACCCCCCGGGACAGCGTACGACTGTGTCCTCTCTTCCATTTCCAGCGCAACACCGGCTGCTGCAGCATCAGTGAGAGGGAGCAGCTCATCATGCCCAGCTCCCCCCAGTCCACCACAGCACATGGAGAACATGGCTGTGGAGCAGGACGACCGCTGTCCCATCAGTCTGGACAGCCAGCAGGAGGCCAGCTATGTAATCCTATGCCTCCACCAATTCTGCTACTCATGCATCCTGTGGTGGGCTGAGAGTAAGCCTAAGTGCCCCCTCTGCAAGAGGAGGATCCTCTTCCACTTGCACTTGGTGCAGGCAGATGATGACTATGTGGAGCATGTCATAGCACCATCTGCAACACAAGTTGTCGTCCACCCGGCAGGAGGAGCTCCTGGACACCCAGCCGCCCCCCACATCCAGCACCCTAGAACACCTCAACGGTGGGCTGCAGAACGGGTGTCTAGGCATCCTGTAGGCAGTCTCCAGCCTTCAAACTGGATGAACCACATCCAGAACAATCCAGCGTTCCTCCAGACCCTCCAGTCCTGGGCCTATCATGAGCTGGAGGAGATCTTCATGGGTGCAGAGCTGCTGGGCTGGACGCAGAGAGTCTCCCCCCATAACCACACGGCAACATTTGTGCAGCAGCCCGGCAGGATGCCTGAGCTGCTGTGGGGCAGGAGAGCAGGCCTGGGGGTGCCCCCAGCCCCACTGCCTCCCCAGGAGGGTCTCTCGCCCCCATCCCATACCCCTCTGGTAGCCCAGTGAGATCCAGCGCAGACAAGCTCCACAGCACCTCATCTGGTGCTCTTGGTGGGGTTCCCATCAGCCACCCCTCTGCCCCCATTGCCATCCCCTCAGGGGAAGAGCAGCCCCAGTAGGAGCCATGGGAGTCTGTGCCCAGGCCCAACACTTCCAGCTGGGGCCATGAACATTCCCCTTAGGGGCCACGGCAAGCCCTGAAGAGGAAGACGAACAGCTCTGAGGCTTCTCCAGCCAACAAGAGGCCAGCACCACATCAGTGACCCTGGAGGGTGCCTCAGGGGATGGCCAAATCAGGACCAGTCTATCATCTGGGGCACGTGCCAGCCCTTAAGGGCTACCTGTTCCAAAAATTCCATTTTCCAAATAAAAAAAAAAAGCATGAAAACTACAGAAAAGTTTCAGTGTTTCTAACAGTTCAGGTACCGTTGCTATCCTCACCCTTTTTGGCTTTTTTGCGGGAAGGGGTGGGATGCCAAAACTGAGGGGTTCTGTGGTGCATGCCAGGTACTCTTTAGTTGTAGTGCCTGAAGGCAAGTGCTGCCCACCTGCAGGCCTGCATCTCTGCAGCTTCTCGCAGGGCAGATGCTTCCAGCCAGGGGGTCTCCAGGGCCAGCCCGCGCCCCACTATTCATCACCCCAGGCCTCCTTACCGCACCCTCTGCCCTCACGTCCCAGACTCTGGTCTCCTACCAGCCTTGCTACAGCAGCCCCAAATCCCTCCTGCATGGAGTCACAACTTGGTGCTGCTCTCTGCAGCAATCTGGGGCCATACCCTGCCAAGGCAGAGCCCCAGCCAGTTCGAGGGGAAGCACTAAGTCCTGCACCTGCAGAGGGATAACCCCAGGCACCAGCACATGCTGTGGGATGCATGGCTGGTGAGATGACCATGCTGATGCTCTCCAGTGCAGGCTTTCCTCTTGCTCTTTGTCTTGACCTGGTTTAGGCCAAGGGAGATTCGTTTTGATCCCAAACGTGAAATTAAGACACAAACGAGGTCAAATGTCACAGACTCTCTATGGTTTATTATGAAGTTGTGTGCACTTGAAAATTAAAGAGCAATAGAAAAGAAGGGGATATAAGAATAACCAGTATTACAAGAGATAGAGCAGAGAGGAGGGGTTACCACCACAGATCCAGCGAGGTCTCACAAGTCCAGTTGTTGATTGGTGGGGAAGATCTTCTGATAAGTTGTGAGCTGTTATTGCTAGATATAGTCTCTTTCTCCACCCACTGACGATGGGTGGATGTTTTTGCCACACTCGGCTTTGCATATCACCCCAGGGGTCGTTCGAGGATCCTTAGGAGTGATCTCCATCCCTCCTTTGTTTTCCTCTTGAAGACCTCCTTGTTGCTGGAGCATGCGGACTGATACATCCTGTTGGTAGTATCTGTGTGAATTGTCCTGCTTATCTCCCTTCAGATGCAGGAATGGGGAGTGGTCCTAGCAGTTTCCCACAATAGCCCATCTCCAGCTGCAGGAAGGGGGATGCCAGCACAATGTTGAGACATATCACTGAGTGTTGAGACATCCTGGCAATGCTTACATCGGTTACTCACACTCTTCCAGATCCAGCCTTGTCACTGGCATTTCTTCTACTCTTCTTGGAAAGGACCTGTCTTTGGCAGATGGTGGGCAGATGGATGCCAAGTGGCTGAGTACCCTGGGTTTGTCCAGTTTCCAGAAAAGGAGGCTGAGGGGCAATCTCATCACTCTCTGCAGCTTCCTGAGCAGGGGAAGTGGAAAGAGAGGTGCAGAGCTCTTCTCCCTGGGATGAAGGGTCAGGATGTGTGCAAATGTTTCAAAGCTGTGTCAGGGGAGGTTCAGATGACATGAGGAAATATTTTCTTATTAAGAGAGTGATCAGACACTGGAACAGGCTTCTGAGAGAGCTGGTCGATGACCCATGCCTGTGCCCTAAAAACAGGCATTTGGACAATGCCCTTCATAATAGGCTTTAACTTTTGTTCAGCCCTGGAGTGGTCAGGGAGTTGGAGTAGATGATTGTTGTAGGTCCCTGACAACTGGAACTTTTGTGTTCTATTCTATTCTATTCTATTCTATTCTATTCTATTCTATTCTATTCTATTCTGTAATGAAAACCAATGAAAAGTGTTTTACAGAAGATTTTCTTGTTTTAGTGATCACCGAGGCTTTACTTCATATTGACATCTGAAACTGTGTGTGCCATTGTGAGATCCACTTACCTTACTAGACTCAAGGCCTGAAGTCCTCATGTTGCGAACACTTATAGGTATGGGTACAAAGGAAAGTATCAGCACTCTCTGATGTTAGACATATGTCTGAAACGCCCTGAAACTCTGAAACGCCCTGCAGATATGCTTCCTTCTTTGATACAATGGTGAAAGAAAGCTCTAATGTCCCCTGAAACCAGACTTCTGAAACAGACTCTGAATATTTCCCATTAAAATCAATAGGTCTATTCATATAAGTTAAATGCCATAGTATTCATGTAGCTAGGGATCAAGATACAACATGTAAAATACACAGAATAAGAACATGCTTGAGGTCCAGAACAAGCCTGTTATTTACTTCAGATCTATACTTTCAGATTATCTCATAAAATTTGAATTTTTGTATAGGAAACAAGATCAAAGACATATTAAACTTTATTAAAAGTAAGCAGTATTAAAATAGTAAGCATTATTTGTAAGTACGATTAACATTTTTAAAATAAAATATTATTAAAATTTTCAGCTCAATAACTGATGTAAGCTAGACAGCTGCAAACTGACCTTTTATTCTGTTCTTACATAGGAAGCCATGTAATCATATTGTCCTCTTACTTCTAGTAAAAATGTGTTCGTAGAGCATTCCAGTGGCACTGATCACAGTGAGATTTTATCATAGAATCATAGAACGCCAGGTTGAAAGGGAGCTCAAGGATGATCTGGACCAACCCTTCTTGGCAAAAGCATGGTCTAGACAAGATGGACCTGCACCCTGATCAGCTGAATCTTAAAAACTGCCTATTATTGGGGAATTCACCACTTCCCTCAGGAGATTATTACAAGGATTGATGCCTTTCACTGTGAAAAATTTTCCTCTTATGGCCAATTGGAATCTCCCCAGCAGTAACTTGTACCCATTACCCCTTGCCTTTTGCATGTGATTCCTTGTACAAAGGGAATCTCCACCTTCTATGCGTCTATGATTCTATATGGCCCCCCTTTAAGTATTGGAACATGGTGATGAGGTCTCCACTAAGCTTTCTTGCCTCAAGTCTGAACAAGCCCATTTCTCTCAACCTTTCCTCACATGACAGGCTTACCAGTCCTTTGATCATTTCTGTGGTGATCAGGACCCTCTCCAGCCTGTCCACATCTTTTTTGTATAGTGGGAACCAAAACTGAACACAGCATTCACTGTGTGGCCTGACAAGAGCTGAGTAGATGATATCTTTTTCCTCCTACCTGTTTTGCTTCAAGAAAAAATGCATTTTTCAAAAATGGGAAGACAGTCTTTTTTCTTGCCTCATTTTTCAACAGCAGAATCATGACATTTCAGTTTTTTAAGTAAACAAAAAGTTCTATTTTTCATAATGACAACAAAGAGCAGTGATGTATGAACCTGCAAGTCATATAATGACTTATCCACGGTAATATGTGAAGGAGCACCCATATGTTCTTAAAGCAAGTCAAAATAATTTGTTTGGGCATTGCATTGAAATCCTTGTTTTGCAAGCTGTAATATGTTAGATTTCAATTTCTGTGGTGTGCATCCAGAGATTATAATTGTTTTGTAAAATCAGTGAGAAGTTTCACAATAGATGAAGTAGTTTTAAAATATTAACTGAACTATCCTTTTTATTTTAGTTGGGGTAATGATTTCCATTCTTAGGTATGTCTTTCTACTGCAACTTCCATTTGGTGCTATAACTTTGCAGTGCTGATAAATTTGTTTATCAAGCCTAAATTGTCAATCATGTTATTAAGACATAGTGTCATAGTTCAGTGAAAATCTTTACGTTACATATTGCTGAAAAACTTAATGATCTCTCCTGGGAAGCAAAGCAACCCATTAAATGTCTCCCCTCTTAACAGAAGGTGCTAGTTGATGAACAGGGGAGTTCTAGATGACTGTCTAGCTATTCATTCCTGCATCCCATATGAGCATATATATGCCCTCATGTGATACAAAGCTAAGCTTAAAAAATGTTCAGTTCCATAATCCTGTGGATAATTTTGAGATGCATCTTGCAGTCAATTCCCTCCTTATTCATCAGTAAGAGTCATTATTAAAGGAGAATTAAGAGACAGAGATTTAATAAAGTTTAATTTCCTCAATAAATTAGTGTTTTCTGAACATAGGAATGAATGCCTCAGGTGGACTGGACATCAATTTTTACCAGAAGTCTGAGGTCTGGAACTGAAACATGAAAGTGGACTAAAACCAAGCATAACATTCACTCTATGTATAGCCAACTGGAGAAATATGTACTAAGGATTAAAACAAATTCTGATTAAAAACTGTCTTATCGGAGTAGTTTTTAGTTGTTGAAGCCACTTAGAATATGAGGAGTAAGGAAGTAATTGAGGTTCCAACTGAAGATTTATCTAGATTTCTGTCACTCTGATTCTTGCTTGCTTTTGCTTGTGGAGTACTTTGTATGCTTACTTGATAGCAGAGCTGTGGAGGGAATTGATGCCACCAAATGTCATGCCTTGGCTTTGAGGGGGGCAGTCATTAGAGATTTAAGAAGGAATGATATAGATTGCTTAGAATTCAGCACTAGTCAGGGAGAGAGGGAAGAGAAAAGCAGAATGAATAATACCCTGATTCTCAAGATGTCCAAACAAACAAAAAAAATAATTCAGGAATGTTTGCTGTGAGTTATAGCACATAGAGAAGCTAAGATTTCTGAGGTGAGTGGCCCTACACAGTTCTATGTCAATGCAGTTGTCATCAGATGTTCTTTCTTCATGAAAATTGTGTCACTTAAGAAAGAAAAAATCATGTCATGGCAATTTGAAAGTTGCCTTATTAAAGAAGGATTGCACTTGCCTGAACTAATACAAGGGAGTGGTACATCTGTAGCACAAGCTTGGACTGTGTACCCTGTGGTAATTAGCAGTGATACCCTGAAAGCAGTCGTTCACATGTACAAAAACTCTTCACACTTACTTTGTCTCCCATAAATGCACAGGCAGTAACCATGATTTTATTAATAGCTGTGCATATGACTGAGGCAAGTGATGATTAAAAGAGGCAATGAGTACAAGGACATCTAAAATAATATTGGTAGGCAGTCAGAAAACTCATCTGAAGTGATAATTATAGAGTTGCAGGAAAACAATTGTGCATTTTTAAGGAGATTATTTCAGTACACATTAGCACCTATTTCATTCTGGAGAGCCTAAATGGCTAGTAACTTCTCTATTCTTTCAAAACAAAAATATCTGTATTACTACAGATTCCAGGTGGATTCTGTGGTGAGCTTTGATAGCCAAGATTTTAACCAACAAAAAGAAGGGAATCTGGGAAGGGAACTGGTAACTTTATAATAACATGCATGGAGAGGCAGGAGCTACAGGCCAGCTGCTTACTGGCTTCCACATAGACAGTTTACACGCCAAATACATCATTTCCAAATACTACAGAGCTGGAAGTTAATTCAGAGAAAGTCATCTCCCAAAAATCTTGACAGGTGGATTGGGGATTCTTATGTTCAGTTCACTACGTACACAGTTACCTTTCTCAAGTACCTGGAGGATATAGGCGATGTAGTAGCAACTACGAGGTTTGTGCTAGTCTCTTATCTGATGACCTGTGCCATAAGAACTATTGGAAATACTTACCAGACAACCTATAGTAATAGTTTTTGCCTAATTAAACCGAATTTATGCAACCCTGTACTTTTTTATATTCAGGATATACACACACAAACAAAACTGTACACAAACTTCATAAATTCACATGAAGGAAGTGTGCAGCATACACTTGAAATAGTGCAATAAATCCTTTAAGTGGATTGACAAGGATTAACAGAAAAGCCTATGAATAACAATTATCCTTTTTAAAATTAGAGTCTTATACCTAAGCAGAGACATTTGAAAAGAAGTCTTCTGCATTTATCCTTTTTTACTTTGTAAGGATAAGGACATTTATAAGGTCGTTTGCTTTTCCAGGTACCAAAGAACAGAATATTTTTCCTTGAGTTACAAATGTAAAAGCTTTTTAAAGATGCAAAAAGCCCCACCAAAAGAAACCCCCAAAGCAATACTCCCAGAATTACATATATTAGTTGCATAATTACAAACAGTTTTTATTTTAAAAACAGCAAAACTCCACATATCCTCCTCTTTATCTGTTGCTCTTACACAAATAGTTTTCTTTATTCCTTCCATCTTCTTCAAGTTGGAATCAGGAACAGAAAAAAAGCCCTAAACATTTTTAATAGAAAAAATCTAAAACTTTTAAAGTAGATAGTTTAGTCCTGTCCTATGGCGTACAGTGTATACTTATATACCACTGTTAAGGTAACACAACACACTTAAAGTTATGAATAATAGATTAAAATGCTCAGGAAGTTCTCTTTTTGGTGGGTGAAACCAAGGAAAAAAAATGAACAATAATTAATAGCAAATATTGACTATGTGAAAGGCATACCTGGTGATATTATCACTATCCATTACAAAACACCAGGAAAATTGCATAAATATGAGATCCTGAATAGAATAGAAACAGTCAATATGTGAGTCATTAACATACAAAGTTATTATAATGATCATTTGTCTTTATGGTGTATCTTTTACTGTTGTTGTTTGAGGCTGGGTCGGACACTAAATGAACAGCAGATGCTCTCTGTTAACTCCTTTCCTGGATGGGGGAAGGGAAAGAAGAAAAGGGAGAGTGACTTACAAGTTGGAAATAAAACTAAAGCAGCTTTAACGAAACTACAATAATAAAAAGAGAAATATAATAATGAGAAGAAAAATAATGAAATATTTACAAATATATACAAAACCAGTATAGAGCTTCTCCCCTGCAGTCCCACGTTATCCCCATAATGCTGACATCACCACTGGTGCTGCAGAGCAGCTTTGGGAAGATCCCAGGCTGGGCTCCTGGACGCAGTGGCAGACGGGAGCTGGATTCGGGAATGTGCAGATCACAGACAGAGTCTTCCCAGGACGCCAGCCATAGGAGACTAGTGAGAGCCAGAGAAGGAGGAAGAGGCAAAGGGCAAAAGAAGGGCCTTGTCCCCTGTGATCCCTCAGCTTTATACTGAGCTTGACATGTATGGGATGGAATACTGCATTGGTCAGTTTGGGTCACATGTCCTGTCTGCTCCTCCCCACTGGTGCAACGCTTTTGCACGGTTACACTAAGGGGGCCCCCAAGGTGACAGCAATTAATTTGGCAGAGACCATGGTTTCTGTAAGATTAAGTATAAACAGGAGCCTTTCTGTGTATCATTGTGCTAAGAGCTCAGTACTAACTATAAACATTGAGCGTTATCACTTCTAGGAGCAGACAGTGTCTGAAAAAAATATTGTTGAGTTCAGAAAGTGCAGTCTTATAAGAGACTGAATTGAAAAATAAAATCTCTGAAAGGAAAATTGGTTCTGTTTCAGCCAAACCAGGACAGCTGTACCCCATTTCTAGCAGGGATGCATTTATGTAATACCTGCCACAAGATATTAAGGGAAACACAAAGGAGTCAAGTACCGCTATCTATGTTGTGTCGTCAAATGTTTATGTCTAATCCACATAATAAAAAAATGTATTAGCTGGGATTTCAGTTCTCAGATCATTCAGAATAACACCTCTTAACACACTTCACAGCATTAAACATTATGGGGTGTGTTGGATGGAAATGAGAATCTTTTCTTCCTGAAGCACCAACTTCAGTGTGTCCTTTTGAAGCACAGGCGATTGACAACTTCTTCTCATACCCCTTCCTATTCCTTTACCCTTGCATTTTCTTGTTCATTTTTTCAGGAGAAGATTGCTTTATGTAGCTAAGCTGGCCTTGAAGTAACCCTTGGGGTAAAGTTTTTTGCAAATCCTTGTGTGCTCAGATTCTGTGGGTGACTTCAAACACAAACATAAAAAAAGGGTTTACCTCAGGGAATCTGCCATTCTTTTTTCTTTCTTCTTTTTAATAGGCTGAAGAGCTGAAGCCATCATTCATTAGGTCTGGGGGAAGGCAAGGAAAAAGAAATAGTTTTTCTACACTGTCCTTATGCATTAACTCTGTCTAGTTAGAGGCACTTTAAATGGGTGACAGTCCCTAGTCCACAAAGGAAGCAAATAAATAACCATCCATCAAATGCAAAGTCAGATTAGATTCCTAACTGTTACCAGGAGAACCTGCTATCACTACTTATTTCTTTCCTTCTTTCTATCAGTAAAGGTGTCACTTGGAAAAGTAAGCAACTTAAACACCCTCAATTCTGATGTTAATGGAGGATGTTGGTTACCAGAGATTGCACTCCAAAAAGACAAGGAAGGTGATGAGATCAGATCACGCTGTTATATCAGAGCATCTGACTATGTGATAAAAGGCACCAATAATTTAGGTAGGAGATATATTATGAATACAGCAAAGAAGAATTAAAGTAAATTTTTAAGTTGCTGTCTCCCTCAAGTTACAGGAAAAGATATTGCTTTTTAAAAGGTGTATTTCTGGTCAAGGTTTTCTGATACATGCTACATAAGAGGTGGCAAAAAATTATGTTACATAATGAAAGAAAGGCAGGAAGGGAAGGAGAAAAACATTGCTGTGCTAAAATCCTATTAAGACAATCAGAATGGGACATTTATGACATCACTTTTTATGAGAATAATTTACACACAGCTGGACAGAGGCTGGTTTCAGTGCAGCCTCAGGTCAGAGAAACATTAGACATGATGAACTTCAGAAGGGACAACATCTTATCCCTATGGATATTAATTCACGAATGGAATGTCAGGGAATTTTATTTGTCCTTTTCTTGCTTGAGTTGCCAGCAAAAATAATGTCTACAGTTAGCCAGTACTCAGGGCTAAACCCTAGCAGTTAGTATATCACCCAAGACTCCCTCCCCAGATGGGAAGGAGAACTGGGGGAAAAAAGGAAAAGGCCTGTGAGTTGAAGTATTGACAGATTTAATAGAATGACAAAACAGAGAAAAACAATCAACACAAAACATAAATGGTTCTATTCAGCCTGGTTCAATATTGACAGCGGAAAGGGAACACCATCAACAAGGAGCCTCAGGGAGAGGAGGAGGAACCCCACCCTCACTGAGCTCCCTCCTTTTATAATGAGCATGATGAGGTGGTATGGGATACACCTGTGAGTCAGCTGAACTGATTGGAACTCTCAGCAGACTTGGGGCTACTCATGGCCTGCCTGCATGGCTGGCCCATGAATCTATGCCTGGGGAACCAGGACAAGTATCCAAATAAAAACAGCCAGGGATGTATGTTCAACTCTGTCCCGGTTTGAAAGACAGGTGTCTGCTAAGGGAGGCAGGAGCCCCCCTTGGAATGGAAAATACAACCCCCTTCCCTCCAAATTGTTATAGAATTGAAATTAAGGGGCTTTCAGGCAAAGATATGAGGAAAATGGGAATAACAGTTTTTACTAATGTATACAACAAAACTATAATACAGAGGAACGGGTTACAGGCCCGACAGAGTCAGGGATACAACCTGGCCCCCTGCCGGGCAGGGTGCTGGTACCAGTCCGATCCAGTGGCAGCTGCAGTTCTCTCCGAAATGGTCCGGTTAAAGCGGTGGTCTTGTAGAAGAAAAAGTCTGAGCAATCCGATTTCGGTGGCAGCTGCAGTTCTCTTTTAAGTGATCCCGTTGAAGCGGTGATCTTGTAGAAAAAGAAAACTGGCCCTCCTCCGAAAATCCGGCGGCGGTGCAGTCCTTGTCCTCTGGGATCCCAGCGGGTAAGGCCCCTCGCGCTGCTCCAAACCCCAAATTATCTCCGGCGGGAATGCTTGGCTCCACCCCTCCCCCCCTGGCCGGAGCATCTCACACAGGGATGGTGAGTCCTGGGGCAAGGCCCTGATGGGCGCATTAACAGAAGAATAGTCCCGGGGGGTGGGGGCAAGGAACACCGGCGCCAGGCCTCAACGGCTCATGGTGATAGAATACATTGCAACTCAGGACAAACTCTTTAAAATTATTTTTAGGTATTTATACCAAATCATTGTAATTAGTGCTGAAAGAAAGATTTTAGTTTCAAAATGCAACTAAAAATTTAATTTGGCTAAATGGTTTATTTGAGACCAGATGTTTTGTGGTGGTGTGTGGTGGTGTGATACACACTGATGATTTCCAACAAATATGTTGTAATTAGATTGTTAAGGATGATATCATAAAATCTACGATAAAAACGGGCAAAAACAAAGGACTGTAAAAATCGACACTGCCTGCTGGTACATGGTAAATTTATATGTGTAGTGATAATGGAATTTAAATCTGTAAATTCTCCACACTGTACAATGATGTCAAATGAAGACATAAACAATCCTTAACTTTTGGAATACTGTAAAAGCTCTCAAATGTGAAGAGTTAGAACCTCTCCTGTGAAGACAGGCTGAGAGAGTTGTTCAGCCTGGAATAGAGAAGTCTCCGGGGAGACCTGATAGATTCTTCCAGTACCTGAAGGGGCTTACGAGAAAGCTGGAGAGGGACTTTTTACAAGGGCATGTAGTGATAGGACGAGTGGTAACAGTTTCAAACCAAAACTGTTTTGGTTTCTATCCCCTGAAAGATCATGGATTTAGATTAGATAATAGGAAGAGATTATTTCCTGTGAGGGTGGTGAGACACTGGTTCAGGCTGGCCAGAGAAGATCTGGCTGCCCCCTCCTTGGAAGTGTTCAAGACCAGGTTGGATGGGGCTTTCAGCAACCTGGTCTGGTAGGAGGTGTCCCTGCCCATGGCAGGGGTGTTGGAACTAGGTAATCTTTAAGGGCCTTTCCAACCCAAACCATTCTATGATTCAATTATTATATGAAAAAAAAAAAAATCCTCATTGTTGTGGAATATACACTGGGAGACTACTAGAAAAAATCACCTGGAAAACCAAGAGCCTATCCAAACATATACCCTGATGCTCTTGGTTTGTTTCCTTTTCAGCTCAAACTGGCCTGAATTACTTTGGTTATTAATCACATTGTGCAACAAACATGTTAAAATAGCCTAGCTGTGTCTTCACAAGATCCTTCACTCTAATCTCTCTAAAACAATGCATGAGAATCTAGGAGTGAGATAGACAAAATAATACTCAGATTCAAGAAGAGACACACTTTTTTTATTCAATAGGAGAAGAATATAGTTTCAATATTACTTAAAAAATTGAAATGAGTGTCAGCTAATGCAAGATACAATGAAATAAAATCTGGTGTAGTGAAAAATCATTTAGAATCCTAAAATTATACTCAGTAACTAAGATATCAGGAAGTCACTATGACATCAGCAGCCTGTGACTGCTGGTTTTGTAGAGTTTCCTGAATTCATGCCAAAGATCTAGGCTCTTGCTCTAGCCTTGTCAGCGTAGTACCATTTCTGGATCCATTAGCCTTGCTCTGGGGACATAAGTAGGTATTTATGCAACATGCTGGTGATATTACCAGAAGTTTTTCTTTAATATAAAGTTAAGTGAATAACAGAATTCTGTTTAAGTTCTTAAACCTGGGTTAGGTTGAACTCAAATAGGCTTTTCTTCTCATTTCATAATTTCCCCTGCCACTCCCACCTCCTAAATGTTGTTCACCTGAAAATTTTAGCTCAAGGAGTAAGTTTTCATGTTACTTTAATTTCTAAACACAATATTGGTGTTTAAATGAAAAAAAAAAACAACAAAAAACAAACATCGAACAATCCACCATTTTGGAACAGAGAAAGAATTTTTTTGATTTAGAAATTGTTGAAATAAAAGATTAGTTCCTTCCAGCTTTCTCAAGGCACCGTCCAACGTGACTTTGAACACATCTAATGATAGGACGTCTACAACTTCTCTGGACAACCTGTTCCAGTGTCTCACCACCCTCATCATAAAATTTCTTCCTTATGTCCAATTTAAATCTACCCTAGTTCAGGTTAAGAATGTTGCCCTTTGTCTTGTCACTATAGGACTGAGTAAAAGTCTCTCTCCACCTTTCTTTTAAGCACCTTATAATGTTAAGTTTATATATATATGTATATATACGCAAATACATGCAGGTATATAAATTGAACATTATATTTTATATTAATGTACTTTTTGTTTTCTTCAAACTCTTTTCAGTCTCAGAGAAATGTTTTCCTCAGACTCTTTTAATCATATTAGGTGAAGAAGGCTTCAGTTTTCTCTTGCTCTTTTACTACCTGAAAGTTCCTTCACTGCTTGGTTCAAGCCTCAGCCTGATTGAGGTTTCAAGGGAAACAGGAGACCTCAGATAAGGTCCCATATAAGGCAATACAGCCATTTCAGAACACAGGATGCTCTTCTATTTTCATTGCATTCTAAGAATGTTCTTTTTCAGCTGTGTTGTCTGTCTCAACAGACATCAGCTTTAGGATTTACTGCCACATTATTTTTTTTTTATATATCTGTGATAACATATTTGACAACCAAATCTGAAGATTCATCTTTTAGTTCTACTTTAAAAAAGGTTTCAACATTCTCTCATTTGCTGTAAATTTGATAGCATGATACATGTGTGCAGAAATCTTAGCAATTAAAATCCCAGTGTCACAGTGTCCTCTTTCTTTCCTGCAAATTCATATGACTTGCCTATCTTTCCTATTACCCAAGACTTATACTTCATGAGTTGAGAAATAATAGCAGTATTTCAGGCTGAAATTTGTTGTTACTCGAGGCTGTATATCACATTCTCTGCCATTAAAACTGTATATTACACCAAATGGGAATATGCAGTATCAAGAATTATGGGTGTTTTAAAAAGTGGTTAGTTTTTCCTTTCACACTTAAAAGTTTTCATAGAAAATAAACCATCAGAATCTGTTCTTGGGAAATGTACATTTTTTCCACCATCAAAGGATAATGGTATGGAAAGGCTGATATCTCCTTGCTAAATACATTTGTTGTGACAACATTCTGACATTTATGACTAAGACCAGCACATGTATTCACCATAACATTAGAAAAGTATGTTTGTTTTTAAAAGAAAATATAGTATTTTGAAGACGATTTCTAGCACAGAGTAAACTCAGCCTAATTCCACTGCAGTGAGATTGCATTTACTAGAAAAAGACAATAAAAAAGACAAAAAAGAAGTGACCAAATAAAGTAAATAGAACCAGAAAAGAGCAATAAAATATATAATGTAAAATGTCAGAAGAGAAATAATTAAAAAAAAAAGGTCTGTAACCCTTGTTTTAGTTGACCTTTCTGAAATGGTAAAGCACAAAATGCTTTACTGCATAAAAAGATACTAAGGTGTTTTTTAAAAGAGTCACTAAGAACACATTTTAAGTTTAAGTAGAAGAGGGTAATGAGCAGCAAGATTAGAGTAAGAATTGTGTTTTATGTATTTAATTGTGCAACTTGAGCATGGTGTCTAGGAGCCCCAGAAATCACAAAGCCATTTTGAAAACAAATGGGGAAGGATAATTGCTGAAATCCTTTATAACAAATGCATTTAAACCACACAAACAAAATTATCTATATTTTCAAAACCTGAGCACAATAATACAAAGACCAGAGATTCTAGAATATTTCTACAATTCAATATTGTTCCACTCATTCTGTTACACTAGGAGAAATGATTTTGTTCCGTATGTTAAATTAATGTTCGATCAATAAAATAGCCACCAGAAACACATATTTGGGGTGAAACTGAAGACTGACAGGTGAGGTGTGTTGTTAGATATGTCATCCACACAGGAGGAAAGAAATAGTACCAGGTGATTTAAACAGCAAAGCAAACTCCTACGGTAGTGAATCACTGCAGATTCAGAGTCTACAAGTGATCTCCCATGTGGGTGATGTACCATCTGTGCTTGGAAACTTCACTTGTCCATTGAAGTCAGGATTAGACTCACACGAACTGATCCTGGCTACTCTGATGCAGGAATCTGGCTACAGTCACATGGGACCATACTTTCTCAGAAGACTTTCTAGTTGCATCAAGGTTGAAAATACTCTGTAAAGTGTTTTCTCTGTGATCCAAATTGGGATAGTTTAATTTATATGTTTTTATTAACTTGAAAATCAGATGGCTGTTTCTGGAAACTTCTTTCTGATTTGGGAACCTGTCAAAGGCAGCAGAGCCTAACTTCCAGTGAACGTAGGTCCACCAATTGATTTGTATCCATACTTTGGAATATTTACAGCTGCATTGGGTGTAGGTGTCAGGGTGCTGGCAGCAGGAGGGGAGCCAGAGTCTGCCCTGCAGTAGGTACAGCCAGTTCCAGCCAGTTCCAACGGACCCACCACAGGACACAGATGAACCCATCAGTCAAGATGGTGGTGCCTCTGTAAAAGTAGATTTAAGAGAGGACACAGGGAGTGGGGAGTAAGGAAAAAAGTGTGAGCAACAACCCTGTGAGTACCAAGGTGAGAGGCGAAGGAAGGGAGGAGGTGCTCCAGGCACCGGAGCAGAGATCCCCCTGCAGACTATGGGAGAGATGTCAGTGGAGGAGCTTGCTCTGCTGTCCATGGATAGGACCAGGGTGGAGCAGATATCCACATTTCAGCCCATGCAGGGCTCCGTACCAGAGCAGGTGGATATTCCCTGAAGGACTGCAGCCTGTGGAAAGGACCCACAGTGTAACAGGGGAACAGTGTGAGGAGGAAGGAGTAACAGAGAGGAGATGTAATGGACTGACCACAACCTCCATTTCCCATCCCCTCACCCTGCTCTTGGGTGGGGCAGGATGTAGAGGAGTTGGGAATGAAGGAGTGAATTTGAGCCTGGGAAGAAGTTGGGTATGGTAGGGTGAAGGTGTTTTAGTTTTGTCTTTGTTTCTTATGATCCTAATCTATTTTAATTGGCAATAAACTATGTAATTTTCCTGAAGTTGAGTCTGTTTTGGCTATGACAGAAATTGGTAAGTGATCTCCCTGTCCCTATTTCAGCCCATGACCTTTTCCATCTTATTTTCTCTCCTCTGTTATGTTGAGGAGAGGGAGTGAGATACAACCATTTAAATGGAGTCCAAATTTTGTAAGAAACTCATAGCAATATTTATTTTACCTGACCTGGACTACTCTTGAAGAACAACAGGGATCTTTATTGTTGGCTGTTTAAATGAAAAGTCAGCTCAAAAATTAGGAACTGATATATTTTTTGCCTTCATACTGTGGAAGAGAAAAAAAGGTCCAAAGGTGATGTTTATTATTATATATCTGTCAAACTTCTCCAGGAACACTATTCAAAATCTATGCACATGTTGAAGTTCACTTGTTTATTTTTGTCTTCAAATTTAGCCCTGTTGAATGGAGCAAGACATCTTACTCTACACCTACACATTATTATGTCTAGTTTTCTTCTTCATTTATCCTCTCCCTTCTTGTATATTAACAGAAAATCAGTTTAAACACCAGAAATAACTCCAAGGGTATGCTGTTTTGACAGTGCTCAGACAATCTCAAAGAGCAAGAGGAAAAACTGCTAGAATTGAGAATCTTGAACTTGAAATTTAACTCCAAACCCTTCCTGAGGAAAAGACCTAGTCTAGTCTCTGGATAGAGTTACAACAATGAGTGCTTTTGGCTGTTCCTGCCTATGATTCCCTCTCTGCTGTCAGGGACTGGACACCCTTCCTTGACTAGTGTGGCTGAATCTAGAAAGTAATTTTGAATTGAATTAGTTTCTGTGACAGACAAAACAGACTTTACAGTAGGCAAATTGAATTTCTCTGGTTCAGTGATCGCTATGGCACTGCTCCTCTCAAGAGGATTTTCACATTATTGAGGGCTGGTAGGTTTCCTTGTAAATACCCAGAGGCAGCACAGACTGCAGCAGAGCTGATTCCTTGTCTGTTGTCATTAAAAAATATAGTATTCTCTCTATATCTACTGATTCACTTACACGTGTGTAGACACACTCACGCACACACAAGGAAAACAAAATGTAAATATCTGCATAAAATGTTATTTTTGTTCTACCAAGACTATATTTCATATAGCCTGAAAAACTCACATAATGGCCTTCTTGGAGAGACAGCATTAGGATTACAAAATGCAATGTGTTTTTAATGCAGTGAAAAGGCAGGAATGTTTACTTATCTTAAATACAATTATGAATTGGAACTGTCACTGTGGGCCTTGATCGAATTAGGTTAGAGGCTAGTGCCAGGCATATCATGTAAGGAAACACAAGAACACCCATATCTGAGTTGCCACTAACATGTAATCTCGCATCACAGGTGTCACAGACATTCCCTGCTTTTAGCACTGAATATAGCCTCCAAATATTTTCTTCATTTTATTAGACTAATATAGCATATATGTATACCATAAAACTAGCATCTGCAGTGTATATAAAATGCATTTATTTAGGCAGTGCTTACAGAGTCATTAGCACACACGAGAAATAAATTCACACTTTACAAGTCTCACAATTCATACTGCAGGTTTTCCCAATCACTATTTATTTTTCTAACCCCAAGACAAGGTAATTTGTAACATGCCTGTCATTTTCATGGATAGTTTTTACTCCCTTGAATGGGAGGTTTTTTTCATGGATAGTTCTTAATTTCTTTTTATTGTGGATCTTAACAAATCATTACCACAGGAAACAGAGATGCAGAAGACACAAATGAATAAGCATTTTTATTATTACAAATAGTAAAGAAACAGTATCAGCTGAGAGTGAGGCAGACACATAATACCTTAACTGAACTTCAGAGCTGGTCCCAAATCACCATCATTTATATGGATGCCTGATGAAGAAATATTACACTGTACTTTTGAAAGACATTCAAAAGACAGAGTAGAGCTCCAACACAATACGGGAAAATGCAGTTCCAACAGAAAGATGAATTTTTGTTACTTTTTGTATTAATTCATTATTTAGAGTTCCCCTGCTTGAAGTCATCATTTCAGCAGCAATACCTCTTGGATGAGGTAGTGCACAAAGAGCCCTCTGGAGAGCTAGTTATTATGGGGGCCAGCAAAAAAGCTACTTTTTCATTGTTGTCTGGGGTTAAGAGGCTCATTTATGAGGTGGTGAAATAACCAGGAAAATCTTAAATACTTTAAAAACAAAAGGAAACAAATGTTTTTGGAAGCAAAGAAAGCACAGGAATATTATCCTGGCAAATATTTCAGCTCTTGTCTTTCAGCAAGTTACAGTTATATGACTCATTTGGAACACAAAAACATACACAAACACATACACATACATTTTAAAAGCCTTTTATCTGAAGAAAAAAAGATCAAGTTTTATTTCAGAAAAAAATTAGTTTGAGAACTCCAATTTTAAACAATCAAAGAGAGAAGTTTTAATGTCTTAGTTCAATTACTTTTCATTAAAAAATTATGTTAGGTTATTATGGTTAAAAATTAAAAAGTTGCAACTGATAATTTTCATTAACTCAAACCTAATTTTTGCATATGTTTAGTTAAAAAAAAGTTGCCACATTTTTTCTATGTCAAAGACTTTTGTCTTTATTTTGTCTTGTCTTTTTCTTTATCAGGCATAGAGGTAACCTCCAGTCTTTGAAACACTGGTTTTTTTATTTCCTGTTGAGCCCTAACATGCCCCATCAATGCCTGGAACAATGAAAACGAATCTTCGGCAAAGAAACCCTTATGAGATAGAATCTGTAAATCCATATATGTATATAATTCATATATCCAAAAATATATGAAGGCTATTAGATAAACAACAGAAATTAAGTTGATGATATAGAAAATGGATACAAAATAAATAGACTTTGGTGTGTTGTAATTGACAATCACATCACTAAAATTGTCATTGCACGGCTTCATATTGTAATGAGTCACTTTCTTATATATTTTTATTCATGCTTATCTTCTATATATCTATACAAACAAATCCTAAGCAGTTGTGAACTTTTGAATTATTTATTGTAGTGTTAAAAATATGTGATTAGGCATGAAGGTCCCATTACCTACTTTTGGATTCCCATGGGATGATTTTCTTACTACCACTTCATCCAAAGATCGATTTGAAGTGATTTCAGCTTTTTAAAATTATTTTTTAAATTATTATTATTATTCCTGTAAGACAAAGAGAACTTAAAAGAGAATGTCAACTGTTTATGTTCTGTCATTTGGGTAGTAAACACATTGTGGAGCAATTTTTTAAAATAGTTTCCATGTCTTTATTTCTACTTTTGCAATATAGAAATTAACCAACAGAGTTTACTAAAAAGAGCTGTTCTCTTTTTAAATAACTCTAAATTTATTTTTACAAATTATTATTTCTGTGTTGCAAGAAACATTACAGTATTTAGATACCAAGAAGGTGTTCACCTCTTCTAATGAGAAAAAGAGAAAAAAAAAGGAATTAAAGTGAAAAAGGTAGGTAGAATAGCAACAAATTAATAAATCAGTTTTTTAAACATTAGCTTAAGAAAAATACAGCATCTGTTTCTTTGAAGTTGTTGCTGATGACTGGATAAAATAACTTCCCATGGTAAATCTCCGTGAGCTAAGTTCCAGTGAAAGCAGACCTGATGTTTGAACATCTCAGTTTGAATGTAAACACCATATTTTCAGCTCCTCCATATCACAAGGCCTGTGAGACGGTTGATTTCATCACCTCAAAAAACGCTGTGCATTCAAGGGATTGTTCAAAGTCAGACAGTTTAAATTTCTATCTTACCTGTTCAGCTCACAGCCTATAAAATTATTGACTTGTTGCAGTTTGAGAACTCTCAGTAGGAACATTCAAGTTTCTTGTTCACTCATTTGCTTCCTCCTTTGCTTCAACCTTTCTTTCTCTTCAGGAATTTTTCTTCATTGTACAGTATCCTATCACAAGAGTCTTCAGCTGATTGTCTCTTCAACTACCAACTCATCTTTCTAGTTGGTAGTCCCTCTCTTTCATCTGCCAGTCTGTCGAACGTGCCATCTGCACCTGTGCTCCAGCACTCTTTCTTCCTTGCTTCTGTCCCTGTTGTTACCACAGTTTTGTTCCAAACTCTTCACTTCCACTGGCCATATGTGTAATTTCTTGACCTCAACAGACCTTTTACAGCAGCAAATGTCTCATCTTTTGACAATGTAGTTTCCCACTCATTGTTACACTTTTTGCTTTAACACTCAAAAAGTTTGCCACAAGTTATTTCTGTCATGATTACCATCGTTAGAAGTGAAAAAGTAATCTTTCAGATTGCCTGAGAGAGAGTTTCTTCTGTCACAGGAGATGCAGCCCGTCAGTGACCACATGATCACTTGACCAAAATGAAAATTCTTGCCATTTTTCTTTAAGATTTTTGATTCTATTTCTTGCTGGACTATGCAATTCAGCATTATAAGTGGAAGAATTATGCAAGATCCAAAGTTTTTATGGTTATAAAATCAATAAACACCTGATTTTAAAAAGAAGGAAATAGACCTGTTGGTTTTCGTGGTGTTTCTGAACCAGCTGTGCATAATCTAACAGAGTAGATAATTGAGAGATTGTTTGAGTAATTTTTCATAGTCTAGTGTGCTTATTTAAACTGAAAGTCTGAACTTTTTTTAAGATCATCCAATGATAATGTTAACTTACATTGCTTTTGGTCTGACTCAGTACCTTGTTGAGAAAATACATTCAGATTTTTTTCAGGAGTGAAGTGTAGCAAACAGTTCTAGAGTTCTTAAGAACATTTTATTTGTCTAACTTTAGCACAATCATAAATGAATAGTAATAACAAGCAGCTGCAATAGCATGTGGGAAATTAATGTCAGGGTGTGCAGTATTCTTTTGGCTGGGTAAGTATACAGAAAATATTAGGACATGAACTAGCTCTTGCTCAGAAATGAACTTAGAGACTTTTTTCAGTTTGTTTTACGAAGCATTATTTTCTAAGATTGCATTATTTTCTAAGATTGCATTATCCCAATGCCACATGTGCTGAGGATATAAATAGGCATATTGATGAAATCCCTGGAGTAATATGAATTTTTCTATTGTGATAATGTTACCATTAGTCTTGATTGCATTTCCTGAGGGTGGGATGCCAGTAACACGTTGTTTTGGGTAATTTTGTTTGTTGATTTACACTTAGCCCCTTAATTTTGTCTTACTGTCTTCCCTTGTTTTTTTTTGTTGGGGTTTTTTGGGGTTTTTTTAAGCAGATTTCTATTGTTCTACATGGTATCTGTTTTACTCATCATTGTAATAGTCATTTTTATCTTTTCTTTGTACTAGTTTCACATTCTGCTACTGATGAGCATTTTCATCACATTTACTGGAGCTCATGTCATATGTTGTGCATATGAGAATACTTCTTTTATTTGTCTCTTAAATTTTCTTTTTCTCTTATTAGTGGTTCTGCTATCTCAGTTTCAATGTTCTGGCTGGTTGCAATTACAAATTTTCCCAGCTGGGAGTTTTTTTCATTTTTCTTGATCTCTGTGACACGCTGATCTATTTGGAAATGTAATTCAAAGTGGTTTGTCTCTGTATTTTGCACCTTCTTTCTACACAGTATTAATGATGACTTTGTAGATATTTTCCTGTTCAGAGTTTTAAAGAAAAACAGTAGTTACAAAAACTGGTGCTACTCTGTGACCTGTTATGTCACAGAAAAAAGACATCCAAATGGGGATTGGAGAGAAATGTCAATGTATATAATTTACAGAAAGCCTGAAAGCTAGAGAAAGTTACTCTAGCTATCACTGTATGGAAGAGAAAAAGCTTATGTGTGGTGGTTATAAATACAGATCTAAAGAACCATGAGTCTCTGTTTAGTTTCTAACTTTTGCCCGAGTCATACTTTTTAATAGAATTATAACTGAAAGTTTGTGTGGTGGTGTGAGATTCTTATGGCACAATCTTGAGTGTATACCAATTACTTTGATCGAATCTGGTAACCACAGTGCTGCATTTGGTGGGCCTTACTCAAATAAGGGTTGTGTGATCAGGGTTTTTAACTGCTGTTCATCGGTATGTGCATGCTCTGTTCTATGGAGAAACATACAGATCTTACTAGCATGACAGAAAGAGGCTTATGAAAGAAAGTGCACGGGTGTATTCATTTTTTCAAGGAATAAAAGTTGTCAAGCACTCTTTAGAAAAGTATTCTCTTATGGTTCATGATTTCAAGTCTTCAATCTGAATGTGAATTGCCCTATCTAATGATGGTTGACTCAGTAAGATCCCTCCTATTAGTTTTGTTGATATGTTGGATGAAGTGACTTGTGGAAATGGATATGATGTGAACATTTGTGGGTAACTTATTTGAGGTTCCATTCCCACACATGCAAGACCTGTTCCAAAAACCAGTGGGAATTTTTCCAGAGATTTCACTGAATTTAGGGAAAGTACATAAATCAATTGTAGAAAATATATTTATTAATAATATGTTATAATGGAAATGGTCATAGACAGCAGGATAGAAAGATGTATAAATGTATATAATGACAGCTAATTGGAAGTGTGAGTTATATGGTGATTGATTTATTTATCCAACTCTGGTCCATATTCCAGAGTTCTGCTGGACAGTGGAATTTCAGTCAGAACTGTCAAATGTAGGCTTTAGTAATCTGCACTAAACTTCAGAATAACTAAATAGATATTTTCAATATAAAGAATAGTACTAGACATGTTTATAACTGTTAAAATATTTCTGATACTTTTTTTCTTTCCATCCATATTTCTTGCTGTTGATTTCTGGAATTTGTGCAATATACCCTTTCAATACTATAGTTGCCCTCCTTTGTAAGAATTGCATGCCAAACACATAGTTATAAGTCAATTGTGTCTAAATTAAATTTCAGATATTCAGTAGCACTGAAAGGATGACCCTGTCAATTAAAAAAAATAAAATAAATGAAAGATTTCTAGTTATTTTAATGCTACAATAACAGTAATATTTCAGGGTGTTGATCAGCATAAACACAGGAAGTGAAACTTGAACTTTTACTCAGCTTTCTTGGAATCCCATGGGAGCTGTCCTTTTATAAACAACTGTGTATAAAAAGTGAAAGACAATCAGTATTTCAGGCTTACCCTGAAAGTTGGGTCGGTTGTCATTTTATGATTTCAAGAAAAATATAATTCTGCAATTTATGTGGGATCTACATGAAATTCCTTTTCTAAGACCCAGCATTAAGTTGTCTGCCTGATTTTAAAGGGAGGTGTGATTTATCCTTTGGAACTGTCACAAATCGATAAACTGAGTGAGTATTGCATGTATAACCTGAGAGAATTTGCAGACATAACTGGGAGAAGTTTACTTGGACATTGGATTTAAGATTCTGCTATGCCAGAAAACTAGACAACATTTCTCCTCCTTAGCTCTATTTTAAAACTAGCTTGACTTTTTTCCTCTAATACTCTGATTGAAAGGCTGGTCCTTAATCGTAGTCTTCTAATGGTTAGAAGCTTTCATCTAATTTCAATTCTAAATCTATTCATGACAGTTTTATACCCATGTGCTCTTGTGCCAACATTGCGCTTTTGTTTAATTATTTTTTTTTTTCCCTAGTGTTTACCCCCTAGTTTATTTATAGCAAGTAATCATATACCCACTCTCTCTTTTCCCCCCTTTTTCCTAAGCTAAGAACTTTTTGTGTCCTCTTGGAAAATAATAAATATGAATCAATGTTAGATATGATATAAACTTAAGTTCAGAAATTCAGCATTAAATTGCTGCATATGAAAATCTGAGCAGTATCATCAGTAGAGTTTTTTTGTTCAATAGATTAACCTGTTAAGATGAACCTGTCTGGATGGCAGTGGAGAGTAAGCTAGTCAGACAGATCATTACATCAGGAGACTATCACAAACATATTACAATACCAGTGTGAAATATATGGCTGTTTTAGAGAAACAGTTGCTCATTATACTTACTTAAAACAATTATTTCGGAAAATCCTGCCATCTGTGTCATTCATTACATGAACATGACTTGAGTTGAAACCTGGATGTATCTGAGAGAAGAATTAAGCACTATTACCTCAATTCTCCATTTCCACTGAGAAAAAATATATATAAATATTTGTTGTCACAAATTATTTATGGAGATAGAGTGATAGATATTTATACACATACAGTTTACATACATGTTTATATTTGTATATCTATATGTTTTCCACAAATAACTTTTATATCTCCTCATTTTAGTGGTCTTTTGTTTGTTTCTTTGTTTTTAACAAGAGAGAAAAAATAATAATACTGGGACAAAAGATTAAATAAATAATAAAACCACCCAGTTTCTGGTCTGCACCTTAAAGGCCAGCTACAGTAAACATGGCAGTAGGTTCAGAGTTGAATTCTAACTAATGACAAGTTTGTTGTTCTTCAGAGCTTTAGGGATTGCAAAGTTAAAAATTCAAAGCATGCTGTTTTGGTTTGCTTTTGAGATTAGTACTTGATTCAGATGCCAGCAATAGGGAATCATGAAGCAAGTAGCTTTGAAAGATAATTCAAATATTTTGGAATTCTTCTAGGGAAACCTGCTTTAAAGTAGAATGATAGAAAGACTGATTAAACAATCCAATACCAGTGAAACACAATGTTAGCAGAAAAAAAGCCCTTATCTTATAGAAAGTCATATTTTGCAGTTCAGGAAAGAGCAGAACTGTGCAGCCACTTCTGCTAGTCAGTTATGTCTTGGTTGGCTTTTAAGGTAGCTTGCATTAAAAAAAACCCAAACCAACAAAAAAAAAAGGTATCAAAAATTCTTTTGTGTATATATGCATTTGTGTATATATGCATTCACAGAATCCAGCAACTGGCTGTACTTAAGCTATCAGGTTACTAAAGAATGAATTGCCGGTTCCTACTCAGCTGATTTATATTAATGTATATCTTTCAGTTAATACCAGTCTGTTCTACCTCTTAACTGCTTTAAGCTTAAAGGAATTCCCAAGGAACTGTCCTAGGAGTGTGGCATGAGAAGCAGGAAAGGACATCAGAACACTATTTTGAACTCTCAATAAGACTGGTATTCATAAAATACTGCAGGCAATTTTTAAAAGCTTCATTGTATGTGAATGGAACGAAGTTCTTTTTATTGGAAGACAACTATATGAGAGATTCAGATGCAGAAATTTGAGCTGTGTGAAAAATAAAGCTTTTAAATACATTTATTTAAAAAGAAATCTATAGTTCCACTAAAGTTTTAGTGTGTTAGTATTCAATTTATTGACTTTTAATAAGTCATGTTTAAGAAAAGATGACAGTCTATCTTCTTGTATTTACCCATATGGATCTTGACCTAAAGATGTTTATATTTTTGGCCTCAAATCCATCTGAGTAGCACCTCTACTTACAGAATTGAAAATTCTATCTCCAGTCAAGGGGGACCCTCTTCATTTTGTGTTACTACTGCATGATTTTTTTGTCTTGAAGATAGTTAGCAATTGTGAGGAATGAAAATGAACAAAGATTTCAGCCTTTTTCAGATTTTATCAGTCACCGGTGTTGCAATATCACATTGTCTTCAAGGATCTGGCAGACATTCTCATGGGCATGCTATGTCTTATAGACAAAGACTGAAATATATATTTTGAATTTAAACAGTTTGCTGGTATGTATTAAAGAAAAGAGCAAGATGTAAATCGAACAAAATATGCATATTCTGTTACAAACTGCAGCTATATTCAAAACAGTATGGCTGCTGTCTTGGCACAGCAACAAAATTAAAGATGGAATATACAGAACGCAATATACATTTTC
This sequence comes from Podargus strigoides, assembly GCA_028020825.1. Classification (NCBI taxonomy): domain Eukaryota; kingdom Metazoa; phylum Chordata; class Aves; order Caprimulgiformes; family Podargidae; genus Podargus; species Podargus strigoides. Next base: position 64,612,872 of record CM051663.1, on the reverse strand, counting down.
AATCTATATACACAACAAAATCATTTTTCAGAATTAGTTGCCTTGTATGGGCTTTGTACTTTTTTCTGAAGCATCTGGAATCTGCTGTCATTGAGAGAACATTATTGAACTAGACAGAACATCTATTTGCTCCAATGTGGCATTTCTTATGTTCAGATACTGTTCATCCTTATAAATCATTGTCATTTTGGTTGCTAAAAGAAATAGCTAAACCAATATTGCTATTACTGGGCATTTTCTTTTTTTCTTTTCTAATTGTGTTTCTTGCTGTGCCTTAAATTAATGATGGAGTTTGTTTTATATTCCCAGCAACAAGAACATACTGGCATTATGATTCATTGACAAATGCCACAAATTCTCATTTTCCATTGTTCTTTTGCAGAAGAATATTAGCAAAATTCTTAATTTCACAAGAGAACAAAGCAATAGATTTCTAAAGAAGCATGAAGTCTGGTCATTTAGACATGCAAAGACTTCTTTAATAGATTTCAGCTCTGATTTTTTGAAAATAACCTTATACTTTGTTGTAAAGAAAAATGCACCTTCATTATAGTCCATGGAATTTTTTCAGTTTGTAGTCAGCCTTGAACAAAGTCTTGAATAAAGGAACACCATTTTAATTAGTTTAACCAAAAAATCAGTGAAGAACTTTAAAAAATACTATGTTCTTAACAGAATTCAAATTTTCTAAGAAAGAAAGGAAAGTATAATGAAAAGAGAATATATTTATTGAGAACTGCTGCTTAATTTGCTTAAAACTTAACAGTGCATGACAGCACTGAAGAAGAAACTGATTAAACAAATCCACCTGAGCAAGCTCGGCAATCAAAAGTTAAGGAAGAACTTTTTTTTTTTTCTAGATAGAGAGGACAGTAATGATCTTTGCAGCATTCAGCCTCGAGTGGCAGCAGCCTCACTGGCTGCCTGACATCTTGCTGCTGTGAAACTGTTCTCTGATTCTATGTCATCATCAGGAGGAGGCCAGGGTGATTCATCACTTGCTGTGAATGGAAGCACACCTATTGCAGGACTTCTAGAAGAGTATGGAAAAATACGAAATTCTCATCCAAGGCAGCTCATGTGACAAAGCTCCTTGTAAATCTGAGTCTAAGAACTTACAACTGCAGACTAATAGATTTATTTGACTTAATTTGAATAAAATAAACACTTTAGGCCAGTCTCAAAGCCTTGTGGTGAATGGAGTTAAATCCAGTTGGTGACTGATCACAAGTGGTGTTCCACAGGACTCAGTGCTGTGAGCTGTTCTCTTTAATATCTTCATCAATGATCTGGACAAGGGGATTGAGTACACCCTCAGTAAATTTGCAGATGACACCCAGTTGGGTGGGAATGTTGATTTGCTTAAGGGAAGGAAGGCTCTACAGAGGATTTTGGACAGGTTGGATCAATGGGCTGAGGCCAATTGTATGACAGTCAATAAGGCCAAGTGCTAGGTCCTGCCCTTGGGTCACAACAACCCCGTGCAACACTACAGGCTTGGGGAAGACTGGCTGGAAAGCTGCCCAGTGGAAAAGGAGATGGGGCATTGGTCGACAGCCAGCTGAATATGTGACAGCAGTGTGCCCAGGTGGCCAAGAAGGCCAACAGCATCCTGGTTTGTATCAGAAATGGTGTGACCAGCAGGACAAGGGAGGTGATTTTCCCACTGGACTCAGCTCTGGTGAGGCCGCACCTCAAATACTGTGTTCAGTTTTGGGCCCCTCACTACAGGAAGGACAATGAGCTGCTGGAGCTTTTTCAAAAAGAGACAACAAAGATGGTGAAGGGTCTGGAGCACAAGTCTGATGAGGAGTGGCTGAGGGAACTGGATTGTTTAGTCTGGAGAAATGGAGGTTGAGGGGAGACCTTATTGCTCTCTACAACTACCTGAAAGGAGGGTGTAGTGAGGCGGGGATCGGTCTCTTCTCCCAAGTACCTAGTGATAGGAGAAAAGGAAATGGCCTCAACTTGTGCCAGGGGAGGTTTAGACTGGATATGAGGAAAAATTTCTTCACTGAAAGGATTATCAAGCACTGCCTCAGGCTGCCCAAGGCAGTGGTTGAGTCCCCATCCCTGGAAGTATTTAAGAGGCGTGTAGATGTGATGCTGAGGTACATGGTGTAGTGATGATTTGGCAGTGCCATGTTCACAGCTGGACTTCATAATCTTAAAGGCCTTTGCCAACCAAAACTATTCTATGATTCTGTGAAAATTAAGAATGAAAGCAAACATACCTTGATTAATTGTCTTCTTTATTCTTCACTTTATTTCAAAACTTGAAGGAGTTGTGTTAGTACTCCTCAAGAAATGTTTACTCATGATTTATTTTAAGCACAGATAAACCAAGAAATATGAGAAAAACAAAGAGTTTCAGTGGATATATTCAGATTATCTTGAGGCTACCTCAGACAGAAAATAAGAGAAACTAAATTTAGAAGTTACAGTTCTGCAGAGAGTCAGAGCATGTTCTTGTACATGGCAGCTTATAGCCTGAATCCCTAATTGCATCAAAGAAGAGGACTTGCAAAAATCATCCCAGGATGCACGTTCAAGTCGCAACACTTGGCAATAAAAGAAATTCACAATGCTTCACTGCTGAAATTGCCCATAGGGGACAGGTTTCTAAGAGTGAGTTAAAGATGAAAAACTCTATTTCTAAAGGCGAATTCTCTGATCCAGGAACCAACCTCAAATATTTCCATTGTAAAAATCATGTTTGATATTTGCCAGGTTTTTCATCACTCTATACAGTCTTGGTTATTTATAAAGTGACAAATATCCACATTTTTATATTTCATAATTAATTTTAGACCAGAAAGCTAAGAAAAAATCTAAATCTTAATTTATACTGTTTGCATTCTGAGATTTGATATGTATTTCGCTGGTATATCTGAATTAACAGTTCTCACTTAGATAAAGATGACAAAAAAAGAACGAAAATTACAGCACAGAGCTGCTTCCCAGCAGGTCAGCCCCTACCCTATACTAATACATGGGATTAGTCCTCCCTAGGTGCAGTAACCTACACTTGCCCTTGAATTTCATGAGGTTACTCTTTGCCCAACTCTCCAGCCTGTCCAGGTCTTGCTGGATGGCAGCACAGCCCTCTGGTGTGTCAGTTACTCCTCCCAGTTTTGTGTCATCAGCAAATTTGCTGAGGGTACATTCTGTCCCTTCATCCTGATCATTGATGAATACATTGAACAACACTGGACCCAGTACTGATTCCTGGGGAACTCCACTTCTTACACAACTCCAACTAGACTCTGTGCCACCAATCAAAACCCTCTGAGATCTTATCTTTCAGCCAGTTTTCAATCCATCCCACTGTCCATTCATCTACCCCACACTTCCTAATCTTGCCTATGAGGATACTGTGGGAGAAAGTGTTGAAAGCCTTGCTGAAGTCAAGGTAGACAACATCCAGTGCTCTCCCCTTATCGATCCATCCAGTCCTGCCATTGTAGAAGGCTATCATATTAGTCAGACATGACTTCCCCTTGGTGAATCCATGTTGACTGCTCCTGATAACCTTCTTTTTCTCCACATGCTTTGAGAAGACACCCAGAATGAGCTGTTCCACCAGCTTTCCAAGGATGGAGGTGAGGCCAACTGGCTTGTAGTTTCCTGGATCTTCCTTCTTGCCCTTTTTGAAGACTGGAGTGACATTGGCTTTCCCCCAGTCCTCAGGCACCTTTCAAAGATGATGGAAAGTGGCCCAGCAATGACTTCTGCTAGTTCCTTCAGCATTTGGCAGTCATCCCATCAGGACCCATGGGCTTGTGGATATCCAGTTCAGTTAATTAATCTCTAACATGAACCTCCTCAACTCGCTCTCTTGAACTCCTTTACCTTCCAAAGCCCTAATCCAAGGGATTTCCCCAAGGATTTTCTTGAGGAGGTCAGTTAGCCCTCCTGAAGGCCAAGGTTGCAATTCTACTTGTTGTTTTGTACCTGCTACTCATGATCCTGAACTCTATCTTCTCATTATCACTACAACCAAGACTGCCCCAACCTTAATGTCCTCCACCAGTCCCTCTTTGTTTGTCAGTCCTAGGTCCAGAAGTGTACCTTTCCTTGCCGTCTCCTCCACCACCTGAGTCAAAAAGTTATCATCAATACACTGGAGGAACCCACTGTATAATTTTTACTAAAGGGGAGGACAGCATCATCCAAGAAATTTCCATTGTCACCAAGTTTGAGAGACTGACAGAGCTGATGAATGCCTTTACAAAGTGGGAGAAATAAATTAATGACAGACACTGATTGTAGAGGATTTACTAAACAACCTAAATGAACAAAATAGGAGTTAATACTATTAGAACTTTACACCTTGGTCTTCCTACAGCATGCTTGGTATAATGGGAATTTTTCACTAAATAACAGATGTCAAAACATGGGGAGTCCTACATGTAGGTGTAGGCAGTAATACCTTTTATTAGTTTAGCTAAGGTAGTTAGAAAACACAGTTTTGACTCAGGTTCTATATCCAGACAGGGTGAAAATATATTGAGAAGCAATGAGAAAATTATTGTTCTTTGGAGAAGGCAGCCTCTGATAAAAAGAAGTAGGATGAAAAATTTTGGGACGAGTCAGATGGAAGAGCTTCATATTTGTCTCAGCAGTGGGGGAGTGGAGTGGTAAATCTAAAGCTAAAACTGACATTTGATGTTAAGTTGCATTTGTGATTTTGGAGCCCATTCAAATATATACTTTGAATCCAGTTCCAGCAACTACTGGCTCACAGAGATGAAACCCAAAGAAAATGTTTGCACAAAGCATGTGGAAAATGAAACCTTCTACTTTTATACTGTTTTACTCCTGGCAGGAAGAGGCATTTATTCAAAACCACTGCGTTTATTTTTAAAGTGTATTTCTTAGTGAACTGACAGTTACTCAGGATTGTATTAATGAAGAGAAAAAATAATATATTCACTTCAGATAATGTGCACAATTGTGTCTAGTTGTGTATATATGTGTATACATACAAAATATATTTGTATGGATATGTACAAAGTAATATCTATAAAGACTTATAATATCGATAGACATTTGTAAACAAGATTATATTAATTTACTTTAAAACTAATTCAAATGATTTAGTTATGATATAATGAAAACATGCTTTGTTTTTCAATATAAACTGTGCAGACCCTTATTAGCCTTTATTGATCAGCATACCCTGCACTCATTTATATTTTAATAATCTCCTTCAATGACACCAAGAGTATTACGTGTCTGTGAGCATGGTATTCCTGTTGCACCATCCATGTTGCACATCTGAAAATGAACTATTTTTAATTTATTCTTAATTTTGTAAAAAATATCAACATGTATGGAAAAAAAGTGCTTTGTGGACAAACTGGTGAAGTTCTACATGCAATTATAAAAATGCTGCTTTATGAAATTTATCAATACAGTCGGTAATTTCTTAGGGTTTATGAATTCCAGGTCTTTCTGCAAGCATAATAGGCAAAGAACTCTCTTTCTTTCTCTTTTCCTCCCCCCATTAATCCAATAGCTGTGCCTTAATCAAATGGACCTTGCCAAAGATCTTAAGAGCTGTCAAGGATTTTGCTTATGTTCCTTGCTTTAAGGGGAAATAAGGTTTATTCACTTGTCCAGCTAGCCAAGGTAAATGAATCTCTTTTATATAAACCACATCAACTGGGTAATCTAGATAGTATCAAGGGAATTTTCCAGAAAAAAATAGCCTTTCTCCTCTTAACTGATTAAGAAGCAGACAGGTTCTCAGCAGTAATCAGACAGAAATGACAAGGAACAAACAAACAAACAAAGTGAAAAGGAAAGGAATTATTCTGCTGGCTTAGTCACAGAAACCAAAACAAGGAGAAAACCTCACTGCCCTCCACAATTCCAGTTGGTATGGTCACTACTGAAAATAAAACACTACTTCTAATAACTTTTACTTCATTTTTATTTACATGTACATTTTGAAAGCATAAAAAATAGATTTAATGCCCTCACCTGTGACTGTGAGTGAAAGCCAATATTGTTCTTTTAAATTGTTCTTTTAAAGCTTCTCACATGCTGAGGTAAATGACATTGTAGAATGCTTAGCATTTAACATGAATTTTAGACAGAAAGAATTCAACAACTGGCAACTACCCTTTAAGATAAACATATTTTTCTTTCTCCTTTGCATTGGAAATTGCCTCACCACACTGACTCTGGCCACTTTCCCTCTCTTACAAGCATTTGCATACAAGTTATTTTTCTTCAGTTTCTGATACCTCTTTTTAGTGCATCCTTGCCAAACTTTCATTTGTCAATAACAGATTTGTAAAGATGACAGTCTGAAATACAGAATTTACAACTGCATTTCACAATGATACACCACTCCTTTTAAGGGTCACTGAGCAAAAAATGCTACATGTATTGATTTTTTAAAAAATAAAGATCTCATGTTACACTTACTTCTTGATCATTTGCTTATGTTCATATTATTGATCTATTTTTTCTAAATGTGGTAAAAAAATAACTTCCAAGGTATTTTGCATTAAATTGTTGTACTGTTTAATTCTTTTCTTCAATGGAACTACGAAGTGTTCACACTGCTAATTTAACAGCTAGTAAGAGGAATTGTGTCTTATGGAACATACAATATTCAAAAGCAATGTATATACTGCATGCTTATATTGAAAAGAAAATAAAAATTAAAAGTAAATCTGAAGGGAACTACACATAAAGAGGTCAATAAACTCTTTATAAAGATACTTTTACAACTTGGCATTGGTATCAACAAATTTTGGTTATGATTTATTAAAGAAAGGAATGTAATTCAAAGAAAGTAGAGTTCTAGGAGAATATTATCTGACAAGGGTTTTTGCTGTTTTTAACTGAGTCAGAAGGAAAAGAGAATGATAAGCCATTAGTTGAAGAGGGTGACATTCCGGCTCCCCCTCAAAATCAATGATAAAACCCTTTTGTGATTTCAGTGGACTCAGTTTGACCTAACTTCTAGGCTAAAATTGGCTACGTCTTCATTCAGAACCAATTCTATAGCACAGAAATATTTTCAATAGAGTTATAGAGGGTAAAAATCAATCAACCAGGAGAAGATGGAATGCCAACTGCTGTGGTTAAACCCTAGTAGGCAGCTAAGCCCCACAAAACCAATTGTTCACTCTCCCTTTAGAGGGGTGAGGAAGATAATAAGAAGGGTAAAAGTGAGAAAACTTGTGGGTTGAAATAAAGTTTAATAAGTAAACCAAAAGCTGCATGCAGAAGCAAAGCAAAATAAGGAATTAATTCACCCTTTCCAATCCTCAGACAGGTGCTCAGCAATCTCCAGGAAAGCAGAGCTTCGTCTCATGAACAGGCTGCCCAAGGCAGTGGTGGAGTCCCTATCCCTGGAGGTATTTAACACATGTGTAGTTGAAGTGCTGAGGGTCATGGTGTAGTGGTGACTTGGCAGTGTTAGGTTAATGGTTGGACTTGATCTTAGAGGTCTCTTCCAACCAAGTCTATTCTATGAGTCTATGATTCTATACTTGGGAAGACAAGCATCATAACCTTAACTTCACCCTTCCTCAGTCTTTTCCCAAGCTTTTATTACTGAGCATGATGCCATACAGTGTGGAATATTCCTTTGGTCAGTTGGGGTCATCTGGCCCAGTTGTGTCCACTCCCAGCATCTTGTGTACCCACAGCCTACTTGCTGGTCTGAGAAACAGTAAAGTCCTAAATGTTGTGTAAGCACTGTTCAGCAATACCTAAATCATCAATATATTATCAACACCGTTCTCATAACAAACCCAAAAGATAGTACCATGAAGGACTATGTATCAAGATGGTACTATGAAGAAATTTAACCTTACCACAGTCAGAGCTAGTACACCAAATTAAGTAGGGTAAGGAGCAATGGTGTTAATTAATGAATAGGCTACAGCTTTCATAAAACCAGTAACGAATATGGACTTACTAAAGTTATTACTTTCCCTAATACATCCATATGCTTTTATTTCTGACTGTGTAGGTTATTGTTTATATTGCTTATTGCTCCCAGTTGTTGACATTATACCATTATTTGCATAAATTCTGATTTGACATTCAACTATTTGAAGTTTGTTGACTCACGGGAGTCAACAATTCTGATTCATGGAAGCAGTGAAATATATTGAAATTACGATTTGTTCCACACAAGGGTGAAAAGAGGGGGGAAAATATCTTTCAGAATCCAATTGAAAAAGATAAACTTGTCCCAAATTTCTGTTTCAGTCTCAGACAATGGATCTGTTTTCATGCTGGAGAAGTTACACTTACTCAGTATAGGAAAATTACAGATATCTGATCTGCTTGCTTTTCTCCCAGATCACATGAAACCCAGGAAAACAAACTCCTGAAGTTACATCCCATACTAGTAAATTTTGCTTACTTCTGGAGAGCAGGGGGAAATACTGATAACAAAAAAGCTTTGCCACAACAAATAATCTCAATTTATTGTTATTGTATTAAAATTTCATTTACTCTGAAAATTCTCTGTAAAATTTTATTTCCATAGTCCTCCCTTTCTGATTTATTTTTTTAAAATTTATTTTATTTAGTTTAAATAACCAGTAACCCTTGATGTAAACATTTTTGCCTTGTGGCAGAGTGGTAAAGAATTATTTAATATAGGAATTGTGTAATTTAACATTTCATATTACATTTTATTTCTGATATCTATTTGATGGCCGGACACTAAGGTCGACATCACTATTTATCTCCAGACAGCCGTCGCTAGTGTTTTCTTGCCCTGTGCATTGCTACAGCACTGACTTGAAGAGAGAAATCTCTACTTTGCATCCACCATCTGCAAGTAATCCAAAAAGGTCAATTTTCTTTTAAATGTGCTACATTTGTCTCAAATGATAATTGTGTCACTGTAACTTACAGGCACTTTTTTCTTTTTTTTTCATTTAATATTCTGGTTGTTTGGATAATTTCAACACAATTCTTTGCTTAGATATGATGAAGGACATAGACGGTACTTTAGCTGATCTTTTTCTTCCTTGACATCTGAATTCGTTCTGTATCAAATCGCTCTGAACTTCACTATTTCCATTTTACATTTTTTTCCTCTCTTTTTAGTGTATGGACTAACTTTCATTCCATAACATCCTTCTAGACTCCTGGGCAGTCTGATGTCTTAATGCTAGTATGCTGTCTTGGCTATGATATGAAAAGGATATGTCCTATTTTTGTGAAAGCTGCAATCTAATGTTTTGTAGATCCTCCCTTTAAGTATTTTCTACCTATATTGGCTCCAAGACCTTCTGCATTTTTTAATGGTATACTTTAGAATGAAAAAGTATGACAGCTATATCTGAATTATAACATCATTACTGGAAAGATCATGGGTTACTGTCCAGCTTTTCCAAAGTCATTGGTTTGTGCTGCCTTTATCAAAAGACTGTTCACTTGCTTATTCACATTTACACTACTATTTTTTTTCACATTACATCCATGTTTGATAACTGCAGGAGCTACACAGAGTAGTAGTCTCAGTTGCAGAGGGAAAATACCCAACCAAACCATTTCTGACATCTCTTATTTTAATCCTGTCTGTAACTAATAAAAGGTACAGTTTGGGGGGGTTTTTTGGTGTGGGTTTTTTTTTTTTTTTCATGTGAGGATTAATACAGAAATGCAGAAATGTAGCTTTTACTAAAAATTTCTAAAATGCAAAATAATTTGAGATAAATTTATTTCTGAAAAAAGAGCAAAGCTGAACATATTTGCCCTTTCACATGATTTTCCAATACTATTTATCCAACAGGATAAATTTTAGAGCACAGGAGAATCAATGACTAAAGAACCATATTTAAGTGTAATCTTTATGAGAATTTAAGCTACTTCTCCTCTTAGAATCTGGTTTGGTATGAGGTTTAGGTGGTGATCATTTCAAGTTACTCTAGTGCTTGATACATTATTGGTTACAGTAAAATAAACCAGCCCTGGTATGGGATATCAAAGTATTAAGTCTGTGAAGCTGTGCAGAGAATTAACAGCCATGAAAAGCATTCTGAACAGAGATCTCTTGAAATGAAAAAAGTCAGTGACAATAAACTGGGTTGCTAGGAAACCAGAGCCAGAGAAAATGTGTTTGCATTTGAAATAAGAATGCTGATTAAAAAGCATTCTCAACAGATAACGAATAAAAGTGTCAGAGGTATCTGTTGTGCCATAAACCAGACAACATTTAATATGTAAGCCAGAGCAATATAACCAAATCTTCAACAGCAGGCAATTTGCCATAAGAATTTCAAGATGAAGATGGAAACTAATAAAACTTTAGACCCTGCTTAGATCAAGACTTGTAGTACATGCTATTGCCTTCGCAACAATGCTTTAGCTGTATATCGATGTTATAACTCTAAATTAAATTAAAATGTTGTGCAGGAACTGCTATGAGGCCTGCTGGTTATGTGATTTAAAGAACACAGACAAGCTCTGAAGAACAGAGATGACCCCAAACTGTGAATATATTGCTATGAAAGTTAAAAATTTATAATTTTTTATTTATTTTTTTTACTGTTGCAGAGAATAATGTAAATACTTCTTTTCATCATAATGAATTGACTAACTTTATGTATGAATATATCACAATATGTTGAGAGATTCTACAAAAATGAATGGAAAAATTCAAAATTCAGATTCCACAGAGTAGAAAATTTACTGATGAAGAAATGTCACCCTGAGCAAGTGAAGAAAAATATATATGCATTTTGTCACCTCAAATACAAGTATCTGAATCTTGAAAAAATTTATGTGGATGGACTAAATGCATGGTTCTTCTTCTCTGTTTGCTGTTTTAACTGATTTTTTACTGTTTACACAGATCTGCATGATTTTCACATTCCTGAATGAGTCTTTTGTCTATCAAGTTATTCTCTGTAACTGTTTATTATTTACCCTTATATGTTGGTATACTGGGTCTGGCTGAGCCAGAACTGATTTTCCCCAGTTGGATTAAAACGTAGAAATTTGAAGAACTTGCTTTTTTTTTGGAAGTAAGTACTGGTTGAGAGATTTTATCTTATTATAAGAGTATTTTTAACTGTTTTTTTATTAATTTTAGCATAAAATGGGAATGTAGACATGTATTTTTACAGTCCTTTTACTGTAACACTGGAGAGTCTGTTGACATAAAATTTTCCTTGAGTTAATAATACTGTGAATCCCAGAACTACTCCAGACAGGAAGGATGTGAGGCTATTTAGTTCTAGTATTAGTGTCTGTCAGAATATTTCAGTCTTTGTCATTAATGTTATTAAGTCCTAGTCTACCAACAAATACTTCAGAAACTATTATTCTTTTGTCCTTTTTTTTTGGTGTATCGCCATCTTTTTTACATGCTAAGATGATTCCAGGAGTTTGTTGTATATCTTCAGAGTACTTCATGTAATTGCAATGGACCCAGAGTCTGGAGTGTATACACTATATTCTTACTTGTTTTCTTATTGAATACCCTTGTCAGTAATTATTTTATTTGGACTGGTTTCAGAATCAGGAGGGCTGAAATGAAGTTTCTTCATTCAGTGATTTTCTGTCAAAGAGTATAAATATTTCACCATTTTTAAAAATTTTACTATGGAAAAAAAGTAACTCTGAATAATATAAAACTGTTAAATTTCATTTAAAACTTTCTTAATCAAAACAATTCATTTTCCATACAGAAATCTTTCAGATTTAAAATACTATTTTAGAGCTTGTTTATAGCTTGAGTATGGTTTGCAAACTTACATATTAATTAAAGACATTATTGGCTCTTTTTTTTACTACACGTTAGGAGGGTCATGTGTTTTCCCATATTTGGTAAGGAAATATTAACATAAATACATTAAATAAAAAATTGAAACAGCATTGATGTTATTTTGGCAATTAAAATATTTTGTCATGTTCAGGATCATATGCATGGGGAAGGCTGGCCACCTTTGGAGTCAGCAGAAAAGAGATGGCTGATTGTAAGACGAAACAGAGGTGGCGTAAAACTCAAAGAAATTTTGTTAATGTGGTCAAAAATATGGTTCGAGTCAGAACCCTTCAAAGTCCTAAAGTCTCTTCAGGAATCAACTCAAAAAGAAAGATAGAGCCTGTGGTAGGGAAGAATCATAGTGATGTTTATATACAGGAAGCACATCTGGGTTCAAACATGTTCCAGGTTTGCCAGATACTATTGCTTATACTGCCACTACAGAAAAGAGGGGAACAGTGACAGGCTTATGGAGAACCTCAGATGTCAGAATGTCCGAAAATATCTTCCCTTGAGTCTACCAATAAATATCCAAAATTTTGCGGGTTAGAAACATGGCAGACAGCAATGTATATCTCTACTCTTAGTCACTACAGAATCTAAGCATTTTCCAGTGATAAAATATAAGTGCAGTATGTATAGATGAAATGCAACTCAAGAAAGACAATGTGACTGTCATTCCGGATTTGTGCTCTACTTCATTCTTCATATCTGTATAACTGTATTTGTACCGTAAACTTCTCATTTGCACTCTTAAGTATATATGTATATAATACAAGGTTTTACATTGGAGAATTAGGCACTAAAACACAATTCCTTGCACCAAGAGGAAAATAGAGTTTGTGTTTGTCCTCAGCTCTCAAGAAGCTGTAAATGGCTCCAAACTGGTTTTCAAAGAAGTTCTCATACATGCAAGAATGAGCTTAACCCTTAAGATAAGGGTATTTATTTATGCCTAAGGAATGGAGTTGCCATCTAATGTTTATCCTCGATGCCTTCATAAAATGTGGGGGAAAATAAACACCTTGAGGTGAGCAAACAGACTTTGAGTTAACAGTATGTTTTGTGTTTACATGTCAAGATTTTAGCAGTGAGGGATCTGCATGAGTGACTTCTGTAAGAAGATACCAGGAGCTGCTCTCATGTCAGAAAGAGCCAGTTTAAGCTGGCTCCAAAATGGACGTGTTGCTGCCCAAAGCTGAGCTAGTCAGTGATGCTGCTGACACCTCTGTGATAACGCATTTAAGAAAGAGTGAAAAAGACTGTGCAGCAGCTGTGAGAGAGAGGAGTGGGGCTTTGAGCAACTTGGTCTGGTGGGAGGTGTCCCTGCCCATGGCAGAGGGGTTGGAACTGATGACCTTTGAGGTCCCTTCCAACCCAAACCATTCTATGGTTCTATGACTCTATGAAAATGTGAAAGAAATAACTTTGCAGACATCAAAATTGGTGAAGTAGGAGGGGGAAGAGGTGCTTCAGTCATCAGAGCAGAGATTGCCCTGTAGCCCATGGAGAAGAACATGGTGATGCAGGTTGTGTCACTGCAGCCCATGAATAACCATGTTGGAGCAGATAGATTCCTGGCAGGAACTGTGGCCCATGGGGGGACCCATGTTAGAGTAGTCTGTTCCTGAAGGACTGTACCCCATAGAAACAACCCATACTGGAGCAATTCTTGAAGCATTGTATCCCATGGGGAGGACCTCATGCTGGAGTGGGGGAAGAGTATTAGAAGGAAGAAGTGGCAGAGAGGATCTGTTGTGGACTGATGACAATTCCTATTCCACATCCTGCTGCACCTTCCAGAGTGGGGAGAGTCAGAAGCGAAGTTGAGCCTGGTGAGAAGGGGAGTTGGGGGAAGGGTGTTTTTAGTTTTGTTTGTATTTCTCACTATCTTACTCTGTTATTAATTGGCAATAAATTAAATTAGTTTATTGGTGAATGATCTCCCTGTCATTGTTCTGACCTATGAAATCTTTACCATATTTTTCCCTTTTGTCTTGCTGTGAAGGGGGAGTGAGAGAGTGACTTGCTTCATGCCTGATGGCCAGCCAATGCCAACACACCAAATCATATTGCTGCAAGCCACTAAAGAGCGTGGAGAATAGGTTTGATGTTCTCTTAGGATACTTGTGCACGGGAGTAGGTCTATGCATTTATCTCCAGAGAAAGGTTCAAATGACAAACTTTTTAAGAACATCAACCACTTTATAAAACAGCTGAAAAAATACCTGTGCAGCAGTTCCAAATTATATTTACTTAGTATCAATTGCGGCATTTGAAGCCCGAATAAAGTTACACTTTTATTATAAACATCTAATCCTACAGACAGCCATGAATAAATATTATTCCAATGTCATGTAAAATGATAATCTAAGACAAGAATGTTTAGTAATAGCCTACTTCTTAAGAGTGAAAATCAAAAGTAATAAATTGTGAGCAGACTTAGCATCCCTTGGAATGGACAGAAAAATAGAAAAAAATCTTAATACATTTCTGAAGACCTTCAAATCATAAGAAATTGTGAACAGCATCAAATAAAATGAGATGAAGAAGATTTTTCTGTTTTGGAGAGAAATATATTGTACCAGTAATTAATAAATGGTTTTGAGAGAATGTATGTAAGATTGTTTGTGCCTTTTGCTCCTGGATAAGACCATATACCTCAAAGTTTCTAGTATGAGTGGAGTACATGAATTTTAGAATTTCAGCCTCTCTGCATATTTCAATATTTTAACATTTGTCAGGACAAACAGTTTAGAAGATTCCTTTTGGCTTAATGGGCTATCCTGAAATACTTCATTTAAAACCTGTGCAGTATTCAGTTAGTATTTCTCTATAATTAGGAGTTGACTAATCCATTTACAAAGACAGGACATTCTTCTCATGGGAGTTGTTCCTGTTCTGTATGTCTCTTTTCATTATGTCAATTCTTGGAACTGTAGTTCTTAAACATCCTGTCCTTTGAAGAAAAATGGAACTCAAAAATACAATTCCTTCAGAAAATGTAATGCAAGGTAAAAGAAATATATTACTTCCTTGGGTTGATGACTTATGAAATTACACATTGCAAATCCATGAGAGCTTTAGGGTTTAGATCTTTCATAAATAGGTGTTTACACTTGTTGAACTATAACAGAAAACAAAGAACAGCTTTTTAAATGGTCTCTAAAGAACAAAGAATTAATATTTAAACTTTGTAATGTTTCCTAAACACTCAAACTATCTAAAAATCTAGTCTGTACAATTATGAAAATGAATACAAAAATCACTGTATATGTCCTGCATTTTTATTATGATACTGTGCCTTCATGAGCTAAAATATTACCAGAGGAAATATCAGAAATATTAAGAGACTATTAGCTAAAATACTGTCAAAAAAACAGCTCATTGAGATAACCAGGCAGTGGAAAAATTATACTAGATGTAAGGTTTGGTTTGTTTTGGTTGGGTTTTGAGTTTTACTTTTAATTTTGGCAAGCTTTTCCTCAAGAATGATAAACAGAAAAAAAATACAAAACCCAATCTGAACTGAGCAAACTAAACCCATGCTTTTTCCATTCCTCATCTTAACAGCACTTGCTGCAAATCATTCTGTTCATCTATGTAAGCAAACAACTCAGAACACAAAAAAAAACCCAAACAGAAGTGCATAACAGCATCAGGAAGTAACCTTCCAGTTCATTCATAGTTCTGTTTATGATAGTTTATGAAAAAGTGATTTTTAATTTTTTTTTTTAAATGATTCTCTTAGAATTTTTTTCCCCTTCTACTTGAATTCAGAAAAGCTATTGTAATTTAAACCTCACTTTCAAAAACTGGAATGTTTAACCTACATATTAAAGGAAAAGGGGCAAATAGCTCCTTGGCTAGCAGATCAAAATTATCAAACTTAATTGGATTTAAAGAATCTTACTATCAATTAAATTCCTGAGCTCAGCTCTCTCAGTAATTCTCGAGTGGCTTTTCTTGCCTAACTAATGAAGACATGCTAGATTCAAAAGCTTTTGCTGATCTTAGACATAATTATCACTTACACTGTAAATAAAAGACTACAAAATATTCTTTAGATCATTAAAAATAAATTAAATAAAAAAATAAGCTCAAAAAGAAAACAAGAATTCCTGATACCTTAAGAAATATACCTAGTCTAATAGTTAGAAAGGTTGCCTCAGAAAGACTTGTATGATAAAGTGGAAATGAAGTAATTATAGTATTGTTGGGTGTCTGGGGTTTATTTTAGATTTTTCTATATTAGGAGGGATACAATTAATGACTAGAATTCTAAGAATTGTTTTCAGTGATGGAGTCCGATAAACCACAGCAAATAACCCCAAATAGCTACAGCAAAAGGAGTCAAATCTCCAAAATCACATTCAGATGTCAGAAAGAAGATAGAACCTCCAATTTCTTCAACCTGCATATCTACCACTTAAGTACACATTTACAACACCACCATTCCATTCTAATGTTGCTATAACATTATTCACTTGACTGTTTTATGGTAAGAATTCAAATAAGGGAAAAAAACCTCATAAGTAATGTCTTTATTTTAAGTAACAGATTAAACAGGTAAATAACCTTTCAGTAGTGTCACATTCAAAGTAATATGATTAAGGTGATACAAACTTGCTAATAAAATAGGTACATGAAAAAAGAACAATTATTCTAACAGTAAATAGTACTCTTAATGAATATTTGTATCAGCTTTTATCCCACTCCCAGTTATTTTCACCTACAGCCAACTGTATTTAGGGCTGCGTCAAAAGAAGTGTGACCAGCAGGTTGACAGAGGTGATTCTACCGCTCTACTCCACTCTGGTGAGACCACACCTTGAGTATTGTGTCCAGCTCTGAAGCCCTCAACAAAAGAAGGATGTGGAACTGTTGGAGTGGGTCCAGAGGAGGGCAACAAAAATGACCCGAGAGCTGTAGCACCTCTCTTATGAGAGTTAGTGTTGCTCAGCCTGGAGAAGAGACCCTATTGTGGCCTTTCACTACCTAAATGGGATCTATAGGAAAGATGAGGTCAATCTTTTAGCAAGGCTGGTAGTGACAGGATAATGAGTAATGGTTTTAAACTAAGAGAGAGTAGATTTAGATTGGATATAAGGAGGAAATTTTTTACAACGAGGGTGGTGAAGAGCTAGAACATGTTTCCCGGAGAGGTAGTGGAGGACCCATCCTTGGAAACATTTTAGACTAGACTTGATGGGGCTCTGAGCAACCTGATCTTGTTAAAACTGTCCCTGATTTACTGCAGGTGGGTTGGACTAGATGACCTCTAAAGGTCTCTTCCAACCCGAAACATTGTATGATTCTATGATGATTCCATGAAAAAAAAATAACATGTTAATAACTAGGTTGGCTAGGCAGGACTCGCCTGTGGCAAAGCCATACTGGGTATCTCAAATCACATCCCTGTTCTCCATGTGCTTAGCACAGCTTCTAGGAGGATCTGTTCCATGATCTTCCCAGGCACAGAGGTGAGGCTGACAGGTTGGTAGTTTCCAGGGTCCTCCTTTCTGCCCTTTTTAAAAATGGGTGCAATGTTTCCCCTTCCAGTCACCAGAGACTTCACCTGACTGCCATGACTTTTCAAATATTATGGAGAGTGACTTGGTGACTACATCAGCCAATTCCCTCAGGACTGTTGGATGCATCTCATCAGGTTCCATAGATTTATGTATGTTCAGGTTTCTCAGATGATCACGAACCTGGTCTTCCTTTACAGTGGGAGGGACTTTACCTCTCTGGTCCCCATCCTGTGGTCCATCGACTTGGGTGAGGGAGTGAGAGAGGTTGCCAGCAAAGACTGAGGCAAAAAAGCTGTTGAGAACCTCAGTCTTCTCCTTAACTATTGATACTAGCTCCCTATGCTTGCTCATCAAAGGGGATACTCTTTCTTTAACCTTCCTCTTCTGGTTGATGTACTTGTAGAAACCCTTTTTGTTATTCTTTGCATACCTTGACAAGTTCAGCTCCAGCTGTGCCTTGGCCTTCCTGATGTCATCCCTACATAACTGGGCAGCATCCCTATACTCATCCCAGGCTACCTGTCCCTGCCTCAACTGCCTCTGCATTCCCTCTTGCTCTTTAGTTTGACCAGCAAGTCTCGACTCAGCAATGCTGGTCTCTTCCCTTCCTTTCCTGATTTTCTACACCTGGGGTCTGAGAGCTCTTGTGTTCTATGGAGAGCATCCTTAAAGATCTGCCAGCTTTGTTCTGTTCCCCTGTCTCTGAGGACCATTTCCTGGGGGGTCCCACTGACTAACTTCTTGAAGAGCTGGAAGATTGTTTTCCTAGAATTTAGAGTCCTGATTATACTTCTCACCTGACCCATAAACCACAGGACAGTGAACTCCAGCGATGTGCGATCACTGCAGCCCAGGCTGCCTCCAATCTTGACATCATTGATGAGCTCACTTTCACTGGTGACCATCAGATCCAGTATTGCATCCCCCTGGGTACCAATGTCTAATATCTGGCTTAGGAAGTTATCCCTAATGCCCTCTAGGAGTCTCATGGATTGCCTACAGCTCACTGTGCTACTTTTCCAGCAGGTGTCAGGGTGGTTATGTCCCCCATGAAGATGCATCATGAATTTCTACTTGTCTACAAATAGTTAAAAATCCAGCCAATTTGCTGCCAGCACCATGTTTCTACTAAATATTTTTCCATCTTTCACCCAGTTGATATCATAGTCTGTGTTTTGCTTGGAGGATACAAGTTTCTGGAAGATTCTGACTCTTCTTGGAACTGTTCACTAAAAGATAAAAATGAATAAAAGAGACTTCTTCTAAACTTGTATGAGAAAAAGTGAGTTACAAAACAGGATCTGATACCTGTGTTACCTTAAACTATTATTGTCATTAAAAAAAATCTCTATTTTCTTGTATTAAATTTACATAGATTAGAATAACACTGGTAGAATAAGAATAGATTTTCATCATCTGTTTAAGGTGTATGTGAATCAAAAAAGTTGAAACTAAGACTGACCAGTGGAATTCTAAAAGCTTCAAGGCAGCCTAATAAAAAGAAATGAGGAGAAACTGAGTGACACTGTACCATATTTAAATACTGACTTGTATCCTGTGGCCCTCCAAGGATCAATGTATCCAGACCGAAAAAAAGTAAAACAAGCAAACAAATGAACTCTAAAACAGCAATAGGCACTGTCTCTACCTATTTCAAAGTCAATCCTGAGACTCAATAACAGTGATAGACACACTGTCCCTAGGAGGAACAGAAAAGAATATTTTTCAGACTATTTGTAACCTTACTATTAATAGTTTGCACTTTTATATAGGACATGGACAAAGCTGAACCAAATTTTGGGAAAAAAAATCACAAATCATTTCAGAAAGGGAAAGGAAGATTTGTAGATGAGTCTCAAATGAGAACTGCAATTTTTCAGCACCACATGGTTCTTGATTATCGATTGGTCGAAGAAGGAGGAGTTTGTGGTAAATTAAATGATTCAAATTACTGTCTAAAAATTGATGACAATGGCGAAGTTGTTAAACTAATCACAGCAGGAATAAGAAAATTAGCCCATGTTCCTTTTCAGGCCTGGGCCAAAGGTAAAGCAGATACTGTTTTTCACATTGTGTGGATTAGCAAGACTTGTATGTCTGCCCTGCATGATTTCATGTTTAATCCATTTGATTCAACATGTTATCTCCAGAATGCAAACTGTTACTGTAACATCTCCTACCAGAATAAAACAAGTAAGGGTAATTTTTAAACCAAAAATGACAAGCACCAGAAGTTCAGATTGTATAAATTCTCTTGTCCCTTGTATCTTGATCTTGTTACCACCATGAGACAATGTTGAGCCACGGGGTAGTGTGAGAGACCAAAAAGATGTCTCAGCATTGTCAGGATGTCTCAACATTGTCTGTGCTTTGCTTCAAGATCCCATGCTGTGCTATTACAAGTATACAGGAAACCACAAGGCTCAACACATTAGCCCTCTTCAGTTATGTTGCAACATCTCCTTCTTGCAGCTAGAGAGAGACAGACGGCAATCCAAATGAACATCATGAGCTATGGACTAGACTGTAAACAGGATGCACCTGCTCATATCAGTATGCATGCTCCAGCAACAAGGAGGTCTTCAAGAGGAAGGCTTAGGAGGGATGAAGATCGTCCCTGATGACCCTCGGATGCCTGGAATGACACCTGATGCATGCACTGATAGGTGGGACTTATGCAAAGCAGTTTGCAGCAGAAACGCCTGTTAGAATCATTAGAACAATTATAGTTGGAAGGGACCTCTGGGGTCATCAAGTCCAACCTTTATCCCATCATCTCCCTAACCATTAGACCATTAGATCATGGCCTCAAGTGCTTCATTAACCCGTTTTTTGAACACCCCCAGGGACGGTAACTCTGCCACCTCCCTGGGCAGCCTATTCCAGTGCCTAGCCACCCTCTCAGGAAAGAACTTCTTCCTAATATCCAACCTAAACTTCCCCTGATGTAACTTGAGGCCATTTCCTCTCGTCCTGTCATTAGCAATTTGGGAGAAGAGACCATCACCAGCCTCACTACAACGTCCTTTTAGGTAATTGTAGAGGGCAATAAGGTCTCCTCTCAGTCTCCTCTTCTCCAGGCTAAATAACCCCAGTTTCCTCAGCTGGTCTTCGTAAGGCCTGTTTTCCAGACCTCTCACCAGCCTCGTTGCCCTTCTCTGGACTCGCTCCAGCACCTCAATGTCCTTCTTATCCTGTGGTGCCCAGAACTCGACGCAGTACTCAAGGTGCGGTCTCACGAGTGCCAAGTACAGGGGCACGATCACCTCCCTACTTCTGCTGGTCACACCATTTCTGATACAGGCCAGGATGCCATTGGCCTTCTTGGCCACCTGGGCACACTGCTGGCTCATGTTCAGTCGGCTATCAACCAACACCCCCAGGTCCTTTTCCACCAGACAGCTTTCCAGCCACTCTTCCCCAAGTCTGTAGCGCTGCATGGGGTTGTTGTGACCAAAGTGCATGACCCAGCACTTACCCTTGTTAAACCTCATGCAATTGGCCTCAGCCCATTGCTCCAGCCTGTCCAAATCCCTCTGCAGAGCCTCCCTACCCTCAGGCAGATCGACACTGCCACTCAACTTCATGACCTCTGCAAATTTACTGAGGGTGCATTCAACGCCCTCATCCAGGTCATCAATAAAGACATTAAACAAGACTGGCCCCAAGACCGAGCCCTGAGGGACACCGCTTGTGACTGGTCTCCATCTGTATTTAACTCCATTCAGTACAACTCTCTGGGCTCAGCCATCCAGCCAGTTTTTAACCCAGTGAAGAGTCCACCGGTCTAGACCATGAGCTGCCAACTTCTGCAACAGCATGCTGTGGGAGACAGTGTCAAATGCCTTCCTGAAATCCCAGAAGACAACATCCACTGCTTTTCCCTCATCCACTAGGTGGGTCACCTGATCATAGAAGGACATCAGGTTGGTTAAACAGGACTTGCCCTTCGTGAACCCATGCTGGGGAGACCTGATCACCCTGTTGTCCTGCACTTGCCGCGTGATCTTCCCCAAGATGAACCTTTCCATTATCTTCCCTGGCACCGAGGTCAGGCTGACAGGCCTGTAGTTCCCTGGATCCTCCTTCCTGCCCTTCTTTTAGATGGGCCTCACATTGGCAAGTCTCCAGTCATCCGGGACCTCCCCTGTTAACCAGGACTGCTGATAGATGATGGAGAGAGGCTTGGCAAGTTCCTCCGCCAGCTCCCTCAGCACTCTCGGATGGATCTCATCTGGTCCCATAGACTTATGGGTGTCTAATTGACTCAGCGGGTCCTTTACTACTATTTCCTGGATTACAAGCGGTTTATTCTGGTCTCCATCCCAATCTTCCAGCTCAGGGGACTGAATACCAGGAGGAGAACTGGTCTGGCCGTTAAAGACCGAAGCAAAGAAGGCATTAAGTACCTCAGCCTTTTCCTTGGCCTTGGTAACAATCACAGAATCACAGAATGTTAGGGATTGGAAGGGACCTCAAAAGATCATCTAGTCCAATCCCCCTGCCAGAGCAGGAATACCTAGATCAGGTCACACAGGAACATGTCCAGGCAGGTTTTGAATGTCTCCAGAGAAGGAGACTCCACAGCCCCTCTGGGCAGCCTGTGCCAGTGCTCTGTTACCCTCACTGTGAAGAAATTCTTCCTCACCTTTATGTGGAATCTCCTATGTTCCAGCTTACACCCATTGCCCCTTGTCCTATCATTGGATGTCACTGAGAAGAGCCTGGCTCCATCCTCATGACACTCACCCTTTACATATTTACATATTTATAAACATTAATGAGGTCACCCCTCAGTCTCCTCCAAGCTAAAGAGACCCAGCTCCCTCAGCCTTTCCTCATAAGGGAGATGTTCCACTCCCTTAATCATCTCTGTGGCTCTACGCTGGACTCTCTCAAGTAGTTCCCTGTCCTTCTTGAACTGGGGGGCCCAGAACTGGACACAATACTCCAGATGTGGCCTCACCAAGGCAGAATAGAGGGGAAGGAGAACCTCTCTTGACCTACTAACCACTCCCTTTCTAATACGCCCCGCGATGCCATTGGCCTTCTTGGCCACAAGGGCACATTGCTGGCTCATGGGCATCCTGCTGTCCACCAGGACCCCCAGGTCCCTTTCCCCTACACTGCTCCCCAGCAGGTCAGCCCCCAACCTGTACTGGTACATGGGGTTGTTCTTCCCCAGATGCAAAACTCTACACTTGCCCTTGTTGAATTTCATTAAGTTTTTTCCTGCCCAACTCTCCAGCCTATCAAGGTCTCGTTGAATGGCAGCACAACCCTCTGGTGTGTCAGCAACTCCTCCGAGTTTGGTGTCATCAGCAAACTTGCTGAGGATACATTCTGTACCCTCATCCAAGTCGTTGATGAAGATATTAAACAACACCGGTCCCAGTACCGACCCCTGAGGGACTCCACTAGTCACAGGCCTCCAACTAGACTCCGTCCCATTAACCACAACTCTCTGGCTTCTTCCCTTCAGCCAGTTCACAATCAACCTCACTACCTGATCACCAAACCCATACTTTATCAGCTTATCTACAAGGATGCTGTGGGAGACAGTGTCAAATGCTTTACTGAAATCAAGATAAACCACATCTACCGCTCTACCATCATCTATCCACCTAGTTATTTCCTCATAGAAGGCAATAAGGTTGGTCAAACATGACTTACCCTTGGTAAAACCATGTTGACTGCTCTTAATGACCCCCTCATCCTTGATATGCCTAGAGATAGTGCCAAGGACAAGCTGTTCCATCACCTTTCCAGGGATGGAGGTGAGGCTGACCGGTCTATAGTTACCCGGGTCCTCCTTCTTGCCCTTCTTATAGATTGGAGTGACATTTGCTATCCTCCAGTCCTCAGGCACCTCTCCTGTTGTCCATGACTTACCAAAGATGATGGAGGGTGGCCTAGCAATGACCTCTGCCAGCTCCCTCAGCACCCTTGGGTGCATTCCATCTGGTCCCATCGATTTATGGATATCCAGATTGCACAAGTGATCCCTAACCCAATCCTCATCTACCAAGGCAAACTCCTCCTTTATCCTGACTTCTTCTGGGGCTACAGGGATCAGGGGCTCCTGGGGAAAGCCTGCAGGAGTAAAGACAGAGGCAAAGAAGGCATTCAGCACCTCTGCCTTCTTTATATCCTCTGTCTCTAGGGCACCCCCCTCATTCATCAGTGGGCCTATATTGCCTCTAGTGTTTGTTTTATTAGCTATGTATTTGAAAAAGCCCTTTCTATTGTCCTTGACCTGGCTTGCAAGGTTAAGTTCTAAGGAGGCCTTAGCTTTCCTAATTGCCTTTCTACATCCTCTGACAACTGTCCTATATTCCTCCCAAGTGACTAGCCCCTCTTTCCATGATCCATAAATTCTTTTTTTCCACCTAAGTTTGCCCAGCAGTTCCTTGTTTAACCATGCTGGTCTCCTAGCTCCCTTACTTGATTTCATACCCATTGGGACGCTCTGATCCTGAGCTTGCAAGAAGTGGTCCTTGAATGTTGACTAACTCTCTTGAGCCCCTTTACCATCTAGCACCCTGTCCCAAGGGAACAATGTTCCTTTCTGCATCCAATAAGGGATGGAGATTCTCTCTGCATCTTTTTTTTTTTTAATATATTTATAAAAACTCTTCTTATTATCTCTTGCAGCAGTGGCCAGGCTGAGTTCTAGCTGAGCTTTTGCCTCCCTAATATTCTTCCTACACAGCCTAACTAAATCCCTATACTCTTCCCAAGTCAGCTGACCCTTCTTCCAAAGGTGGTAGACTCTCTTCTTTCTCCTAAATCCCAGCGGGAGCTCCCTGTTCAACCATGCCAGTCTCTTTCCCCGCCAGTTTGTCTTACGACACCTGGGCACAGCCTGCTCCCACATCTCTAACAGTTTTTTCTTGAAAAGAGTCCATCCTTCCTGAACCCCTTTGCCCTCTAGGACTGTTCCCCAAGGGACTTTCTCAACCAGTGTTTTAAACAGCTTGAAGTCTGCCCTTCGGAAGTCCATGGTGAGAGTTTTGCTGCCCCCTCTCCTAACTTGGCTAAGGATCGAGGACTGTATCATTTCATGATCGCTCAGCCCAAGACGGCCTCCGACAACCACATCGCCTACCAGTCCTTCCCTGTTTGTGAATAACAGGTCTAACAAGGCACCTTCTCTGGTGGGCTCACTTATCAGCCGAGTCAAGAAGTTATCTTCCACGCACTCTAGGAACTTCTTGGATTTTTTTCTCTCTGCTGTGTTATATTTCCAGCAGATGGCTGGTAAGTTGAAGTCCCCCACAAGAACAAGGGCCTGCAACTTTGCAGCTTCAGCCAGTTGCCTACAGAACAGTTCATTGACCTCTTCATCTTGGTCAGGTGGCCTGTAGTAGACTCCCAGCAGGATATCTGCTTCGTTTGGCTTCCTCAACTTTATCCATAAACATTCAACTGGCTCATCATGCTTATCTATCTCCATACAGTTGAAACACTCCCTAATATAGAGAGCCACCCCACCGCCCTTTCTACCCCGCCTATTCCTCCTGTAGAGCTTGTAGCCATCCTTTGCAGCACTCCATTCATGAGAGTCATCCCACCATGTTTCCGTGATGGCAACTACATCATAGCTGTCGTGCTGAACGATGGCTTCCAGCTCCTCCTGTTTGTTGCCCATTCTGCGTGCATTAGTGTAGAAGCACTTGAGCTGGGCTGACGACTTCCTTACCAGCTGTGGTCTGCCCCCTTTGGGTTCAACTCTAGCTGGCCCAGTTTTATCCCCTTCCCCCTTCAAAGCTAGTTTAAAGCCCTTTCAATGAGGTCAGCCAGCTCATTTGCTAGGATTCTTTTTCCCCTCTGAGACAGATTAGCTCCATCTGCCACTTGCAGACCCCACATAGTATAAAGCTTCCCATGTGAGAAAAACCCAAAATTTTGTCTGTGGCACCAGTACCAGTCTCTAAGCCACTTGTTTATCAGGTGGGTCTTCCTCCCTCTATCAGTATTCCTCTCTTCCACCAAAGGAATTGAGGAGAACACCACCTGGGCTCCCGATCCCTCAAGTGATGTCCCCATGGCCCTGAAGTCTTTTTGAATTGTCTTCAGATTCCTCTCAGAAATCTCATCACTACCAACTTGGATAACTACTAGTGGGTAGTAGTCCGTAGGCCGGATGAGACTAGGGAGTTTCTTAGTGATAACCCTAACCCTGGCCTCAGGGAGGCAGCAGACTTCCCCGTGGAGCGGATCCGGTCAGCATATGGGGGCTTCTCTTCCTCTCAGAAGGGAGTCACCAATTACAATTACCCTTCTTTTCCCTTTGTTAGAGCTGGTCCTAACTCGTGGGTGAGACCGACTTACCTTGGGTGACTCCTCTGATGGACCCTCGTCTCCATTTTGGTCTGTTTGTCCCTCTATTTGCCCCTCCACTTCGAGAGCCCCATACCTGTTCTGCAAGGGTAGCCGGGAAGGGGATGGAGGCCGAGAGAGGTTTCGCCTGCCTCGCTGGGCAGGGACCTGTTTCCATTCCCCCTCGTCTCTTAGGTCCTCTTCCTGTACCCGATGGCAAGGGAGGAGGGGATCCTCTCTCTCTAGGGGAGCCTCTACCCACTGCCCTGTCCTCAAGGATGGTAGGGCCTGACTCCACCAGTCTATCTCCCTCTCACACTCCCTTATTGTCCTCAGCCTTTCCACCTCCTCCTTTAGCTCCATCACCAGGCTGAGCAGATCATTCACCTGCTCACAGCACACACAGCCCCCTGTTCCCAGGGGGATGCTGTGGCATTCCCTGCAGCCTGCTGCCTGCACAACTGCATCCTTTCCTGGGAGCTCTGTCTGGGTTCTCACATCCAGTTTGGTCTTCCTCTGCCTGGTGGAGACCATTGTTCTTGCAGTGCTAACTGCCCCCAGGAGCTGATCACTGCAGCAATCAGTTGTTAGCACCTCAGCTCCTCGCTCCCCTCCCCAGTTCACAGCTCCTCAGCGCCTCCTCCACACCCCGCTCGTGGGAACCGCCCCGGGCAGACTGCCGTGCCCCCTCACAGCCCGGCCCCGCTCCTGTCCCCCTCTCCCTGGAGATCGGCTTTCTGCTCAGCTCTCCCGGCTCTGAAAACCCCTGAAATTTGCCTTGTTTTGTCCCTGGAACTCGAGCTCTGTTCAACTCTTCTGGCTCTCAAAACTCCTGAAATTCGCCTTGTTTTATCGCGATTCCCTGCTCCGCTGTGGGACAGCCCGCCCTCGGGCTGTGTCCTCGGCAAATGACAAGGACAGTTTAATATGTAAGTTTAATAAATAAA
This sequence comes from Podargus strigoides, assembly GCA_028020825.1. Classification (NCBI taxonomy): domain Eukaryota; kingdom Metazoa; phylum Chordata; class Aves; order Caprimulgiformes; family Podargidae; genus Podargus; species Podargus strigoides. The sequence continues at coordinate 64,586,311 of CM051663.1, read as the reverse complement.
GTAACAAATGAAAACCATAACGAAAACAACAAATGCCCCCACCCCCTCAAAAAAGAAGAAACCTGAAGAAAAACAAATTATGCAAAAGCAGTCACTCACCACCAGCCAACTGATGTCCAGGCCAGTCAACACAGGGAGAGCTCAGCCTCTGCTGCCTCTGTTCAGAGTGAATAGGCAGAGAAAAAGATTATAAATGGTAACAACAGCTCACCACTAACCTGGAGTGCTTCCCCATTAAATAACGACTGGACCTGCAAGATGTTACTGGATGTGTGGTGGTAACCCCCTCCCTCTTTGCCCTGTCTTCTGTATTACTGCTTATTCTTATATCCACTTCTTTCCTATCGCTCTTTGATACTTTACTATGCACAACTTTGTAATAAACAATAGTGTGTGACATTTGACCTCGTTTGTGTCTTAAATTCACCTCTGGGATCGAAATGAATCTCCCTTGACCCTAAATGAGTCAAGACAGATAGGTTACACAAAAACTCTGCTTTTGTTCAGAGTTCTGAACAAGGGAAACACACTAATTATGTAAAATTTCAAGATGAAATTTATTTCTCAGGATGGTAAGTGCAGAAGTAAAAGTAACAGGAAGCATAGCAATCCCTTAGAGATCATCAGCTTCCAGGGGTTGAAAGGACTTTCCATTACTTTGTTTATTTGAGGTTTTTTTTGAGAAAGCTTGTATTATTTTTTTGAGTTTTGTTTTGTTGTTGCTGTCCCTGTCCAGTTCCCCTCCACCCTGTCCCATTTACAGATATTTCTGATTAGAATTCCTTTATTTCACTACTCTTAAATGTTGAACTTCAGATCTTATTAATTAATTAATTAATTTGTTTGGTTTTGTTCGTTTGTTTGTTTTTTATTTGTTACACTGCTAGTGTTATGGTGGTTCTGTCATTACCTTCCTGTGCCACTGCAGCCTCATTTGCTTCCTTTGCGCTTCCATGCTTTGCTTTTTCTTTCTCTTTCCAACTCTGCTTTCATATATGAACTAACAAGAGGAGAAAAGTTCCCTTTTACCAAGATCTACACCAGAATCACATAGCATACTGAGCTATAGGGATGGAGTACAGAGCAAGTAATGAAAAATAACTAACTTGTTTCATGAGTCTGACTTTTAGGGCACCACAAGTTCAGGGTGAAATATGAGAGGTAACAGACTCAGAAGTGTTGTTTCCATGCAGTTTTTCATACAGTGGAGTGTTTGAAACTGTGTCTTTAGTGACAGTGTAAGAGAGCCTTAGCTTCCAAGTTGGTCTCCAGTCTTTCATTCTTGCCTGTGATCTCCTCAAATTTGTTTTCCAGCCTCTTCATGACTTCCATGTTATCTTATAAATATTTCACTAACCTAGGCAAAAGTTGGTTTTCTAACTTTTTTATGAGAAACAAAAGCAGAAACAATGGATTGTGATACAAATCCTTCAGGTAACATAACAGAAGCTGTACTAGAGAAAAACATCCAATATTCTGCTGCACTGTTCAGCAGTTCATGTAAGATTTTCTGAAAATATGGGAAATACTAAGCCCTAAGAGTTTGGTTTTCTTGTAGACTATCTCTCCCCTAAATCACTGTAATATGGAGTTATAAAGCAGGTCTTTCCTAAAACTGATAGAAATTAAAGGATTCATTAAGACGTTATGTATTCTTTTCAGTAAGTTTGTTTTCAGTACTAAAACTAGCTTTTATAAAAGCCTTGAAGAGAGACCTTCAGTTAAAATGTTTGTTTCCCTTGCTAATTTAGGCTGGCATTATGCAATAGGTGGAAGATGTTAGACTTAGCTTTACCAGGATAAAAATATATGTCTTTAAAGGTAAAACATTAACTTTTTTTTTAAGTCCGTTTGTAATATAAACTGACTTCAATGTGTTTACATGAACCTTTCCTCCCCCACCCCTTTTTTAGCAGGTATTAATGTTCAGGGATCAGCATCTTTCTGAGACAAATATGCTGTTTAGCTTAGAGTTATGAGGTTGAAAAATGCTAGCACAAGATGAGATTTTTATTCTTCTAAATTCAGGTTAAAATATGTTAATAATTTCAAACATTATTCTACTATTAGTGTATCTATGGAAATATAGTTTGCATTTATATGAGATAATTAGAAGATATTTATACAGAAAAGAAATGCAAGAGATTATTTATTTTCTTGGTTAAGGTCAAGCCCTATCCAGAATTTTATGCCTAATTCCACATTTTAATTGAACATTAATAAAAAGAAGAGTGATCTACTGATAATTTTGTATGAATATATCTGTTTGTTCACAGATGAGCAGAAGCAACTCCATTTGAGATAAATGAAGGAGTTGTATTCTTCAGCTTACTATGTAATGCAGAGAATACGGTGCTTACTTTTGCTGCTTTCCAGAACTTATATAGTAGGATTTTCATAACATTTATTCTGTTACAAAAGTTTTAGGGAATCTTGGAGAGGTAAGCCTGCTAATCATTATGCAATGCAATGCAGAATAGCCTGAGAACAGTGCAGCATTCTCAAGGTACTGTACAGCTCCTCTGATACAGAGAATAGTTAAATCTCTTTGAAGGTACCTCCCTGTTACCTTGAATTTTATAAGAAAGCATCTTTGCTTTATTTTTGTTTGGTTCATTGTGCATTTTGTTATTAGTTTGTTGTTTCTTGGTTTGTTTTGTTTTAATATGGCTTCTCTGCATAACTTTTCCTGACCCCATTATACTGTGTTCTGTGTCCTTTTATTTATGATGTCACTTAAGTGATGGTGTTAAGATCTCACATGTGTTCCTTTTATTTTCTTTCTTACTTTGGGGATGGGTTCCTCTTATTTTCTTTCTTACTTAGGGGATAACTTTAGCATGTGAATTAAGCATATGGCATTAGACATTGTTAATGAGAACCTCTTAAAGCTTGCAAAGCCCCATGGTAAATTCCCCCCTGCTTCTGCAATCAATAGATCATTGTTCTACAAAAGAAGATCAGAACTAAAACTCCTGTAAAATGTGGAGTAATGTGATGGTAATTTTTTATGTGGGAAGGTACGTAAATTCAGGAAAGGGTAGATGAGCATGTGTGCAGGCAAGGATTTCACATACATACCAGATCTGTAGCAAACATTGAGGCTCAAGTCTAACACAAATAATTGAGTAAGTCAGGAACTTTTCTCTTACACATTTTTAAAAATAGTAGGCATGAAGGTGTCTGACAAGAACAGACTGATCATTCAGAGAAAAGCCACAAGCAAAGAGCCCACAGGTCTCCCAAGACTGCTGGCTGGCCTAGTTACCTGAGATATGGAAAAACTAGTCACTGCAGTGACTAAGGCAGAGCCTTGAATGTGGCTTTCCCACACCCCAGACAAGAGCTGTGGCCAGCAAGAAGGCACATTCATCCTGCTGCTTTCCTTGTCTCCTTGCCCTACAACTTGCACACAAATCAAAGCAGGGTTTTTGATTTTGTTTTTTCACCCTGTTTAAAAAACAAAACAAAACATAGTGTAAAATCTCAATCTTTATCACAAAAAAAAAAAAAAAAAAAAAAAGTAGGTTTTCTGACCAGTCATAATAAACAGATAGTTTCATTGAAATGCACCTATGGTGTGATTTACTTTTGCTTTGTTATTATAGTTTGTAATGTGATTTGATAAGAACAGTTTCCTCCCTGTTCACCTCTTTCAATGCAGTACTTGATTCAGTGATTCTTATCAGGTACTATAGGCATATCAGACAATAGCGGTCAGATTTACGTGCTCTACTGGAAAAGAACTTTTAGTTGTTGAATGCTCTAATAGTTCAGAACCTGCTGTGAAACATATGTGAAGAGACATTATCCACCTACATGTGTTAGGAATGTAAGGAAGACTGAAAGACTGTTGTACAAACTGGCAAAATAACTGAAACTTAATAAGGAGCTTCTCAAGGCAGAAAATGACCTCTTGTTGCAGTGTCACTGAATTTCCACATTTCATCAGGTGACTCAAAAAATGAATCAGTAAGCACAAGGAGCAACCTAATCCTACTAAGCAATAGTTTTCACTGAGTGGACCATTACATCATTTCAGCTTAAAATATTCAAAGCAGATTTCTTTGAGCAGACTTGGAATTTTTGATTTTCCAGCAAAGTAGAAATGGAAAATTCTATTATTGCATAACCAAAATTTCCTTTCTATGGGAAGTGAGACAAGTTAAAAGAAATCCTGTAGGTTTGTTGCTCATTTAGAGAGGCAACCACATATTTTAGCCTCTCATGCTTGAACTAAATGAATTTATCCTGACCTTCTATTGACAGCAAAACCTAACTGAAGCATATCTTGCCTTGACTAAAATGATGTTTACAAAAATAAAGTTATTGGAGCGCACTGTGCCAGTTTTAGCTTGCATCATATTTATCAAAGTCTCATTAACAAGTTTTATGCTTTAATCTACACATGACCACATTTCTTCTTAAGAAGTGTTGCTCATTTAAATCTATGTCACATTATAAAAGTACACATAGACAGAACTTATGGATCCTATTACTGCTTCATTTAAAATATAAGATGAAGTGTACATTAAAGTAAGCACAATCTCAGAGCTGTCCATTTGCTTAGTTTTACTGTATATTTTAATGCATTTTAGATGAGAAATGTACAATTAATCATGCATTACATATGTACTGGGCAATTATTAGCTCAGCCAAACTATGTGCAAGAAAGTTGGAATTTTCATTAAGTGTTCATACATTTCTAAGCTCAATTTTCATTGAAGTTTCACCAGTTCAGTTAATTTTTTTTCTGAAATCCTCTTAGTAAAATATGATTTGATGGTTAGTATAGAGTGGTTTATTTCTGCCAGCATGGAGTTAAAGTTGATGCAAACATCAGAGGTTCAGTATCAGGCTTAACATGAGAAAGAATGCTTTAGGCAAAGAGTAATGTCTATGTGTGTGACATAACATCTGCTGAAGCGGACCAAATCCAACTCTTAGAGTATGCAATGCTGTCAGGCTTTCAGCAAAGCATCCAAGGAAAGAGTGTGATGTTGCTCTTACAGAACAGGGAGAGGTTAAAAAACATTTACAGAAACTGATGCAAGCTATGTAATTTTGGATGTCACAGAATTTATCTCAATAGCTGGGGCAGAACATTTGCTGCCTTCCATTATTGTGCTGATTTTCCTTGTTTCACACTGAGTGTGGTGAAAAAAGAGAATAAGAGGAGTGAAAGTTGAAGTAACATGTTCCATAGTCTGTAGAGACCTTCATTTGATTTTATAGTCAGTATAAAAATATACGTCAAAAACTCTGGCAAAGAGAAATTTTAAGTAGGCTTTGAGATTTATATCACTTCACCCTCTGGGCTCAGGCAACTCAGACACTATTTCACTGGGCAATTTTAATTTGTCAGGCTTTGCTTTTGGTACTTTGTTTGTCTTTAAAGACATGATGGGCTAAAGATCTCAAAGAGGTTATTGCTCCAAAGTGGTGAATTACTCTTCTACCTGGTCTTAATTATCAATGACAAGGGAAAATATTGTTGTTGTTCTACACATTTATGTAAATTGGTATATGGAAATGTTTTACTCAGGATTGCTGTGTTACACAATAACAGGGGAAGAAGAGTTGTACCCCCTTCTAGAGTAAAAGATTTGTTAAGATGTCAGATAAAGGCAGATAAAATGTCTATACAGAATCCAAGATGATAGGTCTGAAAATGTCCCCTGAAATAAACTAAGGATCAATAAGCTCGGAGAAGAAAATGAGACTGGGGAGATTAGAATCTAAATGGAACCCAGAATAAATCCCAAACAAGACTGTGAATATAAAGAATGGCATTCTTGTGCAGCCAGATACTCAGTGATAACAGAGCTGGTATTGAGGAGGTACAAAAGAACTTACCTGGGTAAGCACCTACAGCTTTTCAGCTAGATAAAACAGGGGAAGCAAGTGTTCTTTTGGGTTTGCTATTGAGGTAAACAGAGGAAATTATTTTCTCCTCTTTTATGTCACCTGTGTATTTAAAAATCTTTGTAACTGGATGTGGTAAATAATTTTAATTCACTTTTACTTAACCTGGCTTCTTTCAAGCAATTGTAAAGTATTGGTTAACATTAAAGTACTTGGATGTCTTGCAATGGAAATCCAGAATACATGAGCACTCTGTGACTCCTTAGAATTCAAAAATATTGTCTCAGAATAGCTTAAAGGCAGAAGACTGCTCTGGTGGTAGCTCTGGATGATTTGGGAGCCTGTAACAGACTTCGTTTTGGAAGAGCTTCTGATGACTGCTGTTAGCTACTCTGACAGACTCTCTGACTGACAGCAGACAATGAGGAGCATTTCTGACACTGGAGTTTTCCTGGGGAGCTTTTGAAACACAGATTTAGTAGGAGATCTGGTAAAGTCTTGACTCTCTCATACATGAGAAAAATTTTTCTGGAGGGGAAGCAGGAATAAACAATGGACCACCTCTGTGAGCATCAGTTTAGATTTTGGCAGAGAGAATTATGCTTGCTTTGGTAGGGATTAAGTATTCAGGGTTTAGATATTTACGAGCATTTCATCCTGAAGGATAATAAAATATACAGTATATTTAAAAAACAAATTAATAATAATAAATAAAATACTACCCGCCAAATTAGTCTTCAGAAATTCATGTTTTATGCAGCCATAGGTTATGATCAGCCATTTTGCTTTCACACTGGTTTCTCTTGATACTTTCATTAATGTTTAGCTGGAAACACAAAGATCTGAATTTTTTATTAAAGTAAGGGTAAAAGACATAAAGAACAATGAAAGGAAATTCTCTGATATCTATGGACTACCATCCCAGTGAACTCAAGGACTTGACTGTCTTGCTTGGTTTTCTTCTGGTTCCATGAAACTACAGAGAAAAGAAGTGCTTGGTACAGAGAGAAGTTAGTTTTACAAACCCAGAAAGCATCCCAGATAAATTCATTGAACCTACCTTCAAGTTGCTGGTGGAAACATTTTGAGTTCAGGAAAACAGCAGGATTTCAAAACTCTGTAGAGAACCCATATATGTTAAATTCACAAAGATCACATTTGTTGCACTGTGGGAGAAAAATGCTACAGGGGAAAATGCTACACTGCTAGAGGGAAAAAGATAAAACCACAACAAAACCGAAACATCAAAAAAAACCCCAACAAAAACCTCAGAGCAAAAGGTTTGATTCCAGACTTTGATGAATGCTTAGAATATTGTCATTGTACTAAATAACTGCTTTCATAATTGTACCAGCGATTTTACTCTTAAGTCACTCAGGTGGGAAATGTAAATCTTTTCCTTTCAAAATTACGTTGCCATTGGAGTAAGTTGTAAAACATTGAACTGAAAAGGCTGCACATCTCCCTTTCAGGATATTACAGCAGAAATATTAACAAAAATTAAGATCTATTCTCTTTTTCCCGCATTTGTCTCGGTTAATTGTTCTTATTTTCAAAATTTTCTAAGGCAAAAATTAAAGTCTGATGGTTGTAAGTTGAGCAGATTCAGACACACATTGAGGATGGTTTTTATTACTTTCCTACTAATCTCCTTCTATAAGCCATTGTCAATGTTTATTTTTCGCTGTTCATTCCAGCCTTCACCTCCGCTTCATTTAACATTTATGTGGCCTCTTAGACAGACACAGGAGTTGGAGAAAGAAAGTTTTCTGTACGAGTATTATTATGATATTAAGTAATGTCACGGAGCTATTAGAGAAAAGCAAAGAATAGCCTCTCATGTTGGTTCTCTAGGTTTACTCTACTCTTGGCATCTAGAAATAGTCTCTCGATGATCCAAATGTTACTGAAATTTGCTAACAGAAATAAATGTCCACTTTGTATATACGTGCATATATACATACACACACATTTATGCATGTATAAGTATATACAAACTATATTTAGGAAGAGTGTGTAGTCACAAGGCAGTAATCCTTGTCTTTTTGTAAAAACTTGCAGGTCATATGCTGCTTATTCTAACCTTGTTTAGACACAGAAGAAAATGGGCTGATGTTCCTGTGCTGTGCAGAATCCCTTCCAGAGTGCCATTTTCCTTTACCTTCTCTCCCAAGGGATAGCTAGTTCACTGTAAAAGGGAGGGAAATTCACCTTGTAGGCTTTGGTAGTAACTATTCAGCCCACAGGGCAAGCATTAAGGGGGCTAAATGATGGGAAACAGAGGAACATGATATTTCCAGGAGGGAAAAAAAAAAAAAAAGAAATTGAGAGAAATGCATCTACGTCAGCTAGCAAACTACATTTCAAACAGTCCTTGAAAGGAAGATTAACAATAATCCCTTAGATTAAAAAAACCCATGAATCCTTACTTGGTCTAGGCAGCATTTATTTGACTGACTATTGCTGACAAAACAGCTAGTACTGTTTTAGAGTTTTGTTTCCTTTCTTTCCTTAACTTGACTGACTAATTCATCTTTACTGAGTTGTTCACTGCTTGTTTTTCTTGTCTATTCCTGCTTTTCCTCTTGAAAGAATACTTATTAATATATTTCCCAGCTTCTCTTACTACAATAATCTGTTTTACTGATACAGACATATGTGGGAATTTTACTACTATCAAAATGCCAAACAAAAGGCAGAAAGAAACAAGGGATACTGTAAAAATGCTTTATTAACTGAAAATGAAGTGAAGAAATGCAGAAAACAAAAGGATGTATTTTACAGTGGGACAGGTAGGGCTTTTCACAAATGGGACAGTCAGATTTGGCAAACAATTGAAAGATGGAACATAGAGTACCATGTGCCATGAAACAAATGAACCCTGCTTCTCCAAGAAGGGATTTTGATGGCCACAGAAGTACTGACTCCTGCATCTTTTCCACCCAAGGTGTTGTGATTCAACCTCAGTCACCAACTAAGCACCACACAGCTGCTCAATCACTACCCCTGGCCCAGTGGGACTGGGAGAAATAGGGGAGGATAAAAGTGAGAAAGAAAATTGTGAGCTGAGATAAAAACAATTTAAAAATTTTAAAAAGAGAAAAAACGGTAAGGAAAAGGGGGTGGGGGGGGGGGTGGGGGGGTGGGGGCGAGGGCAGGGGAAACAACCAAGCAAACAAACAAACAAAAAAAACCCTCAAAACAAAGAGAGAGGAAAATAAAACTCGAGAAAAACAAGTGATGTAAATGAAAGCAATTGCTCACCAGCAACTGACTGATGCCCAGCCAATCCCTGAGCAGCTGTCATCCTGCCAACATTCTTCCCAGTTTTGTTGCTGAGCATGACATTGTATGGTCTAGAATATCTTTTTGGTCAGCTGGGGTCAGCTGTCCCAGCTGTGTCCCCTCTCAAGTTTTTGTACACATCCAACCTACTCATTTGCTGGCCAGTCTAAGGTGCAGAGAAGACCCTGATGCCATGTAAGCACAGCTCAGCAATAACTAAAACATCAGTGTGTTATCAACACTGTTTTCAGCACCAGTCCAAAACACAGCTCCACACAAGCTACTAGGAGTATATTTAACTCTATCCCAGCCAAAACCGGTACACCAGAACACAATTCAGAAAAAATAAAGACCTCTACTGTTATGAATTTTAGATAAGTATAGTTTATGAGTTTAAAATTTATTAGGACACATATACATAACACTGTAAACACTTGAAAAGAAATTACATTCCACCCACAGAAGTGGGTTTTTTTTTTTTCAGTAGATGAGCTGCAGTTCTGACTTGCGTAGTCATGGTAAAAATAAGCTATGGGCAGGATAGCTCACAGACTAAAACATCATCACAGAACATGAGAGGGACTAGACTTCGCATTCAGGCTTACTGGGAATCCATAACCCTTTTGCTCTCTCTGGGAAATCCATGACTGATAGCCTTTGTTGTATGAACTTATCTGACCAATCTGAATCAGTTCACAAAAGTCTAAAAAATCAGACAATTGGCTCAAAATTTACAAGTAGATGACAGATAGAATCCTTTTGCAGGATTCTTCCCTGGAGTAAGTCTCTGGGTCAAGAAGCTAGTAACTGTGGCTGCTGTGTTACTTTTAGCCTTTCTTGGAATTCTTAAATGCATACCGTATTTTTTGAAGCTTGTGCAAACCTTGATTGATAAAGCTCTGAAACAAGTCTTTCAGGTGCAGCTTCAAAACAAAGAAGGGGGAAATGTGGGAACAGGGCAAGAAGACATCAGCCTGTCAGGCATCAGCCTGCCAGCCCTGCACAGCCTCTGAGCCAGCAGTGTGCCTTTGATTGGAAGCAAGCCCTGGAAGTGAAACAAAAAAATGCTGAGTTGTGACAGAAGAACCAGCTGACCTGTCTGGAAGAGTAGTGGACAGTAACAACCTGGACTGGTGGGGGGGTACTGTAGCAAGAATTGCGCATGGTTAAAAAGTTTATTGGTCAGCTAGGCACAAGATTTGTGTTGTCCGATGCTAATAGATGAAAAAGTTGTAAACGTGTATTGTCTGATGCTAATAGGTGAAGAAGTTGTAAACTTGTGCTAATAGGTGAAGAAGCCTAGTTGTGTTTTCTAGTACCGATAGGTCAAAGGTAGATAACTATTTATGTGCCAATTTGCTAATTATGAGGTAATCGCTTGTAACCACTGCGTAAATATGCACCGCTGTAGCAATAAACGTTTTTTCAATCGGACTTCGTGGAGAGACTGTGCCTTACAATGCCACACCCTATCTCTGTGTAATCTTCTCATATTGAGATCATTTTACACAGGAAAACACTATGATGCAACCTGTGTCTTGATTAAAGGAAGATCTTTGCAAATACTGTGTTATGTAATACAATATTTAGAAGTGAAGCTGGAGCAAATTCCCAAAGTACAATAAGGTCCATTTTAAGATTTGTTTTCACAGAATCACAGAATCGCAGAATGTTAGGGATTGGAAGGGACCTTAAAAGATCATCTAGTCCAATCCCCCTGCCAGAGCAGGAACACCTAGGTCAGGTCACACAGGAACATGTCCAGGCGGGTTTTGAATGTCTCCAGAGAAGGAGACTCCACAACCTCTCTGGGCAGCCTGTGCCAGTGTTCTGTTACCCTCACTGTAAAGAAGTTCTTCCTCACCTTTATGTGGAACCTCCTATGTTCCAGCTTACACCCATTGCCCCTTGTCCTATCATTGGGTGTCACTGAGCAGAGCCTGGCTCCATCCTCATGACACTCACCCTTTACATATTTACATATTTATAAACATTAATGAGGTCACCCCTCAGTCTCCTCCAAGCTAAAGAGACCCAGCTCCCTCAGCCTTTCCTCATAAGGGAGGTGTTCCACTCCCTTAATCACCTTTGTGGCTCTGCGCTGGACTCTCTCAAGTAGTTCCCTGTCCTTCTTGAACTGGGGGCCCCAGAACTGGACACAATACTCCAGATGTGGCTTTACCAAGGCAGAATAGAGGGGAAGGAGAACCTCTCTTGACCTACTAACCACCCCCTTTCTAATGCGCCCCAGGATGCCATTGGTGGCTCATGGTCATCCTGCTGTCCACCAGGACCCCCAGGTCCCTTTCTCCTACACTGCTCTCCAGCAGGTCAGCCCCCAACCTGTACTGGTACATGGGGTTGTTCTTCCCCAGATGCAAAACTCTACACTTGCCCTTGTTGAATTTCATTAAGTTTCTCCCCACCCAACTCTCCAGCCTATCAAGGTCTCTTTGAATGGCAGCACAACCCTCTGGTGTGTCAGCTACACCTTCGAGTTTGGTGTCATCAGCAAACTTGCTGAGGATACATTCTGTACCCTCATCCAAGTCGTTGATGAAGATATTAAACAACACCGGTCCCAGTACCGACCCCTGAGGGACTCCACTAGTCACAGGCCTCCAACTAGACTCCGTCCCATTAACCACAACTCTCTGGCTTCTTTCCTTCAGCCAGTTCATAATCCACCTCACTAACTGACCACCAAGCCCATAATTTAGTATCTTATCTACGTGGATGCTGTGGGAGACAGTGTCAAATGCTTTACTGAAATCAAGATAAACCACATCTACCGCTCTACCATCATCTATCCACCTAGTTATTTCCTCATAGAAGGCTATAAGGTTGGTCAAACATGACTTACCCTTGGTAAAACCATGTTGACTGCTCTTAATGACCCCCTCATCCTTGATATGCCTAGAGATAGTGCCAAGAACAAGCTGTTCCATCACCTTTCCAGGGATGGAGGTGAGGCTGACCGGTCTATAGTTACCCGGGTCCTCCTTCTTGCCCTTCTTATAGATTGGAGTGACATTTGCTATCCTCCAGTCCTCAGGCACCTCTCCTGTTGTCCATGACTTACCAAAGATGATGGAGGGTGGCCTAGCAATGACCTCTGCCAGCTCCCTCAGCACCCTTGGGTGCATTCCATCTGGTCCCATTGATTTATGGATATCCAGATTGCTCAACTGATCCCTAACCCAATCCTCATCTACCAAAGCAAACTCCTCCTTTATCCTGACTTCTTCTAGGGCTATAAGGATCAGGGGCTCCTGGGGAAAGCCTGCAGGAGTAAAGACAGAGGCAAAGAAGGCATTCAGCACCTCTGCCTTCTTTATATCCTCTGTCTCTAGGGCACCCCCCTCATTCATCAGTGGGCCTATATTGCCTCTAGTGTTAGTTTTATTAGCTATGTATTTGAAAAAGCCCTTTCTATTATCCTTGACCTGGCTTGCAAGGTTAAGTTCCAAGGAGGCCTTAGCTTTCCTAATTGCCTTTCTACATCCTCTGACAACTGTCCTATATTCCTCCCAAGTGACCAGCCCCTCCTTCCATGATCCATAAATTCTTTTTTTCCACCTAAGTTTGCCCAGCAGTTCCTTGTTTAACCATGCTGGTCTTCTAGCTCCCTTACTTGATTTCATACCCATTGGGACGCTCTGATCCTGAGCTTGCAAGAAGTGGTCCTTGAATGTTGACCAACTCTCTTGAGCCCCTTTACCATCTAGCACCCTGTCCCATGGGACTTCCCTTAACAATTGATTGAGGAGGCTAAAGTTGGCCCTGCGGAAGTCCAGGGTTCTGGTCTTGCTAGGCACTCTATTCCTCCCACACAGGATCCTGAACTCCACCATCTCATGATCACTGCAGCCAAGGCTGCCATCGACCATCACTGCTTCAACAAGACCCTCCTTTCCTTATTGGTGAGTACAAGATCCAGCAGCACTCCTCTCCTAGTCAGCTTATCCACCATTTGCATTAAGTAGTTATCATCAACGCACTGGAGGAACCTCCTAGACTGTGAATGGCTGGCTGTGTAAGTCTTCCAGCAGATATCGGGGTAGTTAAAATCCCCCATGAGGACCAAGGCCTGTAGTTGCGAGGCTGCTTTCAGCTGCCTGTAGAAAGCCTCATCAGCTCCTTCATCTGATTAGGAGGTCTGTAATAGACCCCCACAACTGTATCACCCATGCCTGCCTGCCCCTTAATTCTCACCCACAGACTTTCAACTTGCCCCTCATCAGTCCCTGGACAAAACTCAATACATTCTAGTTGCTCTCTCACATAGAGAACAACTCCACCACCTCGCTTCACCGACTGATCTTTCCTAAAAATGACATAACCATCCATGACCACATTCCAGTCATGTGAGCTGTCCCACCATGTCTCTGTAACTGCCACCAGGTCATATCCTTTAGACCGCACACAGACCTCTAACTCCTCCTGTTTATTCCCCATACTGCGTGCATTGCTGTACAGGCATTTCAAAAAGCAAGCAGAGCGCACTGGTGGGACCCCTGGGAGGCAGGAGGCCTTGTGATCAGGGCCTAAACATCTATCCCTTCTCTTCAATGATCGAAAATCCTCCCTAGACCACCTTCCTTCAGGCCCTAGCATATTGCTCTTGGGCTTGTCCCTAACAGACCCAGTTCTCTCCCCTTCCCCCTTCACATCTAGTTTAAAGCCCTCTCAATGAGCCCTGCTAACTCCTGCCCCAAAAGCCTTCTCCCCCTCTGGGACAAATGCATTCCACCTGCCACCATCGGGCCAGGCGTCTCATATAGCAGCCCGTGATCAAAGAACCCAAAGCCCTGCCTTTGGCACCAGTTACGTAGCCATTCATTGATCTGTAAACTCTTCCTGCTTACCTCTTCACCCATTCTTGCAGGAGGTATGGAGGCAAAAACTACTTGCACTCCAGACCCCCTAACCAGCCATCCCAGGGCCCTGAAGTCACTCTTCATTGCCCTTGCACTTCTTGTAATAATTTCGTCACTGCCAACCTGAAAAACCAGCAGTGGGTAGTAATCGGAGGGCTTTACAAGATTAGGAAGTTTCTTTTTAATTTCTCTAATCCAAACCCCAGGGAGGCAGCAGCCTTCTGGGATGGGTCCGGTCGACAGATGGGCCCTTCTGCTCCCCTCAGAAGGGAGTCGCCCACCACAATTACCCTCCTTTTCTTCTTAATTGAAGAAGTCCTAAGGCGTCGGGGTGACTGACAAGCCCTAGGTGATTCACTAGTTTGATCTACCCCTCCAACTTCATTTAGCTGTCCCTGAAGTTCCAAGGCCTGGTACCTGTTATTCAAGGGCAACTGGGAGGGTGAGGGAGGTTGGGAGTGTTTTTACTTGCCTGTCCGAGGATGGACCACCCTCCATTACTCCCTGTCTTCTGAACCCTCTCCTTCTGTCTGATGACAGGAGGGGAGGGGATCCATCACTTGCTCACCCTTTTCCGACTGCCCTTGCCTCAGGGTGAAGCTCCACCAATCTATTTCTCTTTCACACTCTCTAATAGTTCTTAGCCTTTCTACCTCCTCCATCAGTTTAACCACCTGCCCAAGCAGATCATTTATCTGCTCGCACACACACATGGTGTCACTGGCTCCCTCCGGTACCAGTGCCAGGCTCAGGCATTCCCTGCAGCCAGAAACCTGCACAGCTGCATGTCTGCTCGGAGGATCCATCTGAGTCCCCATATTCTTTTTCACTACAGTTTTTGGGCGCGTTGCGACCATGGTCTATGTGGTCTATGGTCTATCTGGCCAATCCTCCCCTCACGCCGCTCTCCGCGTGCTTCTCTCTGTGGAGGCTGCCGCTCTCTGCTCTGCGTGCCGTGTGCTCTGAGGGAGGTGCCGAGCTGGCCGCTTTTAAAGTTTGCCGCGATTTTCAGTCATGCCCCCCGCCACATCAGCCTTTCGGTTTCTCGCAGGATTCCCTCTCAGACTCAGGTTTCCTTGCTCTTCACCGTCTCCAGGAAGCCCGGTTCCTTCTCAAATACTCAGCAAAAGGGAACAGCACTCACAGCAGCCTCACCCACTACTCCCACAGCCGCTGCTCTCTGCTCCACATGCCGCGTGCTCTGAGGGGAGTTTTATTTTGACTTTCAGGATTATTTATTAAAAGATTAGTTTAGATCTAATTTATTTCTTTTTATTATTTTCTGTAATAACATTCCTGCTGTTTTTCCACAAAATGTTTTTTTTTTTTTCTCCTTTAATTTTTTGCTTGTGGTTATAGACTTTTGGATATGAAGCAAAATCTATGGACAGACATGGCAGAATAGTCTGCAACACTTCTGTCACTGCAATGCCCTCTTTATGTACAGGAAGATTTTCTGTTATGTCAAAACTTGCTTTAGAATTTCTTTCTAGTTTCATAAAATTTACAGTAACGGTTGCTAAGCTAGAATTTGAATCACTAACTAACTATGCTCTATTTTTTCACTAATTAGATAAGTTGAAGTAAAATTTTATAAATAAATCATCAAACTATTTATGGGTATTCCTCCTTAGTTCTTGACTGGTTACAAAGGAGATAAATTCTCAGAAAATGAAATTGATGCTGATACCTACAAGAATAAGGTATATAAAAAATCATACAAACCCCATTTTTTTTAAATGCTATGTTTAATTTAAAGAAGCACATTAAAACCAATTTGTCAGACACATCAAAATCTGATTTTTCTTTTTAAAATTTAATTTTGACATAGTGAATGAGGAATTCAAAGTCACTTGGAGAGATATTTTATTGTCTAAAAAGATCTATTTGCCAATTATGTCACAGGATTAGTGACTTATGTGGTAACTTTATATTATTAATATTATTATTATTATTTACATTATTATTATTAGATAAATTTGTGTTGAAATAATAGAATATAGGTTAAAAACTGACAGTGGCATAACAAAGTAGGAAATATGTTACATTGTCCTTGACAATGCAAAGATTTACACAATACTCTGACTATAAATTTTGTGATTCAGAACTCCCCATGCTCTTCTTAACCAAAATTCCATTGTTTGCAACTGTGTTTTTCAGTTTTAGGATTTCTGTCTTTTTGGCCTGCAATGCTATTCATACTTACAGCATTAATTAATGTAAAAGTCCACCAGGTCTGTATGACCTCCTTTCTCCAGATTAAACTGTTTGATGTATTTACAATAAAGATTATTAATATTTCTTATCAAATATCAAAGAACCAAAGGTAATACCTTCAAAATATGAGTAAAGATGTGAGTGAAAGAAGAGTAAAAGCCAAATACATCAACAAAATATGATCCAAAGCAGTTTTAGAGAGTCATGGGCATTCTCATTTTGGTTGAAAAATATTACTATTTATGAACTTCTGTAAAAAAGCTGGATAGGTAAAGAGCCTTATTGGCATTATGGATGTTTTAAACATATTTAGTACTATTAAAAGAGATAGTCAGAGAAGGAAATTATTATATTTGATTGTAATATGATAAAAAGTTACTTTCTTTGTATCAGAGAATAGAATAGAATAGAATAGAATAGAATAGAATAGAATAGAATAGAATAGAATAGAATAGAATAGAATAGAATAGAATAGAATAGAATAGAATAGAATAGAGCTCTTACAGCTCTGTAAAGTAACTTCCACGCCTCTTCATTCCTCATAATACTGCTTTTATCCTGCCACAAAAGAGATACCAGACCTACCATGGCAGCCGTGCTGAGTTGGTTTGTGTGTATCAGACATGGCAGAACACAACTCCTTTGATCTATCTCCTTCTCAGACTCTGAGATGATTCTCAGTCTGCTCACCTCCTTCCAAAGTTCAGCCACTAGGTACACTTCCCACAGGTGTGCTTGTTATAATCCTCCATCTCCTAGAGTAGTCTTAGGCACACACTGCAGTCTGAAATTGAGATGGCTGCATGCTCTGACAGGAGCTTTGTCTATGTGTCTGGTTTAGTTCTACTGGGTGCTAGAAGCTCTGGAGAAGTAGAGGATATGACTTTCTGCTGCTGGTCACCATGCTGCCACACACCTACCTGCTGATAGATCAGCCCAGCTAATTCCAATGGATTCATATATATTGTTATTTATATTAATATATATTGTTTTTTCTTGTTTAAATCACCTGCACTGCTGGGTGCAGGCTGGGCCCCTTTCTGACTCATACAACCAGTGGGTCTGGGCTCAGCTGCTCAGGGAACAGCCCCAATTCAGCTGCAGCCTCTTCTTGTCCTCATGTATCCCTCATGTGTCCATCATTGCTGCTTTCTGCCATGGTTACTGCTCCTCATACTGATCCAGTATTCATTACAAGTTGGTGAAACTTTATGTGAAAAGAACTTTAAAACATGTGTTTTACTAGAATGAAGTCATAAAGAGGAGCAAAAATGGACAATGTTAAGATTCTTTCATGTCTGAAAGTGCCTGTAATAGAAGGTATTCTATAAAATTTCAAAGGTGTATACATAAACATATAGACATTACTTACTGCTAAGTGGGTAAGAGCTTAATATGAGATTTGTTTTCCAGAAAATGTCCTAAATCCTTCTCACCCAAGAAATGTTTCTCAGATCTCTATTCCTGTACCTTTGAAAAGAAAACGGAAGAAAAGTTAAGTGAAATTTTGGCTGCCACACAGTGAGACAGCATGAGACCACCCACAATCAGTGAGGTAACATAAACCGTAAATGGTTTGCCTGACTCCATCTTGTCTCAAATTGTGAAGAGATGATTTATGGTCAGAGTACCAGAAACATACTTGCAGGGAAAAAAGCAGGCAGCTAGAGGCTTTATCCATAAATTTATTAGGTTGGTAATAATTAGATTCTCGTATCTGTAATAGTTACTTGTGCACCTTTAATGCGGTTTTTAAATGCAGAATTAAAGAAATGTTTCTGTTAAAAAAAACATATGAATATTTATCTTTAGGACAGGCAAGTCCTTATGGTTGACTCACATGGGCTTTGGAGAGTTTAAGGCACACTCACGCTCTTTTTATTTGACATTTTCATTTGCACTCTTTTCTTTGAAATAATTGAATTGGATTTACATCACGGTCTCAGTCCATGAAGAAGCATTTCTTGCGTGAGATAAACAGAGTTACTGCTGCAACTCAGTAACTATACTACTGTCTCTGCTTTGAGCCACACATTGGTTTATAGAGGTCTATGAGGATGGGTATTACAATGGCAATTTAGGACATGTCTTTATTATCACAGGTGAGCAATCTGTATTGTTTCCATTCATGAAGTAATGGAGACAGCTGATCACAGAATGCTGAATGACAAAGATATGTAACAATTAAAAGAATGTAGAATGAAAAGAGGATAAAATGGCATACATTCTTGTATAGTGCAGCCCAGCAAGAAAAAAGTACAAGAAAATTACTGGATGAAATGTCGTTAGCTTACACCTCACATAACACACGAGTTTACATATCACTTTGGCATTTCCTTTTGCATTATACTCTTTTTTGATAAATCACAGAAGCAAAGATATTGATTAGGTATGTAAACTTGAGCTGTAAAAACAACACAAACACAGGAATGCAGTATTGACCTGTGTCTACCTGCCAGTAGACTAACAACATGTTCTAAGTACTTTTTTTTAATTCAAAAAAAGAGACTGTGGGCAAGCTTCCAAGGCGCATAGGCACGGCAGCTTGTGGCAAGATTTGTGCCACTCAGGACCTTGATTTTTCTGCCTGTCAGTCTCTTAGACTTTTCCTGTTCTGTTTTCTTCTCAGATTGATCAAAATTGCATTAGACGGAAGAAAAGATTGATGTGTACATAGTTTACAAATATATCTGTATGACAATCTCCAAAGGCATGTTAAATTGAATAAGTATTTTTTTGTATCAAAATTTTCATTGTTGCAGACTATTCTAATTTCATCTCTCAGGATGATTGAAATTGAACCCTTGTAAAACAACATTATATAGAAATCCAGCATGAAGCCAACGTATAATCACAAATTCAGTTTTCCTTTCTGAAGGGATAAACTACACTATTTAAGCCATACTTTGCACACTGTTCAATTCCCCTAATTTGCTATGTTTTACATCTGTGAGTTGTTTTAAAAAATAATAAAAACCCCCACCAACATAACTACAATCATTAAAATATATATGAATTACAATCATTAATATGGGGAATATGTGATCTTACTTTTTTTCTGTATTATATCCCTGAACCTTCAGATTCTCATTTAAAAATATGAACATTTTAAAAGTTGTACAGACTATGTACTGAGGGTTCACAAATTATATATGTGATGTCTTCCAAACTTAATTCTCAAATCCTGACTGTTCACAGTTGAGAGGGTGATAATTTAGTCATAGTGAACCAAGAACAATTAATTGCCTTGTTCATCCTTCTTGTCCTGTCACCTAGCAATGGATATCATCTAACCCAATATTTTCCTGGAGGAATAGAAGAACAGAAGAAGCTAGCATTTCTTTTGTTTACTGAGAAGTACAGCTATGAGGTAGTTACCCCAGATTACCATTTTGCAGGAAAGAAGTATCATCAGTTAAAATGGGATGAGAACGACATTTTACAAAACTGACAGTGAAATGAACTTGATGAAAGGATGGAAGAAACAGACAATGATATTTTATCACAACTTTGTTGCAACATGACTTTCATTCTGATTAGAACTATATAAATCATATTCAACACATAATGAATTTGGTTTTCTAATTGTGAAATACATTGCAACTAGCCTAATTTTAGGCAGATATATTTATTAATAAAATAAATAATTTTAAAAAGATGCCAGTCTGTGAGTTTGTCTCTAAATCTCTAATGATATCTGCTGAACTTGTAAAATTTATCCTAAGAGTGATACAATGAGGTTTTTAGGTTTGTTGTTTTGAGTTTGTTTTGTTATGCTTTTGTCTTTCAGTGACTGCATATCATTCAGTGTTGAATTCATGTATCTTTGGTTGAATGCAACTATTTGATGTCAAGTACATACATTAGACTGAAACACGGGAATTAGTTACAAAGGCTTATAAATTCACAATCGCTGTTCAGTTTATGTAGGGTCAAAATAGTCTAAACATATTCCAATTTTTATGACTTTGTTTTTAACACTGATCCTAATGTAAATCCCTATTAATAAACTGTTAATGCTAGCCTAACCTCCTGAGATATTTCATATCTACATCTCCATGGGTTACTGGAAGTTCATGAAGAAACATATATTAGGAAGAGTATTGATTTTTCATGCTATGTTTCTTCAGCAAATTTAGTCCTAGAGGAAATATAATTTTGAATAAATTATTTTAACATGTTTATTTGTTTTTAAGTATTAAAATGCTTAACTTGATTTTACATGTGGTAGACTATTCAGGGGAAATGTTGCTGTTTAAAGTCCTATTGCTGCTATTACAAAAATAAGAAACAGGTTACGTAAATCAGAAAAGGAAGGAATCTTCTTTAACTACATTGACCTGCCAGATGCTTTCTTTCATCTATTCTTAGTAAAGTATCTTAAATAATTTACTTAGAAGTATACTAGCTGGAAATAAATGTCCAATTTGGTTTTTTAAATTAAAAGTAAATACTAAATAGTCATTGTTTATCATTGTCTCTGGTTCAAATATCAAACCTGCGGACTATATTGGTGCAACATGAGAAGGTTGTTGAGAAGAAAAGGAGAAAGAGCAGAAAAAACATGCAGAATGAAAGTCTTTGGAGTGAGGCTTGAATTCAGGAAACCAAAACAGAAGAATACATACAGATTAATAATTCCACTTTTCATCCATCCACAAATCACAAGTTTACATTAAACTAGCAGCCATTTTAAATCAAATGAAATGGAAATGTGTACAAGAGACAAGACAGAAAGCTCTTTCTAAAAAACGGGACTATGTTTCTGTTCAACTGGCAAATGTATGTCACGTGATATTTGTGAAGAATAGGCCATGCAAGAAAATCTTTGGAAAAAAACAAATAATGAAAATGAAAGAAAAAAGAGGTGTTGGTTTGCATGTGCTGAATCAGTCGATGGAAGGTGTTGATGAAGTATCTCTTGCATATATTATTTTCCATCAGCTGAAGTCTCTCACCAAATGTTTTGTTTTGTGACATTCTACAAACTTTTCTCTTTCAACCAATGAAGACTTGATGAAATTTTATTGCATCATGAAAGACATAGTCCATCTGGGAAACCTGGCCCAAAGAGAAGTCTGAGCATGCAAAGCATTTGCACAATAAATCCCATGACTCAGGCTTGTGGATGGTCTGTATCCTCACGTTTGGAGAGCTGCTTTTTACAGACAAAATGATGAGGTTTTTTTCCACAGGAAGCAGACATTTTTCACACAAACAAGAATTACGCTGCTGAAAACCAGTTATCTGTAAAAACAGTTTTAACTGAAAACTTTGAACCATCTGTTTTACATCATCACAGTAAGTAGAATTTGGAGGTAGCTTGGTAAAGTGTACAGGCAATTCCAAGCAAATTTGCTTCTACCAGCTGGTACAGAACAGTTGACAAGTCTGAAGAGTATAATGTTCAGTCAAACCATTCTAAGCAATTCCATACCTTAAATAAGTGGACTCCAGTACATCCACAGTAAATCATATTTTTTTTTAGTTTCTATCAGTGCTAGAAAGCAAATCAGGTATCTGCTATTTGTCTGGGCGCTTGACAGTATTAATGGAAGAGGAGACATGGGATTTATGCTATGTACAGTGGGCACATCTGTTATGATATCTAAATTATGTCCTATGCAGTAAATAAGGTGACCTGAACAAGGCATACCACCTATGTTTCTACAGCTTGCTTCCTTATTATTTCAGTGTACTGTAATGTACATCTTGTTTGTATTCTGTCCATGTCTAATAAGTAGAGGGTTTTTCTTTATGGAATATCTTGTTTGTATGTATTGTCAACATGGTAATACTCAGTGAAAGTGATGTAAATTACATCTGTTTGCATACTCTGAGTAAGAATGTGTATGATCCACTTTGAAGAATCTGAAGGGAAAAATAAAAGAGGTATTGAAAAAAATGTTTGCTAATAAAATAAAATAAAGATACTTTTATGTATGAAAATTTAAATCTTCTATTTCCAAATATGGAATTGTAGGCCTGAAAGGACTTTCAATTGTTTTTGAAAGCAAGATAAGAATACTACAATAAATGTTGAATAATTTCCAGTAAGACGAGTTCCATGAACTGCCTGTCTAGCCTGTTGTGCTGTGTATCTGTTTGTCAGAAAGAGTTACCCAATATCTAATGAAAATACTTGCTATCAAATAAGCGAGTTGTTATGCGGAAAAATATCTAACCTGGCCACATAGCTATGCCAACAAGACAAAACGTTCCTGGAATCAAAAAGAAGGTAATGCCCATGCAGAGGACTAATGCTGATTTTAAACTGTGAGAAATGGCCAGACCTTGCAGATAAGAAAGAAATAAAATAAAAAATAAAGTTTAAAAAAAAAAAAAAAAGAAAAAAGAAAAAGAAGTGGCTTTGCAAATCCTGGCTAAAAGGGACTACTAAACCAAACATACTGTAAATCCTCGAAGTTGGATATCATAGCAGTGAAACTGGGACAGTGGAGTAAGAGTGGTAAAAAGCAAGAATCTGGGAGAGAAAAGAATGTGAAAAAGAATATATAAATGATGACAGTTATATAATCAGGGGGTCCCTGATGAGCAGTCATGAACCTGATCAATGCATCTTGAAGGACAATGAACCCTTCGTTTCTACTGTGTTCTTTCTATGACTTTCCTCTGGGGAACATGGAACGTATTCCCTCGTATTGGTGAGAGAAACACTTTTCATAACATTGACATGACATGACATGACATGACATGACATGACATGACATGACATGACATGACATGACATAAATGGAGCTAAAGTTCCATTTCTACCCTGTCTCCTGGAACATTAACTTCATGCACCTTTAGGGGACAGAAAGAGCAATTAATAATTGTATTCTTTACTTAAAAACCTTCTGTAAAGTAGACATCCTCTATATTAGAGGAGATTCTGCTACCCTTTACAGTCTCCTATAGAATCATAGAATGGTTTGGGTTGGAAGGGACCTCAAAGATCATCTCGTTCCAATCCCCCTGCCATGGGCAGGGACACCACCCACTAGACCAGGTTGCTCGAAGCCCTGTCTAGCCTGGCCTTAAACACTTCAAGAGAAGGGACAGCCGTAACATTTTTGATGAAAAATGTTTTTACCTAATTCAGTGTTTCCTCACAGTTTGTTTACAGTCCTCTTATTATTCATGTCGCATTTCTTTGGACTTTCTCCAATGTGTCCAAATACAGTACAGTAGCTCCAGCCCTGCTAATGTTAAATAAGGTGCTTTTTAAAAAAAAAAAAAAAAGTTGTTAAGGTTATGCTTATATCCCTTCAAAAGGAGACAATGTCCTGTAAATATTATGTCTGTGGTAGTTGTTGTCAGAACAGATAATAAAACTGGCCAGCAGGCAGAGCTCAGCCTCTCTGAGCGATTGCTTGCTAGACTATTCCTATTCTATATTCTCCTCTCTGCTGTTGGGCCTGCCCTGACAATAGTCACACTTTGAGTGATGCATCTGTTAATGAAACTTGTTTATTAACACTACCACTTGAATGCCTTCAGTCTGTGTTCTGCTATGGCTCCTACTCCTATCTCTTTAAACACACTGCTTCTTTAGTGCTTTTACTACACAGATATTCTACATCTTGATTTGTAGATTTGATTTCTCTTCTTAGATGTGTTTTGCACTTGTCCTAAATTAAACTCTTCACTTTTTATCTCAATTTACTTCTTGAGTGGAAAGCGAAGTGCATACTGATGGAGTTCTATGAAATGTCTTTCTTTTGTACTCAGCCTTTGGAAATTACTCATTGACTAAATTTTTAACGAACTCTATAATTTCATCTAGATCTTTCACTTGCCTGTATACAAAAAATGTGTGGATATCTTGCTGATTCAAAATATATCAAATCTACACTTTCATGGGTTCATAGGTCAGGCATAAAAGTAGTTATGGGGTTTATTGCAGGACATTATGATACATTGGAAGAGACATTTCTTCTCTTGAAAGTATGCAAAACCACCTGTAAAAATATGGGGTTTTATCTTCTGAGCACATTGAATCCAGCTTGGAGCTTTTAGTTCTTTTATTTTATTGAGATAATGGTTAAAACAGGATGGATCAATAAGTGCAAAGTGGATCCCATAGCCAAAAAGGGGTAAAATGGCAGAAGAAATGGTGGCTGGGATATCTAGAGAAGGAGAAAGGAGATTATATAGGCTAACTGTCTCTCTCTCAGTAGTGCAGCTCTCTCTGCAGTGGTGCAGCCGCAAGACTATTGTATGAGCAGTTGGTGATCCACATGCTTGATTTCTTCTCATGTATACAGGTGCACTTTGAAGTCTGTGATGATGTACCAGTCAGCTGTAGTAGAGTATCCGTGATTACTCAGGTGTGTATACCTCCATATGATGGGTAGCATGTGACTGCTATATACAATGGTATAATTAAGTAGTGTACACATAAGCAATACATAATTGATGAATACACATTTATTTGGCATGTACTGTATCATAAGTATATGGATAGTGTTTTGTCACGTTGACATGAATGTTATATACACCTGCAGTGGAACTATAACTTTATTGTGATAAAGGTATTGGAGCATACTGTCCAAGGGTGTCTTCAAAGCTAAATCCACATTCCAGAGGTGTCTGCTATCAGTGACTGATAAATCTGTGTTGTAAGTAAGACTCTATAAAAGTACTAGAAAACTTGGAGATGGTGAACCTCATCATGGTTGGGAACTCTGTGCAGCATGTCATGATCTGTGAGAAGGGATTCATCTGATGTTGCTACAGCTGAGGTCCCCAGCAGCAGAAGACATATGAGATTGCTAATCATCTTTTCTATAATGTCAATCCTTTACTCAATAAATTAATTAGATAGGTTTGGGTATCTGTGCCTTTCTTACTGACTTCCCAAAAGAACTGATATCTCCTCAGTGCAAAACAGACTCTCAGAGACTTCTGAAGGAATGCTCATTCTGCACAGCATGCTCTACTTGAGTGAACAAGTAAAAAGCGTACAATCCAGTAGGCTCTCTTGAAATCCTATAACCAGTTTGTATCTAGTTAAAATTTGAAGTATTTCTCACACTAATAAAAAGGAAAGCACAAGTATGGTGCAAATTTAAGGACCTCAGTTTAGCAACTGATTGTTTTGTGCTTATTTCATGCTGCTGAAAGCTGCTCTTATTTTCATCTCATGCTTTCCAGTTCTTCATGATCAAAGAATGTCTGTGTTTCTTAGGAGTCTCTGATAGCCCTGCCACAAAGCAGTGGTGCTCTTGTAGCTTATGAGATATAAATAGAAGCATAGAATAAGAGACCTAGCGAGGTTTTTCTCATAGACATCAAAGGCTAGCAAGATGAAAAACTCAGCTAGATAAAGTAATTCAAAGGATACCACAAGTTTTACTTATCTTCTGAGCTGTGGTAAAATGCCTTGTATAACTGAGCACCATGTATTGGTGCCTTAACTAAAGCTAGTTGTTAATATGCCAACACAATGCATCATTATGACACTCTAATGCCATTAATTAAAAGTTGGAATAAGAAGATAATCTACTTGACTCTTCCCACTCAAAAATGTGTTTTCCTCTACATATTTATAGATTAAGAAGTTACAGATGGAATAAAAGATAATACTGTAGCCCAGCATCCCAAAATTCTACTTATAATAGATTTAACACAATCTGCAACTAGTGTCTTACAGTTCTTCAACAAGTATGTAATCTAAACTAAGGAATATTCAAGAAACAAACTAAATAATTGACTAAGTACCATATATCAGAAGACAGCTGATGCCCCCATATTTCCACTTACAGTGTAAGGCACATAACTTTCCCTGAGAGATAGATTAATGCGTGTATAAGCACAGCCTCAGGGAGAGAAGATCTGCACAGTACCAGACCTCATGCAACAAATAAATAGAAAGTTGTGTAAGAAAAGTGAAAATTGAGCTTTCAAGGACCACTTCTAAACTGTATCCTGTAATGCCAGTGAAGATCAGAAAATTTACACATAGATGTTCTCTTTCGATACAAGAAGACTGGTGTAATCTATTATGGAGTTAGAAAATATACAAGCAATTTTAATACATTAATGAAATAAATAAATCCTTAAATTTTAATTATAGGTGGCTTTTCTGCATGTTTGGTGGGCTGGTTATTCACAAATGTACTAGGAGAAAGCCTTAGTGAACTGTTCCTTTCCCTATCATATTGTCCAGGAAGTCTGCACATAGAACTGGAAAACTGGTGAGCCAGTAATCATCTGTCTGCCATTGACTGGAACACTTGGGAACTGTATTTGTGATTGATTTTTTCCACTTTCCATTTACAGGGCCCATTCCAACTCAGGCTGATATTGTGACCTTTCCAGAACTCTCACTTTGCCCATAATTAGCAATGTCATGTTCCATTTGACGCTGTTCACCAGACTTTCTTTCAGCGCTTCATTACCTGACTGAAGTGCTGGGGTCTGAACCCCCAGCCCTGAATTAAGGTTGACATATGGGTGGTTCCCACAGCCCTTTAAGAGGAGGGGATGAGTTTACCTTTTGGCTTTCCTCCAGGGTGCGGCCGGCCTTGCAAGGAGAGCCCTTGGGTAAACAAGCCCCAGGTGCCCTGCATTTTGGTAACAAGTGCCAGGTGTCCTGTTTGGGGATAAAAGCTGGGCCCACTTGCAGGAAGGGTTGGAGAGTCTGTCTGTGAAGTGGACGCACTTCACAGAGTTTCCTGTTGGGGAAGGACCTCCTGACCACTCATGCAACCGGATCGCAGTCAGGTCTGGCACATACAAACGCGGGCTTTGTGGGGAGGCAACATGGGGTTACTTCTGTCATATGTAGCTGCCTTGTTCTCCTGGTTGTCTCCCATTTTCTCTGTGGGTTATCTCATGTCTCTGTTTGTTCCATCTGTTATGAGCGATACTGTGTCATTCCTGGGGTCTCTGGGTTGATGTTATTTGTGATCTATCTGACTTGTTTGTACCCCCAGCGATCCTCCATATACTGACCCCTTTACGTGAAATAGAACCTACTTACTGGATTGTTGTTCTACTGCTGGCTGTGTCTTTTGTATTGGGCCTACTAATTGGCAAAACACTGACAAGCAGAGAATGAGTTCTTTCATTTTTTTTGGTGGTTTGGGTTTGGGTTTGGTTTGGTTTGGTTTGGTTTTCCCACCCAAGTATGCCTATTTTTCCATTTGCATGACTTTCTGCAGCCTGGGACTTTGTGTGCAGCATCAAGGTATGAAAGTGTATGCTACAAGCTCCTTCAAAAGAGAAACCAAGAAGATGTCAAAGAGAACAGGGCCAAAAATGTTTGTAAGTCAATCAATAGAAAAAACCTTCTAAAGTGCTGCTAAAGATGAAATGTTGTTCCAAAATGTATTTAATCTTAGGCTAGATACTTATTGAGAGTATCTATATCAAATAACTATTTTAATTTGGCTAGTTTTTCCTCACACCATGTAGTAAGTCCTGAAAATAAAATTATAAAGAAGCATACACAGTTTCTTCCCTTCTGTTCTCATTGTTTTAGAGAGTTTGGAACATCTGACATAACAATAAACATGAAACTAACACTGACTCTCCTTACCTGTACACAAATACCACATTCAGTTTCGTCTTTGCTACTGCAGTAGACAGACTTCTGGGGGGGTTGAGATGTGCATATCTGTGAGAGACATCAGAGGTCACATATGACATAGCTGTAATCGTGCATCAGCAAACCAATGACACCAAGTATTCATAAAATGACCTTTACTGTTGCCTCCGTTT
Organism: Podargus strigoides; assembly: GCA_028020825.1. Classification (NCBI taxonomy): domain Eukaryota; kingdom Metazoa; phylum Chordata; class Aves; order Caprimulgiformes; family Podargidae; genus Podargus; species Podargus strigoides. Next base: position 64,558,334 of record CM051663.1, on the reverse strand, counting down.
GACAGTGGCTCTTCAAATCCCAGTGTACCTGCCTCTAAATTGAACTTTCAGAAAATCCCTAATAGTCTGATATTAGAATCATTCTGAGATACATCTTAGCTGTCCTAGTCTAATACTGAAATGAAAGCAGGGAGATGGTAAAAAATTAACAAGAAATGAAATTACATTAACATTTTAAATATTTCCAGCATAAAGTAAAACAATTTTCCATCATCCCTGGTTTTCTTTTTTTTAGCATTAACTGTGTCACTTTCTTGAATACGAGATACTTCTAACTAATGCAAAGAATGTGATCTAATTTTCAGTTGCATTGACAGGTACTGATTTCACAGAATTTTACATAGTCTGACAAACTTCACTTTCACACTGCTTCCCTTATACATAAATCATTTTATTTTAGAGCCATTAAGAAAGAGTAAGGATAAGGTCTATTTTTATTAAGTAGATGAACTCAAATTCAGTTTCTTGAAAAGTAATGGAGTGAGAGAAACTTCAGCTTTGCTAATTAGGTTAAATCAATTCAGTCTTCCTTTTAAACTATGGTGCTCATTACTAGAAATGTTTTAGTATGGTACACTTTTGCTAGTGCAAAGTAAAGAAGTCAAGAAGATTACTTTAGAATTGAGACTGAAGAATGATTACCACAATTCATAAATTAGAAACATAAATCATCTAAGAAAAATGGTCCTTTGATCTGGAGAAAGAGTAGTCTGTTCACTTACAAAATGTGGATTAAAAGCTAACTAAAGCTGGTACAAAACTTGTAAAAATAGCTCTTACTGACTTTAGTAGGCTTTAGATCAGATTTCATTACCTTAACAACATATGGTTTCATTGGTTCTGTTAAATGTTTTCATCACAAAATCCCATCTGCAGATAACACTTGTCCAGCAACCCTGGACAGCATCTTGAAACTGGATTAACAGAATAGCAAACAATCATTACGGTGCACAGGGTAAATCCTTGAGAAAGTATTTTAAGAGCCACTTTATTTAAATAGTAACTTGACTCCATAAGGCTACATTTTTATGGAGCCCAAATTCACATGCACAATCTTTTTGGGAAAATAAAGGTGTTGAAAAGCAAGGCACTGGTTCTCCTACTGAAGTAACAGAAGTTAGAAAATGAGCAGTGGATTTAATTTGTTTTGCTAAGTTCAATGACTGCACGACAACAGTTTTTCATTTCTACAGGTGTGTTAAATACCAATTCATAACAAATAAACAAACAAACAAAAATAAAAACAACCCAGGCTTTTGAAAAAAAGCACAATAATTGTGCAACTGTGCTTTTCAATTTGAGTTATTTTGAAATTGAAATATATTCTCTCCAATTGGAGACAGTTATTTTCTTTCCCTGAGCCAGCCTTTAAACTGAGAGGTGGAACAATTAGGAAACCAAGGGTCCAGAACAATATTGAAAGTTAAAGGACTAAGTGACTAAAATTAATCTTGAACTGTGATGTCCCTTTTCTCAGTGATATGAAAGTGCAGAGTTAACTTCTCAAGCATGACTTGGAAGACCTGGGTTCACTTCATTTCAATTGAGACATTTTTAAATTTTACCTGTGAGATAAAAAACAACTAAGGATCAGTGTGTCTTTGCTGAAGACGAATCACTAAAAAAAGGGAACTTCTCATTTGGGACAAAAGAGAAGAAATGTAAGGGAGATCTGTGCTCCTGTACTGTGATTTGTTCTTTTGTTCTTTAAAATAAAGAACATCATTATAGCTATTAGAATAAGAAACAATAACACAAACCCCAAGTTCCTCTACTTCTGACATCTCTGGTTTTTATTATCTTACTACATTTTGTCACCATAGAGCCTCATTATTATTCTAGTTCAGTTGTGTTAAGGACCTCACATTACAGCCATATATAAAATCTATCTGAGCCACATGTAAAATAACTTTTAAGTCAGGTATATAGAAGTGTTAGATTACTACATACATACAATACAGAAATATTTTGGAACTCCATTGGTTAGCAAACTGAAACAGCACTATTATTTACAAGTAATAGTCTTCTCTTTGTATTTCTGCAGAATTCGCCTGACAATATGCACCCTGCAGTATCTCTTTTAATACACTAAGTCTCATTTCTACAGATTGGGACACATATATAGAAACTGATAGACAGAATTTCCTATAATCTGGGTGGAGATATTAAAAATGTATGTCCGCCCATCATTTTGCTGAAGTAAATCTTGATCAGGCTTGAATCTTTGAATGAAAAATGATTGCATTAATTCAGTTATACTATTTAAAGACAGCGTCCCTGAAATTTAAAGCTACATCTCATTTATTTTAAAAGAACGTACATTTGTACCTAGTCACTGCCATAAATTAATTTTATATATAATACAAGTCATTATTGTATTTTTTAAATTTCTTTTCTCCTGCACCTCAGTGGATATAATAACCATACTTGGCTAGTACATCTCTTTAAATTCCACTGGCCTATAAAGCATTTAATTTTAAGCAATATTATTTTTCAAATACTGCTGTACATTAAGTTAAATTTTTAATATATTTTTCAAAATGTTGTAATTTGTAAACCTGTCAGGAAACTTCAGTGAACTCACTTTCAATATTTGTAACTCAGGCAGTCCTGTGACTAATCTGACAGTTTCATTAATACACATAAAGGGAGTTCTAAAGAAAAAAAATATTAAAAATGTATTTCTTTAGGCTAAATTATCCCTGGGGACACAATAGAAACATAACCGTCTGAAGCCATGCATTTTAGCACTGAAAAAAGTAGAAAAATACTATTATATATTAGTTTCAATCTTTTTTATGGGGAGAGGGGAATAGGCTGACTTTTTGTTTGTGCTACTTACTGCGAGCCTTTTTTCTGTGATGGCTGGGCCTAGAATTGGTGTGTCAAGCAACATGTGTAATACTTTAAGAATGCTCTCACACCTTAAAAGCTGAACAAATTTTAAATAGCAGTCACATTGTGCAATAGATGCTGAAGAATTCAGGATTTTTAAATAATTTTTTTTTTCTGAGAGGAAAGGTAACCCTTAAGACAGCAAACTGATGCATCTTTTCCAATAAATTTGCTTTATTAAGCTGTTAAATTTCAAACCCAAGAATGCTCATGCTTTGATTGGTCTATTCTTGTTGAACTATGTTTCTTTTTCCTTTTACTTTTCTGATGACATGCAGGAGAGGGAAAATAAACCCTCCGTAATTTTTATGAAATCAGAAAACGGTGTTTACTTAGAGTAATAGTATATCATACATAGACTCAGTCATGTCTTCTTCCTTATTTGGAGAGTCAAACTGTCAGTGATGCTAGTATGATCAACAAGTCAAAACGAGACTCCTCCCCTTTATGCTATTTTTGAACATCAGATTCCAAATAACTTTCCATTTTGTAATTCTCAGTGATGATCACCAACCTTTAGCATACATTTCTGGACTTTTACTTTCCTATTTAAGGTTGCAATTAGTATTAGAATTACATTTATGCATTATTAGGAACTGTAGGAGTGTTAAGTGTTACTATGAAGAGTACTTGGAAGACAGTGCTTAACTTTATTATTATTATAACTTTCATGACACTCTGTAGAGCTCAAGTATGTGTTCCTTCACCCATATACATTTTTCATGTGGTCAGAAGTGGTTTTGTGTTTCAGGCAGTTTCATATTTAATAGAATTCTCAATTTCAAAAGGAATTGATCTAATTATTTCTGGAACTGGTATGTTTCTTCTTCTTTTAAATATTCTAACATTGATGCTATATAATCTCAAGCCTTCACTGGAATATGTAATTTTTTTATATCTCTTATTTTTCCATGCTTCTCCTTTCAGTTTCCTTGCTATAAAATTACTGCTTCCCTCTGATCATCAGTTACACTGTTCTGAGAGAGCTAAAACAAAATTATAAGACCAAGATGTTAAAGTCTTCTTAGCTAGTCTTGTTTGAGACAAATTCATCAGGAAATTTATGTCATCTCTGTTGCAGACAGAGGATCCTGAAATTTCATTGTAGAATTAGTTTCCAAGAAAATTTAATCATTTATCTAGCTACCAGGTTTTTTTTGTTTATGTCTTAAACTTCTCTAACTTGAGTGATTTAAACTTAAGGACCTAAATAAAGTTTAAACTTTTAAAATAAACTTTTGTGTCAATATCTCTATCAATTTTCTCAATATTTCAATATTCAATATATCAATTTTTCAATATTTCTATCAACTTTAACCAGTTCTTTTTTATAGGAAAAACAAAACATGAAAAAAGGAATTAATTTTTACAAATATTCTACACATCACTGTATCAGGACATCTATTAATTTATGCATATTTTAGCACTGCTTCTTAGAAAACAGGACTGAGGAAATGTATTATTCATTTAACATGAAATGTAAGAAGTGAAAAAAACCCATTAGGTAGACATAAAATAATGTGAGATGAAGGAAAATGCTTGTAGCATGCTAGTAGTGCTAAGTTCTTGGTCTACACTAATGTTTCTTAATGTATCTCAGAAATAAATCACATTCAAGGGCATTAATTGGCCCAAGCAGGAATGAGAGGAGAAGTGAAAGCAAGGGAAAGAGACTGAACTCCATAGAGACAGAAAAACCACCCGTACTTGGCCACACTTTTAACAGAGAAATTACTGCTCTAGTTATTTTGTCATTCTTCTTGCATTTACACTCATTTTTGATACAAATATGTCTTCCTGAATAGCAAATGTAATGTAGTCGCATCGTGTTTTTCTATCAAGAAAAAAATCAGTTGTTCCCTCATTTAAATTCTTTCTGCCTTCTAGAGGAATAAATGGGGGTTTTACATTGAATCAGCTCAGGTCCACGCTGCCAATCCATAATGGCATTTTGATATAAATTATATATATTTTTTGACAGTATGCTATAATTGTTTGATATGCTCTTCCATGATACTTTATATATTTGCTCAACTAAGAACTTTTCACAGAATCATAGAATCATAGTATTTGGCCAGCATAGAATGGTTTTATTAATCATCTGCTGGTCAGTTAAGAATACAGACATTCTTACCTTGAGGACTGATTCTTCTGAGAAGGTGTATAGAAATCTGGTATTTTTAAACAGTTGAGGTTTCATTTCTGGATAGGCAGGATTTCTCTTTTTTAACTAATTAGTGTGATTTATTTTTGAACTCTAGAAAGTGGGTAGCATAAATTTATTCTCTATGAGAATTTGACAGTTCGAAACTTCGTTAGGACTTATTCAATAGTCCTTCCACAATGTGTCAATTTATTTATTCTTCCTTTTTCCATATTACACATTAAACTTCAAATTACAGCAGTACTTTATTTTTTGAAAAGAAAAAAAAAATTAGAATAAAATAGTGCAGTTCAGTTGGAAAGTATCTACAACAGTTATCAAGTCCAACTGTCTGACCACTTCAGGGCTGATCAAAGTTAAAGCATCTTATTAAGGGCTTTGTCCAAATGCCTCTTAAATACTGACAAGCTTGGGGAATCAACTATCTCTCTAGTAAACCTGTTCTTCAGGAAGCCTCTTCCACTGTCTGACTACCCTCTCAGTAAAGAAATGCTTCCTGATGTCCAGTCTAAGCCTCCACTGATGCAACTCTGAACCACTCCTACTGATTACTAGGAAGACAGATATCACCACCTTTAGTGAATCTTCATATGCAGACATATGACAGTGACTTCTCTTTCTGTATATTTTAGGTTTTCCAGTAGTACACATTTAGCTATAGTGCACCGCTGCCATCATTTCTTTTTTTGCATATACATGTGGGTTTTTTTGATGAGCCTTTTGGAGATGACTGATAAGTGTAAGACAATGTGAAATGGAGAAGTATTAATTTACAAAATGATTTAAAAAGTGAAAAAAACTGTACCAGTTAGGAAAATAATTATTTAAATCTGATTTGAAATTACCGTAGCTGATTGTTCTAGCAATCTTCTTCTTTTGCTACTGAATATTTATTTATTTATTTATTTACAAAATAATGTATCACAATAGCTTGCATGTTGGTCTATTTCATAGGAAGGATTTGCTGTATTCACTTTGGAGTCTCTTTCCTGGCTTCAGCATTCAAGAATAAATTACACTAAGGTACACAGTAACTGTAAGAAGAACCTGGAACACTGTGTTGTTAAAAAAAAAAACAAACAAAATATTTATTGGAGAAAACTATATTTTTATGCATATAGCACATATATATGTATTACATATCTATACACCTATAGATGCATATAACGCAAATAAATTGGTTTAATATTCTGAAACTTTGTCTTCTGTAGAGACTCACAGATCAACATAAGACTGATAAAATTTATATACTGTCAGTTTTTCAGATATGTTAGCAGTGGCAAAAAGCCTGAACTTTCAGTGCAAAAGATTGAAAATGCTTATTTCTGTGGTTATAATAGAATTTTTAACTGGAACAAAAGTGTATTTTTAATGTTACCTAATTTTAAATAAAAGATTACTATCAAAATGTTTTGCTGTTTACTAATGTTTTGCTGTGCTGTTTCAGAACTTGATCTGTCTATTTCCAGGGAAACAACAGCATATGGGAGAAAATAATTATTATTTCTTCATGTGTAGTGCTACAAGCAGACAGCCTACACATAGCCATGTAGGCATCTCGAAAAGAGAGAAAAGCCAAGCAATAACTCTTAAGTAAAAGCACTTTTTTTTGTTAAAAAACAGAAGGACGTAAAAATACACAGACTTCAGACTGAATCAGAAATTCATTGTCCAGATCTTATTTATAACTAGATAAAGACTAACTGCTGGTAGTAAAAAATCTGACCCTAATGTAAAAGTGCACGGTAAAAGCAAAATGTGATTTTGCACCTCTGTTGAAATTAGTCAAAACAGTAGACCTCTGGCTTTATGAAACAAACACAACCCACACCCACCCCACCCCCCCGCAATAGGAACAAAGGAAGGAGATTCAGAAACTTATTTTGTGTTTAATAATCCTTACAGCGAACAATTTTTTTTTTTCTGTTCAGACTCAATTGTTCATTTATTTATTATATTATATTATCTATATTATCTATATTATCTATATTTTCCTTTTGTTAAAGTTCATTAAGTTGTGGTCCTTCATATATAATTGTACACAGCATTACAAGAGCAAAAATATCTGTCACTTCAGAACACTAAGAGATTTTACTCCTTTTGTTCAAAGGCTATATGGACAGTGTGGTAAAGCCCCTAAAAGGTACAGAATGACATAATGAATTATTCTCTTGCTAATGACAGAAAAGCTTCTCGTGGGTTTCAAAAATAATAATAATTGATTACTTTTTAGTTAGAAGCTGAGGACACTTGTGAATCTGAATAGGTTTCATCAGACTTGAAGTAACCCTCAAAAGTATTTTCAGCTGTGCTTTTTAATTTTGAAATCAAGTTGGAAAATTCCACTTCTGTTTAATATAACTCCATATTTCTTTCATTGGATGAGTTTATGTTTTTTCTACTGTCTCTGCATACTGATTTAAAGATAATCTAGACTTGTGATGAAGGTTATTTTTGGGTTTTGATGCTGAGCAGGTCTTCAGCCATGAAGTAAATTAAAATAGACTTACTAGGAAAAGGAAATATTTATGGCATATATCAGTAGCAAATCTGTAAGCTTTTTCTAGCTCTTAAACATGGTTTTTAAATTTAGAAGCTTCACCTTTTTTGCACAATTTAAATTTAAGTGTAGCAGCAGATAAAATCATACCTGTAAAAGCAAACTTTCTGTAAGACACTTGGGAGACAATATAATTTTTTCTATCTGTGAGGTAAAGAGAGAGAAAAAAGGAATAAATGTTTAGCTGTTTTTATTTAGTTTGTCACTACATAAAATATTGTATTTAAATTGACACAGCATAGTGGTTTTCTCCAGAATTCGTTAACTCATTTAAGCTACAGTGGTAGGCGAGATCTGGGTAAGAGAGGTCACTTTCTTCAGCTCTTTTAAGTATTTTTTTGTTAGACAAAAGTGAGAGGGGACGAAAGAAGAGGCAGTGCTTTCACATTGTGTTTCATTCAACTGTAGCTGACATCAGCTTCAACTCCTGAACTTTTCCCTGCCAAAAGAAATGAGGCAAGTTTTGAATTCTGAATAATTTCCAACTCAATGATGAGAACAGTGTCTGTACCAACAGCCAGCTATGCAAATACAGAATTAGTTTGGACTGTTATTGCAGATGAGTGGTGACATTAGGCTTAGTTAAACAGGGAAAATTCACAAATCACAAAGGAAACATGTTTCAAAAGGTCAGCACAGAAGAAAAGCAAATGGATCCAGGAAGTACTAGAGAGCTACTTTTGAATTCACCAGTTCTTTCTATGAGTCCATCAGTTCAGAGTTCACTGGAATTTTTTAGGCCAGGCAGAGCAACCTACATCCATGAAACCAGAAGACACTAATATCTTTCCTCTCTCTTTTATGGAGGATACCTGGGGATCTGAGAGGCTGTAGCAAATTCCATCTGGAACACAAAAAGACCTGTGGAAAGGTAGATGTGTGTGGTGATAGAAACATGTTCTCTGTCATTAAGTATCACATCACATCTGCATAGCAACCAGAGAAGTGTTCTGCAGTATAAACTTCTTAAGAAGACAGAACACATCCTTATACTCAGAAGTCTCAGGAGGACTGTGAACTAGTCTATATTGCCTCTGTCTCCCTTGAAAAGGAGCAGACTGCTACTACTGCTGAGAGAACAGTGGGATATACCCAGGATAAAAATGAGTACTTCTCGGAGTAGCAATTGCTGAACAAGTGTATTTAGCCAGCATTATACAGTTTTTCTGCCACTTATCTCCCCCACACACTGTGAAGCATATATTCATCAAGGTGGGTATTGTCATCTCCAGCCAGCACATGTGTTCAGTTGTCTTTGGATCTCAAATCACAAAACACAGTAGCATGTACAAAGCTATCAGAAGGTAACTATGGAAAGTTCATACCTCCATCTTATTCTTTGTTTGCTGCACATAATATTCTTTCCTTTTACTATTGTGTATTTCTAAGACCAAACATGTTCAAAGACTTGCAGAGGATCAAACATCCTTTTTAACAATAACAATAACTTCCTCATAGTCCACTTTAAATTTTATAACAATTCATAACTGCAGGTAAGATTTGGAAACATGAAGTTGAATTGTGTCACTGAATAAGCACCTTGTACTTCCAGTGTTGTCAAGCACAGAGTGAGGAAGAAGAGTCAGGCCCTTAAATAAAATTTGACAGGCCCTTAAATAAAATTTGACAGGCCCTTAAATAAAATTTGAAAATTATGGTCAAATGACTTTGTACCAGCTTTGAAACCAAGCTCACAGTAAGACTTAACATTTTAAAAATCTGAATGTGTGTTCCAAAAGAGAAGAAATATAAAACATGATAATCTTCACATACTTTTTCCTAATGGAAGAATAATTCTGCTTTATAAAGTCTGCTGAAGGAGAAAAAATACCCAGCCAAGCAGAATCTTAAATAGCCCCAAAAACTTTGGTTGTCTCTTATGAGAATTACTCAGCAAGAACAGTAAATTTTCAAAGAGTTCTCATACTATTTTGATGTCTTAAAAAGTACAAGAGGAGCCTAAACTTCAGAATGCACTTTAATTGCAAATTAATTATAAACAAATGAAAAATGAGCTGATTTCTTCCCAAAACACACTTTTGTGTGTTTGTCTTCATAAACTGTCCAATAAAGGGATGCTTCCCAAATTCTTGGAATATCTATTACAGGAGTTATACAAATTGCCTTTTAGCGGACATAAATTCCAGTTTATGAATTCTATATGTATTAACTTTTCTGAGGTTATAGGTCTGGAGCAAAATCCCACACAACACCCAGACCAGAATCCTTAACTTCACTGAGTGATGAAAACCTCATTTCTATCTCTAAAGGGCTGATTTACCAACACAAAGACTGTCATGCAGATTAAGCTTTCTTCTTTCCTCTGTATGAGGAAAATTCTGTATGCTCTGAAATGATATGCAAAATCTTATTCAGTAATACCACTGTTCCTGCTCAAGACCTCTTATGAGAGACAAGTTACAAGCATTTGAAATTTAAAATGACTGTGACTAGACTTTTCCCTTCTTATGAAATTTGCCATACATTTACCTGCATGTAATTTAAATTTAGACTTAAACAAAATTAGATAAGTCTAACCAATGGTTTTTAAATTAAAACTGCCTGGTCAGTAACTTCAAACGTAAACTCATTGTTCTCGTGGGCAGGGGGAGTGAAAGTCAATGTTTTCTCATTCTGCATCTTCATCTTATTTCTATACCTATATCACCTAGCCGACTTTTATAAACAATTTCAAAGAATTGTAGGATTGCTTTTTTCTTCGCTTGATTGTGGCAGATACAGTCTAGAAATATGTTTAATTTGAAGTACGTATGTATCATGTGATGTGATATGTTTTATTAAATATTTATGTAATAATAAATTGCTAGATTGATGTTTTAATGAGGTTGAGAAAAGGATGCATAAACAGATGATGTGCAGTTTTGCTAAAAATCAAACTGAATGTCTTTATAGCAAGAAAATTTCCTTTCACCTACAAAGTACATTAATATGTGAAGAATTCATACCAGATTTTTTTTTTTTTTTTCCAGAGGACATGGTCAGTCACTTGGGAATTTTGTGAAGGGTATTTGAGAAACAAACAGATAATTAAAGAAAATCAGAAAAAAGTGGAAAGGAAAGAAGATTAATGGTCCTATAGCATTGCCAAAATGAATAATCCTGTGCTTATTTCTTGGCACATAGCACATTAGATGGTCAACATCTTTGGGCACAGTCTAAACCCAATCTGTCCCTGTAGCATGCGCTCTTATTAGAACTTAAGCCCTACAGAAATTAAAGAACATTATGTCTGTGCAGAAGTAGAAATGTGGGCAACAGTATATGTGCATGCCACATTTTCAGGAAAGTAAATATTGTAACTGTATATTCCAAGTCCAACATAGGATACTGAACTCATCTATGTGACAAGTACTGGATTCTGTACTGTGTGTTACTGCACTATTTTTCTTATTCTCATTTTCTTTTTTTTTTTTTCCCTATTGTTCTCAGTTAGATGTCTGTGAATGATTCTGTGACCTAGCAGTATGGATAGGCAGTGAGTCTCCCATGAAGTTCAATTCAAATAATAGAAAAACTTCTTGAAGTAAACTTATCTGGTTTTATGGCCAGGGTCTTCATCATCCTTATTCAGCTATGACACTATGAGGAGACCACATCATCATATCCGAAATGTTCTGTGCAGGTCTGCATTAGTTCCCAGTAGATTTCATGTAGACTTCAAGCAATACAAAGTAATGAGGGATTATGTGCCTGGCCTTTCAGAATGGCTGTTTCCCATCATGATGTCTGGGAATGAGACACTTATGTTGGGTGCACTTTTTCCACAAAATATCCTTTTGCCACAACCTTGAAGCTGAAGAAGAACAGAAGATTCTTTAGTGACTCTTATCTATTCTGTATCTATAAAAGAAAGGCTTAATATTTAAATGTAACATTTACTTCTTAATAAATTGGTGTGACTATGAAAAAGAGACTAAAATATTTTATTTAGAATTGAACTTATATATGCACTATTCAAGCTGCATTATTTACAGATTGCTAAGAGTAGGGCATACCACTTCGTTTAATGAGAAAAAAGATTGGTTTTGCTTTTCCAATGACAGATAAATTCAGATATTCAATTTTAGAAAAATCCTCAATGAGTTAAGGATTCAGCAAGTAAATATTGTGTACTGCTGTTTGCCTTCCTTCTCTGTTTCAGCTCAGTTCACAAGAATTGACTACATTCAGAAACAATGAAAATGGAAACTAAGCTCTTAGACTGTCTCTTGAAATGACCAATTTATGGGACAATCAGTTTCAGTTGTATTGGTGGATTTTTGACGTTGACATGTTCTCTATAGATTGGATAAAGGCCATCAGCTCACTTCACATTTGTGCCAAGCAACCTAGATGGTGACAAAGATGCTATTGAGAAGATAATGAATTGTTGTCAGTATATCATGTATCATACTCAAATCTATGCTGGGCTGTTTCTAGTCTCCTGAGCTGCATAACTCCTTGATGATCAAAGCAAAATGTTTCCTTTCATTTATCTATGCCTTTATTAAGCAATTCAAGGAAAATGACATTTTGTATTTGTTTTGTCTAGCCAACAGATCTATGTTTTATAAAAAATGAGAAGCAACCTATGCTTATTCTCAAATAGACAGGAGTCTGCGAAGTATTTTACATTGTTAGAGTCCCAGAAGTGAATGATAAAGCCTGATAGTAGCAGGCTCAAAAATGAAGATTTATTACTAGAAGGTCCTGTTCCAGAAAGGAACTTATATATAGTCTAACTTTTAGTGGATAAGTAGTTTCACCGAAGTCAGGCAAACAAGCCCACGTTTAAGTGCCTTCCTGGATAAAAGCCAAAATTAAGAACAGAGTAAAATTAGCGAACTAACAACTACTTAATGGACAGTATGAAACAAAACACTGACTGTATAATCAGGGAATATGACTGATTGAACTAGTGGTGTAAACGGATTCATGAGACATTATTATTTCTTAAGGAGAAAAGAACAAATACCATGAGAAAAGCATGAAAACCTGAGGCTTTAAACTAAGTATGGGAACAGTGGGGAGCAAAAATCTTTACTCTTTTTAAATAAAATGCATGTTCTCATACCTGCTTACATATAAGAGGTTGCAAAGTCAAACATTTTCGTTATTGAAATTAATTTAACACTCTGAACTAGCTGTGAATTGCACGGTAATATGCCAGAGAAATGTAAATTACAAGAAATGAACTGTCATTCTTGTTATTCTAAACAGATTACACATGATACACGTACCACTACAAGATACTTACACATAAAAGAATTTGAGCACCTGCAAACCCTTAGAGGTAACACAAATTCTTGCTCTAAAAGCAACATCTATGCTTCAATGTAGGGAGAGGCTAGAGGGAAGTTCTCAGACCATTTGTGCTATTTAGCTGCTGTAATACTCTTGAGGTTGGCACCATGCAACAGACAGTTATAGGAGGAGAAGCTTAATTCTGTGGGCACACATTGGTACTCCACACCCAACAATTAATTCTCTGTCTTTGCCTTCTGCCATTGTGTCAAGAAATCTTAATTAGGTGAAAAAATCACCAGGAATCTTTCCTAGAAGATATTCTAAGATATTTCCTACACAGCTTTGGATATTGGTGGTTACAATATGCAGGCAAGTTGTAGATTTCAGCAGTATCATAGAATCATAGAATGGTTTGGGTTGGAAGGGACCTCAAAGATCATCTAGTTCCAACTTCCTTGCCATGGCAGGGACACCTCCAACTAGACCAGGTTGCTCAAGGCTCCATCCAACCTGGCTTTGAACACTTCCAGGGATGGAGCATCCACAACGTCCTTGGGCAACCTGTTCCAGTGCCTCACCACCTTCAGGGTAAAGAACTTCTTCCTTATATCTAGTCTAAACCTACCCTCTCTCAGCTTCCACCCATTGACCCTCGTCCTATCATTACAGGCCCTAGTAAGAAGTCCCTCCCCAGCTTTCCTGTAGGGCCCCTTCAAGTACTGGAAGGTCGCTACGATGTCTCCCTGAAGCCTTCTCTTTTCCAGGCTGAACAAGCCTAACTCTCTCAGCCCGTCCTCATAGCAGAGGTGTTCCAGCCCTCTGACCATATCCGTATCCATATCCATATCCATGACAGCTCCATATCTTTCTTGTGTTGGGAGCTCCAGAGCTGGACACAGGAATCCAGGTGGGGTCTCAGGAGGGCAGAGTAGAGGGGCAGAATCATCTCCCTCGACCTCCTGGTCACACATCTTTTGATGCATCCCAGAGTACGGTTGGCTTTCTGGGCTGCAAGCACACACTGTTGGCTCATCTTATCATCCACCAACATGCCCAAGTCCTTCTCCCCAGGACTGTTTTAATCCACTCATTGGCCAGCCTGTATCTGTGCTTGGGATTGCCTTAACTCAGCTGCAGGACCTTGCACTTGGCCTTGTTAAACTTCATGTGGTTGATCTGGGCCTGCCTCTCCAGCCTGTCCAGGTCCCTCTGGATGGCATCCCTTCCCTCCAGCGTATCAACCACACCACACAGCTTGGTGTCATCCACAAACTTGCTGAGGATGCACTTGATGCCACTGTTTATATTACCAATAAAGATACTAATAGCACTGATATATCCTGGCATGCCAGATGACACCAGATCCCACAATTCATGTACAGAATGAGCTTAATCAGACTACTCATGGGAGTCATATCACATGTACTTTTTCACAATTGTACACATGTTCATCATCAATTAAGAGGTTCTTGTTGAGATTTACAAAGTAGAGTTATAAGAAATTGAAAATATATATCCTGTAGGTGATGATCAAGCTAGGTAGCAGAGTCGTTCAATTCTCTTAGAATGATGCTCTAAGTCATTGTCTATGATTAGCCCGTGTCAGGGGTTAAACTGTAGCAGTTGTTCTATCACTCAATGTCCCTTCCCCAGCTGAGAAGAAGAATTGAGAAAAAAAGGGAGAAGCCCCATGGGTTGAAAGAGAAATAGATTTAATGAAATAACAAAACTACTACAAATACCAACATAAAGTGTACAAGCTTATAGCTAACCTAGTCCTTGGGAGCAGCAGAAGGAGCAGGAGACCAAGAGGGAGGAGCTCCAGGAAGAGGAACCCTCCACCCCCAGTGAACTCCACCCTTTTACAATGAGCTTGATGTAAATGGTGTGGGATACACCTGCGTGTCAGCTTGGGTCATCTGCCCTGATTGAAACTCCCAGATGACTTTGAGCTGTTAGTAGCTTGTCTGCCATGGCTGGGCTGGGAGGCTACTGGGGGGGCACAAAGAAAAGGAGAAGTACATGTCCCACTCCAGGATGTCTCCCTAGTTTTATCTATATTTATAGTTACATTGAGGAGATTTAATATATATTTTTACATTTTTCCATGATGAGTGAAGGAAAACTGCCCAGTCAGTTCCTCCTCCGTTCATTGTCTCCCATCACAACTTGTCAGCTGGTTAGCCCTTATGAAGAACATTTGCATAAAACTCAGAAAGGATGGTCATCTGTGTGACCCTCTTGTGTCCCCTCCTGTCTTCACACAGTGGAACTAAACTGATTTTGCAACCAAAGTTCCTCTGAACATATGTCCCATAATATTAGCTGATAAAAAATTAAGTTGAAGAAATGCAGGTTGAACAACATTCATTATTGCAATGCATCTTGTATAATTAACCCACATATTATAGAACTGTCATCTTTGCTTTCATAGAATAAAGTATAACAAGAGAAAACAACACGTTGATATAGTCGTATGAGAGAGCAATATTTTGAGAGAAGGTGCAGATACATTACAGATTCAAATCTTTTATCTATATTACAATACAGTTGAATGACTATGCTTGCACAAATTTGAAGATATTTCTGCACTCTGAGTTTTAGTTGTATCTTCACATGCTGAAGTAGAATTCTGGTGCACTGCATCAGTTGTGTGTTTTCTGAACTTCACCTTCATTTTCACTCATTATTTAGCCATTTTACACATCTTAGCAAAACATTTTGTAGACTCACAGATTACTTACTGCTGTTTTACAATTCAACACTCAATGACCTCTGTAGAAATGCCAGTCAGATCTTCATTTTGTTTAACAATAGATAGATTAAGGGACTGATGTATTATGCTAGGTTACATATTCAAAAAGTTAAATTCTGTTCAGTCAAGCAAGTGAGAAATTATTCACAGTGTTATCTGGCTGTAAACAAACTAGGTTTGATCTACACTTAAAAGTGTTACTACTACAGTTATGTATGGTAGGAGTGAGAGTGGAAAGATCACCTGACTAATTGGGAAATTTCAGATAGAAGTGCCCTTGTGCTTTTAAAAAAGTTTATTATGGTAGAGAAGCAGCTTTGAGATGAGTTGAAATTGAGTTGAAATGTGGACTGTGCAGAAGTTACAAAGGGGACTGGAAGAAAACATGTCTTCCAAGGATGATTAAGCCACTCAGTGTGTCAGGTGGCACCCTGAAAAGGACTAGAATGCTGAGTCCTGATGCAGACTGCACTGGGAAACACAGGTTGGCACCCAGTAGAAACCAAATGAGTGTGACACCAGATGAGTGGTGTAGTAACAAGTTTTTCTAGAAGTAGGCAGGTATGCTGTCAAAAGCTGCTGACAATAATAGGGACATGTTCTGAAAGACATTAAGAATGGGAATTAAAAAAAAAAAGCAAAAAAGTTCAATTTTTTCTGAATTCAGTAATTGATTTACAACTTGCATCATTATTACCAGTAAATATATTGATTGCATATCTAACATGATTACCCATTTGTAGTAGTCTATGAGGGGTATATGTGAGAGTGTGTATGTGAAGGATAGGGCTTCAGAACAAAATCATGAAAAGATAAATTGTCAGTGCATAAATTAAAAAAAAAAAAATCTTTCAACGGCTAACATCAAGAGTATCAAATAAATTGCTTTTGAACACTTTATAACACATGTCAGCCATCTTATCACTGAGCAAGCCACATTTGAACCAAACAGCTCAGTATCACATTGAGGGACATGGCTGATGATTGAACACAGGTGTAATGGTTGATACGCTGTCACACAGTCTGATGTTAACCTAAGATCTTTGTTGAAATACTTATTACTGATGGCACAGAATGTAATTGCTAATTTTCTGCCTGAATGGTTACATATTTTCTCCAAATCTTAAGAGTTATTCATCCCTTTTCCACTGTCCATTTCTCAGAGTTTAAGACAGATGTGTCACTGGTCCACAGACCAGTAATTGAACCTGTCACTTGCAATCTACTGACTTCATTCCTCAGAAATGTATCCACTGCTTCATTCAGCTTCCTGCTTATTTTTCTCTAGGTATCAAATGTCCAACTTAAACCTACGCTAACAGATATTCTTTGTTTACCTTGCAGATTTCTGGTCACAAAACAGAGTATTCAGGAGTAACCTGGTCTGATTATTACTTTGCATTCATTGTAGACCTTTTGTTCAAAATAAGCTGTCCATTACTAGGCTAATTGTAATAAATGAATCGATCAGGTTTCAGGAGTTAGAGTAAAAACAAGTATTAGAAAATATATAAGTAAATGGCTACACAAAATTCAGACCCACTGAATTTTTTTTAAATCTTCCTAAAATAATCTGATTTATATCAGGAATTTTTACCCAATGGATAGCTACAGTTACAGAGATTCAATGACCAATGCTTTGAAAGCTAGTATAAAGCACAAGTGTGTCTGCAGAAATTTATAATGGGAGTGCTGTAAAATAATCATCACCACTTTATAAACTGATCTTGAAAGGAGTTCTTACCTACATAGTAATAATTAGGTATTTTCAGGCCAGAGGCTGTAGACACTTGTACAGAGGAGTACCTTAGTAAATGTAGGAGAGGCAGTGTGTTGGCTCTGTACTTTAAGGAGTGTTTGGATTGTATAGAGCTCGATGATACTGATGAGGTTGTGTGCTTATGGGAAAGGATCAGGGGGAAAGCCAATAAGGCAGATATCCTGATGGGAGTCTGTGGTAGACCACTCAATCAGGGTGAAGAAGCAGATGAAATATTCTACAAGTGGCTGGCAGTAGTTTCACAATCATCAGCCCTTGTTCCTTTGTGGGACTTTAATTTACAAGATTTCTGCTGTAAAGACAACACAGCAGAGAGGAAATAGTCTAAGAGGTTCCTGGGGTGTGTGAAAGATAACTTCCTGACACAACTGGTAAGTGAACCTACCAGGGGAGGTGCCCCTACCAGGGGAGGTGCCTCACTAGACCTGCTGCTTACAAACAGAGAAGGACTGGTAGGAGATGTGATGGTCAGAGGCTGTCTGGGACATAGTGACCATGAAATTATAGAGTTTTTGATTCTTGGAGGAGTAAGGAAGAGGGTCAGCAAAACTGCTACCTTGGACTTCCACATGGCAGGCTTTGGCCTGTTCAGGGCACTGGTTGAGAGAGTACCTTGGGAGACAGTCCTGAAGAGCAAAGGGGTCCAGGAAGGCTGGACATTTTTCAAGAATGAAATCTTGAAGGCGCAGGAGAAGCCCATCCCCACATGCTATGAGACAAACTGGCAGGGAAGATGATCAGCCTGGCCAAACAGGGAGTTTTTGCTAGAATTTAGAGGAAAAAAGAAAGTTTACAGCCTTTGGAAGAAGTGATAAGCAACTCGAGAAGGGCACAAGGATGGTATTAGTTCATGTAGAAAGAAAATTAGAAAGGCAAAAGCCTAGCTAGAAGTCAATTTGGCCTCTGTCATAAAAGACAACAAAAAGTGTCTCTACAAATACATCAACAGTAAAAAGAGAATCTCCATCCTTTACTGGATTTGGAGGAAAACATTGCCATAAAGGATGAAGATAAGGCTGAGGTACTTAACGCCTTCTTTGCCTCAGTCTTTAATAGTCAGACTAGATATCCTCAGTCTACTCAGCTGCTGGAGCTGGAAGACAAGGGTGGGGACCAGAGTAAAACCCCACAATCAGGGAGGAAGCAATTATAGACTTGCTACATCAACTAGACCCTCACAAGTCTATGGGGCCAGATGGGATCCACCCAAGAGTACTGAGGAAGCTGGCAGAAGAGCCTGCCAAGCCACTCTCCATCATTTATCAGCAGTCCTTGTCAATGGGAGAGGTCCCAGATGACTGGAGGCTTGCCAGTGTGACACCCATCTACAAGAAGGGCCAGAAGGAGGATTAGGGAGACTACAGGCCTGTCAGCCTGACCTCGGTACCTGGGAAGGTTATGGAGCAGCTCATCTTGAGGGTGATCACACAGGAAGTGCAGGACAACCAGGCCCAGCCAGCATGGGTTTATGAAGGGCAGGTCTTGTTTGACTAACCTGATCTCCTCCTATGACAGGGTGATTCGCTTGGTGGATGAGGGGAAGGCTGTGTTGTTTACCTGGACTTTAGTGAAGCCTTTGACTCTGTTTCCTACAACATTCTCCTAGAGAAGTTAGCAGCTCATGGCTTAGACAGGTGGACTCTGCTGATTTAAAAAAAAGGCTGTTTGGCTGGTCCCAGAGAGTTACCATGAACAGAGTTAAATCCAGTTGGAGGTCGGTCACAAGTGGTGTTCCCCAGGGCTCAGTAATAGGGCCAGTGTTGTTCAATGTCTTTATCGATGATTTTTTTGAGTGCACCCTCAGTAAGTTTGCAGACGACACCAAGTCGGGTGAGAGTGTTGTTCTGCTCGAGGGTAGGAAGGCTCTGCAGAGGGATCTGGACAGGCTGAATCAATGGGCTGAGGGCAATTGTATGAAGTTCAATAAGGCCAAGTGCTGGATCCTGCACTTTGGTCACAGTAACCCCATGCAACCCTACAGGCTTGGGGAAGAGTGACTGGAAAGCTGCCTGGTGTAAAAGGACCTGGGGATGTTGGTCGACAGCCAGCTGAACACGAGCCAGCAGTGTGCCCAGGTGGCCAAGAACACCAACAACATCCTGGCCTGTATCAGAAATGTTGTGACCAGCAGGAGTAGGGAGGTGATTGTCCTCCTGTAGTCAGCACTGATGAGACCGCACCGCAAATACTGTGTTCAGTTTTGGGCCCCTCACTACAAGAAGGACATGAGGTGCTTGAGCATGTCCAAAGAAGGGCAACAGGGCTGGTGAAGGGTCTGGAGCACAAGTCTGATGAGAAGCAGCTGAGGGAACTGGATTGTTTAGTCTGGAGAAGAGGAGGTTGAGGGGAGACCTCATTGCTCTCTACAACTACCTGAAAGGAGGTTATAACGAGGCATGGGTTGGTCTCTTCTCCCAGGTAACTAGTGACAGGATGAGAGGTAATGGCCTTAAGTTGTGCCACGGGAAGCTCAGACTGGATATAAGGAAAAATTTCTTCACTGAAAGGGTGGTCAAGCACTATAACAGGCTGCCCAGGGCAGTGGTGGAGTCCTCATCCCTGGAGGTATTTAAGAGTCATGTAGATATGGTGCTGTGGGACATGGTGTAGTGGTGACTTGGCAGAGCATGGTTAATAGTTGAACTTGATGATCTTAGAGGTCTTTTCCAACCAAGGCTGTTCTGTGATTCTACATGTGATAGTATTTATATAATCAAGGTCAGATAACTGAAGTTACAGATCTCAGAAGTCACTAGTAACATATTATTCAAACAGAATTCATGCTGCTTTTTCCAAGTGAAAACTGCCTGAAATTTTCATGAAATGTTCAGCTAAAGTTTTTGTTTATTTGTTTATTTATCTATCTATCTATCTATCTATCTATCTATCTATCTATCTATTTATTTATTTATTTATATGACAGTATTTTAAATATTACTCAGAAAATACCAGGATTATACAGATAGTCTGAAATCCAGAACACTACTGCATGCAGTATCTAAAAAATTCTTTTTGAAGTGTCACATTTGGGAGCTGTTTCACTGTCTCTTCACAAATAAATATTCATGGTCTTGTCAATGGCACCCTAGGTCTCAATTGTGAGGGTTATTTGGTAGTGGAGGCAGGATATGAAACAAATCACCTTCCACTCAGAGCATCAAGAACAGCTGCTGCTATTCACATCATTATTTTCTTAGTCAGACAGATAAATACTGGGAGCTAACACAGTTACACCTTATTCAGCTATTTTTTTTTTATTTTTTTTTTTTACCAATGTAGTGTACAATGTGATTTATTCAGAACTCAAAATAACATTTCATTTGCCCTCACTGATTTTATCCACTCCTTCCCACTCCCCAATACTTCTTCAGTTAGAAAACTGTTAGGTCATGTATAGATATTTTGGCCACATCAATCAACTCTAATTCACCACTGTTTTGAATACATTATACATAATACTAGAAAATGACTAAATAGAAAAAAAAGTAGTAATAGAAATATACTTGAAGGCACATGAATAAAAAATACACTTAAATGTTCCCTTAATGCCTCAATTTCATATTATTTTTAAAGACAATATTTTACAGTGGTGATATCATCTTTAAACATTATTTTTTTTTTAAATGCAGGACTAATTATAATGCTATTTAGAGGAGAATCCCTCAGCCTTCTCATGGTAACCTTCTGCCATTCTCTTAGAATGGGCACATATCTAGTAGTTGGACTCTTATCTTGCAAATTCTGCCCTATATGGGAAACTTCCTCAAGATAATTTTTTGTCATCTTGAAATCTACAACAAATTGAGGGGTGGAAAAAAAAAAATCCAGGGATAACATTTTAATAGTAAAAAAATGTTTATTGCAGGTTGAAATGTTCTGCCACTTTGAATTAGAATTCAAACTTCCAAGCTGAACTGCACTGAACAGGAACAAATTTGGGTGGACAGGATTGGGTGTTACATTGTCCAAAGATCACTCACAATGGAGCCAATGTGCTCTTTTTCATATAATTCCTGATTGATTTTTTCATCGAATTTAGGAACAAAGAAGAAAAAGGAACATGTGATGTGAAGATTTAAGATGTAGTGACATCTTGAGAGACTTTATTTCAGACACCCCACACTATCGCAATAAATGTGGTACCTCAGTTATATTTTGGTTTAGTTGAAGCGTTTTTAATTATACCAAAGTGTTAATACTGGAGTTTTTGAAAGAAAATAAGATAGATTTCATCAAATTTTAATCTTGCTAAATATCCATCATTTAAATCCAAAAAGCAAACCCAAAGGAAACTTAACTCCAGTTTAAATGCCTCAGTGAAACAGTAGCCAACTGCTGATGCAGAATTACTCCTATTTTTTCTTCTAGTTAACTGTGAGAGAATGAAAAATACCTTTAATGAACATGGTATTCCTGGATTATGTTGAACTGTACTAGAGCTCTGCACATCTTTTTGCTGTTTTTCTGTTATGATTGGTGTTACAGTGAGATAAGATATTTCTTTGTGTCATTCATACCATATATAAACAGGTCATTTCCAAAATTTAGTAGCTGCTTGTGCTACTGAGGGATTTTTTTAAAGCCAGGTAAGCATTTTTTAAAAGGTATTTATCTCAAGATTCATCATGTTCTGTGAATTGTGCACACAGCTCTTCAAAAATCACCAAATACTGGGCTCCTGCTTTGTCAGACTGTTCTTTCTCTGGAAAAAAATAATGTATATTAAACACTTTGTAACACAGCACTCATCAAGAAATTTGAGGGGGAGATTCTAATTGTAACTTCTCTGCAGTGCTAATTTGTGACCAAGAAATGATCTGGCATTGAAGGCAAGAAGGCCCAACCACAAGAAGGGGTTAAACTGACTAGGAGCATGAATGTCAGAGACAGGACTCCTTGCAAGACACTGAAGTTTCTCTTGGTGAGGAGATAGCAAATAGTCTCAGCATTGTCTTGCAGCCATCCTGGAGTGGGAGTGCCCAGGGGCAAAAGCTCAGGGGTCACTTCTGGGCAGCAGAGCTGGAGTGGAGAATGGACCTACGTCTGGGATGAGGTGCCCCATGTAACCACTCTCAGGAGTGGTGTTGGTGCAAGTGTATATAAAGAAACTGCTTGTGATGCATCTTTCAAGACTCCATGTCAAATTGCATATTGAGGTAGGATCCTGTCCCTTGCATTGTGCAGTAATTTTTTCTTGCATATTTAATCACAAATGTGTGTTTAATTCACCTCAAGGGGTATCGTTAAAATTCCCCAGCAAGTTTCCCAAGACAGTTTTTGGTTCAGTACATCTCATGGTTAGATCACACTGTGTGTGCTCTGCCTATCTGTCTTCAGAGCTTTTAAGGTCCTGAGAACCTGCCTAAGTGTCAGCCCCAAAGCTTTGTGAGACAACCTAATTGTTTTATTTGAATATTATCTTCAGTACTCATTTGCTGCTGGTAGACTAGGTTCTCATCATGAAGTAGATAGTGCTAATTAAGTAGTCATGTCTTAACATTAACATCCTTTATTTAATTGGTAATGGTCAGATGGAACATTAGGCTTCAGCTATATTAAAAGTCTAATAAAAGACTTGTACACATATTGTTTGTAAACATGAATCAGCATCCAACTTTCAAAATTATAATTGGAAATTAAATTTTCATTTCTTTAAAAATATTTTTCTGGGGCACACAAAGGTAGTCCTGGTAAAGCAGGAGTCTCTTTGTTTACAGTCATTGTACTTGGGTGGAAGAGGAAGATCCAAATGATTTTGAATCATTCTGGTGTTATGAATTTATTTTTTTTTCCCAAGTTGTTCTGACTAATTAGCAGATTTTGCACTCATGATTAAGAAATGTGACACATTTTATTAATTAGTCTTCTACCCTGAAAGACTTCAGTTGAACTTCTGGTTTTAAAAGCAGAAATAAATACTGTGTTCTGATTTTAATACCTAACACATATTTATCCCCATTTGTCCCCCAAAATTCCAAACTCAAGTCTAAATGACTGGTAGGACACACTAAAAGGAATATTTTTTTAAGATTAAATATTACACACTTAGAGTACCTTGAGCTCATACATATCAAAATAAAATTTGTAATTAAAGGCAACTAACGTTACCAGGTAACCAGTTCTCATTATTTTCAGGACAATAATATCAAGAATAACAGTTCTGGGAAAAATAGTGATGATAAAGGTTCATTTAGGATATTTTAAGTACATTGTGACATATTCAGTTAAGGAAGGGTGACCTGAGAGAATAAGGGTCATTCTTCAAATCAAAATTAACATATGGATGTTCTGTGTAATAAAATCAGACAGATGGGTGACATCTGTGCTCTATTCATGATGTGTAGAGGATAGGAAGGAGAAGGCAAGATAACAAGAAAGAACTGAAAAGCCCAAAACAAATGTTTGCTCTGATGGACTCCTCTAGAAAATTTCCCACATCCCAGAAGATGACACTTTTAGAGCAGCCTTCAAATAAGATTTACATAAGAAAACAAAAAAAAAAAAATACACCCCTTCCCCAATTATTTTAAGATAAAATAACTTTAAAAGAGATGGTTGATAAAGACAGTGGTGAATCCTTTCATTTTTTATTTTCTATTCTTATTTATTTTTGTTTGTTTTCCCACTTTTGGTAGATATGTTTCTCCTACCCTAATCTAGAGTTAGCAAAAGTAGATTGAAGTAAAGACAAGTAGGAATTAATTCATCCACACAGATGGAAAACATTGTGCAGATCGATGAGTTTTTGTACATGTGTACCAAAACAAGATTTTCTGAATGGTGTTTAACTACATTTCA
Source organism: Podargus strigoides (assembly GCA_028020825.1). Classification (NCBI taxonomy): domain Eukaryota; kingdom Metazoa; phylum Chordata; class Aves; order Caprimulgiformes; family Podargidae; genus Podargus; species Podargus strigoides. Next base: position 64,534,135 of record CM051663.1, on the reverse strand, counting down.
ACACAGAAAAAAGCAGAATAACATTCCTCAGTGCCATTTCTATGTGTACAAAAATACTTGCAAAATTCTCTGTGGATGATTCAAAAATTGAAGTTAGAATCTCATTCTGGGCCAAAGGTATGTACTATTATCAACACTCGGTCCGTTATCCCAAAAAACTGAATGAATAAGAAAAAAGCAGTTTACTGCTTGTATGGTTCCTAATAAATCTGACTCCTGGGGTTCAAGAGGCAATGCCAGCAAGTCACCCGTTTTCCAAAGATGGTTTTTATACCATGTAGAATTTTCCCCTGCTGTCTGTTGCCACTGTTTGTTACACCACCATAAAGGCTGCAGGATTCCAGGTTGGAACAACTGGTTCTCACTGTATCATTGTACAGGGAACCCAACTGCTATGTATTGAGTGGAATTCCTACCAAACGGGTATGGAATGGATCTGTGGGTGTGGCAAGGGAGATACACAGTGTTTCAGACTGTGTTTCATTGGCCAAGGTGAGCCACACATTTTGTTGGTTCAGCATTCCTCCTGCAAGTCCAAGTGGCACTCTGCTTGCAATGATGAGGAGACAACATAAGGTCACACACAGCGGGAAGGGATCCATTGCTCTTCTGAACGTGTGGAAACACAAGCATAAACCCTTCCCCATGTTATAAGGTCCATGGGCCTAATCCAACGCCCTGTAGTTAAGTCCTTGACTAACACGGGGGATTTATGAGGGCTCAACACTCCAGTTGTATGTTGATGCTCAAATTTGCTTCGCCCTGTTTCATCACAATTCAAAAAATTAAGAATGTATAGCGCTTTCCAAAGTCTGTCTTGTGGGCTGGAGAGAGTTTCCCCCTTATTTTGTTTAGAGAGCATGTTTTTCAAGCTATGATGTGCATGCTCTGCAATAGCTTGTCCAGTCAGGGAATGAAGTGTGCCAGTGGTATGGGACACCCGCCATTCATTGAGGAATGTGTGCACCTGCACAGAACAATAAGCAGGGCAATGATCAGTTTTTATACAACGAGGAATACCTAAGACAGCAAAACAGGTCAGCCAGTGTTTGCAGACATCCCATGCCTTTTCACCTGCATGAGTTGTAGTGACAATAAATTGTGGGTATCACAGTGGAGTGGGTGTCAACAGTAACATGAACATATTTTTGGCGGCCAAATTCTGCAATGTGTGTGACATCTGATTTCTATAGCTCATTTGCTATCAAATCACAAGGGTTCACCTCTTCCTTTGAAGGAAGAGGGGCAAAATATTGACAATCAGGGCAGGACATAACAATGTCCCTGGCTTGATTAACTGTTAAATGAAACTGTCGCTTTCAGGCACTTGCATTCTGGTGAAGAAATGAATGTGATAGTTGAGCTTGTTTAAGAATGTTTGGGACTACCGCTGGCATGGCTGCCACATCTGCTTGTCAATTGCCCTCAACTATGGGCCCTGGGAGATCTGTGTGGGACTGTATAAGAAAAATATAATAGTTAGCTTGGCTATGGTTTAAAAGGAACCACAAAGTTTGCAATTCTGCAAATAAAAAAGGGTTAGTCACTTCTCGAAGAAAAGACGCTTCTAATTGAGTAACAATTCCTGCTGCATAACTGGAATTGGTTACAATGTTTATGGGTTTAGTGGTGTTTTGCCAATTACTAGGCTTAGCACAAAGGATGCAGCCAGCAGAAAAACAAACCAATAACCAGATTCTATTGCACACAAAAAATTCAGTATATGGGTGAATCCTGGGGGTACAAATAAGTCAATCAGATTACACATAGCTGACATCAACCCCAGTGACCCCAGGAACAATACAACACGGCCAACAATCGGTGGGACAAACAAAGAAACGAAGTCTCCCATGGTAGAGATGGGAGACAGCCAAGCCAATAGATGGATAATATAGGAGAGAGGTAGCCACATGTTCTCACAAAGCCTGCGTACACCAGCACCAAACCTGACCTGGGCCCAGTTGCAGGGAGAGTCAGGAGGTCCTTCCCCAACACGGAAACTCTGCAAAGTGCATCCATCTCACAGATAGACACTCCACCCTTCCTGCAAGTGGTCCCAGCTTTTATGCCCAAAACAGGACACCTGGCACTCATTTACCCAATGCAGGGCACCTGGGGCTTGTTTACTCAAGGGCTTTCCTTACAAGGCCAGCCGCACCTTGGAGGAAAGCCAAAAGTCAAACTCATCACCTCCTCTTAAAGGACCATGGGAACCACCCATATGTCAACCTTAATTCAGGGCTCGGGGTTCAGACTCCAGCACTTCAAGTGGGAAACAATTCAAAAGCGAAACAGATTGCTATCAACTCCATCACTTGTACCAAACCTCAGTTTATAGTCTGCACATGTTGTTTCCATTGCTTTGTCTCTGGATTTTTCCATGTTATTACTGCCTTTTGTGACCAACCAGTTGCATCTGTGAAGACAGTGAGATGGTCTACGGGTGTCTTTTGATAGCGGTTTATGGCAGCTAAAGACAAGCTACCAATTTCTGCCCAGAGACGATGTTTTGGGTGAGCTGGCCAGCATAATCAGCAAGGGCGGTCTGAAAATTAATGTCCTTGGTCATTAGCCAATTCAAATTTTCTGTTGTCACTGGTATACAAATTATCTGTAGATCACAGCCATCCAGGGTTTGCAGTCGTTCCCTTCCCTTGATAAGTTTGGGATACATCTCATTAATAGTCCAGGCAATTTTGGGTAGCGAGTGCAGCAAAAAGAGCCATTCAAGCACTCGTAGTTGGTAATTTAACAAGTCATCCCATTGAAATAAGACTGCAAAAGGTTGAAACTTGCTAGCTACGATCGCTAGCCATATGGGTAGGTTGAGATTTCGCCGCCAGCTTTGTCATTGTTCTGGGGCATTAGCACAGAGTTGCAGCGCTTCTTTTGTGCCTTCAGTCAGTGTCCACATGGAAGTTAGGGTTGCATTGCCTTTAAGAAGGTCAAACAGTGGATGCAATTCTTCCATGGAAAGGCCTACAACAGGTCGGAGCCAATTGATAGCTCCTAATAAACACTGTAGGTCATTCAAAGTCATTTCATCTAATACTTTAAACTGCAGTGGTTGTGGGTGTATTTCTTGCTGTGTGATTCACCAACCGAGATAGTTCCACAGTGCTGGTCTCTGTATTTTTTCTGGTGAAATTTGGAGTCCTGTGCTTCTGATAGCATCGTTGTGGTCTTCCATCAAGGCATGTAGGTCCTTTTCTTGAGCTGTTTCTACTAAAATATCATCCACGTAATGATAAATGCAGAGGCTGGATACTGTTGCCTCACGGGTTGAATTTTCCTGCATGGACATCTGGAACGACAAGTCAATGGCCCCTATGAAAAAGTCTGCAGCTGTCCAGAGGAAATTTGCACCATAGTGCCAAATTGCCCGAACACATCCCGTCCCCAAAGTGTACAAGAATGGGGACCACAAATGGGGCTATTCAGGCAATTTGGCCTTCGGGCCCTACTACTGTACGTAGATGGGCACTTTGTCTGGGTCTCTGCACACGACCAACCGCGAGGATGGTCAATGGTGGAGAAACAGTGGCCCAAACAGAAGGTCATTTTTAACTTTATATAATGGATACATCGGCTCCTGTATCTACCAAACCTTTAAATTTGTGCCTATCTATGCAACAAGTTGTCATCAGTTGTGATGTTTTGATGGATTGAGCCCCCCAAATTTGTGGCTAGTCTGTGCTCCCAAAGCCTCCCTTGCCTCTTTTACCAGTTCCAGGAGGGGAAGCATTGTGAAAAGGGACCAGCTGAGCAAGACACTGTCCCTCTGGGGTATAACAGGGTGGCCCCGGTGTCCAGGCCGTAATCTGAATTTCTCCAGTGTAATCTGAATCAAACACTCCAGGTAATACAAACAAACCCATTTTCATTGTGGAAGATGTGCCAATTAATAATGCATGAATGCCAGCACCTAGAGGGCCCCATACCCCTGTGGGTATTAAGGCTACCTCGGAGGATGTCAAAGTTATTCATTTGCTAGCGGCCAAGTCCAGTCCTGCACTCCCAGCAGTTGCTGGGGTGAGGTCACGGGCCAGGAGCCTTGCTTCATATTTATTTGATTGGGCAGGGTGCACGAGCTCGCCCCCTGCTTCCCGTTTTCCTGCGGTAAAGGCTTTCTTCTACCATTAAAGCAAGAGCAACATTCATTGGCCCAGTGCCTGCCCTTACCACATTTAGGACAGTCTCTTGGAGGAATGCTTTTATTGCCCTTTGTATTTTTTGGACTGTCTTACTTAAAATGATCTGATGCCCCACAATGAAAACAGCCTTCCGTCCCCTTTTTTCCACTGCCTACTTGTAGCTGCGCAGCTAATGCTGTAGCTGAAGAAGCAGTATGATAGTCTACTGAGCCAACGTTCTGACACGCATGAACCATATCAGCAATGTTACAAGTGGTGTGATTCCAGACAGTTTGCAAAGCTTGCTAAATATCACTGTTTGCATTTTCAAAAACCAATTGCCGCAGAAGCAACTCCCTAGCTGCCTCATTATCAACCTGACGCTCCAAAGCAATTTGCAAGAGGTCTGAAAGAGCAGGAAATAATTCTGTTGGTCCCTGAGGATTTTTGCAAAGGACGCATCCGTGTCTTTACCAATATCAGGAATTTTGTGAATCGCCTGCAGGGCTATCTTTGCTATTACTTCATATACATCCCTAGGGTACGCAACTTGTGCAGCAGGGCTAGACTGCAGCCCTTAGCCTGCTAAGTGGGTGTAGCCTATACCTCTCTGTCTGTGCTTGTTATCAGCAGCTTGTATGGTGCATGCCTCTTTATAATCAGAAAGCCACACAGTATACTGTGTTGCTGTGAGTGCCATTTTAAGCAAAGACTTCCAATCGTGCGGAGTAAAAATGTAAGACAAACTTACTGCTTCTAAAAAATTATAGACAAAAGATGACATTACCCCGCTCTTTTTTACTATCTTACAAAGTTCCTTTACAATTTCATAAGACATGGCTTGAAATGCTGGGGATAGCTGAGTAAGAAAAATAACAGGGCATGCCGTGACCACTTGAAAAATCACCTGCTTGCAAAGCTTCCTCCTGGCATTTCGACCATCTGTTAGAGACAGCATTTACAGGAGATCATAGGTTATTGTCAGGTCGATACAGGTCAGGTTCCTGCTCAGGATCAGCTAGACCTGGGTAAAAGGGACCCTCAGGCGAACCGTCCTACTTGTTAGTGAAAAGGGCAGTTGCAGCTGGAGCTGAAGGGGAACTTATCTTTGAACAGACATCCGCCATCTGGGAATCTGCTGTTTCCTTGGTTTCTTCAGCCAGTTTGCAGCACCCATCTTCCACAAGGGGAGCAGAGGGCACAGAATAGACAATGGATGTTTTTACAGTCTCTTTTTGAGTTGCTTTCAGCATGGCTATGATTTCTGCCCAAGCAGCTAAACGCTTACAAGCAGAAAAGTCTCCAGTCCTGGTGGATTTGTAAAGTTCCTGCCCAATTGTCTGCCAAGCATCTAACTGAAAAGTCCCATCACTTGGAAACTGGGGCACATCCAGTACTGGGCATCACCACTGGTCTGATTATAAAGAGGCATGCACCATACAAGCTGCTGATAACAAGCACAGACAGAGAGTTATAGGCTACACCCACTTAGCAGGCTAAGGGCTGTCCTTAACATCACTCTGAAAGTCCCTGTACAGGCGCCATTTGTGGCAAATGAAGGCACAGACTCTCCAAGTGGTGCAAAAGGAAAGACCCTCTATTAATACATCAGCTCATATTTATACTGTTACTGCAGCTCCTGTCTCATAGTTAAGCTACTCCCTAGCTTAGCAGTTTTCTTCTTCTGCTCCTATCAGCTTGCAGGCTAGCTAAGCATGCACCGCTTCCTCCAATCAGTTTCTTGTTCATGTGCTGTTCATGCGACAGAAGTATCTTCTTGTTATTTCTTCCTCTTTTTTTCACGCATGTACTGCACGTAGTACACGTAGTTATTTTCTCACTAACTTGGCCTTGTCTTGCTTCCCCACACAACTTTACTATTCATGTATTACTACTACTGTGAAAAACAAGTTTCCCTCCACCTTCTCTGCTTTGGCTATTCTACAAACCAAAATACCTTTAAAATAAATCTAGATTAACTGGAAATTCCATTAGGACATACTTTGAGACTTTAGATAACTTCTTAGACCATCATTATATAATTTTGTTATGTAGTATTTACAAATGGTACAGCACAAGATAGAAAAATACAATTTAAATTCTTTTTCCTATAACTCTGTTCTGGCTACTGGAAATCTCTTCGACCCTCGACATCTCATTGTAAGGAAGAGATTATTAAACTCAGCAAACTAAAACAAATTAAGAAATTATTAAACTTCAGCAAACAGCATAAAAATATCATGAGGCTGGAGAAACTGGCATAGATAAAAAAATTAAGAACAACAAATATGTATAAATTGGTTATGAAAGTAAAGGAGAGACAGTTACAAATCTTAATAACAGTCAAGGTGTACTGTAAGCACCAGAGGGAGATTCTTAGTTTTTGAGAAGTTCAAGAATGAAAATATTTAAGCTGAGTACTACAAAACACTTTTTGATAGCCAAATACATTAATCCATTGAATATTTTCCTAAAAGAATGGCAGAAGCTCCTAGGAGGAGGACCAGGATAACTGCAGGACTGTCAGTCTGACCTCGGTGCCAGGGAAGGTTGCGGAGCAGATTATTTTGAGTGCCATCACACAGCACGTAAGTGACAACCAGGTGATCAGGCCCAGTCAGCATGGGTTTATGAAAGGCAGGTCCTGCTTCACTAACCTGGTCTCCTTTTGTGACAAGGTGACCTTCTCAGTGGATGAGGGAAAGGCTGTGGGTGGCTCAATGTCCAAGTGCAGACCGGTGACAAGTGGTGTCCCTCAGGGATGAGTACTGGGACCGGTGTTATTTAACATCTTTGTTGGCGACATGGACAGTGGCATCAAGTGCATCCTCAGCAAGTTTGTGGATGACACCAACCTGTGTGGTGTGGTTGACATGTTGGAGGGAAGGGATGCCATCCAGAGGGACCTGGACAGGCTGGAGAGGCAGGCCCAGATCAACCACATGAAGTTTAACAAGGCCAAGTGCAAGGTCCTGCAGCTGAGTTAAGGCAATCCCAAGCACAGATACAGGCTGGCCAATGAGTGGATTAAAACAGTCCTGGGGAGAAGGACTTGGGCATGTTGGTGGATGATAAGATCAATATGAGCCAACAGTGTGCGCTTGCAGCCCAGAAAGCCAACCATACTCTGGGATGCATCAAAAGATGTGTGACCAGGAGGTCGAGGGAGATGATTCTGCCCCTCTACTCTGCCCTCCTGAGACCCCACCTGGATTCCTGTGTCCAGCTCTGGAGCTCCCAACACAAGAAAGATATGGAGCTGTCATGGATATGGATATGGATACGGATATGGTCAGAGGACTGGAACACCTCTGCTATGAGGACAGGCTGAGAGAGTTAGGCTTGTTCAGCCTGGAAAAGAGAAGGCTTCAGGGAGACATCGTAGCGACCTTCCAGTACTTGAAGGGGCCCTACAAGAAAGCTGGGGAGGGACTTCTTACAAGGGCCTGTAATGATAGGATGAGGGTCAATGGGTGGAAGCTGAGAGAGGGTAGGTTTAGACTAGATATAAGGAAGAAGTTCTTTACCCTGAAGGTGGTGAGGCACTGGAACAGGTTGCCCAAGGACGTTGTGGATGCTCCATCCCTGGAAGTGTTCAAAGCCAGGCTGGATGGAGCCTTGAGCAACCTGGTCTAGTTGGAGGTGTCCCTGCCATGGCAAGGAAGTTGGAACTAGATGATCTTTGAGGTCCCTTCCAACCCAAACCATTCTATGATATGATATGATATGCTGTTTACCTGAACTTTAGTAAAGCCTTTGACAACATTTCCCACATCATTCTCCTTGAGAAACTGGCTGCTTATCATTTGTACAGGAGTATACTTTGCTGAGTAAAAATCTGGGTGGGTCACCAGGCCCAAAGAGTTGTCATGGATAGAGTTAAATCCAGTTGGCAGCCGGTCAAAAGTTCTTTTTTTCTTTCTTGCTTTCAGGTATTTTGAGAGTTATGTTTCTGCTAGAGTTAGATCTGTACTAGTGCAGATGTGACCGAAAAGCCCAGGCACTCTTTTACCAAGATCTGACCCAAACCAAAACCATGAATTGCACTTGATTTACAGTACATCTAACACACCCAGGAAGACATAACACTTCAGAAAATATAATGATGAATGTCACATCTGTGTAAAACACAGAAGAAGAGAATTTTATATATATGTGTGTAACATACCATAACCTGTTGGGCAGGAGTATGTTTCATTGTGCTGGGTGATGATTTGCAACTCTCAGGAAGGAATTTAACATTCATAAGGCAGGGAGAAAGAAAGAGAGATAATGTGATGAGGTAGTGTTGACTTGCTGTCTGACTGATACAGTATTTTTCCTGAGAAATTTTAACCCTGTCAAACTGAGGGTGTAATTTAGGCTAAGTTTGCTATCTCCTTGGAAAAAGCTTTCATATGAAATTGCAAATGATATTATATTATCCAATAAGGAGTTTATGTTCCATTAGAATTAAGGAACGTTTTCTTCATCCTGACTGAATTCAGGTATAAACTATTCATCCTATTCCCCCTCCAATGGGTAGGTATCTCAGCTCTTTGTTGTTCCTGAAATAGATGTCTAGGTCTGCTCCTGAACCCAGACCAATAAAATCTAACATATTACATAACATTTCCTATATATCAGAGTACATTCAACATATTACCCCAAGTTAGCTAGTTCATGCTTATTTGTTCCTAACTGCTGGTCTTGTCTATGAGACTTGTAATGCTTGCTGACAGTAAAATATTTTAATGTCCCCAGACAAGTAGTCCTCTACTGAAGCCTAACTGCTGAATTAATAGAAGCATTGGCAGAATTATAAGTACTTGAGAAGTTGTAATCCTTTGCTTGCAAATTAATTGTAGAAATTAATATTTATTGATGCCTATAACATCAGCAGTAGTCTGTTTGCCTCTGAAGATGCATATATACAGAGAATAGTCTCTTACATAGATCTGAATTGTTTATGAGTTTCAGAAAAGAAGCAGGAAGGAATGATAATATATTTTTTAGGACATTGATTTTGCTAATTGCCCCCTGTGTTTACATGTAGTAAAAGATATTTTTGCCAGTCATGAACATTGGGTTAATCTTTGTAGCTGCATTTAAACAGTGTGATATTTTGACGTGTGGCCCATCATCTAAGAGAGAGGGGCTAATAACAAAATCCATTCAATTATTTAGTTTCTTGATATGCTCTCTGGGACTGACATATAGCAAAGGTTACATAAAAAGAAAAAGTAGCAGACTCTATTTCTTTGTTAAGCAAAATTAGTTTGATGTGATTATCATTTCAGGGTCTTTTTGTTCACAACTTCCCTAAATATAAACTGAGATTTAATTGGTTAGTAAAACATCTGCATAAAATAACTTCATGTAAATTTTAATCTAAAAAAAGCTGTGTGAGTAGATTCTATACATAACAAGTAGTTTTATTTCCAAATAACAGGGAGACAAGCATTTTCTATTGTGAGACTGGTTTTCATTTGCTTCAAATGTTGTTAAGCAAAAGAAGAATGGAGAATGGAGAATTTCCACAGAAATTTTAGCGACTGAAATAAGGCTTGGTCAAAGTATACTTTTCTGCCTCATCAACAGTTTTGCTGAACTTCCCTTCTGAAAGTACTTATGGCTCTGTACCTTAGTGAAAGAATATGAAATTGATACAGTGCAGAGGTGAAATTCTTTATTGCTATGAAGAGTCCACCTTTATCCGCTCAGTTCAGAAATCTCAGTTCAGAATAAAACAACCAAACCAAACCAAACAAAACAGCTTGTATACAACAAATGTAATTTTCCATAGCAGCTCAAACCTCTTTAGATATCTTCTTTTGCAGTACTATTTTGACTGAACTTGTTCTATCTCAAAGCACCATTAAATCAAGCAATGCAGTGCCAATACCTCCTAACACAAGTGCTCCTTGCACATGGAACATGGTGTCCTTTATGTATTTACAAATGGACTCTTTCTTCTTCCCCATCCATCTCATTCTCATGTCTTTTTGTTAACCCAGACATGAAAAATTTAAGTCTACTGGTTGGCAGATATTCTCTATAGAGAGAAAAATAGTAAGTATAGGTCTAAATGCAGAGTCCAAGACACATTACTTCTACTGGAGATATTCCATAAGTCAGCACATATATTTGAATTCTGACATGTTTAGCCTGTACCCAGGGCTACACTGTAGCAGTTATTCTACGACCCGATGTACTCATTTGAGAAGGAGAATCAGGAAAACAGGAAGAAACCCTGTGGGTGAAATGGAGACAGATTTAATGAAATAACAAAAATTATTGATACGATCACCCACATAAAGTATACAAGATTATACCCAGCCTAGTCCTTGAGGTCAACAGCAGAAGACCAGGATGGAGGAGACCCAGGAAGAGGAAGAACTCCACTCTTAGTGAGCTCCCTCCTTTTATCATGAGCATGATGAGGTGGTATGGGATACACCTGTGAGTCAGCTGCCTTGATTGGATCTCTCAGCTGACTCAGGGCTACTCATGGCCTGCCTGCATGGCTGTCCCATGGGTCTGTGTTTGGGGAACCAGGACAACACTAAAACCACCTTGGAGTTACTGCACTTTCACACATATTTAATATGAGAGGAGCGTGGAAGAAAAGAAAGAACTGAGCACAATTATTTGCTGAAATAGCCTGAAGAGAGTGAAACAAAAAATATTAGTGAGGTATTTGCTATACAAGAGGACTTGAGGCAGAGGCTTACAGCAGGCCATGCCTTTGAGCTGAAAGCAGGAGAGATTGGAGTACACTTAACTGACAACCAGCTGGCTTGAAAAGTATTTGTAGGAAAGGGAGAATTCTCCTGAAGTTGAAAATATAAAAGAAAATATGAAGCTGGAAATTGGCTAAGCCAAAAAAACCTTCCAAAAAACCCACCAAACACCAGCTTCTTAGACAATTTAGTATGGATTAAAAAATATAGAAAATCAAAGGGAAAATATGATAGGGAGATAGCAAATCAAGCAAAAGAATATTGGGCTTGCCTAATTTTATGGGGAGAAATTGAGGTGAAGTATCATAAAACATTGACAAGTATAATAAAAATGTATTGTATGTGTGTCTATGTGTGTCTTTGTGTCAAAGACCTGAAGATATTATATTGCCCCAATAGGTTTCAAAATAAGCCCATCTAATTAACATAATTATTTGAAGGAATAATTAATCCCAGAGAGAGAAGATATCATGTACTATATATCTGAAGTAGAAATTAGATTGTTCTCTTTGGTTCTCTTACTTCCCCCCCCGCCCACCACTTAATCTCTTCATTGTCATAATAGTATGTGTGGACATATATCACCTTATTCAGAAGAAAATTTCAGCTTTTAGAGCTTGTGTTGTTATGGCCTGACTGTTTCTATCACCAAAATAGCCTACCCATTTTGATACGGAAGTATGTATTTTAGACTTCTGAGTGTTTTTAGCAGAAGAAGAAATTCCTTTAGGAGAATCCATTCTTCAAGCATGTTCTTTCTCAGTACCTATAAGAGAACGTTGTTCATCTGCAGTACAACTGAAAATAATAATAATAATAAATAAATTACTTTCCTATAATCTGCAAAAACTAGAACAGAAGATAACATAATCCATGCCCAAAAGAAGATAGAAAAAGTTTACTAGGCTTTAAAAGAACATATATTTTCAAAGATCTGTGTGTATTCCAGCTCACTCTTTGTTACCTGTGTAAATTTATCCTATTTTTCTTAGCTCTGATGAATCGGCAGTGTTAAGTTAGTAGCTGGACCTGATGATCTCAGAGGTCTCTTCCAGTCAAGGCTATTCTGTGATTCTGTGTGTTTATAAGGACATATAAACCCCAAATTATATTAAGACAGAATCTACATCAAATCCTATCAATACAACTAAAAAGCACAGCAATGACTGCATTTCAGAGCACGAAACTGGGTCTTAAGTCAACCTATACATTTAGACAGAATCTAATAACAGCAGGAGTACAAAAAAAATATTTTAAATCAGGTGTATTTGAATGCTAAGGTACTTTTCAGGTTTCACCTAAACAAGTGTTAATCACTAAAGTTTCTATTACGTATGTTGATATTTGTACTCATAACTTAAAATAAATGTTGTGATCAAAAGAAAAGCATGCAAGGCAAGAATTTTTTCTTTGCTGGATGACATCAATTTTTATTTCCATTCTGCAGAGTTTGCTGAGTAATTCATAAAGGCGCTGTTGGAGCAGAGAAAGAAAAGAAGAGGAAGCTGAGCTAAAGGATAAAGTGATAAAGGGTTTCTTGGACTTGTTAGCATAATTACAGGCTGCTTCTTATTCTTATTGACCATACACTGAGCAGGGAATAGGAAAATGAATTCTCTGAACAGGAAAAGTAACTTGTCTAGGAAAAGTAATGAGTAAGCAAACTACTTAAGTTGTGCAGATGACCATATCATCAGTACTGATGTTGTCAATTCCTCTAGCAAGTCTTATGCATCCATATAGCATTCTGTCCAAAATGCAACATATCTTTATCATTCATTTTCCTTCAGGAAGGATTTTCAGAAATCATAGGTAGCTTTATATGCAAATTAAATTAAAAAAAAATAATCTGTCTGGTTGAGTATAAATTGAAAATACATTCTTGTTTAACAAAAGACAGTTACTAGTTAGCTGATTAGAGATAGAAATTGAATATAAACTGACAGAGAAGGTGCTAGAGACATTGAAAGGACTGAACTGGTAAAGATGGTTTTATTTGTTACTACATTCATTTTCTAAAACGACAACAGCAGAATAAGAAGACAGTGGATAATATCTTTAATAAGGGCAAACATAATAGGTTATGAATCTTTTTCATTATGTACTCAAGAAATCAGCAAGTGACTAATTAAAGCTGCAGAAGTGAAAACAAAACAGTGGATATTTCACATTTACTTACATGATGTTCAACGTTATTTATCCAAAAAACTTTAGGGAAAGGGAAGGATAATTTTGGTGAATCACAGTGTCATTATGGTTTTTTGAGAGGATGATTTGAGGGAATTGTATGCATACTTGAGAACTCATTTCCACAAGACACAAGACTTCTATGAGCACCATCACTTTCAGAAACAGCTTCTGAACTCGTTTCTGCAGTTTACGTTTCTCTTGATTAACTAGCCTAACAAATCATTTCTAATATACTTATGCTGCTTTTTCTTCAAGAAGGAAATGTATAAATAATCTGTAATCTCATAACTCTATTTCTCAAACCATTGGGAACTCAGAAAAAGAGGAAAAAACCCAAATATATCTTAAGTAAAGGAATTTGCATGCTCATTTGAAAAGGGAGAAGCAGATGCTGATACTGGAATACTCCTTTCAGCCACTTACAGATATTTTTACTGTATAGAACTAAAAAATAATTAAAACTAAATTTCTCTGGATTTTCGGAATATTTATAGCCACTATGAATTTGTTTTTTCATTCTCAACCCTGGTATTCCATTTACTTCTTTCTCTTTAATCTGCATAAATGTGAAACTCTTAACTGCATTCATGTAGATCAATGGTTTCGTAAAAAAATCCCACTCTGCTATGTTTGCTAACCTTAGTCTCCAGATCAAATGTACTCATATTGAAATTAAACTATAGTGCTCCAAGGGAGAATTTTATCATCAGAAGTCTAGTAGGCTTATCCTGGATTCTTCCCTTTTTCTAGTATGTAGGTGATACCTCCCTCAACACTAAAAAGTTAGGCTGTCCTGAGAGAATGTTGGTCCACACCCTGAAAAGTTTTCACAGCACTGACCAAGTGCTGTCAGGGCAGGCCCAAAACAACAGACAAAGACAACATCATTCAATAACTTGAAGAAGCTGAGGTCTGCCTGCTACCCAGTTTTATTAGCTCTCCTGTTAACACACCAAGGACAACCATAGCAGAAAATTTACAAAACGTCTTTTCCTTTGAACCGGTAGCCACATAACCCTGACAGATACAATGGCATCATATGTGTTTGAAAAGAAAGTTCAATTCTCTAAACTCTGTTTAGCCACAATGACTTTTCAACATTAGTACTATAGTGTAATCTTTGGATAATACACTATAGTGTATAGTGTAATCAGATGTACATAGCTACAAAAACTGGAAGGTCCTTCCTAAGCTTTTGATATGACATTACTTCAAAGTTTTAGCACATAACGATAATAAGGCATTATGGTTTACTCAGGAAAAATGCTACTGACCTGTGTTGTCAGGGTTTGAATAGTTTTTAGTCACATATAAAACAACAGAATAAAGGTATTTTCTTTTTTTACATATAATTACCTATTATATGGACTTCAAACATTATGCAATGAACTACTCTGCTACAAAATTAGGCTCTGAGCATTTTGAATTTGCAAATTCATCAGGAAGAGTGAGTTGATGAGGTCTTCTACAGACAGCTGGAAGCTTATGATCACAAGCTCTGGTTCTTATGGGGGACTTCAACCATCCTGATATTTACTGGAAAGGCAACACAGCTAGGCACACACAGTGCAGGAGCTTCCTGCAGGTCAGTGATGATAACTTTCTGACACAGGCGGTGAAGGAGCCAATGAAGCGAGGTGTTCTGCTGGACCTTGTACTAACAAAGAAGGACTGGATGGGGATGGGAGGGTTGGGGACAGCCTTGGCTGCAGTGACCATCAGATGGTGGAGTTCAGGATCCTGAGTGGAAGAACTTTGACCTCTTCAAAGACCTTCTTGGAGGAATCCCACGGGTCAGGGCTATAGAAGGTAAGGGAGTCTGTGGCAGCTGGTTAATATTCAAGCACCACTTCCTCCAAGCTCAAGATCATTGCATCCCTATGGGTAAGAAATCAATCAAAGGAGACAGGAGACCCACATGGATAAGCAAAGAGTTTCTGGAAAATCTTGAGTAGAAGAAGTAAGTTTACAGAATGTAAAAAAAGGACTGGCAACTTGCGAGCAGTATAGGAGTATTGTCAGAGCATACAGGGATGCAATGAGGAAGGTGAAGGCCCTCTTGGAACTTAGTCTGACAAGGGATGTCAAGGACAACAAGAAAGGCTTCTTCAAGTGCATCAGTAGCAAAAGGAAGACTAGGGAAAATGTGGACCCATTTCTGGATGAGGTGGGTGTCCTGGTGATAGAGGATATAGAGAAGGTAGAGTTACTGAATGCCTTCATTGCTTCAGTCTTTACTGCTAAGGCTGATCCTCAGGAATCCCAGACTCTGAAAGTAAGAGAGAAAATCTGGAGAGAGGAAGACTTTCCCTTGGTTGAGGAGGATTGAGTTAGAGATCATTCAGGCAAACTGGACACCCACAAGTCCATGGGCCACGATGGGATGCACACATGAGTGCTGAGGGAGCTGGCAGATGTTAGGCCACTCTCCATCATCTCTGAAAGGTTGTGGAGAACAGGAGATGCACCCGAGAACTGGAGGAAAGCTAGTGTCACTCCAGTCTTCACAAAGGGCCAGAAGGAGGACCCAAGAGACAACAGGACAGTCAGCTTCACCTCCATCCCTAGAAAGGTGATGAAACATCTCATTCTGGATGCTATTTCTAAGCATGTGGCAGAAAAGAAGGTTGTCAGTAGTCAACATATATTCATCAAGGGGAAATCATGCTTGGCGAATCTAATAGCATTCTATGATGGCATGACTGGCTGGGTAGATGAGGGAAGACCACTGGATGTTGTCTATCTTGAATTTAGCAAGGATAAAGGCAAAACTTCTTTACTTCAAGGGTAGCAGAGCACTGGAACAGGCTGCCCAGACTGATTGTGGAGTATCCATTTCTGGAGATATTCAAAACTCAGCTGGATGGGATTCTGTGTGACCTGCTCTAAGTGAACCTGCTTTGGCAGGGAGGACAAACTAAATGATCTCCAGAGGTCCCTTCTAACCCCCACCATTCTGTGATTCTGAGATTCTGTGATTCTGTGATCTGTATTTTCCAGCTATTTGTATCTGAACCAATAAGCAGTTCTTGGTATATTACTGAACTGCTTTGCTAAAGGTAGTGTCCCATCCACCTCTGGACATATGGATAACTTTCCAAGGTTGCATGCTTAGTCACCAGTATACCTCTTCACACATATAAGTCAAGATTAGACTCTAAAACCTTCAGCACCACCATATATATTGAAAGGGAGTGAAAGAGTTTGAAGTTTTGTAGTTCACTAGCTGAAGCCTTGAAAGAGATAGCAACAAAACAAAAGCTTTGATTCAGAAAGCTATTAATTTGTTTATCTTTAAGCAAGTGAGAAAGGCAGAATATCACATAGAAACTTCTTGTTTTCATTGTTTAGATTTAGCACATCTCTTGTCAGAACTCTTTTACGTTATATAGCTACTTCATGTACATATGTTGAGACCTATTGATAGAAGACAATCCAAAGAATGTAGGGTGGTTTCTAAAGCAATTTCTAAAAGAGGACACCATTAGCTTTACAACGTATTTACTATACGTTTGCACATATGCTCAGTATGTATTCAGTATATAGTAGCTTCAGTATGCAGACATTTTTTATCTCTTTTGCAAATACCACTGTACTTTACAAGCTGTATAGCAAGCACATTTGTATATGCAAAGAAATTCATACAAGTTTAAATATAGGTTTTACAAAATTTCACTGAACAGTGTATGTTTATTTCAAGTACTGCCCCTAGAAATGTGTCTCCTCTGAAATAAGAATATTTCAGTGAAAATATTGACTACTTATATCTTTGAGAAGCTCTTTCATTCACAGATTATTTTTTTTTAATTATTTTACTCTTGAAGAATGCATAAAAGTGTTAAAGGACACATCACTGGCATATTAGTTTTGCAGAAACCAACAGCAGGAACACTGAGTTTTAAAATACAGTCGCAGTTCATCTGGTTACACAAGACAGTTTAACAGTTTAATTAAATCTTTATTAGCATTATGACAGCTGACTCAATATTGGCATCCTACCTGGCAAGCTTATGAATTTTATCAGAGCACTTAAAGTAACCACAGCCTATTGTTTCTGCAACAAGCCACAATAACCACAGTTTCATTCTACCTCAGATTATTTCCTACATAAACCAGAAATGTTGCATTTGTATTGTATAACTACACCTCTGCCTTATTGTGGTACTTGATTTTATATCATTAAATAAATTCTACTTTTCCAGTGTCAGGTGGAGGGTTTTTTTGTTGATTTGAGGGATTTTTGTGAGATTTTGGGGTTTTGGTTGGGTTTTTGCCTGTTGTCTTTTTTTTTTTTTTTTTTTTTTTTAAAAAGGTTCAAGGAAGTTCATCAGGAAGTTCAAGGAAGTTCATCAAGGAGTTCAAGGAAGATCATCAATTCAAAGATCTGATTCCAAATCTGAGGTTTAGTAAAGCATTTGGACAACTCAGTGGAATTAAGAACATCTAACTCTGAGGTAAAAACTGAGAATAGAGTTATACTTGAAGTCCTTAGATCTTTTTCAAATGCAGAGAAGTTTTCAAGCCACGTGAGTTGAATATTGTCTTACCACTTTTGTTTCTCTGCCAAACTGTATTATTCGTACTCTTTTAACTAAGTACATCCATGCTCATTTAATTTGTTATCTTGCTCTGTCAATCAGGTAGTAGGAAATCGATCATATTAGGCAGTTCAAGTGAAAAACTAATAACTCAAAGTGAAAACTCGGCTCTAGTAATAAATAAATAGCTGTTAGAAAAGTGTACTGATCAAGGTCAACTAATAGTAGATGTATGTTTGAGGTTTGGGCAATGATCAAACAGTTGGATAAAGTAGCAAAAGAATGTCCACTTTTAAGTTGGGAGTTGTTCGTGCACATAAACATAAATTCCTGCAAGTAAGCTCCAAGTTTTTTTTAGTCTTTAAACAATGATTAGCTTCTCAGAGTTCCACCATGGAGGGAAGAAAAAGAGGACTCTGATAGCAGCTATTTCTGTTGTGGTAGACATTATTTCTCATTAGCTGCATTTTGTGTTGTCATTTGAGAAATATTAGTGAGCTTTGAAGACATGAGATAGCTGTCATTTAGCTAGTAGAGTAGAATGCTCCTTTCCCAGTTCCACTGCCTGATATTTCATGGCTATATCGTGTATGCTCAGCCCTCTGAGAGAAATATCTGGCATTTGAACTAAAGTGAAATTGTGACTATGCTTATGGAGGGAAGAAAAACATAGGCATCTGCATAAGCTGAAGATAGGGGTCATTTTCTCCCCTGAGGTTGCAAGATAGTTGCCCTTGTCTTAACTTCACAGATGCTTAAGGGCCTGGGTTCGTTTCTAAATGAATTATTAGTCTGCCTTACTATACCAGTGGGGCAAATTCTGAACACATTTGTTTTCTTCTGCTGACATCTGTGGCAATTTGCACACAGAATGAATATAGAGCATACCTCTTAGACTTTCACTTCACAACAGGCATCAAGATCCAGCAACTGAAATGCCGTTTCTAATTTTAATGTAAGTTTGCATGTGGAATGAATGGAAAATGTTGCCCTACAGTTTTACAGGTTCATTTCTGGCTAGTCTCTTCATACACATACAAGGGATTTTGGTTTATTTTAACAGAAAAAAAAATGAGTGTATTTCCATTTGAGCAATAAGTGAACCTTCTCAGCAATGAATAGCGTCTCTGATTTTAACAGGCTTATTGAGCAGTCATGGTTCACTTGTCATAAAAACTTTTCATAATGTGACCTTATATAGAAGGATGTATTATGTTTAAATTGTACAGATTAAATTAACAAAAAATGTAAAACGTTATACAAATGTATAATCCAAAAAACACATAAACCCCCTTGCTTTCTTCCTAGTCAATTGAGTAGCATCCTATTAGCAATTACAAAACATTCTAGTGCATATCAATTCTTATCATATGCATTGTTATTCATACAAAACAAGCAACAATGAAAAAAGGAACTTTAGAGTTTTAAAAGATTTCTTTCTTCTTTCTACATCATTTACAATATTGGTTCTCCATGGTAGTATTTAATGCAGTACCTAAAATCCTGTTGGAGAGTTTACATAATAAGATCATCCTCTGTGTCTTATTGCTGACTTACTGTACCATAATGATCCTGTTGGCTTTAGTAATGCAGCCATAGTTCTCAAGCGGTTCATCATCTAAATTGTTGAGTGTCATAGCAGATGATTTTATTGAGATTTTTTTAATAGTGTTTATTTCCATGGTGGAAAAGCAGAGAGAATGAATAAGTCACTAAATTATCCAGTGTTCAATGCAAACTGTCAACTGGAAGGAACAGACTGCAACACAGTCCGTCATGTAGCAATTTGTTCTCCTTTGTTTTCACACAGGTATATGATTTTTATTAGTCCTGCCGTAATTATGATGATATCCTTTTCCTTCAGTTAACAATCATTAGTTATTTTTTTGAGTCTTCCATCAGCTATTACAGATGCAATTTATTATGACAAGTTAATAAATATTATAAAAGACCAAAATATATGAATGTTTACCTGCAAGTCTTTTTAACTGAGTAAAATTTTAAGTGAAGAAAAGAAAAAAACTAACTTCCTAAGCTTATTTAATAAGTTTTGCCTCTATATATTTGAGAAGACCTATTATAGCTGACAGCTCACAGACATTCAAGGCTCTGTCAAAATAGATACTGGAACATATTGTATATATTCAAATATCTTTTAAAGGACAAGATCTTTCAAACTTACATTTATTATATCATTTGACATGCCTCAAAATTCTCTGGATTCTACTACTTTGCACTATTTTTGCCTTTTTATCTGTGGTTTACTAATACGTTTCAAGAACAACTGTAAGTATTTTTTTTAGCTTCCAAGAGCTCCTCTTGGAACTCAGGAGGAAAAAAAAAAATGCACCATTTCTGAAAGAGAAGTTAGGCTTCACAGGTTGATTACAGAGCCTTGGTTTACATATGATGGAAGAAGACACGAAAGGCCAAAGCTCAACTAGAGTTGAAACTGGCCAGCATTGTGTCAGCTTTTTTAAGTGTGTTAATAGCAACAGCAAGTCTAAGATAAACATTGGACCAATATTTGTTGAAGATGGTCACCTGACAAATAAGGATGAAGAAGAGGCATTCAATGTTTTTCTTTGTCTCAGTCTGTAACAATACTGGTAGCTTGGGCTGCCTGGTCCTCTGAGTTGGAGGACCATGACTACAGAAAGAATGACTTTCTGTTTGTGGACACTGAAACTGTAAGGGACAAGTTGCATCAACTAAATATTTGTATTTCCATGGGGCCTGGTGGTGCTGAAGGAGTTAGCAGGTGTTACAGCAGGAATCCTTTCAATCACCTATCAAAGGTCTTCGGAGTCTGAGGAGGTCCCTGCTGAAAGAAATCTGGCCAACATTATTCCAATTAAAGTATACACTGGGAGAGGAGTGGCTGAAGAACAGCCCTGCAGAAAGGGATCTGGGGGTGACAGTTGACAATAAACTTTGATATGAGTTAGCAGTGAGCCCTGGAAGCCAAGAGGGCAAACCACATCCTGGGGTGCATCTGTCCTGGTTTGAGTTAAACCAGAACTAATTTTCCTTTCAGTGATTTTACTTTTCAGTTAAGCCTCTTCTAAGACTGCACTTTCTGAAGTTAACAGCATGTTTTTCAGACAGTGTCTGCTCCTAGAAATGATAATGCTTGATGTTTATAGTTAGTACTGAGCTCACTGTACAATGGTGTGCAGAAAGGCTCTTGCTTATACTTATTCTTACAGAAGCCAAGGTCATTGTTGAATTTCGTCAGTGCCACCTTGGTGCCTCGTTAGTGTAACAGTGTAAAAGGGTCACACTTGCAGGGAGGAGTGGACAGGACAGGTGACTCAAACTGTCCAACAACATATTCTATCCTATACACATCAAGGTCAGTATAAAGCCGAGGGATCATGGGGGGTAAGCTCTCTTCTTTTATGGCTGGCATTCTGGAAAGACTCTTTCAGTTTTTCTATCTCTGACTGTGATCCATGCATTCCCCAAACCAGTTCCCACCTCCTGCTGAGTCCAGAAGCCCAGCCTGGGATTTTCCCAGTGCTGCTCTGCACGTAAATGTCATTGCAGGCAGGGGGAAAGGAGTATTAGTCTTGTATTACATACTTGCATGTATTTTATTATTATTATTATTATTATTATATTATTATTATTATTATTCTTTCATTAAAGCTGTTTTAGGTTTTTTCCAACTGTTTTTTCCAAATTTCTGTCCCCTTTCTTCTCTCGCTTCCCCTATCCATGAAGAGAGTATCTGTTGTCCATTTAGTGGCTGGCCCAGCCTCAAATCCTAACAGCATCAAACACAATGTAACCATTTGGTCCAAAGAGGTGATTACCCTGCTGTATTTAGTGTTGGTGTGGCCTCATCTTGATTGTTATGTGCAGTTCTGGGTCCCATAATTTAAAAACAATGTTAAGGTGCTTGAGTACAACCAGGGGACGGCAACACTGGTGGAAGGGCTGGAAGGCATGTCCTGGGAGGAGCTGCTGAAGACCCTGAGTTTGTCTAGTTTGGAGTAAAGGAGGCTGAAAGGTTACCTCATTGCTCCCTGCAGATTCCTGAGGAGGGGAAGTGGAGAGGGAAGTGATGATCTCTTCTCCCTGGGATCCAGGCACAGGACACACTGGAGTGGCTCAAGACTGCTTCAGAGGAGGTTCAGACTCAACATTAGGGAACATTTCTTTACTGAGATGGAGGTCAAGCACTGGAACAGCCTTCCTGGAGAAGTGGTCAATGCCGTAAACCTGTCAGTGTTTAAGAGGCATTGGACAATGGCATTATTATGGTGGTTTAACTTT
Source organism: Podargus strigoides (assembly GCA_028020825.1). Lineage (NCBI taxonomy): Eukaryota > Metazoa > Chordata > Aves > Caprimulgiformes > Podargidae > Podargus > Podargus strigoides. The sequence goes on along the minus strand of CM051663.1, from coordinate 64,512,271 downwards.
TGATACAGCCCTGAGTTGGTCAGTCAGTTGGACAAGACGATCATTATAAGTCCCTTCCAATTGAACTGTTCTAGTCTAGTCTAATGTGTTATAGTAAGATCTCTGCTACTTTTTATAAGTGAGTATCTGGAAAAATGCTTTTATGTTAAATTTTCTTAAGAATAATGCTGCAAATAATCTATGGGAAAAAAAAAAAAAAAAAGAAAAAGAAAGGTGAAAATAGAAGAAAAGGTATTTTAATGATTTTTCTTTTCCACAGAACAAAGTGAACTATGATTGTACCTGAAATAATTGTTTTTCTACCAGAATTTTCTAATTTGCTTATAGTTTTCATACAATTTTAAACATTTTGAAGTTTAGTGTTTGGATTCTGTTTTTCAGATATTTGGAATTAAGAATCTTAAAACCTTGTAAATATTTTACTATTGTAAATATTGTTACTATTGTTCCAAAATTTACCCACAGGCATGGGTTCAAATTCGTGACAGAATAGTTTTATATGCACAACTGATTTCCTGGCATGCTCTGGAAGGTCCTGATCTCCAGTAATAATTTAAAAATCTTGAATGTAGGGATCTGACACAATATATACGCTGCAGTATCACAGAATCACAGAATGTTAGGGATTGGAAGGGACCTCAAAAGATCATCTAGTGCAATCCCCCTGCCAAAGCAGGAATACCTAGATCAGGTCACACAGGAACATGTCCAGGCGGGTTTTGAATGTCTCCAGAGAAGGAGACTCCACAACCTCTCTGGGCAGCCTGTTCCAGTGCTCTGTTACCCTCACTGTGAAGAAAATCTTCCTCACCTTTATGTGGAACCTCCTATGTTCCAGCTTACACCCATTGCCCCTTGTCCTATCACTGGATGTCACTGAGAAGAGCCTGGCTCCATCCTCATGACACTCACCCTTGACATATTTATAAATATTAATAAGGTTACCCCTCAGTCTCCTCTTCTCCAAGCTAAAGAGACCCAGCTCCCTCAGCCTTTCCTCAGAAGGGAGATGTTCCACTCCCTTCCTCATCTTTGTGGCTCTGCGCTGGACTCTCTCAAGCAGTTCCCTGTCCTTCTTGAACTGGGGGGCCCAGAACTGGACACAATACTCCAGATGTGGCCTCACCAAGGCAGAATAGAGGGGAAGGAGAACCTCTCTTGACCTACTAACCACTCCCTTTCTAATACACCCCAGGATGCCATTGGCCTTCTTGGCCACAAGGGCACATTGCTGGCTCATGGTCATCCTCCTATCCACCAGGACCCCCAGGTCCCTTTCCCCTACACTGCTCTCCAGCAGGTCAGCCCCCAACCTGTACTGGGACATGGGGTTGTTCTTCCCCAGATGCAAAACTCTGCACTTGCCCTTGTTGAATTTCATTAAGATTTTCCCGCCCAACTCTCCAGCCTATCAAAGTCTCGTTGAATGGTAGCACAACCCTCTGGTGTGTCAGCCATTCCTCCTAATTTGGTGTCACCAGCAAACTTGCTGAGGATACATTCTGTACCCTCATCCAGGTCGTTGATGAAGATATTGAACAACACCGGTCCCAGTACCGACCCCTGAGGGACTCCACTAGTCACAGGCCTCCAACTAGACTCCGTCCCATTGACCACAGCTCTCTGGCTTCTTCCCTTCAGCCAGTTCACAATCCACCTCACTACCCGATCACCAAACCCATACTTTATCAGCTTATCTACAAGGATGCTGTGGGAGACAGTGTCAAATGCTTTACTGAAATCAAGATAAACCACATCTACCGCTCTACCATCATCTATCCACCTAGTTATTTCCTCATAGAAGGCAATAAGGTTGGTCAAACATGACTTACTCTTGGTAAAACCATGTTGACTGCTCTTAATGACCCCCTCATCCTTGATATGCCTAGAGATAGTGCCAAGAACAAGCTGTTCCATCACCTTTCCAGGGATGGAGGTGAGGCTAACCGGTCTATAGTTACCCGGGTCCTCCTTCTTGCCTTTCTTATAGGTTGGAGTGACATTTGCTATCCTCCAGTCCTCAGGCACCTCTCCTGTTCTCCATGACTTACCGAAGAAGATGGAGAGTGGCCTAGCAATGACCTCTGCCAGCTCCCTCAGCACCCTTGGGTGCATTCCATCTGGTCCCATTGATTTATGGATATCCAGATTGCACAAGTGATCCCTAACCCAATCCTCATCTACCAAGGCAAACTCCTCCTTTATCCTGACTTCTTCTGGGGCTACCGGGATCAGGGGCTCCTGGGCAAAGCCTGCAGGAGTAAAGACAGAGGCAAAGAAGGCATTCAGCACCTCTGCCTTCTTTATATCCTCTGTCTCTAGGGCACCCCCCTCATTCATCAGTGGGCCTATATTGCCTCTAGTGTTTGTTTTATTAGCTATGTATTTGAAAAAGCCCTTTCTATTGTCCTTGACCTGGCTTGCAAGGTTAAGTTCTAAGGAGGCCTTAGCTTTCCTAATTGCCTTTCTACATCCTCTGACAACTGTCCTATATTCCTCCCAAGTGACTAGCCCCTCTTTCCATGATCCATAAATTCTTTTTTTCCACCTAAGTTTGCCCAGCAGTTCCTTGTTTAACCATGCTGGTCTCCTAGCTCCCTTACTTGATTTCATACCCATTGGGACGCTCTGATCCTGAGCTTGCAAGAAGTGGTCCTTGAATGTTGACCAACTCTCTTGAGCCCCTTTACCATCTAGCACCCGGTCCCATGGGACTTCCCTTAACAATTGATTAAGGAGGCTAAAGTTGGCCCTGCGGAAGTCCAGGGTTCTGGTCTTGCTTGGTACTCTATTCCTCCCACACAGGATCCTGAACTCCACCATCTCATGATCACTGCAGCCAAGGCTGCCATCGACCATCACTGCTTCAACAAGACCCTCCTTGTTGGTAAGTACAAGATCCAGCAGCATTCCTCTCCTAGTCAGCTTATCCACCATTTGCATTAAGTAGTTATCATCAATGCACTGGAGGAACCTCCTAGACTGTGAATGGCTGGCTGTGTAAGTCTCCCAGCAGATATCGGGGTAGTTAAAATCCCCCATGAGGACCAAGGCCTGTAGTTGTGAGGCTGCTTTCAGCTGCCTGTAGAAAGCCTCATCAACTCCCTCGTCCTGATCAGGAGGTCTGTAATAGACCCCCACAACTGTATCGCCCATACCTGCCTGCCCCTTAATTCTTACCCACAGACTTTCAACTTGCCCCTCATCAGCCCCTGGAGAAAACTCAATACATTCAAGTTGCTCCCTCACATAAAGAGCAATTCCACCACCTCGCTTCACTGACCAATCTTTCCTAAAAATGACATAGCCATCCATGACCACATTCCAGTCATGTGAGCTGTCCCACCATGTCTCTCTAATTGCCACCAGGTCATAACCTTTAGACCGCACACAGACCTCTAACTCCTCCTGTTTATTCCCCATACTGCGTGCATTGGTGTACAGGCATTTCAGATAGCAAGCAGAGCGCACTGGTGGGACCCCTAGGAGGCAGGAGGCCTTTTGGTCAGGGCCTAAACGTCTATCCCTTCCCTTCAATGATCGAAAATCCTTCCTAGACCACCTTCCTTCAGGCCCTAGCATATTGCTCTTGGGCTCGTCCCTAACAGACTCAGTTGTCTCCCCTTCTCCCTTCACATCTAGTTTAAAGCCCTCTCAATGAACCCTGCTAACTCCTGCCCCAAAAGCCTTCTCCCCCTCTGGGACAAATGCATTCCACCTGTCACCAGGCCAGGTGTCTCATAGAGCAGCCTGTGATCAAAGAACCCAAAGCCCTGCCTTTGACACCAGTTACGTAGCCATTCATTTATCTGTGAACTCTTCCTGCTTATCTCTTCACCCATTCTTGCAGGAGGTATGGAGGCAAACACTACTTGCACTCCAGACCCCTTAACCAGCCGTCCCAGGGCCCTGAAGTCACTCTTCATTGCCCTTACACTCCTTGTAGTAATTTCGTCCCTGCCAACCTGAAAAAGCAGCAGTGGGTAGTAATCGGAGGGCTTTACAAGATCAGGGAGTTTCCTTTTAATGTCTCTAATCCGAACCCCAGGGAGGCAGCAGACTTCCCTGTGGGATGGGTCCGGTCGACAGATGGGCCCTTCTGTTCCCCTCAGAAGGGAGTCGCCCACCACAATTACCCTCCTTTTCTTCTTAATTGAAGAAGTCCTGAGGCGCCGGGGTGACTGGCAAGCCTTAGGTGATTCAGGAGACTGATCTACCCCTCCAACTTCATTTACTTCTCCCTGAAGTTCCAAGGCGTGGTACCTGTTACTCAAGGGCAACTGGGAGGGTGAAGGGGGTTGGGAGGGTTTTTGCTTGCCTCTCCAAGGACGGACCACCCTCCATTCCTCCCCCGCTCCTGAACCCTCTGCTTCTGTCTGATGACAGGAGGGGGAGGGATCCATCACTTGCTCACCCTTTTCCGACTGCCCTTGCCTCAGGGTGAAGCTCCACCAATCTATTTCTCTTTCACAATCTCTAATAGTTCTAAGTCTTTCTACCTCCTCCATCAGTTCAACCACCTGCCCGAGCAGATCATTTATCTGCTCGCACCTCACACGCGCAGTGTCACTGGCTCCCTCCGGTACCAGTGCCAGGCTCAGGCATTCGCTGCAGCCAGAAGCCTGCAGGGCCGCATGTCTGGTCGGGGGATCTGTCTGAGTCCCCATATTCTTTTTCCCAAGGGTTTTCGGGCGCGTTGCATCCATGTTCTATGCGGTCTAAGGTCTATCTGGCTAATCCTCTCCTTGCGACGCTCTCTGCGCGCTGTTCTCCTCGCGCTTGCCTCTCCGTAGGCCAGCCGCCGCTCTCTGCTCCGCGTGCCGCTTGCTCTGAGGGGAGCTGCCGAGATGGCCGCTTTTAAAGTTTGCCGCGGCTCTCAGTCACGCCCCCTGCCACGTCAGCCTTTCGGTATCTCTTGAATTTTTTTCAGGATTCCCGCTCAGACTCGGGTTTCCTCGCTCTATCCCGGCTTCACCGTCTCCGGGAAGCCCGGCTCCTTCTCAAACCCTCAGCAAAAGCCAACAGCAAAAGCGAACAGCACTCGCCGAAGCCACCCCACCGCTCCCACAGCCGCCGCTCTCTGCTCCGCGTGCCGCTTGCTCTCTTGTGACTTAAATCAAAGTTTTCTTTCTCTGCCCCACCCCCACTTTTAAAATGGCTTTTCTTAATTAAATTGGGCATCCCTATGCTTCTCAGACAGAGTCCTTCACTACATCTTCTCTCATACATTAGTCTCATTAATTGGTACTGTAATGTGAATTATATGTCCAGAAAGAGAATGAAGAAAATTGCTTCTTTTGTGAGCCATTATCCAGCTATCATTACGGGGAACGTTGTTCACATTATAACTCATATGATATATTCTGCTTCTCACTAAATAGCTCACCTTGGGCAAAATTAATAGCTGGTGTAATCAGTGAGACTAGATTTGATTTCAAATGACTCATACTGCCATGGTCTCTCTTGGTTTGTCTCTCTTTCTCTTTATGTATTATATAATTACATATTGATTTTTGTATGTATATACACACATATTTCTTTAAGAAAAATAGTATTTTAAGTTAGTGACAACAGAATATCACAATCCTTTTGGTAGCCTTTTTGAATGGTTTCATTTTTATTCAGCATAATGCATAACATAATGCATATTATATTTGTAAATTCACCCATTTCAGAGCCACAAGTACTTTGTTAAAGAATACACTAGCCTCCAGCAGAAGCTAGGGGGAAAGGTTATAAAAATATTTCATCTGCTTTTGAACAAAGGTGTATATCAGCTAGGAAGACAAAAAGAGCAATTCTCTATCTGCTCTAAAGAAAAATATATTAGGGTAACAGAAAGATCAAAACATGACTAATTTCTGGTATGTTATTCACCATTCTCCCATGCAATAGAGCACTCAGAATGAGATAATTCAGGATGACTAAGAGCTGAATTCTTTTGCCCAAAGGGAGCTTTAGGGAAAGTAAAAATCGTTATATCCATCTCTTAAAGTGCTCACACTTTGTCACCTTTGCACGGAGGCTTCGGCATATAGCAATGCAAAAAAGAGTACAATAACTGTAAAGAGTGAGACAGATGCAATCAAATGGCATAGGACTTTAATACCTTACCTTTTAATGTTAAACACTAAATTCAAAGTTGAATTAATTAACACCAGTATAATAGCCACATTTGAGCCTCCAATGGATATTTTTTTCAAAGCATTAAATATCCAACTTGTTAAGAGCATTATGTGATGTTTTTCCTTAATTCTTGCCACAGACACACTTTAAAACAAGACTAAAGAGCCTTTTTAGCCATGCAAGTGGACAAGGAACTTACTAGAAACATCTAACACTAAGATAAGAATTTTTAAAATTCCCTGAATGTGATGTTTAGAAATATTTAGATAATATTACTCTATAGGCAGTATTAATTATAAAAAGCTTACTTGCACTATTTGTTAGGCACGTATCACAACTATCAGCACTAAAAGTCCTTGCACTGAACCTTACATTGTGGAATTGCACTGTCTGTTATTATACAGCTCTGGCTTTCAGAATGAACCTCTGCTCACAGAACATTGACCTTATGAAGAAATGAAATAAGGTTAGTTTCAGGTATCACAGTGACTGGTGATAAAAACTAGGGTAAACTGATTATTGGTCCTCCCTGTGATTATATTTAACCAGTTAGATCTTTGGACTTTCTCCTGAGAAACAGCTGGCTATTTTATCAACAAGATCATGGCTGATACATGTTCTCAGGTTATAATTTCCTACCTGCAAGTGGCCAAGGTTTTTTTACTACAGAGTTTTCTGTATGGCAGCAGGAAATAATTATGCGGGACCCTTCATCCTGTTGAACCATGTTGGAAAGATTCCAGTAGACAGACTGTATTTTTCATGCAATGTTCAAATAGCCACAGTGTTATAGCGACAAAGGTACAAGTTTTCTGCCTGCACAAAAGAGACGTCTGAAATAATGGAAGGAAATGGCAGACAGACAAAATCATTCAGAGGATCAGACAATAAAATATGAGGAGGTCTCACATGGCATGCTACATGAATGTGATCTGCCTATCTTCTCTGCCAACACAATATAGCAAAGGGCATGCTGCTTTTCTACTGACAGGAGTGCTTTCTTGCACAAAACCCTGATGAATACATGCAACACAAGTTCCTTCATTCTTTATTGCAAAGTTCAAATAGGCTTATTCTAACCCTCTTATGAATAATTCTTTCACAATGAACCTACCTTACCTTCTCATTTTCTCCAGCTTGTAGGAGTTCGCAAGGAACTACCTATGCTAAGGGAAATGTGTAAAAGCTGACAAAACAATGTAAGACCACTGGTTGTATAGTGTTACAGATGAGTCAGATTCCATCATATAAAAAAAAGAAAAAATCAGCATGGGATGAGTGACAAAATTGGCCGGTTAAGTGTGCAGCATGATTGTGGTTTGTGTGGCACCCCGTGTGGTACACTGTGAAGTCAACTGAGTTGCTATGAAGATACTTGAAGTGACTGGAGTGCAGTAACAGCAAGATGGAAGCATATGGATATAGCTATTGGGTGCAGGCATCAAGGACTATACACACACCACTACAATTCCTTTTATTTAGTGATCGATCTCTACTTGAAAAATAGTTATTTTGGTTTACCTTTAAAACCTGTACTGAAAGAATGTTTCAGAACAGTCTGGCTTAGAGAGTTCAAAGTTTTCTTTCTGTTTCTAGTCCTGTTTGATCCGTGGCTAGTCTACTCTCATATGTCTTTGGACTACCTTTATCCTTTAGCTTAAATGTGTTTGCATTTCTTTTTCAACGCTGAATTACTGTAACCCCTCCTTGCTGTTTAGGGGTCACACGGAAATACCAAATAATGAAGCATGAAGAAAAGTTCCTACTGGTAAACTCATTACCAAGATGACATACAGTCTTTCACAAATCTCTTACTCCCCTTTCTGGTGTTAAAAATAAAGAGTGGCAGATTAAGTTGTGGACTGATTGCAGTATAAACTTAGGAAGAATCATTTTAATGTTCTTGTGTTCAACTCTAATGCACATTTTAGATCCCTGTTTACTCAAACTGAAGCGCTATTGGGAACATGAACTGTGAATTCATACAGCAGTCCATACTTGTAATCGGGGAGCAGCAAAATTGCTATGTGTTTCCTGAGAATGAAGTGCTGTCTTTTTCAGTAATCAGAGTAACTAATATGTATCAGCCAGAGTCAATCTTGACAGCTCCTGATGGCTTAATATATACATGTGTTTCTTTACTGCATTTAAGTCTTCTGACAAGGCCTGTTTCTCCTCTTTTTGGGTGTTCTGTGCAGTTTCTCTTTGGTCAGACCATTTGTGTGGTCTCTTATTTTTTTGTCCTTTTTTTTTTTTTTTTTTAGGTCTCTAAATAAAATAGGAGAATACAAAGGTACTATTACATGCAATGTTGATTTTCTCTTTTTCAATATGCCTTTGTGGCATGCCAAATTATAGTAACACCTGGTTATATTCATTCTAAGAAGAGGTTAAAGTAGATTAAAGAGAGAAAAGAGGTCTAACTTTGAAAAGGTGAATGATGTTGATAGCTCTGAAAAGTGACTGACATCAGCCTCAAGGCTATCTTGCCTTGAGAGGCTTCTCAGTGAAAAACTGACTTCAACAGATATTTTTATTCATTTATCAGGAGCTGTTAGTTCACCAAAGTGCAATTCTCTTACACTCATTCATAGGATTGTAGGTGCAAGGGGAGGCAAAATTGCTTGCCGTATACCAAAGTGAAGTGAAGCCCACTGTGTATATTTTTCTTCCATTACAGATAGGCTAAAATGAAAACAGAAGATATTCGACACTTTGGAGTCATTGTATAGGTACATAAAATACAATACTCATTTCACATCTAATTTTTGTCCACCTCTGTGATGGTCATTTTTCAATTAACTTGAAGCCTATGGTCAGGAAAATATTTGCAAGAAGTATGCATGAGAGAGAAATTTAGAACAAATATTTACACAGAGTCAGTAATTTTTACCTGTTTAAACACAAGTGTCTTGGTATTTTACTTGGCACACCTTTGATGACTTTTGAAAAGTCATGGCAGTCAAGTGAAGTCCCCAGTGACTGGAGAAAAGGGATTATCACACCCACTCTTCTCAGTGGTGTCCAGTGACAGGACAAGGGGCAATGGGCACAAACTGAAACACAGGCGGTTCAATTTTAACGTAAGAAAACACTTCTTTACTGTGAGGTTGACAGAGCACTGGAACAAGCTGCCCAGAGAGATGATGGAGTCTCCATCTCTAGAGACATTTAAAACCTGTCTGGACGTGTTCCTGTGTGGTCTACTCTAGGATCCTGCTCTAGCAGGGAGGTTGGACTAGATGATCTTTGGAGGTCCCTTCCAATCCCTACCATTCTGTGATTCTGTGATATATAATATGTGTAGAAATGAGGACCCAGGGAACTACCAACCATCCAGACTCATCTCCATGTCTGGTAAGATCATGGAACAGATCATCCTAGAAGTTAATTTGAAAGGAAGTCAGGTTGGTGACAAGAGACAACCAACATGATTTCACCAAAGGCAAATCATGCCTGACTAAACGAGTAGCCTTCTACAATGGAGAGATTGCATCACATGACACGTGAAGAGATACAAATGTCTTCTAACCTTGGACTTCTGTAAGGTCTTTCATAGAGTACTCCACAATATTCTTACCTCTAAATCGGGGAAATATGGGTTTGATGCATGTTAGATGAATAAGGAATTGGCTGGATGTCTGTGTCCAAGGAGTCAATAGTTCAATGTCCAACTGGAAACCAGTAATGAGTGATGTCCTCTTAGGGTCCATGCTGGGACTCATGACACTGGGATTGGGTGCACCCTCAGAAGGTTTGCATGCCATACCAAACTGAGTGGTGCAGTTGACTTGGTAGAAGGAAGCCACCCAGAGGGCCTTTGACAGGCTTGAGGAGTGGGTCCATGTGAACCTACTGAAGTTTAACAAGGCCAAGTGCAAGGTCCTGCACGTTGGTGAGGGCAATCCTCAGTACTAATACGGACTGGAAGAGGAACTGATTGAGAGAAACCTTGTAGAGAAGGACTTGGGGGTACTGGTCTATGTAAAATTGGACATGAGCTAGCAATGTGCGCTTGCATCCCAGAAAACCAGTTGTATTTTGGTCTGCATAAAAAGAAGCGTGGCTAGCATGTTGAGGGAGGTGATACTGCCCCTCTACTCCGCTCTTATGAGACCCCACTTGGAGCACTGCATCCAGCTCTGGGACCCACAGCACAGAACAATATAGAGCTGTTTGAGTGGGCTTAGAGAAGGGCCACAAAAATGATCAGAGGGATGGAACATGACTTACGATGAACAGAGGATGAGAGAGTTGGAGCTGTTTAGCTTGGAGAATAGAAGTCTCTGGGGAAAACTTTTTGTGGCCTTTCCTTATAAGGAACTTATAAGAAAGGCAGAGAGTGGCTTTTTACCAAGATCTGTAGTGACACGACAGGGGGCAATGGTTTTAAATTGAATTAAGTTAGGTTTAAATTGGACATAAGGAAGAAATATTTTATGATGAGGAGTGTATTATGATGGCATGGGCTTGGACTAGATGATCTCTATAGGTCTCTTCCAACTATTCTGTGATTCTATGACAGCTCATCACTGCTGTCTATGAGTAGGGAATCTCCTGCTCTTTTGACCTGGGAAAAAAGATATGCAATTTTAAAACTTTCCTACACCATTATGACAGATGGCAGTTTTCTTTCCTCCAGTCTTGGTCTTGAGAAGCTGAGAGAAAACAGACCAAAAATATATGCTGGACACAAGTATAAGTTGGGAGAAGAGTGGCTGGAGAGCAGCCTTTTAGAAAGGGATCTGGATGTGCTGGTTCACAATAGGCTCAATATGAGCCAGCAGTGTGCCCTGGCATCCAAGGGGGCAAATTGCATCCCGCGGTCCATCAAATATAGTGTAAGTAGCTGGTCAAAAGAGGTGATTATCCTTCTGTATATGGTACTGGTATGACTTCAGCTTGAGTACTGTGTGCAGTTCTGGGCACCGTAATTTATACAGAAAATTGAATGCATCCATCGAAGGGCAATCTCCTTGTGGAAGGGGTGGAAGGCATGTCCTGTGAGGAGTGTTTGAAGACTGTGGGCCTGTCTAGTTTAAAGAAAAGGAGGCTGAAATGCGACCTCATTGCTCCCTGAAGCTTCTTGAGGAGGGGAAATGGAGAAGGAGGTGCTGATCTCTTCTCCCTGGGATCCAGTGACAGGATGCCTGGGAAGGGCACAAAGTTGTATCAGAGGAGGCTCAGATTTGATATTAGGAAACATTTCCTTACTGAGATGGCTGTCAAGCACTGGAATAAGCTTCCTAGACAGGCAGCAGATGCCCCAAGTCTGTCAATGTTTAAGAGAAGCATGTTTAATAATATTCTTTAACTGGTTTTCAGCCCTGAAGTGATCAGGCAGTTGGATTTGATTAAGTCTCTTCCAAGGAAACCTATTCTATTCTATTCTATTCTATTCTATTCTATTCTATTCTATTCTATTCTATTCTATTCTATTCTATTCTATTCTATTCTATTCTATTCTATTCTATTCTATTCTATCCTATCCTATCCTATCCTATCCTATCCTATCCTATCCTATTCTCTATCTTCTATTCTTTTCTATGCTATTCTGCTCTACTGTACTCCACTCTACTCTTGATTGAGCACCATCATACAGTACATGCAGGACAACCAAAAGATCAGGCCCAGCCTGCAGGGGTTTATGAAAGGCAGGTCCTGCTTGACAAACCTGATCTCCTTCTGTGACAGAGTGACTCACTTACTGGACTAGAGAAAGGCTGTGACTGTCATCTACCTTGACTTTAGCAAGGCCTTTGACCCCATTTCCCACATCATTCTCCTGGCAAAACTGGCTGCTCGTGGCTTGGATGGGCACACACTTTGCTGGGTAAAAAACCTGTTGGATGGCCAGGTCCAAAGAGTTGTGGCGAACAGAGTTAAATCCAGTTGGCAGCTGGTCACAAGTGGTGTTCCCCAGGGCTTGGTACTGGGGCCACTCCTCTTTAATATCTTTATCGATGATCTAGATGAGGGGATCGAGTACACTCTCAGTAAGTCTGCAGACAACCTCAAGTATGGTGGGAGTGTTGATCTGCCTGAGGAGAGGAGGAGGATCTGGACAGGCTGGATCGATGGGCTAAGGCCAGTTGTATGAGTTTCAATAAGGCCAAATGCTGGGTTCTGCACTTTGGTCACAACAACCCCCAGCACAGCTACATGCTTGTGCAGGAGTGGCTGGAAGGCTCCCAGTCAGAGAGGGACCTGGGAGTGTTGATTGACAGCAGGCTGAACACGGGCCAGCAGTGTGCCCAGGTGTCCAAGAAGGCCAACAGTATCCTGGCTTATATAAGAAATAACATGGTCAACAGGCCCAGGGAAGTGATCTTACCCCTGTACTCAGCATTGGTGAGGCTGCACCTCAAATACTCTGTTCACTTTTGGGCTCCACACTACAAAAAGGGCATTGAAATACTTGAGCATATCCAAAGAAGGACAACGAAGCTGGTAAAGGGTCTCAAGCTCAAGTCTTATGAGTAGCAGCTGAGGGAACTGGGGGTGTTTAGTCTAGAGAAGTCGAGGTTGAGGGGAGACCTCATTACCTTCTACAACTGCCTGAAAGGAGGTTGGGGCAAGGTGGACATGAGTCTCTTTAACTAAGTAACAAGCGATAGGATAAGAGGTAATGGCCTCAAGTTGCGCCAGAAGAGGTTTAGACTGAATATTAGGAAGTATTTCTTCACTTCTGTGATACTGCTCTACTCTACTCTACTCTACTTTACACTACTCTGTTCTCTGAAGTCCAAAAAATGAGAACCAAGGGATTGGAACTTCTTGTAAATAACAAGCTTTAAGAAAGACTTCTCTTGCATTGCAATAAGAACAATAATTTTGTCCAGTGTTCTTGTGTAGGAGAAACCTTTACATGTGAAGAAAGTGGGCATTCAATGTAGCAGACAGGACAGGAAGAAAATGATGCTTCTGTGTTGTCTCATAATCACTTTGTAAGTCCAAAATACAGAAAGTAACTACTATAGAGAAAATACATGTCAGAAAACGTGTTTTTCATAAACAAAGACGTGTATAAAATGTAATGTTTTTGCAGCTTTCTAAGCTGGGTCAACTCTGTAAAGAGCAATCACATTTAACAAGAATAATCCATTGGAGGGATGCCATCCAGAGCAACCTTGGTCCTGCAGCTGGGTCAAGGCAATCCTGAGCACAAGTACAGGCTGGGTGGAAAATGGCTGGATAGCAGCTCTGAGGAGAAGGACTTGGGGGTGTCTGTTGATGAAAAACTCAACACAAGCTGGCAATGTGCACTTGCAGAGCACCAGAAAGCCAACTGTATCCTGTGATGCATCAAAAGAAGTCTGGCCAGCAGGTCAAAGGAAGTGATTCTTCCCCTCTCCTCTGCTCTTGTAAGACTCCACATGGAGTACTACATCGAGTTCTGGGGCCCTCAACTTAAGAAGGACATCGAGCTGTTGGAGCGGGTCTAGAGGAGTGCCACGAAGATGATCAGAGGGCTGGAGCTACTCTCCTATGAAGACAGGCTGAGAGAGTTGGGGTTGTTCAGCCTGGAGAAGAGAACGTTTCTGGGAGACCTCATAGTGGCCTTCCAGTACCTGAAGGGGGCCTACAAGAAAGCTGGAGAAGGACTTTTTACAAGAGTATGTAGTGATAGGATGAGTGGTAATGGTTTTAAACTGAAAGAGGGTAGATTTGGGTTAGATATTAGGAAAATTCTTTCTTGTGAGGGTGATGAGACACTGGCTCAGGTTGCCCAGAGAAGTCGTGGCTGTCACCCTCCCTGGAAGTAAGTGTTCAAGGCCAGGTTGGATGGGGCTTTGAGCAACCTGGTCTAGTGGGAGGTATCCCTGCCCATGGCAGGGGGGTTGGAACAAGATGATCTTTGAGGTCCCTTCCAACCCAAACCTTCTATGATTGTATGATAAAAAAAAATAAGAAACGAAAAGTTCAGGTCTGATTTTAAGACATTAATTTACAAATTCCTAGTCAAACCAGTTGGCTGCAGTACCACCTGGCCTTTGTTATTTTCGAACATGCAAAACTAGTAAGCTTGTGTTTTTCAGGCTGAACTTATTCCCAAGGGAAGAAAAAGAAATTCTAGTTTCAATTGGTCATACAGAGACAAGATGTGGTAATTTGTTTCTCTCAGCTCCTCAACTTTTATGCAGGGTGTCAGCATCTAAACTGATAACAATTCTATTGTAGCTGCCACATGATCAACTGTTTTTTTCACCCGCCAGAATCTTTCACTGGGACCACATTGTGAGCTTGTGTACGGTGTTCCCACAGCTGAGACAAGACATAGGACCTTTGGGCTACATAGGTGTCTTGACCCCATTCGGGCAAGGGAGATTCATTTTGATTCCAGAGGTGAAATTAAGACACAAATGAGATTAAATGTCACAGTCTCTCTATGGTTTGTTATAAAGTTGTGTGCAGATTAAAATAAAAGAGCAATAGGAAAGAAGGGGATATAAGAATAAGCAGTATAACAAGAGATAGAGCAGAGAGGGGGGGATTACCACCACAGATCCAGTGAAGTCTCGCAAGTCCTGTTGTTGATTGGTGGGGAAGATCTTCTCATAAGTTGCAAGATGTTGTTGTTAGATATAGTCTTTCTCAACCCACTGACAATGGGTGGGTGTTTTTGCCACACGCCGCTTTGCATATCACTCCAGGGGTCATTCGAGAGTTATTAGAAGCGATCTCCATCCCTCCTTTGTTTTCCTCTTGAAGACCTCCTTGTTGCTAGAGCATGTGCACTGATACATCCTGTTGGCAGTATCTGTGTGAATTGTCCTGCTTATCTCCCTTCAGATGCAGGAATGGGGAGCGGTCCTAGCGGTTTCCCACAATAGTCCATCCCCAGCTGCAGGAAGGGGGGTGCCAGGTACAGACAATGTTGAGACATATCACTGAGTGTTGAGACATCCTGGCAATGCTGACATATCTTTCTCCCAGAGGGCTGGTTACTCACAATAGGCAACAGTCCTATCAGCTGAGACATATGAGAGTCACAAAGAACAGTGTTAAACTGGTCTCAGTTGAAAGCTGATGTGTAAGAAATTTTGACATATTATTGAAAAACAAAAAAAAAACAAGTAGAAAAGGTCAATTTATTTCCATTTCCTGACAATATGGTAAATTGATAAACTATCCTAACAGGATAAAATCTTATATTTGAAATGCACAGTACGTACACTATCACATACACTCAACATCCAGGAGGACAAAACAGGTAATTGTAGTCTACATAAAATACTTGCATTTTGCATAATTCCTGCCTTAAATAAGAATTTTACATTTGATATTCTAATGCGCATCACAAAGAATTGTGTACTGCTACTAAATGAGCAAATTATGTTAACAAGTTTTTATATGTCAATTTTCCCCACCATTATTCATTATTTAATTTATTATAATTAGTTATTTATTAATGAGAAATCAATTAATTTCTTTGATCTCCAAAACAATAGTACACTGTTATTTTTTTGTAAGTAATCCAGTCACTGACCACTTATTAAATTAGATTCCCTGTCAGAAAGAAGTGTTCTTTTCAAACCTACTTGATGATTCTTGTTAATAAACCAATACTATTATTAGAGTTCTGGTTTTTCTTAAGGACTACATTTTTATAGAGGATCATCTCACTGTGTTTAGTTGATTTTTTGTCTTTTCCTTAATGTTACAATTCATGTTGTAACAAAAGAAACCTTTGTTTTGAATTCTTAATGTAGGAACAAAAGAAAAAGGAAAAGCCTTGTATTGTACTATGTTATTCTTTTTTATTCTCATGTCTCTATAAAAAATATAAGATGATGGTAAGTTTTAAAAAAAATCTTTCAGTTCCTTTAAATAGAGTATTTATATACTTTCATCTTTACTACATATGTGTACCATCTCTACATATAATGACATCCATGCTAAACATCTGCAATATTAACGAGTAGATACTTTCTTGTCTCGCTTCCTTCTTCTTCCAAATATTTCTCTTTTTGATCTGGGGAAGTATCACAGCAAAAAGTCATTAAAATTACCTATAACCTCTGTAAATCCTCTTTCAGTACAAACAATGAAAGGCCAAGCTCTCTGCTGATGAAATTGTTCTTCAGATTGCCCATAGATTTACTTCACCTTGATTTCAGTGTCATAGCAGGTCATTCATTTTCAGGTATCATAGAACATTGTAACAATGCAATCCACGGTAGAAATGGGGGGGGGGGGGGGGGAGCGAAATAACCTCTTTGTATCCTTTGGGAGCTTAATAGGCTCTTATTTTGAATTCCATTTAGTCTCATCCAGGGATACTAATCTATGTGATACATTCCTAATGAAGGTCTTTTGGGGACTTTACGTACTAGGTTTGCAGAGTGTTCATATATAACATTTCTTAAAAAAAGAAAATAAGATAGTCCATGTTTCCAGACTATTTGTGACATCATTTTATTCTTAAATGTTTTGATTTTATAAAACCCAATTTCATCATTCACACACAGTGGTTCAGTACTACCTGGCAAAAAGGACCTTAGGAGAAATTTTGATGTATAAACCAAGCAAGACTTTCTAAAAATGTGACTCAGCAGCAACAGGTGAGGTAAAGGCTAATTTTTCCACCCCCTGTTTGGCAAGTAACTTGTTCGTAGTGGTTAGTTCCCCAAAACTTCATCTCAGTTAGTTAGGTCATTTATGTTCACACTACCAAGGTATCTATTACTAGATAATACTGCTTCTTCCTCCTTTTATTTAATGTCATACTTCACTGCCACCTGGCATCGTTCGTTTTATCTTAGCATGTGTGGAATGGCTGGAATAAGCAAAATTTTTGTTAAAAATCAGCCTCCTGCTTATAATCAGCCAATTAGGATGTAGTAATACTAAAGACAGGACTATGGGTGGCATTTGAATGAAGTGTCCATGAAGCGTCCAGTATCATCTAGGATTTTCATCTGCTGAATCACTGAAATGTCTGTTATTTATTGATATGACCAACAATGGAAACAACAGCTAGTAAATTGTGACTGCAACTCTAGAAAAACAAAGTTTATTTCCAATACCATTGACAAAGTCACTGTCACCTTTGAAAATGCTGACCTTGCTGCAGCTGGCTTCTCCTGCAGGTGATACTGAGAAAGAAGAGCCAAAGTTCTTGGAACACAGGAGGTTCAATCTTAACATAAGAAAACACTTCATTACTCTGACGGTGACTAATCACTGGGGCCAGGGTCAGGGATATCACTAGGAAACTCCCTGGTCTGGTTCGGCCAACAGACTACTACCCACTGTTGGTTATCCAGGTTGGTAGTGATGACGTGTCAGAGAGGAACCTGAAGGCAATTAAAAAAGACTTCAGAGCCCTGGGGAGATCACTTGAGGGATCAGGAATCCAGGTGGTGTTCTCTTCAATCCATCCAGTGGCAGAGAAGAATACTGAGAGAGGAAGGAGGGCCCACCTGATAAACATGTGGCTGAGAGACTGGTGTCACAGACAGAATTTTGGGTTTTTTGAGCATGGGGAGCTTTATACTGCATGGAGTCTGCAGGTGGCAGATGGAGTTCACCTGTCTCAAAGGGGGAAAAGAATCCTGGCGTACGAGCTGGCTGGACTCATTGAAAGGTCTTTAAACTAGGTTTGAAGGGGAAAGGGGGTACAAGTGGGCCTCCTAGAGCTGAATAGGGTGGCAGACCATGGTTGAAAATGAAGTTGTTAGCCTGGCTCAAGTGCCTCTACTCTAATGCACGCAGCATGGGCAATAAACAGGAGGATCTGGAAGCCATTGTGCAGCATGACAGCTATGATGTAGTTGCCATCATGGAAACATGGTGGGATGACTCTCATGAATGGAGTGCTGCAAAGGATGGCTACAAGCTCTACAGGAGGAATAGGCAGGGTAGAAAGGGCGGTGGGGTGGCGCTCTATATTAGGGAGTGTTTCGACTGTATGGAGATTGATAAGCATGATGAGCCAGTTGAATGTTTATGGGTGAAGTTGAGGAAGGCCAAAGAGGTGGATATCCTGTTGGGAGTCTAATACAGGCCACCTGACCAGGATGAAGAGTTTGATGACCTGTTCTATAGACAGCTGGCAGAAGCCGCAAAATCGCAAACCCTGGTTCTTGTGGGGGACTTCAACTTACCAGACATCTGCTGGAAATATAACACAGCAGAGAGGAAACAGTCCAGGAAGTTCCTGGATTGCATGGAAGATAACTTCCTGACTCAGCTGGTAAGTGAGCCCACCAGGGAAGGTGCCTTGCTAGACCTGTTGTTCATAAACACAGAAGGACTGGTAGGTGATGTGGTGGCTGGAGGCTGTCTTGGGCTAAGCGACCATGAAACTGTACATTTCTCGATCCTTAGCCCAGTTAGGAGGGGGGACAGCAAAACTATTACCACGGACTTCTGAAGGGCAGATTTCAGCCTGTTTAGAATACTGGTTGAGAAAGTCCCTTGGGGAACTGTCCTAGAGGGCAAAGGAGTCCAGGAAGGCTGGACTCTTTTCAAGAAGAAACTCTAAAGAGACACAGGAGCAGGCTGTCCCCAGGTGTCGTAAGACAAACTGGCAAGGAAAGCGACCAGCCTGGCTGAACAGGGAGCTTCTGCTGGGACTTAGGAGAAAGAAAAGAGTCTACCACCTTTGGAAGAAGGGGCAGACTACTCAGGAAGAGTATAAGGATTTAGTTAGGTTGTGTAGAAAGAACAGTAGGGGGGCAAAAGCTCAGCTAGAACTCAGCCTGGCCACCGCCGCAAAAGAGAATAAGAAGAGTTTTCACAAATATATTAACAATAAAAAAAAGACGCAGGGAGAATCTCCATCCCTTATTGGATGCAAGGGGGAACATTGTTACCAAGGATGAGGAAAAGGCTGAGGTACTTAATGCCTTCTTTGCCTCAGTCTTTAACAGTCAGACCAGTGATCCTCATGGTATTCAGTCCCCTGAGCTGGAAGATCGGGATGGAGATCAGAATAAACCCCTCGTAATCCAGGAAATGGTAGTGAAGGACCTGCTAAGTCAGTTAGACACCTGTAAGTCTATGGGGCCGGATAAGATCCATCCGAGAGTGCTGAGGGAGCTGATGGAGGAACTTGCCAAGCCTTTCTCCATCATCTATCAGCAGTCCTCGTTATCAGGTGAGGTCCCAGACGACTGGAAACTTGCCAATGTGACGTCCATATACAAAAAGGGCGGGAAGGAGGATCCAGGGAACTACAGGCCTGTCAGCCTGACGTTGGTACTGGGGAAGGTTATGGAATCACAGAATTACAGAATCACAGAATCACAGAATCACAGAATGTTAGGGATTGGAAGGGACCTCAAAAGATCATCTAGTCCAATCCCCCTGCCAGAGCAGGAACACCTAGGTCAGGTCACACAGGAACACGTCCAGGCGGGTTTTGAATGTCTCCAGAGAAGGAGACTCCACAACTTCTCTGGACAGCCTGTTCCAGTGTTCTGTTACCCTCACTGTGAAGAAATTCTTCCTCACATTTATGCGGAACCTCCTATGTTCCAGCTTGCACCCATTGCCCCTTGTCCTAGCATTGGATGTCACTGAGAAGAGCCTGGCTCCATCCTCATGACACTCACCCTTGACATATTTATAAGCATTAATGAGGTCACCCCTCAGTCTCCTCTTCTCCAAGCTAAAGAGACCCAGCTCCCTCAGCCTTTCTTCATAAGGGAGATGTTCCACTCCCTTAATCATCTTTGTGGCTCTGCGCTGGACTCTATCAAGTAGTTCCCTGTCTTTCTTAATGGCTCATGTTGGGGGAGATCACACGGCAAGTGCAGGACAACAGGGCGATCAGGTCTCCCCAGCATGGGTTTACGAAGGGCAAGTCCTGTTTAACCAACCTGATGTCCTTCTATGATCAGGTGACCCACCTAGTGGATGAGGGAAAAGCGGTGGATGTTGTCTTCCTGGAATTCAGGAAGGCATTTGACACTGTCTCCCACAACATTCTGCTGCAGAAGCTGGTGGCTCATGGTCTAGACAGGTGGACTCTTCACTGGGTTAAAAACTGGCTGGATGGCCTAGCCCAGAGAGTTGTGGTGAATGGAGTTCAATCCAGATGGAGACCGGTCACAAGTGGTGGCCCTCAGGGCTCAGTTTTGGGGCCAGTCTTGTTTAATGTCTTTATCAATGACCTGGATGAGGGGATTGAATGCACCCTCAGTAAATTTGCAGATGACCCAAAATTGAGTGGGAGTGTTGATCTGCCTGAGGGTAGGGAGGGTCTGCAGTGTGATTTGGACAGGCTGAAGCGATGGGCTGAGGCCAATTGTATGAGGTTCAACAAAGGCAAGTGCTGGGTCATGCACTTTGGTCACAACAACCCCATGTAATGCTGCAGGCCTGGGGAAGAGTGGCTGGAAAGCTGCCTGGTGGAAAAGGACCTGGAGGTGTTGGTTGACAGCCGGCTGAACATGAGCCAGCAGTGTGCCCAGGTGGCCAAGAAGGCCAGCAGCATCCTGGCCTGTATCAGAAATGTTGTGACCAGCAGGAGTAGGGAGGTGATCGTGCCCCTGTACTCGGCACTAATGAGACTACACCTTGAGTACTGTGTCCAGTCCTGGGCACCACAGTTTAAGAAGGACATGGCAGTGCTGGAGCAAGTCCAGAGAAGGGCAACGAGGCTGGTGAGAGGTCTGGAAAACAGGCCTTATGAAGACCGGCTGAGGAAACTGGGGCTATTTAGTCTGGAGAAGAGGAGATTGAGAGGAGACTTTATTGCTCTCTACAACTACCTAAAAGGAGGTTGTGGTGAGGCTGGTGTTGGTCTCTTCCCAAATTGCTAATGACAGGATGAGAGGAAATGGCCTGAAGTTGCGTCAGGGGAAGTTTAGGTTGGATATTAAGAAGAATTTCTTTACTGAGAGGGTGGTTAGGCACTGGAACAGGCTGCCCAGGGAGGGGGTGGAATCACCGTCTCTAGAGGTGTTCAAAAACGAGTGGATGAAGCACTTGAGTCCATGGTCTAATGGTCTAGTGGTTAGGGAAATGATGGGATAAAGGTTGGACTTGATGATCCTGGAGGTCCTTTCCAACCATGGTGATTCTATGATTCTATGTTTCTATGAAAGGTTGTGGAGTCTCCATCTCTGGTGACTTTTAAAACCCCTCTGGATGTGTTCCTGAGTGATCTACTCTAGGATCCTGCTCTAGCAGGGGGGTTGGACTAGATGATCTTCTGAGGTCCCTTCCAACCCCTACCACTCCATGATTGTGTGATTCTGTAACATCCTCCTACTTGAATAACCTACAGCAATGGTGATGAAATTTCTTGACCATAAAAACTCTGAAAAATATTTCTATGGAGGAATCAATGAAAGTTTCCTAATGACAAGCAGATTTTAAAGATGTGAATGATACTCTTAAGAAAGTTAGTGGAAGAATCTTCTAATTGCTCCAAAATGTACCTATAATTACAAAACATTTGTCAGAAATTTTAAGTAGTATTTGTCACATATAAAAAATTTTATTTATTATTTCTTAGTCTCTAATTCCTTCAAATACCTTTTTTTTTCTTTTCAAGACAGCACTGAAAAACAGTTAGTATTATATCTTAGATTTCTCTGTTAATATTACCAAGTTAGTCCTCAGTCCTGCCCAGATATACTTATTTGTTCCTGAATTGTCTACTTGATTGCATGGCGTTCCTTTCCTACTGATCTAATGACAATTATTGCCAGAGTTATGGTTCTCCACTGCCCCTTAAGTGAAGAATATAAGGAAATGAGTCTTTTTTCAGAAAACAGAATTAATTCACAGTTTCATTTTATAGTATTTTTTCTTAGAAACTTATTTCCTTTTGTAAAAAAATATGTTTATGGATAAAAATATAACAGGACACCTGGGCTAGGTGCTGGCATGTCCACCACCCTCGCTTATCTTCTGGCCAGGTAGGTTTCTGTTGGAAGGGGAATGACAGATTCCACTGCTCCTGAACATGTTTGACGTTGCTGGCTGTCCTCTGTTGACACCTTGTATTTTTTGCCCTGGGATTTTCTAACTTTACCATGTGAATGTTCTTCCTCTTGACTCTTTTTGTTGCTGACTATCCTTCTTTCAGCAATCTTACCTTTCTTTAATTCTGCCTTTCTTAGCTTGTACAGGTCTACAAACTTCTTACAGTTACTCCTTACAAATTAGCAACATCTTAAAGGTCTGAGCCAAGGTTATGCAGCTGGACTGTGCCAAAGCTGGACTGTGGATGAAGCTCTATGGAGGAGGGAAGTGACAGGTTACAAATCTCCCATTTAGTGTTCATTAGAGAACAGCACCAGCAAGGTTAGATGTCATTCATTTCTTGTGGATGTTGTCTTCAGCCGCCTTCCAGGATTGCCATCATTTAAGTTTTTTGGCTTTTTCCCCAAAGGACCAGCTAAACTTACAAGGAAGGATCTTAAGTTGAAAGACTTTAATCCTGACTTTGTTCTATTCCAAAAATTCTGCAAAAGTTCTGACTCTGAAAGTTCTGAAGCTCCTTTTCATTACCTCCTAGATCTATTCTTATTCCTTTTAGCTCAGCTATGCCTCAATAATTCTCTGTGGAACAGAAAACGTCTTTTGGGTTCCTGTCTGATGAGTATCATAGGAAGAATTCCACATTGGTTATTGGTTTAAACCTGTCCCAGAATCCAGCACAGCAAATATTGCAGGTGTAAGAAGGGAAAACACAACTTCTATCATAGTAAGATTCTCCTGTGATGAAGGGCAAGGGTATGCAAAAGAATCCAGAATCCACAGGTCAGAGAGAAAATTTTTTTCCCCATACACTGTGATATGCACCTTGAGTGGCAGGGAAGGATAAATATATATATTTTTTTTTCTGCATTCCCTTAGGAGGCCTACAGGAAAAAAAACCCACTTGCAGTCTGATCCAGCTTCCCATGCTGCAACCACTGAGCTACTGTGAGATGCCAATCACACTGTGTGATCTCTCTCTTCAGATTTACTCTCATTCAGGAAAGTTGATTGACTTGGAGTTACTCTTGCTTTTGTCAGTTAAGCATTTTAAAATAAAACAAAAACATTTATGATACTGACAAATTTGCATGAAAATATTCTTGAGAAAGACTAGGTTGTATTTCCTGTTAAGATGCGTTGTAATTATATGCCTCCCAGTTCTAGGTTTTGATGTTTATTCATCTTCAATGGATTTCACTTCATGATTAGCCACAAAAAATATTTTAAAACTCTGATCAGGGAACTACTGAAGTGAATATTCCATCAATGAGATTGTTTTTGATTGAAAAGTGGAAAGTAGCTAAATGGATGTCATTTCATGAAACTGGATTCTGTAACAACTTTCATCTGCAAGTCAGAAAATTATATTCAATTTTTTTATGTACAGAAGTGTCACCTTTTAAATAGTGTGAAATATTAACCTGATTTTGTCCACTGAAAGCCATATGTATGAATTTATTTATTTTAATGCTCTCTCATGTTGATTTTAATGAATTTTTCTTTGTTATCACAATGAAAAAAGTTATTCTCAGGACAAGAATAATTCCTGCTGAAGTATGCATTTCAATTTGCCTTTGTTAACCTTGACTGAAACTCATATATATATATATATATATATATATAAAGGTAAACTTTTGATGAAAATTACCCATCCTTAACCATCAAGAAAGCACATAATTGTGAAGTCAAATTTTCCCTGCACAGGGAGATTTTACTTTACACCATAGATATTTAATTTATGCCATAATTTATAATGATCCTTACTTGATCTATCAGGTAAATCAGGTCCGTTAGGAAAGTCAAAGCAGCATTTTGGAATATGAAATCCCATTATTAGTAAGGGTATTATCCTTACATAAAAAGGACAAATTTCCTGGGAATCAAACATGAATTCTGGTGCTCTGTGAAGAAACAAATTTCTAGACAGACAGTGACTCTTGTGCAACATTCTGTAATTTTTTCTGGAAGAGATGACTTGAATGTGGGGACTGACTAATGTAAACAGTTTAAAACTCCTCTTAGTTTTAGATATCATGGTATGAATCTGGCAACTTCATTGGACAAAAAGGTCAAGTTTGTTTTACTCTGACAGCATGGGGCAGTATTTGTACAAGCTGCCAGACCTTGCAGAGGTTGCTATATAGGTTTCTAAATAGTCATGCTCATTTTAGCTGGAAAGTGGTCTGTGTCTTCTTCACTATCCTATAATTTACCTGTCCCTTTTGACAGGAAAGATTCCTACTATTCTTCTAGTTTTACATCTGTATGAATATGTATAAGCTACTGTGTCACCTGTGTGCTGTTAACACTCAGCTTGATGTTTGTTTTTCCCTGCTTCTACATACAAGTTTGTGCTTGCTTTCTGGTTGCCTGGGAGAGATAGAGATCTGCTTGAAAGCAGATTTCAAGCCCATTCTAAGGGGTTGCTGAAGGGCAAATTTCAGGAAGATTCAGGAATTAGTGATGATTCCATCAATGGCTTCCATTTCTGGTGACAATTGCTCGGTGATGTATCTCACATAATGAAGTATAATTCTAGGGTGTAAGAATTTTCTCTAATTTCTCTTTATTTCAGAGTCGTTTTTCCCAAAGATTTTTTTCCATTTCTGTTTTAACCTTCAACCTTTTTATCTTTTCTAGGAATAAAATTAAGTATACAAATACTTCAGTATTAGAGATTTCAATTATTCATTGCTGCAGTGTTTTTTGTCTGGGCTGGCCACTAAAGGAGCAGATGACCTCTGTTAACCCCCTCCCTTCCCAGAGAGAGAAATGAAAAAAACAAAAGGGAGAGAGACTTACAGGTTAGAAAAAAACTAAAGCAGTTTTAATGACACAATAACAATAAAAAGATAAATATAATATTGAGAAGGAAAATAATTAAATATATACAAATATATACACTACTAGCAACAAGCTTTTCCCCTGCAATCACATGTTCCCCCGATAATGCTCATCACCACTGCTGCTGTAGAGCAGCTCTGAGCTCCTGGACACTGTGGCAGACGGGAACTGGATTCAGGAATGTGCAGATCAGAGGCAGAAGAAAGGACAGAGTCCTCCCAGCACATCCGCCAAAGATGAGCAAAAGCCAGAGGAGAAGGGCCTTTGCTCCCCATGGTCCCTCAGCTTTATACTGAGCTCAATGTGTATAGGATG
Source organism: Podargus strigoides (assembly GCA_028020825.1). Classification (NCBI taxonomy): domain Eukaryota; kingdom Metazoa; phylum Chordata; class Aves; order Caprimulgiformes; family Podargidae; genus Podargus; species Podargus strigoides. The sequence goes on along the minus strand of CM051663.1, from coordinate 64,487,041 downwards.
GAATACTTCGTTGGTCAGTTTGGGTCACCTGTCCTATCCACTCCTGCCTGCAGGTACCACCCTTTTGCACGCTTACACTAAAGGGGGGCCTCAAGGCAGCACTGAAATAATTTAGCAGTGGCCTTGGTTTCTGGAAGATTAAGTGTCAGCAAGAGCCTTTCTGCACACCATTGTAGTATGAACTCAGTACTAACTATAAACATCGAGCGTTATTCCTTCTAGGAGCAGACAGTGTCTGAAAACATGTTGACTTCAGAAAGTGCAGTCTTAGAAGAGACTTAACGGAAAGGCAAAATCACTGAAAGGAAAACTAGTTCTGTTTTAGTCAAACCAGGACAACAGTAAATAATTCTTTCTTAAATGTATGGGTTTTTTCTAATTCAGTTTTACACTATGAGAAGAAAGTGAATTTTAAAAATTATTGAAGACTGTTTCCTAATTCTTCTCTGTTTCCTTCCACTGCATACCTTTCAGTTTTATTAGCAGCCTTCACCAAAGAAACCACAGTAATCCCAGTCCACATGCTGTAGTAGTACAAACCAGGAGGTTAGACAACTATACCTTGCTTGTATGCATGGTAATGTATTATTCCATTATGGAATTATATGAATGAGGCACTTCGTCTGAATATACAAACATATGTAGGATAATCATGAAGTTTACTCAACAGTGTTTCATATTGTCTTTGAAGTTTACTTCCCTAAATAGGTCTCTGTCTTTCTGCTCAGTCAACAGAAAGGACCGGTAGGAGTACTTTCTGCCCAAAAGAGGCAACATGATATAGAATCACAGAATAGCCTTGGTTGGAAAAGACCTCTAAGATCACCAAGTCCAACTGTTAACCACTAAACCATGTCCCTCAGCACTTCATCTACACATTACTTAAATACCTTTAGGGATGGGGACTCCACCACTGTCCTAGCCATCTTATTCCAATGCCTGACAACCCTGTCAGTGAATAAATTTTTCTTAATATCCAATCTAAACCTCCCCTGGCACACCTTGAGGCCATTACCCCTCATCCTATCATGACTTACCTAGGAGAAGAGACTTACCCCTGCCTCCTTTCAGATAGTTGTAGAGAACAATAAGGTCTCCCCTATTAAGAAAGGAGTAATTTATATTGGACTAGGGATGTTCAAAACATTCAAAATGTTGTGGGTTTTTTTGTTGGAGCTTCTTTTTTGGAGGAGGGCTTCACCTGAGCGATCTTTATGTTGATGAAGATTCCAGAAGAAAATAGAAACCAAAGGAAGTAACTTCTAATTAATCTCAGGGAAAACAAATAAATAAATAAATAAATAAAGTAAATGTGGAAAGTGTGGGAATTAACAGAGTGAGTGGATTATTACTCAGATTAATTCTTAGCTAGCAGCTGAATTAATATCAAATTACTTCCATTGTTGCTTGAATTTTTTCCACATTAAGTATTTTACAGGATTTCTTTATTGAAAGAAATACGAGCAGAAGTCAGCCTCTTACTAATTATTAGGGATGTAAGAAAATTTTTTCCACTCACTTTACATTATGTATATACAATCCCATAAGATATAATGGAGAAAAAAATATAATCCAATGGAGAAAGCCTCTCTAGCTCAAGGTTTGAGGTGGCCCTGTCGAACTATAGTTTTGGAATATGGTACAGACACAGTACCAAGAGCTTTAGGGATAAATAGTTTATCACTAAATAATGATACAGCAATAAATAAGGATTCATTATTCATGTCATAATGACAGAAGGCCCAGCAGTTCACTAAAACTGGGCTAAATTTGTTGTCCAGATGTGTGAATACAGGACCATGGCTATCAGGCAGGCAGGAAGCAGGGCAAGGCAATGCTAGGGCAATCAGGTAATTCTAGGTTTGATGTTTCATCTGTAATTTCATCTGTAATTTCTATACATGAATAGCTTTCTAGGTTGAAAGTTTTATTCACTTGCTGTTTGTTATTGGTATTAAGAGATTGTCCATGCACATGATAGGGCTGAATAACTTGGATCAAAGACTTTGCCAAAAAACCCTTTACTCCAAAAGACACTGTGGGTTTGGAAAAAGATGGGAAAAAATCTCCACCTAGAAAATATGAGGTATATGCTGGGCAAAAGAAGGCATGTGGTTCTAACTCTGTTTCTAAACATCACTTTTTTTTATCTCTAGAAACAAGTACACAAATAGGTAGGAAAGAGCAGAGGAGAGACATGCAGGCAGCTCGCAGGAGTAAGATTGTCTCAGTTGTTCTCTAGAGCTGCCTTTGCTTACATGAAGAAACTCAGGACTCTAAACTCCCTCTAAAAGAAATGCTTAAATGTCAAAAAAATGATCTTTATACAGAAAATATTGTGTGTTATAGATAAAGAATATTGTTATATATTATTCCTATAGATACTGTCTGTATGTGTTACTCAGGTACACGCCAACAGAGTGACTCTCTGTTCTGAAGTTATGCTTTAAGAAAATCTTTATTTACTGTGGGCAATGTATTTCTGTGAAGGACCTTAAATTGGTTATCGGGAATGCTGAATACAGAAACATGGATTTTATTCTTTTAGGTTGCTAGAGCATTCAGTTGAAATGCTTGAATATGAAATGGAATTACTTTGGTTTAGAGCCATACTAATCCATGCTGACATACAATTTACAAAACTAACATCCACTGAAAAATACAGAAATGACAAATCTTACACAAGACAAATCATTAGTCAGACTGAAAGACAGAAAAAGCATCAAACAGGAGTACACTTGATGGGACAAAAATGCCTCACAAGTTTTCTCATTCTTTAGAATATTTTTACACATGATGTATCAGTCTGTATGTTAATTGTATGCACATATTGAAAGTGTATATGACCATTTTACAGTTACTTAACCTAATTTAGGTATATTTAATAGTATTTTAGTTTTCTATACAATTATTACAGTACTAGGACTCACAGTCCTAGTAATAAATAAAAGCACTGTGCCTTTTTTTGTTAGTGTTGTTGGTTTTTGTCATTCCTAATATCTAATGAAAGAGACGAATAACCCCAGCTACTGCTAATTAACATGAAGCTGTGTGAACTTGGGCTACTGAATAGAAGCTCTCAGTTAACTTGTCTGCTAGTAATTGTGTACACAAAACTTCCTAGTGTGCACGATACCACATAAACCCAATGCAAACACATACAACCAAATACCTGTACCTAAAAGATAGCTATGAGATATTAGAGCAAATCAATAGTCTTTTTGTGGGTAAACAACTAATAAATACTAAAAAATCACTACAGACCCAGAAGTACTGCCTTTTTTACCGACCTTAAATTGCTCCTAGTGTTAAACACCAGATTTTAGCTAAATAGAACTGAATGTTTTCAGATTTATCACTTAGAACTGAATTTCTCAAAATATCACTGACAGATAGAGTAAAATGGAATGAAATATAAGAAATACTGTTCTTCAAGACTGTTCTCCAAGATGATATCATCAGTTGTGATTGTATTTCACCTTACCCGATGAGGTTCTGCATCTGACTAGAATCTCCAAGTAGTACTGTGACAGCAATCTTCTAAAATAATAGATGTTAAGACCAAATCCTATCTCCTGTAATCTTTTTGAAGTTAGTAAAATTAGAAAGAATTGAGTATTGTAAATGTAGATGTCTGGGGGACAAATAACAAGTAGCTGTTTAATATTGCTCTCTACAACTACCTGAAAGGAAGTTTCATAAGATTCTATGAATTCTATGATAACATTTTCTGTAAAAAAATAGAGTTCACTATAACAGAAAAGGCAGTGAAAGAATGGTTACTTTAACCTGAATATTAGAGAAAAATATATTTTATTATGCAAGAGCACAATAAACCTCAAATATTAAAACTTTGGCAGAACATGTTGAATGTGGAAATTTGGTTATGCTAACTTCAAAATAAAGAAAACAAAATTCCCTCTGTAACAGTCTTTTTATTTCCATTCTATTATGACAGAATAACACATAAATCATACAACTGTCATATACAGTGTTCTGTGGAAATTAAGACATTCTGTCTTCACATATATGTTTGTCACATTTTAATATTCTTCATATGTATATTTTAACTAAAAGACGAGGGTATGTTTGTCATAACATCTGACATGTAGATTTTTATTAATTTATTTCTGTTATGGATATTCCACTGAACTGCACAAAACATGCTATATGCGAATACGCCATGTAGTGACTATAGCATACACTGCAGTCTTGTCACAACTCAAAAACTTCCAGTAACACCTCTGGAGAAGACCAGTGTTTTACTAGAGAAATTCAACAGAAAATACATGGATATCAGGAAACAAAATGGTGTCCAATATGGCTCTGGTTTTCAGCTGTTATGAATACTTCCTTTTAATAAGTAATAAAAATATTGGATATCCTTTAAGATTTTTAAGAATTTTTAAGTTAACTACTCAATCCAGATATCTAGAAATACTTGAAACTCAAAATAATGATAACAATGCTTGCATGTTGTACTTAGTAGTGTAGCTAAATGCTCTAAATACAATTCTGTGTCTAGCATTGAGTTTTACTGTTTAAAACCTGCCTACTGAGACAGGCCACCATGGTGCTCACTCCCTTATCATAGGACATAACTGCAGATGCTGTATATGTGACACAATGGGGGGAAAAAAAGGGAGAAGGGCAGAATTTGATTACATATTTCTTTACAACAACAAAGTAACTAAAATGATTTGGCAAATTGTTATTGGCTAAGAAATAGACTTAGAGCCTGAGCTCTGAATCTTAAAAACTAATATTTGCCTGATATTATAAAAAATTTTCTGTGTAACTAGGGAGTATAAATTACAGTACTATCAAATACTTTTCAGAAAGAAGCTTTAAAGCTTACAGTTATTTAATAAAATATCAGGTTCGAAAAACACTGATTCAGTGACTTTTAATTTCTTGGTGTTTAAAATTCAGTTATTTTTGTATGCACAGCTTACAAGATTGGGATAATGAGTTTCTCGGGAAGATCATACTTCTTTGTTGCGGTAATTTTTACTCCAGTTAAAAAATTTGTTCACGGGTGTTTTTGTTAAGAGCACTGTGAAACCTCAAAAACAATCTTTTTTCTTTCTGGGGTATACCTCAGCACCCGTAATATATAGCAAATGTGTCTCACAGTTATATTACTGCTGTGTCCGCACTCCTGCTTCACCTGGACAGCCTTTAGACTTTGAGAGTTAGCATTGCTAATGGATTTTTTTGAGGGGGGGAGGTTTCGTAGACTTTTTTGTTTGTTTTGGTTTTCATTTTAATAAGTAGTCCAAGTACTGTACTGTTCCTTCAGCTCTTTGAAGTTATTCAAGATAAAAATATGACATAATATAAACTAGTATTTGTGATTCATATCTTACATGATTGCCACCATAGATTGAAATGCAATTTAATATAGTAAAATATAAATAAATCTGAATGCAATGTATCATAGGAGAAGCATTATATTTTTCCTTTTGAGATGGTTATACAACCTACTGACTGGGATAAGGCTTTCCAGGCTTCTGCAACAAATGCACTTGAAGCTATAAAGCAAGCTGTAACATACATAAAGTCAGCAAATTTTTTAGTTAGCTTCATCATTAGAGATCTGAAAAATCTAAACAGTCTTATTCCACTCTGCTTTATAATTCTATCAAAAGCAATTTTCTTTTTTTTTTCAACTTCATAGAAAAATTGTTTCTATTTTCCAAGAGAAGCTTGAATATTATACCCCAAGTGTGTTTGCAGGTTTTAAGAGCTATTGCTGAGATGTTGCTCAAAGATAATATATCAGAAAAAAACAGGAGTCATCACAGAAAGATAGATGATTTTGGATCAAAACAACTTGAGTTAGAAAAATTGCAATAATCAGTCATCTTGAAGCTCTTATATACAGGTAAATCAAATCCAATTTTATTGGCATTTAAATAGTCACATTGTAACATACTTGATCTACATGAGGCTAGGAGAGTACTTGGGTGAAACATCCTACACTCTTTCTTTGCTCTTTGTTGGGCATTGATACCTTAACAGCTTGCCTGAAGTGTGATATAAATTTATATATCGGAATGCATAAAGACTAGACAACCTTTGGTGAGACTCATTTGGGCCAGTCATATGCTCCTTTGAATCAAACCCAATTGAATTAAATATGCATCAGGCTGAGTTAGGTCTGGTACATCTAAGCAGAACTAGAAAATACTGAAAAACTGAGAAAATTCATATATCTACTTCCTGTGTTGAAATGGAAAACTGTATAAAAATTTGAAAATAACAAGTAAGTAAGTAAGTAACATGTAAGTATGACTCTTGCATAGGAGTCTGATCTGGGTGGTGGTTTGAATGAAACAACAAGCCTATCAGTACAAATCTCAAATTATCTTTTGACTAGGTCTTGCCTAAATTTACTCTTCTCTTATGAAATCCTAAATGGCACAGTAATAACAATAACAACAATAACGATAACAATAACAACAATCAATGGACACAGAGCTCTAATTTTTCCTCTTATAGAAAACTGAAGGCTGGAACTAAACTAAATGTAAACTTTTGAAGCTGTTGCTTAACAGAAGAGTTTGGCTGAAAGAAACAGATAGTAGCTAAAAAGCTTTATCTTAAACTTTTGCAAAACAAAGAACTATTAAGAGAAATTTAAAACATAGGAGGTACAAACTATGCAACCAAAGTTACCTAAAAAGATACAACAAAACTAATTACCAAAAAGAAAATGGGAGGCATTTTCATTAAGCAAACAAACAAACTGCAAAGTCATTATGTAAAAATCAGGATTTGCTGGATTTCTTTTTTAACAACTCAAGAAAATATTAGAGTCAGGGCTTTTAATACATTTTTCTGGAAAATTAAATAAAGCAGATATACAAAACCATATTCTGTATAGCTCATCATTTTACATTTTTTTTTTTCCTAGAGTGTTCTACAGAACAGAGCTCAGTAAAATTAATAACTAAAAAAAAAAGGATATGATATGTACCCAAGTTACTTGTACACAGTCTGCCACTGTATCATAAATGCTGAAATGGAAGAAAAAGTGCAATACTAACTATTAACAATCACCTTTTTAAAGATGTGGAAAAATTTAACCTGTGAATGTTTTTTTTTAGATGTATTGGATTATTAAACGAAACATGAGTTTAACTGTTGTTTGCAAATAACCTTAAATCATTGTAAATAAGTTTAAATACCTTGGAAATAATAACATGAAGTCATGTGAATGTATTTATTGTAGTTTACAATGATTAATCTTCCAAATGGTAATTTTGACAATTTGGAATTTTCATTAAATACACATTATGTTGTACTATTGAAACCTAAATTCAGAAAACCAAAAATTTTTAGATGAAGTTCCTCAGAAAGAAATGTGAATGCCGTCATATTAAAAGTCACTGTTCTGTGAACAGCACTGAATTTTTGAGTAGATTAATTTCTAATTCGGCTTAAACAAAAAATCAGTCTCAAACTCTCTTAAGTAGAGTAATTAGAGGGATTAAGTATGTCCTGTTGCTGAAGGGAGTGTCATCTGAAATCCTGTTTGAATTAAAAATGATAAATATACTTAAAAATAATCCACGTTTTAGAAAGCACTTATTTCCCAAAAGATAAAAGATTATATGGATTTTTGTCTGATTGAATTTGGTACAAATCAGCTAGAATCTGATGCCAGTTCCTACTTCAGATTACGTCTGGACTTGAAGCTGTCCCTTAACTGCTTTCAGTTTCTTTTTGGTGTCTGTAAAATGAAGATAATATTTACTAAACTACATCAAATGGGTGTGAACAGTTACACTCATATGAGCAAATGGTTAACTTTAGAAGACTTCAAAAGACATTAGCAGAGAGTTTTGCAAGGACTGGTCTAGAAGGTGGTCTTCTTTAGTATTTTCATTAATGAATCTGGACAAAATAAAACATCCAGGTAATTTAGTTTGTCATGGAATAAAATGTTAATAAAAATGGCACGAGAGAAAAAGTGAGTAACTTTGATGACCAAGAGATTATAGATATGGAGCGGCATGTAGTGCCACAAACTTGAAGCAATTTGTCTAAAAAGTATTAAGAACTTTATCTAAAACTTGACAGCTCCACAACTGGATAAGACTGGAAGTAAAAAAATCCTAATGAGATGATAATTAAGATATGATGTTTTCATGTGAGTACAAACAAGATATTTCTAGTAGGGGGAAAAAAAATGAAAGAGGCATTCCTGAACAGAGATGAGAATAAGGGATGTTTCTTCTTGGCACAAGAAAGGAATTTTTCATAATCAGTCACTGGAAGATGCTCCTTAGGGATGTGGTAGAGTCCCCATTGCTGGAGGTTTTCAAGATACAATTAGACAGGTTGCTAGATAATGTTTATCCTTCCTTTCCCACAACAAATTGGATCACATGATCTTTCAAGGTCCTTTCCAAACTGGGCTATTCTATGATTCTACAAAATCATCTGGAGTACAGGGTATCTTCTTGTTAAATTACAAATTGAAATAGGAACGGACAAAGATGAAGCCTGCTCATATATTTATGGTACTGCACAGGCAATTATGTAACCAAAAAAAAAAAAAAAAAGACAAGAGATTGTCTTGTTGGACCTAGTGAGTGAAGGTACATGAAAGGAAGAAGAAATACTTACATAATGGACAATATTCGTGCAAGGGCAAATGGGCTTAAGCTATTCTTCAATAAGTTTAGGCTGAATAGTAGAAGGTATCTAGTCATCAGAAACATAGTTCCTAGAATAGTTTTAGTTTAGTTTTTGTAAGTGTTTATAGGATGCTGTTACTTTGAATAAGAGAAGCTAGATTTGATGACCAGTTTTTACTAAAGTACAAGGAATTAGTGTGACAAAATGGTAGCAGAGAAATACTGGATGCTAGACAAAGCTTTTATCCTGTTCTCAATTATATCCCACTCATGAAATTAATGCAAATTTTGGCAAGATTTGACCTACTGTTACCCTGTGTGACACATGGAAATGAAATGGAAAGGTTTCAATTAATCAAGTTTCCATATCTTATTTTTCTTTTCTGTTGTGACCTTTCAAGTCCTGCTGTTAGTTCTCTTCCTATGAGTCATTCAGTTAGAAATAAAAGTCTCAAAAACTAAGTAGATTTTAAGTAATGTGGAAAAATAAAGACGAATTGGAGAAACATGGCAGTGCAGCTGGGTACAATTCCCTCCTGCTTAGATAAATCTACACAGCTTGTTGTTGATCTGTCATGGGTAGAAGCAGTTGGTCTGGAATTACATTCACATCTTGTGACGGATGTAATCTGCTTTGCTTTTCTTCTGAAGAATATGTGACACCAAAGACAATCAAAAAACAGTCTAGCTTTACTGTCCAGAAAACCACTCAGTGGGTATATGATTAACTTTGTCTTTTATCTGAGAAGACATCACAGTCAAATTTTGCTCTTACCCATGAACAGTAATCACAAACCCAACACATTATGATCCAGAGTCTCAGATCTTCTACTCAGCTTTTAGAACATGTTGATAGAAAACGAAGGAGAGTTTAACAGAGTTAATTCTTCCCATCCCTCAACACAGGATGGCCTCTCTAGTTCCTAACATCAACCTCTGACAAGGAACCAGACTGAACTCTTTGATGCCACCACTTCCCACCATCTGCTCCTGCCTATCATACATATGTTCCATACACTTCCTCACTGTGACAGGCTTCCTCTTCTGCTGCAGTACTCCCAGCCCCTGCCTGTATGCCAGCTCTTTTCCAAAACACTGTCAGCTCTTTCCTCTGTCTCCTGACTGGCAAGGAACAGATCATGAAAGGCTGGGTCTGACTGCAGAGTAATCAGGTAGTAGATGTAGACTCACCAAGTAGCCAGTTAAACCAGGTTCCTCTTCATTAATGTACATTATAGCCTTTCCTTTTCAGCAGCAACAGTTGCCAACTAACACAAAAAATGCTGGCATTTTTAAAAACCTCCCTTCCACTATCAAATATGGCTGAAACAGCTTCAAAAGTTACTGGAGAACACTGACAGACATAATGATCATGTGGAATATATTCCTTGGGAAACCAAACTAAAAATAAGATTATTGATTAATCTCACATTTTCCATCTAAAAATTCTCCTGTAATTTTCTTGGTAGGTCAATTTCCTTTTTTTTCTCAGCTCTCTTATTGCCACTACTTGAAGGAGCCTTTGTTCATTTCAGCCTTATGTGTAATTCAGCTTTCAGTTTTTCATTTTATTCCTGAAGTTATTGGTTTAACTTACTTCTGCATATTTTCTGTAGGTCTGCCAGTCCTGTTCCTTACTATGCCATGTATATATACTTTAAACATTCTTCACTCTTACTTGAACTGTTCTGTATATTGCCTTACTTAATCATGTTGGCCTTTTCTGACCTTTTTGCTGTTTAAATTTAAACAGGAATAGATTTCAATTGCAGTCTGTTCAAGTATTTCTTAAATATTTACAACTTCTCCTCAGTACATTTGCCATGCATTACAGAATTTCTATCAGAATCACCCAAGGCATTTTACATTCTTTCAATTCAGCTTTTCCAGGGTGAAAAATAATGAAATATACCCTTAAAACCATTGTGTATTTTTCTTGAAGCACTTACCCTCTTGAGATTTTAAAATTCATTAATGCTGTATTCTTAAATTCTAATATTCTTTGACTTGAATTTGCTACACATTATGGTGCTAATTTCCAGTGAAAACCTAATTCATGAAGGTCATACAGTTGAACTGTCCTAATTTTTTCCTGATTGTGGTGTTATGGATTCTAGATCATAGAAAGCCTACTCATTTTCATACCACATATTCTCTATAAAATATTCTTAACAAATATTCCTAAATATCCAACAAAATGTATCAATTTTTATATCAGAGTAATTGCACTTTTCAATGGCTTTGAACTGAGAAGAAACTTACTAAGCCATAGATAATTGTGGAATCAGTGTAGAAGTATGAAACACAGTTATGAAGTCCAGAAGTCAACTATGACTTCATCGTAAATCTACATCATGTTTTACAGTCATGAATTATTTTCTACTTGGCTACTGAGGCTTCTCTCACTCTCTCTCTACCTTCAGTTCACACACCAGACAATGAGTTACAGCAGTCTGCAAGATACTTTTCACACACAAAGTTATTTCTCTTTTTTGTGAATCTGTTTTTCTTCTTCCCTCCATGGCTTTAATACAAATATTCTGAAGAGTCATAATTCCTCAAGAGTAAGATGAATTGTACATGACCCTGCATGAGAGAATAAAGGCCAGATCTGGACTTCTTTATGAAAGAAAAAGCTGTTCAAACTTATGCAGAAAATGTGTCAAAAGGATTAAGACACAATCATGCAGTAATTCTACAATATGAAAATTCAAATTGAACAAGTTAAAATATCATCTATTTTCATTCCATCAGAAGTTATCTCTTCTGTATCTGTAAAGTTCTATTCAATACACTTGAGTTTTGTGCACACTAAATTATTATTCTTATTTAGTGAAATTATTCCGCTAGTGAGTATTGACTCAAGGATCAGGAAATTAAAATCCAAGTCCTGAACGTGTAGTGCAACATCTGAGACTAGCTTCACTTGCTCAGAATGCACTGACTTAGTATGCTTATGTAGTCCCAGGTTCATTTTGCAGGCTGCACAGGGTTAAATAACTCTGTGTAGGTACAGTGTCCAAAGCCTCTAGGCATTTTAGGATGTCTTGATTTGGGTGCATCCCTGTGAAGACACCACAGTTTGCTATGATAAATGTGAACAGAAAAAAAGATATTATTTAAAATTAATTTCACAATGCAAAGCAATTATTTTTTTTTTTTTTTTTTTTTTAAAGTTCCTCCCTCCATGATTTTACATGCAGTAACTTAGACATGTAAAAAAATCAGCACCTAACTAATCTGGCTTGATAAAACCTCAGTTTGAGGACATGTCTGGCCAGAAGAAATATACTGAATCTGTAATCATAAAATAACTAATTCACCAAAAGGTCTAATGGATATAATTTAGCTGTTTCTAAATGGGGTTGTAAATGTCATGAGTTTGTCATAAATATCCATGTTGTAATGTTGCAAATTGTTTGAATGAACACTTTGGAAAATAAACAGCTAGAGTATGACTATTGAGGAAAAAACTCCAAAGCCAATTAATGTAAATTTCAGTAGTCTTAAAAAAAAAAAAAAAAGTACTTTTTTATGTTGGCTGTGTTATATAACAAAATACAAGCGATTAAATAAAAAAACCTAAATGAAATATTAGATGTATTATTACATGGTTATTTCAAAAAAGGAATCTTATCTTCAGTAATAAAAATGCACGTCAGGAAAAATGAGGATTACATGTTAATAAAGCCATAAGTAGAATACAGTATCTCACATAATAGTAAAAGATATGACATCTTACATTCTTTAGTTTTCAGCTTTTGGCAGAGAAAGTTTACAAAATTTCTGTTGATGGTTTTCCAGTTCTCATGAAGGCTCTTGGAATTCTTCCTAAAAGACATAAATGCTATACTCACATTAATATACTTAATGAGTTTTTAACAGCTCTTAGGTTAAAACGGATGCACAACCACTCAAAGACTGAACTTCTTGAGGGAGTATGACTTCACATGAGCTAAACATGTGGCTCTACAGTAAATAGGATGCAATACCTGACTGTTTATTCTCTGGTATTGTCACAGCCAATTTGTTATTATAGGTGAAAACTGGATTCTTATTCCAGTCAGCTGATCACAGATTCCCATTTGCCTTTGTGCCTCCAGGAGATCTTTACAGCTCTGAAACAGTCACTTAGCAACCACTTTTCCACTCATCTGCACAGGGAACTGATGGTCTTATTCTCTGCCTCCTCTTCTTCTCCTAATTCACTTATGCACACATTTCTATAATTCCAACCAACAAAAGAGAAGGCTTAAAATGTTATGAGGTTCTCATAAATATATCTGGGTCAGGGGTGGAGGAAATCAAAATACAACATGCTTGTCATTCTAAGTAAAGACTGAGATTTAGTCTTAAAAACTAAGATCTTCATATTTCCTGAAACTTCCTGCAAGAACATGCTAAAAGAACAGGAGTCCTTCCTACTGAAGCATGAAAACAGTCAAATCAACAGTTGTGAAGTTTAAGTCACCATTTTCATAGAATCATACAATCATAGAACCATAGAATCATAGACTAGTTTTGGTTGGAAAAGACCTCTAAGATCATCAAGTCCAACCATTAACCTAGCACTGCCAAGTCCACCACTAAACCGTGTCTCTGAGCACCCCTTCTACACGTGTTTTATTTACCTCCAGAAATGGGGACTCCCACCACTGCCCTGGGCAGCCTGTTCTAGTGCTTGATAACCCTTTCAGTTAAGAAATTCTTCCTAATATCATACAATCCTCTCACATACATGCATATTACTCGTTGTCTCCTATGTTTGCAGGCTGAGAGCAGTCAAGACAACAATCAGTCAGATATATTTCTAAATCAGACCCAGAAAACATAAAATATAATTCTTAGAATCATAGAATCACAGAATAGTTTGGGTTGGACAGGACCTTTAAAGGTTCCTGCAATGAGCAGGGACATCTTCCACTAGATCAAGATGCTCAAAGCCCTGTCCAGCATCACCTTGAATGTTTCCGGGTTGGGGCATCTACCACCTTTCCAGGCAACCTGCTCCATTGTTTCACCAACCTTATTATAAAAAATGTCTTCCCTCTATCTGGTCTAAATCCACCCTCTCTCAATTTATAACCATTACTCCTTGTCCTATTGCTACAGGCTCTGCCAAAATGTCTGTCCGCATTTTTCTCATAAGCCTGATTTAAGGATTGAAATGCTGCATTAAGGTCTCCTGAGAGCCTTCTCTTCTCCAAGCTGAACCACCCCAACTCTCTCAGCCCTTCCTCATAGGAGAGGTGTTCCATCCTTTTGACGATTTTTGCCACCCTCCTCTGGACCTGCTCCAACAGGTTCATGTCTTTCCTGTACTGAGGACTCCAGAGCTGGATGTAGTACTTCAGCTTCTTTTGTGCATCTGTAATGCCCAAAGTGTTATGTTGACAGGAATATTCTAGAATCTACCTCTCCTTCATCTTACTGTTTCAACGGTTGTCGTCTACCACTCTGAAATATAAAGTGTGTCTTCATTGACCTGGTATTCACTTTCTTAAATCTGATGTTGGAAAGGTAAATTTTGCTGCTGAATAGTAAGCAAAAGTCAGTTCATAAAGAAATAGTTATTTGCTAGGAGAGGTCAGTATGCTGCACGGTGTCCTGCATGGTGTTACTGTTTCTTTTTTCTTGTTCCTTTCTTCTCTTAACAATCCTTGCAATTGGCTTACTTTTGCTTCTGCTTAACCATACCCCAAGAAAATACAGGATGTTCCTGGACAGTTTACGGGATCATAAGAAAGACTTTAATCTATTCTCATCTGTTTTGCCTGACAGCATATTTTTCAGGTCTCAAGTTCTTTCTAAGTATATAGGTAGGACTGACACATGGGTTTCAAGGAACAAGGCCTCCAGCCAGCAGATGCTTTCTTCACTAACCTACAAATTCCAGATAGACATGGATTATCCTTGAAACAGTTCTCCTTACAGTTCTCTGACATCCAAACATACTGTTCTCGAAGCTTTCTTAGAAGTCTTTGGGACAAGCAATATTTTCAGGGAATTACACCTTCAGCACTGAATATGGTCCAGGGAGAGTGCTGAATTCATCAACATCGAAAAGGTGCATTTGGAGAACATTAAAAACATGGATAAGGTGTACACTCCAGAGTTTACCAATATGTGTAAGAGCTAGCAGAAAAGGAGAGTGAAACAATAGAGACAAAATATGGATAGATATTCCCATAGGTCTCAAGAGCACAAGGGGCTGCAAAAGCTTTTACCTTGAATCAATATTAAAAATTATTTGAATGAAATGAAAAAAACCTATACTGCTTCTCTTCTTACTTGTGTGTATGCATATTGTTTGTGCACTTTAGAGAGCATACTCTCTGAGATTAACATAAAAGGTATGAACTCTGAGCAGACACAAAATATTTTTCTTTTTTTTATTTGTAGTATATCCCCTTCCTATTTTGTCCCTCACCATTTTTCACAGAATTGAATCAATAGAATCTGCATAATAGTTAATGACATTTTACCAGATCTCTCATCTTTATGCTTGAGACAATTAATGGTTGACCCATGACTTCTGGGGAAAAATCTTTGAGAATTTCATAGTTGCTATTTCTTGACAAAAAGCATAGTCCATATGATTATTTTGAAGCTCACAGTATGTTTAACCTCTACTGTCACCGTCAGGATAAAGTCTCCCTGTAATAGGGTATCTGCATTTGCCCTACAACAAGAGGAGGCAGTGAAAAGAGTTCACATCATCATTATTTCTAAATACCTCTAATTATTATAAGGCTTTGCCATGACCCAGGAATCTCAAGACTGGAAAATACTCACCAAGCATCTGAGTGCATGAATTCTTCATCCATACAGTAATGGCTGTATATTTATACTAAAAGTCATGAGGCCACTTGAATAACCCTCTAGCAGAACTTTTGGAGCAAGAAGCACTGAAAAATTAAAAGCTGCAGATTTCATAAGCAAAGAAAAATGACATAGTGCAGTATTGCCTACTCTAAATGTCTGTAGTTAACAGTTATGATTCTGAGAGCTGGCCAAGCAAAACTACAGATAGTAAGTGCACATCCAAGAAGCCACAGGGATTAAAACTTCTACCTTAAGAATTCAACTCTACAGTTACTTATAGTGTTCTTAAAACTTCACACTGTTTGATAATTAACAAGTTATCCAAAATGTAAGACGTCTCCTCTGACTTTACTTTACAAAGAATTTCCTATGTGTCAAACTAAAGCTCTTAAAATGTCAGCTCAAGAAGATCTCATCAAGAATCAAAGACTACTAGCAATTTCAGAAGACTATGACCATGAATAAGCAATACATTTTCCTGAGCTCTTCCTACCAGTAAGAAAGGCAGATGGCAGTAAATTTTTGAACCATGGGTAGAATTGTGTCTGTCCTTGTCTTTTATCTGCACCACTCTCTTATTCCATGCTAGACTGACAGGTGGTCATAAACTGCAGTTTAAAAAAAAAAAAAAAAAAAGTGTAAGTTTTCCTCTATTTTTATAAACTTTTAAAACCTGATGGCTGAAAAGTTATTAAGAGAAAAGCCTCTAGGCAAGGTGAAATAAATTGTGAATCATCTCCCAAGATGACTATGTTTTCCCAAATGGACTCCTACAAACCTTATTACACTATAAAAAAAGGCTTTCACAGTGAGAGGAAATGTTCTCTTCAAAGGTCTGATTACACTATACAGCATCCAAGGAGTAAATGAAAGACATTTTGTGTGAATAGCTTTGAGTATTTATAATTTCCACTGATGCTGATTGTTACTGAAATTCCCAAACTGTGTTACCCCAACTTGTTTTCTTTTCAGGGCAAGGCAGGTGGGCTACAATATATAATTGAAACTCAGTAGCGAGTTTGGCAGTTATTGACCTCCTGTCTCTTATTTGAATTTCTACATTTGTAGTTATCACCTAGGAGAGAATAAAAATTGCAGTCCACCCTATCATACTAAATAACAGAAAATATTCTGCATTTCAATCAGACTCTTCAACTAGTAACACACTTTACTTTTGGAAACAGCTTGGGACAGAACACATACAACTCTTGAGTTGTATGTATTCCCTGGCTGATTAAAAAGTAGAGCCATTGCCTGGGTTTTATTGCCACTCTGGCTTTATATACTACAAAACTATTTATCTCATCAGATATTAGTTTACGGGCAGTCACGTCTGTCTTCCTGGCATAGCACTTTTTCAGCGAGAACATCAAGTGAAAGTGAAGCAGTGTTGTTTTTTGTGCTAGGCAGTGTACATCAGAAAGGATGCACTGGCAATAAATACAGATTAATAGATCTGGAAATGATACCTGCTCCCAGCATAGATCAATTTTTATCCTGATTCTTACAGCAGCTGGTAAGAGGGAGAGAGGGAGAGAGGGGAAACAGGTGGAGGAGGGAATAACCTCCTCACAGCTTCCATTTAGTATGTTTTGGATCATTTTGCTAAGTGTTCTTGGAAAGCAGGAAGTAGGCTTATTTAGAATGAAAGAACAGCAAGGCATACTCAGGGATACATTTAATATGCTCCAAATGATAATGGGTAACCAGTCCTCAGTACTGGACAAGAGTAAGCTAACAGAAAAAACCCATAGTGTGTACACTGTGTTGCCCCATGCTCTATTTTTTTTTTTTTTTTTTCTTATTTGATTCCGTTACTTCAATAATAACACAATTACTGAAATTCAGATATTTTAAATTGCAGTCAATGACACCATGAATATATTTTCAGCATATATCTGACTACACAAACAAATAACACCATCTCCTCTCCATCTACAGCAACTGTTCTTGAATCATCTTATTTTGTGTTTTTTAATGAAATATAATAAATATCAGAATACAATGCTTATAACTTTTGCTTGTGTTTAAGAGATATTGTACTGTTTTCTATTGAACGTTTTCTGAGAACAGATTTTTTTTTTTATGGTCCAATCACTACAGTTTTTAAAGATAACTGTATCAGAATGAAAGTACCCATCACATAGCTTAATTAAATTAATGAGTTTCTTTAATCAATAGATTTTCCAACTAGGCAAACATTGCAGCAATGCCTTTAGCCATTGAAATACATTTATTTAAATACTTGTTTACTGTTCAACATGGTTCATTATGTGCTTTAGCAATATTGTATGATGTGCACAATAATGATAGAATATAGCCTCGGGGCACTCTATCCAGTATTAAAATTTCAATGCCCCTTAGGCAAAGAGGAGTATGAGATGACACAATGCTTTTGGATCTCAACTTCAACTTGGAAGCTTAAGGATAATTAATGAGGGACTTGGAGGCACATATTGGGAATAAACAAATAGCCACTCAGTAAGTAACAAAGCCCATGTGATACACCTAAGGTTAGGCTTTGCCCTCCAGTGGTCCCATAGCGTAATTAAGTAATCTTTGTGGAATTATACTGGAAGGCATTGTCAGAGCTTTTTTGTTCAATACAAAGTAATTTAAGACCAATGTACAAAGATATTCCTCAAACCTCCAATTTTTTCTGCAAACCCATATATTAGCATCTGTTATATGTGATATACATTAAAGGTACAGTACTTTTAATTTCTTCTAGTTTTCTGAAATGTTTTATTTGGAAGAGTTGACAAAGAGTTTCTCCATGAGCTGGCAATGTGCCCATGTCACCAAGAAGGCCAATGCCACCCTGGGCTGCACAGGGCAGTGTGTGGCCAATAGGTTGAGGGAGGTCATTCTCCCCCTCCACTCTGCCCTGGGGAGGCCACAACTGGAATACCGCACCCAGTTCTGGGCTCCCCAGGTGAAGAGACACAGGGAAGCACTGGAGAGAATCCAGCTGAGGGCAACGAGGATGACTGGGGGATTGGAATATATCCTCTCTGGGGAAAGGCTGAGAGCGCTGGGACTCTTTAGCCTGGAGAAGAGAAGGCTGAGGGGTGATTTAATTAGTGTTTACAAATACCTAAAGGGTGGGTTGAGGGAGGATGGAGCCAGACTCTTTTTGGTGGTTCCCAGTGACAGGACAAGGGGTAACGAGCACAAGCTGGAACATAGGAGGTTGCATTTAAATATGAGGAAGAACTTTTTTTCAGTGAGGGTGCCAGAGCACTGGCACAGGCTGCCCAAAGAGTTTGTGGAGTCTCCTTCTCTGGAGATTTTCAAGACTCGCCTGGATGCAGCCCTGAGTGATGTGCTCTAGGGGATCCTGCTTTTAAGCAGGGGAGTTGGACTAGATGATCTCCGGAGGTCCCTTCCAACTCTGACAATTCTGTGATTCTGTGAAGTGATTAGTCACTGACTTATTACTCATTCCATGCTCTCTAGTTTACTTCCTCCACTTTGTGTTCAAAATTATCTGTAAATATGAAGCAACCCAAAGCCCTCTTAAAGTAAATAAGAGGAAACTTCAGATTAATTTTGATATTTACTACTTGCTTTGATAGTAAACTTGTTTACTAAGCTTGAGACCCAGTCTTGAGACACAAACTTCTTCTTCCACCCAGAGCAGAAGTGGAAACTGAGGAAGACACTGTCATGAAAGATGAGGGAATGGCTGAGATACTAAATGCCTTCTTTGCCTCAGTCTTTAATAGTCAGACCAGTTTTCCTCAGGCTACTCAGCCAGTGGAGCTGGAAGACAGGAGTGGGGACCAGAGTCAAACCCCACAATCAGGGAGGAAGCAATTATAGACTTGCTACTAGACCCTCACAAGTCTATGGGGCCAGGTGGGATCCACCCAAGAGTACTGAGGAAGCTGGCAGAAGAGCTTACCAAGCCACTCTCCAGGATTTACCAGCAGCCCTGGTCAACAGGGGAGGTCCCAGATGACTGGAGGCTTACCAGTGTGACACCCATCTACAAGACGGGCTGGAGGGAGGATCCGGGGAACTACAGACCTGTCAGCCTGACCTCAGTACTGGGGAAGGTTATGGAGCAGATCGTCTTGGGTGTGATCACACAAGATGTGCAGGACAACCGGGGGATCAGGCCCAGACAGCATGGGTTTATGAAGGGCAGGTCCTGTTTGACAAACCTGTTCTCCTTCTGTGACAAGGTGTCTCGCTTGGTGGATGAGGGGAAGGCTGTGGATGTTCACAGAATCACAGAATGTTAGGGATTGGAAAGGACCTCAAAAGATCATCTAGTCCAATCCCCTTGCCAGAGCAGGAATACTTAGATCAGGTCACACAGGAACGCATCCAGGTGGGTTTTGAATGTCTCCAGAGAAGGAGACTCCACAACCTCTCTGGGCAGCCTGTTCCAGTGCAAGAAAACAAAGAAAAGGTGGGAAGTCTTTGTTAAAACAGAAAAAAGACATGCTTTTGTGGTTTACTAGGATCCTTTCCAAACATAGAGAGTATTCCTCTGTTACTTACTGGCCAGAGTGTTTGGTATGTGGGCAGCCTGTTCTAGTGCTCTGTTACCCTCACTGTGACGAGGTTCTTCCTCATATTTATGTGGAAACTCCTACATTCCAGCTTGCATCCACTGCTCCTTGTCCTATCATTGGATGTTACTGAGAAGAGCCTGGCTCCATCCTCATGACACTCACCCTTTACATATTTATAAGCATTAATGAGGTCACCCCTCAGTCTCCTCTTCTCCAAGCTAAAGAGACCCAGCTCCCTCAGCCTTTCCTCAGAAGGGAGATGTTCCACTCCCTTCATCATCTTCGTGACTCTGCACTGGACTCTCTCAAGCAGTTCCCTGTCCTTCTTGAACTGGGGGGCCCAGAACTGGATGCAATATGCAGCCTCACCAGGGCAGAGTAGAGGGGGAGGAGAATGTCTCTCAACCTACTAACCACCCCCCTTCTAATACACCCCAGGATGCCATTGGCCTTCTTGGCCACAAGGGCACATTGCTGGCTCATGGTCATCCTGCTGTCCACTGGGACCCCCAGGTCCCATTCCCCTATGCTGTTCTCTAACAGGTCAATCCCCAGCTTACTGGCACATGGGATTGTTCTTACCCAGATGCAGGACTCTACACCTGCCCTTCCTATATTTCATTAAATTTCTCCCTGCGCAACTCCCCAGCCTGTCTAGGTCTCTCTGAATGCAGCACAGCCTTCTGTTATGTCAGTCACTCCTCCCAATTTTGTGTCATCAGCAAACTTGATGACAGTGCACTCTATTCCCTCCTTCAAATCCTTGATGAATATATTGAATAGTACTGGTCCCAGTACCGACCCCTGGGGGACTCCACTAGATACAGGCCTCCAACATTTGGCTCTGTGTCCCACACCATTCTTCCAGAGAAGCTGGCGGCTTATGGCTCAGACAGGTGGACTCTTTGCTGGGTTAAAAGCTGGCTGGCTGGCCAGGCCCAGAGAGCTGTGGTGAATGGAGTTAAATCCAGTTGGTGGCTGGTCACAAGTGATGTTCCCCAGAGCTCAGTCTGGGGCCGGTCTTCTTTAATGTCTTTATCAATGATCTGGACAAGGGGATTGAGTACACCCTCCGTAAATTTGCAGATGACACCCAGTTGGGTGGGAATGTTGATTTGCTTAAGGGAAGGAAGGCTCTACAGAGGATTTTGGACAGGCTGTATCCATGGGCTGAGGCCAGCTATATGAGGTTTAATAAGGCCAAGTGCCGGATCCTGCACTTGTGTCACAACAACCCCATGCAAGGCTACAGGCTTGTGCAGGAGTGGCTGGAAAGCTGCCTGGTGGAAAAAGATCTGGGGGTGCTCTTTGACAGCCAGCTGAATATGAGTCAGCATTGTGCCCAGGTGGCCAAGAAGGCCAACAGTATCCTTGCTTCTATCAGAAATGGTGTGGCCAGCAGGACCAGGGAGGTGACTGTCCCCCTGTACTCAGCTCTGGTGAGGATGCACCTTGAATACTGTGTTCAGTTTTGGGCCCCTCACTACAAGAAAGACACTGAGCTGCTGGAGCATGTCCAAAGAAGAGCAACAAAGCTGGTGAGGGGTCTGGAGCACATGTCTTATGAGAAGCAGCTGAGGGACCTGGGGGTGTTCAGTCTGGAGATGAGGTTGAGGGAAGACCTCACTGCTCTTTACATGTCCCTGAAAGGAGGGTGTGCTGAGGCGGGGGTCTGTCTCTTCTCCTGGGTAACAGTGATAAGATGAGGGGTGATGGCCTCAGGTGTGAGAGGGGAGATTCATATTAGATATTAGGAAATTTTTTCACTTAAAGGTTTGTCAGGAATTGGAATAAGCTGCCCATGCCTGCCCTGGAGGTATTTAAGAAACATGTAGATGAAGTGCTGAGGGACATGGTTTAGTGGTTAATTGACAGTGCTTGATTACTGGTTGGAATTGATGAACTTTGAAGTCTCTTCTAACCAAGGCTATTCTGTGATTCTGTGAATATCTAACATTGTTCAGCTCCTTTTATTGATAGAATGAAAGATTGACTATCACATATGTTTCTCAATATTGAAAGGCATAGAAATGTTAATGAAATTTCTGTTATATTTGGGTTTAAATTCATGCAAAGTTCAAATGGATTTAATTTTCTTCATCTGACTATTAAGCCTGATCCAATAACAAACATCTTTTTGTCTTGTGGTTCTCCTGCCTTTCCTAATTGTCACCATTGTCTTGTCTACTGTTTGTTCTGGTATGTGTGGCAGTCTAAAATTCTAAATACACCACCTTAAATCAAAAAACTTGTTGAAAGAATCCAATAAGGCAGATGTTAGTCCTGATGTTTCAAGTTCCGGAGGGATGTTTTATTCTGAATCTTCAATTTTCTCATTGATTTTGAGAATCAGAACTGAACTTTCCACCTGTACTATCTTCACTCTTTCAAAAAAAACAGTGCCAATTAAATTAATTCTAAAATCATGTGAAACTGGGAGAATCATGTGAAATGTGGGGAATGGTGATTTTTTTAATGTAAGATAACTAGAATGTGCATTTCAGCAATTATGTAGTAAAAAAAATAAAAATATATAATGCTTCTTTGGAGAAGAATTCCAAGTGGTAAAAACTTCCTTATGGCAAAAAAAAAATTTGGTTAAACATTATCTGCTTCTTCCAGTTATATATTTTTCCTCTTTGTGAAAGTGAAAAATTGTGTTGCGGCAAGTTGAATGACAAGCCCACTTTGCCTCATTTTTCAAATCAGCGTTATTGTTTTACTAGTTGGTTTGCATTCTGCTTTCAGGAAGATGGTCTTTTTTTGTATTTTCTAAAAAAATGACAGTTTGATGGAGAATGTGTCAGATTATTGAATGGATGCATTATCACTAAGGAAAACCTACTAAAACGGGTCAAAAGCTGTCTGAAAAAAACCCCACAAAAACCCCCAACAAAACAAAAATATTAAATTTATGAACTTCTCATTAATTTTCATGGCAGGAACAATTCATAATATGAATTAAAATATCCAAATTTCTAAACAGACACCATGTAGTGAAAAATACCTACCTTTCTTGTGAAGGGTTCTGCACAAATGTAAGGTATATACAAGAGCCTTTTTATGTTCGATTGTTTATTTTGTGACCAGAGGCTTTAAAAACTATTAGAAAGTCCAGTAATTTCTGACATTCTTAGTGTCTTGGTTTGAAAAGACAGGTGTCTGCTAAGGAAGGCAGGAGTCAGGGATGTATATAACAAAACAATAATATAGAGAAACTGGTTTAAAGCCTGACAGAGTCAGGGATACAACCTGGCACCCTGCTGGGCAGGGTGCTGGTAGCAGTCCGATGTAGTGGTAGCTGCAGTTCTCTTTGAAATGGTCCTGTTGAAGCGGTGATCTTGTAAAAAGAGGTCTGAGCAGTCCAATTCGGTGGCAGCTGCAGTTCTCTTTGAAATGATCCTGTTGAAGCGGTGATCTTGTAGAAAAGAAAACTGGTCCTCCTCTGAAAATCCAGTGGTGGTGTAGTCCTTGTCCTCTGGGATCCCAGCAGGTAAGGCTGCTTGTGCTGTTCCAAACCCCAGATTTTTATCCAGGTGGGAATGCTTGGCTCCCTCCCCCTGGCCAGAGCATCTCACAAAGGGATGGTGAGTCCTGGGGCAAGGCACTGATGGGCCCATTAACAGAAGAATAGTCCAGGTGCAGGCCACCTATGGGTCATGCGGCAAGGCATTGTTGGGCCTATTAACAGAACCTAGTCCCGAGGGAGGAGGCAAGGAACATCAGCACCTGGTTTCAACAGCTCATGGTAATAGAATACATTGTAACCCAGGACACTTCGGTATCCAAATCCAATATTTACCAGAAGATGAATGCCACATGTCAGGAATGAGTTTGTGTTCGAAACCGGCATTTCCTTTGGATCCAGATTTAGATGCAGGAATTATCAAGTGGTTTTGTAGTCTGAGGACATCTCTGGGAACATAAAAGTTATGTGATCTAGCCCAGTGACCAGCACAGACTGCTTTAGGTCAGCCTGATGAACACAATGACAGACCTCTGCTTCTTCTTACCTAACCATTAAGACATGCCTCAAAACATCTCAGGCTCTTTGGAGCCCTGCATTTTTTGTGAAGATAAATCTTATCTCAAAGCTTAGCATATATATTTGTAACACACTGTCATCTCAGTTGGGGTCTAAAGACCACAATTATGGTAAAATAAAAAACTGTGGAATAGGTAAGTAATATGGACCTGTTTCATTCTGGATTGATTAAATACTTGATTTCAACCTCACTCAACAAATACTTCACTTTGTAATTACTGAATTTAATTTTTTGCAAATTACTTCTATTTTTTGAAAAAAAAGGTGGAAGGGGCCACAAAAGATTGAATCTAGAATTATGAACCTAAGATGGGGTCAGCTATCCTCAATATAAGTTACTGTAGAGTCATGTTTTCTGTTACCATGTCTGTTACTAACCTAAAATTCTCTAATTTTCTCTCAGAAAATACTTGGCCAGAAACATTAAAATATAAACTTTATGTTTCTATTTTTGACAGCAACTTGCTTGCCAGAACAGTCACAGAAATTGAAGACAAAAGATACATAAACACATCTTAAGCAAATTCTATTTTTTATTCACATGAATACTCATAGTTGAAATGTAAGGTGTTTGGCCAACTCTAATTGCTTTTCTTCTGGTAGTTCAGTATTCTTTTATTGGTACTGGCAGAAACCAGAAAACAAACAAGAAACACGCAAATATTAAAAAAAAAAAAGAAAAAAAAGAAAAAAAAAAGAAAGGAACAAGCCAAAGTAACTTCAAGCTTTAAATTCTTCTTTTTATACTTGGGCTATGCAAACACTCAAAATATAGGAAAACCAAGTTCTTATGCAGGAAGAAAAGAAAGCGAACAGCAAAATAGAAAAGACTGTCATAAAAAGAGTCCGCATATAATGAAATTTTCAGAAAATACATGCATAAACCCAATTTTAT
Source organism: Podargus strigoides (assembly GCA_028020825.1). Taxonomy (NCBI): domain Eukaryota; kingdom Metazoa; phylum Chordata; class Aves; order Caprimulgiformes; family Podargidae; genus Podargus; species Podargus strigoides. The sequence goes on along the minus strand of CM051663.1, from coordinate 64,462,102 downwards.
CTTTTCCTTACACTATTTGCTTTTTTTCTTAATATGAGGATTGTTATGAGATGAAATAAAGTACTTCATACAAAGCTGTTTCTATTCAGATAGCAAAATATCTATCTTTAACACTGTTCATGGTCCCTAGAAATAAAAACTTATCATTGTACTTCATATAAAAAATCCCAACTCATCTTGATAGAGAGATTGTTTTATCTTATGCACAGTAATAAGAAAAAATAAGATAGTTTGCTATATTGGAACCAACATTTATATAAATAGAATTCAAGGTCAGCTAATGGAATATTCTTTCAATTGAGAACTCAGAATTCTTGATCCTAAATGTTTAAAATTTATTGTGATGGATTTTTTTTTTTCCAGTTTTTATCTGCACTTACTTAACTAAATAATTTGAGAAATTAGAAGAAATAAATTATCAATTAAAAATAGATTACTAGAGATACCTCCTTGAACAGCTTCTTGTAAAATCAAGTTATTAACCAAACATAGCAGGATCATTAAATGTAACAATAGTCTTTTCAAAAATGTCTCTATATTTCGGGTAGCTTATAGGATTTAATTCCTACTGGGCATAACATTCTAAAGCAAACTACAAATTGCAACATCATGCATATGGTTTAGAATAGATCTGTTTTCTGTGGATTTTCCTCCTCTTGAATATAAGTTTTAAGTTTTACATCACTTCAGCTGTATTAGAATGCATCCCGCTGGAACTCATTGGTGATGCTTTTCTTGGAAAAATTTACATTTTCTTTTTAATATCATACAGAAAGATGCAAGTGACACTTCCAAATATACTGTATCAGATCAGTATACTCAAACAACCAATGATTTACTGTGCATTCAAATAAAACCTCTGAAAGAACATAAAATGCCAATACCTATCAAAATATCTAAACACATTCTTATTCTTAAGTCAATTTGTAAAGTAGTTAAAAACACATTAGAATGGCCTGTTGACTGATAAGTGTACCAGAAAAGCATTCCAAGAGGAAGTAATTGAAAAAAAATCACCTTCATTTAGAATTTTGCCTTGATGAATTACCCATCTATATAAAAAGGCATTTTTAATGAATTCTGAACGTTAATAAAATGCTTGTGAGGTGTAGAATGACTTTGATTTTCCTTTTACAACTGGAAGAGAAAGTTTACTTTTCATTTGTCAAATTTATACTTAGATAGTATTTATTTAAATAATAAGTATCAAATTAACATAAGTAAAATTGTACAAGATAGCTGTAAAATAAGATGGTCACAGTATGTCTCAGAAGAAAATTTGCTTATGACTAAAGGGATCAGAAGAAGTTTGAAAAAAGTCTGCTCTAATTATGCCACATCTTTGTGTTTTAACACATAAAGAGTATTTTTGCACAACAGAGGTCAATAAGTTAAACATGTCCTTCCATATAGCTTTCACCAAAAAAACCCCACATCTTGAAACTACTCCCTAAAAAAAATTGAATAGGACACCACTTCATTTACAGTCTTAACCTATACATAGAGTAGTATTTCATCACTAGTAAGAAATACTGTGATGTAAGATTAACTATATTCCACTAATGTACATAGTTTATCTAAATATTTATCTGAAATAAAGTTTACTGATGACAACAGTTTTAATAGGAACATTCAAGTATGAAGTTCAAGGCTTCCAGAATATTTTACCATCTTTTCCTTGTTTTAAAAATAAAAATAACATAAAATAAATTTTATAAAGAAAGGGAAGTAGACAAGGCAAACTAGGAAAGGCAGTGTTCCTTAAAAAATGTAGCCAACAATTCATTTACTAATTATTTCATTTGAAGGTAGGCAATCTGACTGCTTATGCCATATGTGGGTGTGAAACATATAACTAGGTGTGCTATCCCAAACGAAGATGAACTTTTGTCCAATCACCAGACCTGTACTCAGGACAGAGCTAAATTTTTGTGTCAGTGCATACAGATAATAAGATTCTAGGTCCCTCCTTACATGGGGTTAGGAACATATTTCAAAAAAATATCAGGATGATACATACATGTCTTTCATGTTAAGATAACTTTGTAAATGTAGATTGTAATTCTCAGGGTAAAAAAAGGTAAACGTATTAATATTCTCATATGAAGGGTTTCTTAAAGGCATGGTCAAGGCCAATAAATTAACTATGAAGGTGATAAACCTGTTACTGGACTTCAGAGTCCCTGTAGGAACCCGTGCTGAGCCCCACATAGGCAGTCCTGAAACACTGCTCTGACTTTTGCACCAGCTTTGTACATTGCGAGGCACTGACCTCTCTGGAGCAAACTTTTTTTGTGGTTACTTTGTCTGTTAAGTCCCTTTGTGGATATAGAGTTGGTGTACCTGGAAGCAGCCTTTTCCTAGATGCCTCTTCAGGAACCAGACTGACATAATTATAAAGGAAAAAAGGAGTAAATTCTAAACAACAGTGACCTTCGATAACAGATTTTCCAAAACATTTCCCATTTTAACTTCAAGAAAATGAGCTCTAAATTAAATTTTACTCACAATAAAAAAAAAAAAAAAAAACCACAAAAACCCCCTCAAACCCACCAGACTTCAAGCCAAAGTTAATTTAATGTAGCTATATGACTATAATGTGAATGTTTCTTGCTTTTAAAATTTCATTAAGTTATCTTGCTTCTATAATTTCATTAAGTTAGCTTTGGCTCTTTTTGGTGTCAGTAAACACTTGCATGAAAGTCAGTGAAACAGTTAACTGAAGGAGAAGGGAAGCTTGCTCTTTTTCACTTCATGAACACTGTCTTATGTGGATAATGAAGATCACATGCTAAAGCTAATCAATATCAACTGCCAAATGTTGTTTTTTCATCAGAACTTGTGTCATGTGGCACTGCTAAATAAAAAAAAAACCTGTACTATGGAGACTATTTTACTAAACTGGTTGGATTTGGCTTTTAATTAAAACATATTGTTGCTGTTGATTGCAAAACCACTCTTTGTGATAGCTTTCCCCTCACCCCTCAATTTAGCACCTTGCATTTCCCATTATATATAAAATTGCTTTATTATACAAAACATCATTTGATTTTCCATGGTGAGGCACAACCCCTGTAGCAATCATGAGATTTTAACTTACTCTTAAATCTCCTTCTCTATCAATTCTTCAGTAAAACTAGCGGCAAGAGGTAATATTTAAATAGCACTCTCTGCAACAGAATTATTTTTATTCAATTAATTGTATTCAGTTTATTCTTCTAGGTGAAGATATTTGCTTGAAACTGATCCATGACCCTTTCCAGTGACCTTGATATTGTACTGGCTATCACTCCTTTCTTCACAGCCACACAGATGTTTTTAAAAACATATGATAAGGCAGCTATACTAGCCCATTTAAATTTATTTATCTATGAAAGAAATGAGATGTTGTTAAATTTCACTAAAACCTATACATATGACACTATTCTTTGTGTTCTTTAATTTTGCAAACATTTTGAAATAAAGTGTCTTTCTAAGCCTATGTCATTTATTGCTCTTAGTTCTGTTATACTTTAGTCTCAAACTCTTGAAATGTGTGAAACATTTGAATTCATTTGTGTTAAAGATATTTAAGTGCCGGTAACCTGATTTAAGGTGTTACTGCTTCACTGTCATACAATAACAGAATGGTAAGGGTTGGAAGGGATCTCTGAAACCATCTAGTCCAACCCTCCTGCTAGAGCAGGATCCTGGAGTAGTTCACACAGGAACACATCCAGACAGGTTTTTGCCCTACTCCTATTCATAAATGCACCAATTCTAGTATTATTTCTAGCTTCTGTGTTTTTGCCTGTAATGCTTGGACTTAAATTAGAATTGAAGGATGAACAGAGCAATGCAATTGAAAACTCAGGTCCTAGTGATCTTTCAGTTGATCATAGACGTTTTCAGTAGCTTTAAGATGAGCAGCTGTGTGATAAATTAGCTGAGATCACATAAAAACCATTAGTGAAATTAATACAGAACCTCTTCCAATAAAAATAGCTTGAGACTTTTCTACCATTTTTCTGTCTACAGACAAGAATTTATTATATAATTATATCCTTTGAACTTTTCTGGTCTTTTTTTAATGCAACAATGATTCAGACCTAGCAGAATAACCTACACTTGTCTATAAGAAATATTTCTTTGAACTGAGAATGCTCCACTAGGATTATCTCACCTTCTGGGAACCACTACATACTGTGGTATGTGCTTAAAACTCTCCTGAGACTCCCTGGCCAGTGCAAGGCAAGGTGTTACCCACCCACTTCTGAAAAGATGAAAAAGTAGAAAGGAGAGTGAACGAAAAGAAAGCTTCTGAAATACATTGGTTCTGGTGGTCTCTGCTCCCTCTTATTTCCACAGGGACTAGGGGGAGGACACCTTGGCTGCTGTATTTTCTTATTCCACAATGCATCAACAAGAAAATAGCTGATAGTGCTTTGCCTTTGGTAAGAGGCATAACAACCAGATCAAGACTAAAGCTGCAAATATAGAAACATCTCAAGAGAAGTGTGCTATAATTCAATTCATATTTTGCCTCAGGAGCAGGAAAGGATTACAAATTCTTGTTTTCCCTACACTGAAGAATTTATGCTAAATCCTTTACACTATTAACTGGCACACATGCAGATTTATGCTAATTAAGTATTCAATTGCTTTTTGCTACACAGTTCACAGATACTGATCTCACATGATTAGCCACTGATGCTGTGAAATATGACCTTGAAAAAAATACATTGAATATTACATTGCATATGCTACATGGGAAACTGCATGATTCTGTGGGAAGACTGTGGTGTATACTCTAGACATTTGTTTACATAGTTGACTGAGCCAGTTGCTGAGTAATTCTGTTGATTTAAAATGTCATATTACACTAGCCTCAGTATAACTGATTTCTTTATTTCCTAAATTACAGAATTCATACTCAAAGGATATCATGAATCTGTATTAATTTCCTGAAACAGAAAAAAAATGCAGCTGGGTTCTAGACCAGAAAGATAAATACATTCCTATTATCAATTTTCAGTTATGTCTAGATTTGGGGTTTAAGATTTTCTATCCAGAAACATAATTAATAAATCTTCATCCTCTTCAGTTATTTCTATGTGATTAATTTTTTCACTCACCTCTATAGGGCATGCATAAGACATTTAGTACATTATTCAAGAATAGCATTCACTTTAGGGGCAGATGCTGGTATTTTGATCCCTCTAACCAAATCCTCTTTGTCTGTGAAGTGCAGGACGTAAGGGTCCTGGCTTCCTGAGGTAGGCATGTTTGGGGAAATCCTCTTGAGAATATGTCCATCTGGCATATATTTTCATGGCATTTCAGCAGTCTGGCAGGGCTTCTGAGAAAGATTTTAGATGTGTCTGTACAAAAATGCAAAATAAATGTCTGTGTTACCAGAATACTGAGTTTTCCCTGTTCTGTAGTCCACACAAGCAACAAATAGGTCCAGATCACATTCTTTTTGGAGTCGAATTAGAACTGACTTCAGCAGAAAGAAGCAATCCTACAACTGGATAGGAACTGTTCCTGCTATAGCTGCCAGAAAGTGGCAAATATATAAAGAACAAGTATCTTGAAGAGATAAAGTATCTTTAGAAGAAAATACTAAGAGAAAACAATTCCCTGAATGGTAGGAATTACATAGATTCAAAAGCCATTCTAGGATGAAAATAGATAGGATCTAAATATTTCATAGTTTGCCGGAATTGATTCTACTGGTGATGAGGGACAGGAATTATATGTGTCTTATATAACACTTACTGATGGACCCCTACTGATGAGACTCAGTGAAGGCTGACTTACATAGGTTTGTAACCCTATACTTATCCAGTCCCTTCCTCCCCTAGGAGCCTGGCAATAGTCAGGATATTCAGACTACTCACTTCTACTTCAGTAGGTACACTAATGCTGTATTTCTACACTGCTATTAGGCCTACAAGTAAGTAGAGTATCATCCCAATATCTTCTATTGCACTATAACAGTCTCTTAAGTGCTCTGTCCTACTTTCCTAATTAACTTTTACATCTGCATCCTGCCATCTTTTAAGTACTCAGCACCAGTTTGCTCATTACAGTTCAAACTTTTCTTTTTTGCACTGGGTAAGAGTTTAAAGTTTGGAAATCCCTCAGATTCTCATTACTTTTTAAAAAGAATACTTTTTCTACTCTTATACAGGTTGTGGAGAAAACAAACTGTAAAGCTTTTCTCTAGGACAGGAACCATTGTCTAAATTGTGTTTGTTGACAGTCTTTGTTTTTGGAAATGACCATTGACCCTAAAGTCACCCCCTCCTCTCCCGCCCCTTCTCTCCCCTCCCCTCCTGGACAATTCCTGCTGGACAGTTTCTCTCAGAGGTACTTCTACATTAAAGTGGCTGTGCCTTGGAGCAATGCTGGCTGCTGCATGGTCTCATGGCTCTTTGCAATATAGTGCCTTGCTGAAAAAGGTTAATGATTTATCTCAATCACAGGCACCCAGCCTGGTTCATATGTTGCAGAATCAATAATCCTTTTGACTGACTTGGCAACTCACTGACATTTGTGCTAAACTCAGACTAGGGAGTGAAGAGGAGATAAAAAGGAGTCCGGCAGAAGTAGCTTTTTCACCTTTTAAAACCTCTGGCTCTGAATTAGGCTTCCTGTAAAGATAAAAGACATAGAGGGTATAAAGGCTTATGGCACTAGGCAGATGCTGAGGGGTATGTAGTACAATTTTTGTTTCTTGTATTAGCACTCTAAATGCAGAATATACTAGTGATTCAGAGAATAGTGTTATGAAAAGAGTTGTGAAGGAAGTCTCATCATCTCTTGTAGGAGAGGCTTAAGACGTCTGACACCTCATAGGGTGACACAAAGGTCAGCACATCAACTGAAAATAGTGCTTCTAAATCACCAATATTTTTTTATCTGCCTAGTAAAGGACTCTATTATTGATCTCCATCATCCATACCGATAGCTCAGAGAGAGGATGTAACTATTTTCAGCAATGACCACATTTCTGCAGGATCAGCACTCTTATTCCACTCTTTGCTCAAGTAAACGCTTCACACATTTTAGCTGAAATAAGAATAAAAGTCAGCATATTCCAGATCATTACACAATTATTCAAGACAAGTTTTACCTTTCACCTATTCTGTAGTCCAATGAGTACTTATTGTAAAGAGACAGCCAGCCTTCTCTGTAGTGGTATGCACCAAAAAGATGGACAGTTTCCAAGTAGTCTATCAAAACAGGGAAGTCCTGTCAAAGGCTGAGTAAGTCTGAGCAGTCCAGAAAAAGTCCTTCATGTCATGGGAAATTTCAGCAGCAAAAATCTAGGCCCTTGCATAGTTTAAAACTAAATTTTTGTTGTTGATACCTACATAGTTTGCTAATGTGAATGAAGTAAAAGTATTCGTTTTCTAATAAATCTTCCCCTATAAATCTTAGTTTCTTCCTTACACTGAGAAAGACTACTGAGGAGGTATTTGTAGATGTATTTAGGCATTTTAGGATGCTGATAGGCAATTTAGGAAGCCAGCTTTATATTTAAAAGTTCCTAGGTAACAAACTTCCATTGCAATTACATTTCACATACTTGCTTCCTTTCTCCAACTGAATTTTTATTGAGCTTCATTTAAAATATATACTTTTCTTTTTGCTGTGGTTGCAGTAAAAATCACTATACTGCAAACAATACTTTTCCGATAACCATTCCAGAAGATGAAAAATAATATATGCAACATTGCCTGCCCAGCTGAGCTTGTAAAATTCTAATTTGGGAAAGAGAAAACTAGCATTATTTTCTTCAAAAATGGGCTTTTGTCATTTTTGCACTCTTACAGAAAATCGCTTACCAGTTTATGATTACTCCTGCCTGAAAGGGAAGCAAGAGGAGGGCAGATATTTTTTATTTATGATACTCCTGTAAATGGTATTACTATAATTCCTACATAATTTGAAGGTTTTCCTACCACTGTTTTATTTCTTCAGTGTTTATTTATGTAGACAACTTTAATTGTATATATTAAAAAATATGTTATCATTCCGAGTTCTTAGAGAATTAAAAAATATTTGACTGACAGCTGAAAAAGATTACAGAGAATATTGTGGATTGTCAGAAAGATTAAATTTATTTGTAGATAAAATTTCCCCTCAATGATTCATTACTTTTGTACATAAATCTTAAATAATTATTTATTTTTAGGCAGTCTGTATTTAGGAACATTTGTTGTCAAGTTGCTTTTACATTAAATCTTCATTTTTTTTTACAAATATGACTTTAAGGTTATAAGATTCATTGCAATAATATGACTGTTCTACAAAGGCATAGTAAAATCTAATATGAATGTATGTCGGGATTATGAATGTACACATCAGGATTTTCTAGTTCTAATATATGTGAGTTTGCAGCAATTATTACTTCACTGTGAAAACTGAAAACATATTTTCCTTATGAGTCACCTTTTCACAGTCTTGACAGGCATATCTTTGCATGTTTCACCATCAAAATTGAACAGAGATTTTTTAAATAATTTGTGCTTGATACTGCTTTTTCTGGATTGTTTAATTCTGCCATAGAAGCAGGAACATCATCGGAGAAGAAGTATTCTCCAAGCATGTTTTACCTCATGTTCAAGCTGGCAGCATTGGGAAGAAAATAGCCTTATCCTTACCCTGTCATACTGCAGTCACTCTCCAAGAACAGAGAAATGTTTTTTCCTTCAGTTATCTTTGATTTTATTACATAAATCTTGAAAGGTAAAGACATGTTTCTGAAAGATGTCTGGTTCACCCCTATTCCCTGAAATCATGGACATTATACAAATTCTGAGGTCCAGTAAGTTCAATTCCTATGTCCAGACTTCTGAATAGATCAGATGATGCTTCAGAAGCAGTAGGTATTTTCTTCAATTCCCCAAAGAAAACCATGCAAAACATGTCATTTTCAGGAATAATATGTTAATATAACTTCCTAAATGCATTCAGAATATATTTAACTGGTGCTGACTGGCAAGTGTCCTGAGTTATGTCTCCATGGCCCTATTCAGGTCCTGAAGGCAGAATGCAGCATTGAGCATGTTTAGATCACAGAAGCCATGTGCCTGCATTAGCACTGAATTCTGAATAGAATGATTCACTCCCCTGTGAGTTACACAGAGAGTATTCACACTGTGCTGCCTTATGCCAAGTAGAGGTCCCTCAAGAAACAATCTACTTGAGACTCTTGTCTCAAGACAGGAGTAGTTAACTATTTCATTAATATTGCTATCTAAATTCAGACATAAAAATTTTCTTTTTGTAATCTCTTCATTCCACAAACTTTATGTCTTCAGTTAATTTCTTATAAAACTGTTTTAATTTTCCTTCTCAATAAAGTTCCCATTGTTGAGTCTTTCTTACTCTTTCCCCTACTTTCTTCCTACCATTAGTTATAGTTTTTGTTCTGTTTTTCAATTTATTTTTTTTTTGTCCTTTCAAATCAAAATAATCTTCCATGATACTTCTTTGAATCTTCCTCATTGAATCTGAATCAATGGTTATATATTATTATATTCTTGGCTTTTCTTGTCTCTATTTCTTACACAAAACTTCTTCTGAAGAATCTGCCAATTCATTGCTGATTATCTTTCTAGAAATTCCTTGCTAGAACACCCACATTCTGATTTTTGTCTTCTGTCCCTATTTCCATGTGTAAGAATTTCAAAGTGTGTACTAGAAGAAGTGAGCAAAAAATATCAAAACATAAAACCACTAAGAAGGAACTTGTATATCTAAGAGCTGAAAACTCAACTGAATGATAGTACGGACATAAGTACTAGTATATAGCTGTTGTAACATATCTAATTAAGTATTCTTGACAAAGTTTATTACAAATCAACCTATTAATGTATCTAACGAAAATGTTCTTGATGTCCTTACTTCATTACACAGCTAGCTTGTTTCCTCTCACATTGTAAAAAATATGAGTTTGTCAGTTTCTCTATAACATTTAAACAACAGTTCTTACAACACGTTACATTATGGCATTCTTATATCTCGTCTGTTCAAAGCCTCCTGATTCCTGATCCTGTAACCCAGAACAGTGTTGAAAACTTTATCACAATGTGTTTCTTGATACCTTTCCACAATTTTCTATATCCAGATATGTTCCTGTACACATAGACATTGTGTCCTGCTCCTGTTTTTTGAGAAAATACATTCACAACATATAAAACATTTTTATTAAACTGTAGTAGGAAAACTACTTTGATTGTCTGACCATGGAAGCATATATTGTTGCAGCTTCTTTGACAGTTCCAAAATGCAAATTTTTGTAGTATTTTTTTTAGCTTTACAGGCAAGGTCTGCATATCCTGAAAGACAGGTCAATTCAATCTCAGTGAGAGTATTCTACTGATACAGCTGTACTGTCATTCACTGTATGCTTGATAGCTCTACTTCTAAATGAGATATTTTAATATCGATGAATTTTTAAAAAAAAATTTCTCACACTCAAAGAGATTACAAGAAAATTTCTAAAAGAGAAAAATAAAATCAGATTAAAGCAGGGAAACATGCTAGTGACTCGAAGATAAAAACTACATATCAATGGAAACATGAAAGCAACATCACTGAGTTTAAATGTATCTGTATGTTTGGAGACTGAATGGATAGAAATCTTCACTGGAAATACCTGATAAAAGCAAAAATTCTTCATTCTAAAATGCAAATATTTAAAAAATGTCCTTTCTGCTGCTGAACTATGACTTGCAATGAGCCTTTTCTTTTTAGAGAACTTATTAAAACAAAATGCCACCCTGTCCTTCTTATGACCTTGATACATACTGTACTATGTCATTAACTCACATCGTTCTCATTTTTCCTAAGCATTTCCAAGTAAGTGTACAAGAGCATGAAGTATGCCTAACAACACACAGTCCTGCTTTGCCACTGATAGACAAAAGCACCAAAGCAAAAACTGGAGCATTACACTTCTGCCAAAAAAACAATGGATTAACTATTCAGGAAATCCCAAACCAAGATTAACTTGAGGATGTACCAAATTCATGTCTTCACCCTGTGTATGCTCCTTTAGGCAGGAACCCACAGATTAAAGAAAAATAAAGCTTAAGCATGTGTAAAACCAAATATTTATGAACATATTGTGGTGAGAGTTATGGAAAGTAAGTTACAAATGAGATATAAAGAAGAAATTAAAATTTGTCCTGTGGTTATAGTTCTGGTGTAGATTTGTTTAAGGGCTGTGTGTACATCTGGTGCACTTAGCAATTCTCCGAGTTGTTTAGGTGCTCCCTTCCCTGTGAGGCTCTGTACAGTAGAGAAAATGGGCTGGCTGGAGACAGCAAAGTTGAGACAAGAGGGTTGCCTGAGCTCACACTGAGCTCACAGTAACCTTCACTGCAAAGCACAGTCTGATTATTGCAAGAGCAGTCAGAGTGGGACCAGTTACAGAGTAGCTCCAGCAATCTCTGTTGAGCACTGACTGCTGACTAACACACTGGGTGGAGAGTTTGGGAGGCCCTGTGACTGCCCTGGGAAATCTTGCTGCAAAACTGGCCAGGCTGCACTCAGACACATGAATAGTCTGTAGAAAAGGCTCCTGTGAAAATGGGAATGATTGCATAGGCAGGAGATATCTTGTACGTAATTTAACTCTATGCAAAGACTCAAATAAATTAGCTGCTTTGTTGTTTTTTTTTTTAATGAGTGTGCAACAATATGTAATGAAAACATGAGCATGCAGCCCAGCATACAAAATTAAAAATATTTAGAGAAAAAAAGTCTGAATTTCTTTCTGTTTTCCAATTGAGTTATTTTATCTCTTATTTATTATACCAAGGCAGGTGTTGAAAGAAGAAATCTGATTTGCTGAAGGAATCTATAGAGTTGTCCAGCAATCAATATGGATGTAGTTTGAATGAATGAAATTATTTCTTACAACCTCCAGCAGAATAACAAAAAAAAAAAAAACAGAAGTGAAACGATACTAGCTTTCAGTAGAGTTTGGAGAACAGCATTTAGATTACCTCCAGGCTAACATTTCACCAGGGAGATGGGGAGTAGCCAAACTCCTGATTCTACCTGATTAACATTCAGAGGATTACAATGTATTATCAAGTTAAAATACTATTTTCTAAATAGTTTTGCTTGACTACAACTTTGCTATAGGTATAACCAAGTCTGAAATACTTCTCTCATGTTTTACAGATTCTTTAAGTAGAGTTTAGCCTGACTTTTAGAAAGAAATAAAACTCTTACTAGCTAATATGGATTTTGCATATTATTTCAGAATTAGAAGAGTCTTAGAATACATTCTCGACAGTCATTTAACTGATTAAGGTAAAAGAACAGTAGTGAGTATACTGAAAGCTACAACATGTCTCAGGAACAGGTGTCAAACTAACAAGCAAAAAACATACAAGCTTTAAAATCAAGAAAACTGAGTGAGTCCAGGGCACAAATGCCTGCTTTGTTTCACCTAATATACAGTTAAAAAGCAACACTGAGATCTCAATAAAGGGGGGCATAGTTGGACATGTTTTTTTATTTCTGAACAGAATTAATGGAATACATGTATCCTCAAGCCCTTTCACACCTCTCCCAACCTCTTTCTAATGAAACAAATGTCCTTTGAGGTAGCTATTTTAATTCTTAGCCAATGATACTGTATTACACTGATAGTGATATTTTAGCTTCCTGAAAATTAAGGCAGCTAAATATTTACTGCATTACAGCAAGAGAAAATATATATAAATTAACAACCCAGAACAAACAATGTCTAATCCATTCCAAACAGAAAATGGATTATTTTCTTATTTTTTTTCTCAGGCTCTATGCATGTATAGCAGACTTCTGACAGGGTTTGCTCAGTGTTTGCAGTGTCATCTAATGAGTCACATTTCTTCTGTTGAGAATGCTCATTCTCTTTTCATGCAGACCTGAAAGCAGTGTCTCCCACTAGGGCTAGTACAAATGTTGGCAGAATTATGAGGTACATTTTGTACACATCAATTCACAGAACTGGAAAGATGCACCCCCGAGATCAGCTTGTGTTTTTCTGCAATCTACTTGAAGCTTCAAGAAATTCCTGATATCACTTGTTTTCTCCCCTTGGTAATGACTTTATGGACATATACATATATTTAGTCACCATAATTGTGAATTAATGCCATTTGCAATACAATTCATTGATGTTATTCCTGTGGCCTTTACGAATGACAGATAAATGCAAAGGCTAACCTTGAAGAATACAGTTAGGCCCTGAAGGAATTAGTTATTTTTCCCTTTGACTAATCATTAAGATCAGTGAAGAAGAAATATAACAGCAGAAAACTGTGCAAATCATGGACAACAGTGGTTGAACAACCACAAGGGAAAGCTCTTTCCCCCCACCAGTTTCCCTATATCAAATGGAAGAAAAAAAACCAAAACACATTAAATAGGATATTTGAGGCATTACTCCAAAATCTACCACCAGAGTGAACATTTGTCTCTAAGGACTCTACTACCATGCCTAGGAAATGAAAGCACAGTAGTACTTTGTGGCTGGTAATACCAGTTGCTTGAAGAGAAAAATTAGCCACTAGGGTACTTTATTTTGTATATCCCAGTGAGACCACTTCTTCTGTTGAGTGAACATTAGAGAAACTACCCTCTCTTTTCATTTTTCCTTTGACAAAATAGATATACATTTTAAGGAAAGGTACAGTATTTGGTACAGATTGAAATATAAATGAGAACCTATTTGATTTATTTTATAAAGAAGGTACAAAGTAGGTACCCAGAAGGAAGGGTAATATGTAAATAGTCAACATGAGACAGTAATGTATTTACAATAACTGCAAAAAATCGCATTATATCTATTTATGGAGCTAACCAAGTTTGCCTGTCAGGATTTTGAGAAAGATTTTCCAGTATGCTACAGGTCTTTAAAGCTTTTTCTTTTTTTTTTGAACTCTAGAACCCCTCAAGAATATGCTTGTTCATCAGAAGTAAAAGTTAAGAAAGACAGAATATGCCTTTGATTGTGCTGAAAAGTAGTGCTGTATTAAATCTTTAGGTCTTTCAGTTTTCACAAAGTGCTATTTATGTAGTAGGGACAAACTTAGTAATTGCTGAGACTATCAAGATTAAATGTTAAATAGTTCATGAAATCTGAAATATTATTGCAAATTTTGCCCTCTTTATGGTCTTAAAATCAATTCCTGAATAATTAAGAGGAGAGTCCAGACTGTAGAAAATGTAGTGGCTATATCATGTGTTTCCAAGAAACAAAAACTCTATTTAACATTTTGGAAGAGAGTGTTGAAACTAGTTTCAGGAATTAAACACTGTCTTCAGCAGCTGCATTGACACAATGAATTATGTATGTATTTATAAAACTCAGTGCAAGATGTAATATGGATGATGAAATCAACACACAGAAAAATGCATCTTCCCAATGAAATAATGTTGTCAAACCTCTTAAAATAAATTTTTAAGTCAAAAAGATTTTAACTGTTTTTAAACTAAAAATTAAACTAAAAATAAAACTAGAAAACTAAAAAACTTAGACTTCAACTAATTTACCTGACATCCACAACTCATTATGGCAGAATATGGTTTCAACGGTTATGAAGGTAAGTGCACCCTTTTCTTCCTCGTATCACATACTATTATTTCAGTGCTATTGAAAGCTGAAGATCTGTAAAATTAAATAAGGAATACAAAAAAACCTTTTATGTTGTAAGACAAATTTGGGTTCTTTCACTGGAACTTCATGCTGGTCTTCGGCCTACATATCTAACTCCACGAAGAGCTTAGTGTCTCTGAGGGGTTTAACATAAAGATTGTAGATGACTACTTCAATTAACCACCCTGGGATAGGACCCTAGGTCTTCCATACAGTACAGAATAATACAATCAAGACAGGGCTGTTGAAGGGGAGGTATGTGTCAGTTCTATGCTAGGAATTCTTGCCTCCCTCTGGGAGGTGGTAGACCATGGCCTGTCTCTTCTCCAGTTTTACCTGGGGAGACGATGACCATGACCAAACTTATATAGAACAGAGAAACTTTCCTCTCTTGTGCTGTGCTGCAAATTCCCAGAATTCAGTGAGCTGGACCCTCAGCACAAGCTGCATGTTGTTAAGTGAAAGTAACTGCTGGGCAGTTTGCTTTACACGTGGGGGAATTACAACTTGCTAGTAGCAGCCTTGTTTTGAAAACAGCCCCTCAGCCACAATAGGAAAGTTTTGCAGTCTATGCTACATTAAGAATATGGTAACATGCATATTGGTCATAACACATTATATTTCCAGGAGATCTTGAGAACATAAGTATCTTATTCAAGTTAATTAAACTATGTCTTTTTCTTTCGCTGGGAACTGAATAGCTTTCTAAAGGACTTTAGCCAGTACAGCCGGAGAATTTTGACGCATGTATAGGCATGCATGTATGCATAGCCATTTGACTAGGATAAAAGAGGCAGTGTGAGTTAAGGTTGTACTTAGGCTTCATCCCTTTTCACTTTTTTTTTTTTTTCTTTTTATTTTTGGTAGCCTCTGCCTCTGGAAAAATGGAAATCTGAAATTTTACATTATCTTAATGAGGTGAGTAGAAAAAGTGTTTCAAGAGTGAATATTCATGCAGACTATACTTCCACAGAAGCTGCTTAAAAAAATTTAGTTATAGCAGGGACTTAAAAAGTGATCAAAAGCCCAAAGCAGTGTTTTGAACTATTCGGATGCTTAAAGTCAGAAGAGAATACCATTTAAAATGATCTAAAGTGAATAAAAAATGCAATTTGTGGCATTTATGTCCCACAATATATTAATACAAAATCAATTGTTTCTTCTGAAATTTGGCAGATTATTCCATTACAAAAATTATCAAATGGTCTGACTTTGAACTTTGTTAAAAAAACCCAAACACCAGCAACAACAAAAAAAACCCAAAGAAAACCCTTCAAGCATGAAACTTTGTCTTCGAAGTTTAAAAACAGAGTAAAATTTTACAGCTGAAACATAAAGCCATGAAAATAGGGATGTTACAATGGAATTAGTGACATACCGTTAAGTATTTCAGTACTAGCATATGCTAGTACCCTCAATGTAATAAAAACATTGATCATGCATATAATCAAGGTATTGGAGACACTATGTGCCCCTGGAGAAAACAAACACAAAAAAAACCTCTGAACAAATGCCACATCTGCTAAGAAACAAAACCTTAATATTTTGGGGATTGTTCTTAACGGAAGGGAAGTAACATTATTCTCTATGCAATGAGGAAAAGATGGGGAAAAAATTAGAAACAAAAGCATAAAATTATAAAAATATATTTCAGTCATTCTTCCCTTATTGGTTAATAAGACTTATGGCTGATGCAGAGAAAAGTAGCTGTGTAAAGATTTTCTTAAAGGGTTATCTTCAGATCCAAGATAAAATACTGGAAAAAGAGAAACGTTATAAAATACAGCTTAAAAAATATTTTCAAAGATTTTCCATTCAATCTCTTGATATTATTGTAAAACTCATAGGAATCAGATCAGAGTTAACAATCAGAAGCATGCTAGGTTTAATGCCATAGAACACAAACTGGAAAAGAAAAAAAATAAATTAAAAATCCATATTTTCTTATTTTTATTTAAATTTTATGTCATTAATTTGTTATTTTATATTACAGATACATAATAACTCCAGTTTGGTGGGTGTTTTGATGTGAATATTTCCCAAAAAGGAATACAGGGAGCGCCAGTTTCCTCAAGACAGAACCTCTTCAGAAAACCGGGTATCTAAACAATGAGGTTTTTTCCTTTCAGTTTACTTTTCTGCTCTTCTGAGCTTTCAGAAACACTGCCTAATGATCTGAATAAAAAAACTCCAACCACAAAACAAACAACCTAAACCCAACTAAACCCAATTTCATTGATCTTCCAATTCTACCAAACCTTTTTCATTTGAGGATCTTATACTCTCTTACAGTCTTATGGAAATATGTAAGGCTACTAGAATTAATAATGTTTTCCATGGGGATCCTGCCTTCTTTGTTAAAATTTAGAGCCTTGACACCATTGAATAAGTTTTATGTGAGAAGTAAGCGTTATCTCATAATTTCCTGAGATACATACGAAAATTAGTTTTCCCCTTGATATCATATAGTTGAGCACACAGTTTTTCAGTAACTAGACAAATGAAATTATTAGAAAGTCTGACTGCAGGAAATTCACTGACTGTTGTATAGAGAGACTCGATAGCATGTTTCTATTGTTCAAGGACAGAACATGACACATAAGAAATGCCAGCAGATATTTTGTAACAGTAAGAGAAAAAGTGAATAGAGGAGGACTGTTTCTGCATTAGTAGCAAAGTGGACTTTCAGAATGATCCAGGTGGACTGTCTGGGATCTGTATCAGAATCATAGAAGATTTATTTCCACAGCAATGCTTTTTTTAAAAAAATGACCAAAAAAACCAATCACAACTTATTTTGGCTTTTCAATCTTGAAAAAAGGTTGGTTTATACTGTGTCCAAACTTTTGCTGAAATGGCTGAAAACATTTCTGTGAGTCTCTGGGATTTAGTGATCATAATTCAGCCATATAATTAAATGGATTTGAAGATATAATTTTTTTGGAAGAGTAGAGAAAATTAAAGGAAATACATATAATGTAATGACTGTTTTAATATTTAATGCTATTAAATATTGTGACTACCTTTTAATAGCACATCAGGGTTAAATTTTTAAGTAAAATACATTTGGGTGTTAATAATATGATACTACTAATCTTCCTGTAATAAAAGGAAGCTGTGAACACTGAGTTGATGTTTCTTAGACATATTTTATCTGATTTCTGTTCAACAATGTGTTGACTACACACTTGCATGCACACACACATCTCCATATATATGTGTGTGTGTATATATATACAGATAACATAGGTTATGGATTGTTGTAAAATAGTTACAGCTGATGACACAAATCTTGAATGCTTTACCCATTTTGAACAGAACTGTCTGAAAAAAAAACCCAAACAAACTGGAGATTAGAAGAAGGATGCAGTGGAAAACAGCAGGACGAGATGACATGCTGAAGTAAATTTTGCTGATCTACCCAAACCCAAGAATATAGGTTAATCCATCACATTAACTTTAAAGGACATTAGCATATAAATCTGCAAAACAAACTAAATTATCAAACTTCAGTCAGTAAAAACATTTACACTACTTGTCTTTAGGCAAACAGTAGTTTATATCATTGCAATCTTTCTGAATTTTCTTTCAGAACAAGAATAGTTAGATCTTTTCAAGCAGAGGTGTAATATTCAGCTAGTCTCTCTTTCTTGTCATGGCTAAATTCAGCAATGGAAAAAGCATATTCCTGATTTTTTTTGAAGTCTAATTTTTATTATTAAGATAATATTTTTGCCTCATAGGTATGCAAACCTTTGTTGTGAGGTTTATGAGGATGAGATGTATCATCAGAGGAAATTACCAAATAGCCAGAAATTTACCAAGCTGAACAAAAAAAGAGAGAAAATAAGTCATAACTGCTGAAAATTGATCAACTTTAAGACTAAAGTTGCTTGATAAATTTAAAGAGGTTGAAACTCTATGTCAGCTCCACCATGCTCTTTTTCAGTGAAATCTTTGATCAGGTAATTACTTCAGTCAAGTAATCTTCCATTTCGCCATTTTTTTCCCAACCCTCATGTAAAGGTTCTTGAGCATTTTTTTTGTTTCCTCTACCAAAATTTTGTGTGTCTCAGACTTACAATTTCCCTGAGAATTGTAGCTTCCAGTTCATTGAAGTTATGACAATTAAAGAAATTTTATCTTTCAACCAAGTTCAGCTCTGATTCAAATCTCTTTTCTGACTTCAGTGCATTATATACTTGGTTCAAAGTTTTTTATCTCATCTTCAAACCACTTTTCTGAAGCTGGAGTTGTATACCATCAAACTCACTATACTGAAGTTATTTAGATATGACCTATTTTTTTCTGTTTGCATCTCACTAATCTGATTGCTTCCAAAGCTAGCCAAGATTTCATCTTCCTCAGCAGCATATCACAGCATAAAAAGAAAAATTTCTCTGCATCTCAGTGATTTTGTGCACAGAGACTGAAGTATAACAGAAATGTCTAAGAAGTAGTTTAAGGTGCAGGACAAAAGACTTAGCTTGTCTCGAACTCTGCTGAGATCAACTTGTGGGAAAACTCCGATTGCTAGCAACACAAACAAGATCAGGAAATTGAGACTTTAAAGTGCTCTCCACATCCACAGAATGCGGGCCTGGAGATAGGGGGCCTGGAGACAACAGGTCTGGAGATAACAGGCCTGCAGAGATAACGGGTCCCAGGGCTCAAGAATCAAAAGTGATCAAATGGGGGAAGACCAAGTACCTGCTAATTCAGTGCAGCTGGAGCACAGCTGGGGTGTGACGGAAGTTTCAGAGTGATGGGAGATTCTCACTCACCCTCAGCACATATGCGTCACAGTGGTCATTGCCCCTGAACTCCCCAGAACATTCTATGACTATCCCTCGACTCCTCAGACCATCTTATGACTGCCCCTGAACTCGGCCTGGACCGTCCCATGACACCTCCTGAGCCATCTACACAGCACTGGGAGACTAAAAATGCACCGCTCCACAAGGGGAGTGCAGCCACCACCACCACAAACACCCTGGGTGGAGAGGACAGAGGAGACATTGCTGGATCCACAGGTAGTGACTAACTTGCCCTTCCCTTCCGTTTCTTTTATTTTTTTCCTTTTATATATATATCACTCTGCATTTAAGTGAATAAAAGTTGTAACCAGTAATTTCAACATCTGCCCTTGTTTGTGCTTAATTCCAACCAGGTCTAACTAGTGTAATCATTTTTTTCACTGCTGGCCAGGTCGGAGAGATTAATGTTACTGACCAGGTCAGGATTTTATTGCAGCCTAGCACTGACTTAAGCAGAGCTAGTGTCACTCATCATTTTTTAAATATATGTATGAAACTACAGGCCAGTTGGCCTCACCTCCATCCCTGGAAAGGAAATGGAACAGCTCATCCTGGATGATCTCTCTAAGTATCTGGAGGAAAAAAGGTTATCAGGGGTAGTTAGCATGGATTGACCAAGGCGAAATCATGCATGACCAATCTGATAGCCTTCTATGATGGTATGACTGGCGGGTAGATGAGGGGAGAGCAGTGGCTGCTGTCTATCTTGACTTCACCAAGGATTTAGACACTGTCATCCTCATTGATAGGCCTAGGAAGTGTACATTAGATGAGCAGACAGTGAGGTGGATTGAGAACTGGCTGAATAACAGAGCTCGGAGGGCTGTGATTAGTGGCAGAGAGTCTCAATAGAGGCCTGTAGCTAGTCGTGTTCTGCAGGGGCCAGTACTGAGTCCAGTCTTGTTCAACATATTTGTCAATGACCGAGATGAAGGGACAGAGTGTATCCTCAGCAAGTTTGCTGATGACACAAAACTATGGCCTGCAGCTGTAACATTAGCAATGCTCAGCATAGAGAAGAATTTTAACTTGTTCATTAATATCAGTGGTTCTACCGAGCAAGAGGTTTCCAACAGAAAGAGTCAAGATTCATTTGTTCACTTACATAACATAAATTTCAAAATATATTTCTACAGCCTGTAGTTAATATGTTTGGTGAACTAGATATAGTATCCTAATTCATTAAGATTTTTTGTGTTGTCTCTACTCACTTTTACTCTCCAACCTGTTGTAATTAACTTTGCAAAGCCTAGAGCTGACAAGAGTAAACCAGTACGCAACTATGAAATTTTCAGAGTAATCTGTACAATTTTTCTTGTCCCAGAAGAATGTCAGTAAATGGGGCTCCCCCAACATGAGCCATTCCATATTAGAAATGACAAATTTATTTTGGGCTTTTCATTCTAACTCTGAGGACAATATAACACTTTCATGGCCCTGGGTAAATATGGATTGCAGTAATCAATTCTTGCATATTCATTATGTCAAACTACAAGTAGTTTCTTGTGCAGTCCAAGACGCATATTTATTCTAAGTAAACAGTTACACCAAAAAACTAGAAAAATGGCAAAATAAACTGAAAACAGGATCTGAAATTAGTTTACTGGGAATGCTGGAGATAAAGGAAATGTTTATTTACTGAATCAATTGTCTCTAAGGTATTGGGAATTACTTTGAAGAATAGTGCATACATCTGAAGATCGTAACTATGTTATGCTGGATGTTTTAAAATTCAGAAATGAATAGGAATCATGCTCACTCCATATAAAATAAAAGATATTCTATGCTAATGAGGTGTATTATTCTAGTTCACTGTTTATTCAAAATGCTGATACAACTTGTCAGCTTGGAGGACTGAAACACAGCAAGAAACTGATGTTGGTAAAAAGGAAATAAAAGTGAAGATAAAGAAAGAAACTCATTTTTGTTTGTAGTTTAACAACAAATGGCACTGCTTTTAAACAAACCTAGGAGAACAAGGTGACTTCCGCTTCAAGAGATAAGTGTGGATTTCAGATGCTTCCTGAAATCATGTTCACCGTGCAAACCACTTTCCCTATTATATAACAAGGAATTCAAGTTTGCTTTTATTATCCCGAGGCATTGCTGTTGGGATCTCTGTTTAATCTACTACCTCTTCATATGTAAATACAGCTGTACTGTGTATGCACATTTAAAGAAGAGTTTGGGTAGTTTAGTGTGGGAAGAAGAAATGGACTCTACGCAGATCAATATGATCAAAGTAGAAGTCATTTTATTACACTACAAGCCCGGATTATAAAGACAATACCCCTGTTCAAAAGTTCCCCATTGGTTAGTAACAAGTGTCCATGCACCTTTTTCTACTCTTTGATTGGTAGTTTGTCTGTCAGTATACTACAAATGTAGGTCGCTTGCTCAGCTCTTTACAGGTTGCTTGCTCAGCCTCTTCGTAGATATCAGGAAAGAACAATAGATGCTTTCTTCATCCCGTGATCCTTGTCCCGTGATCTTGCTCTTGTCCTTCAGGCCTACTCAGGCTAAGCAGGCCTACTTATGTCAAGCTAATACAGTGAATAGTAGTTTGGATTGCTCAAATGTCCATTTTCTTCTAAATACATTCCCACAGTTTAGTATTTGACATAGGCACTTCTGCAATGAAATTAATGATCCCGAAATTGCTTAAAGGATAAACCATGACAATTCATACTACTGTGAATAAAGTGATGACAGTTTGCCAAGGTCTACTTTTACTACATCATTGTAAAAATAACAATAAATATATTAAATTCTGCATGGGATTTTACTGGGTTTTAAGGGCATCAACCACACAACTACTATTGTCTGAAGAGAAGTCCCTACCAGTTCAATTCAGCAATTTAACATTTCTATTACATCCCTAGTTTTCTACTAAATTAACATCTGAATTCTCATACATTTTGAGTGGACAGTTCCTGTCCAATCACAGCCCAGGCAGCCAGTCTTAAGCTATTTTTGTACATGTGTAATTTTCAAAATCAAGATTTCAATGACAATATAATATTGGAAAGGGATAAAAAGTTTTATGGGAAATTCTTGAATTAGGAAGTCTTCCAATAGGTGATGTAAATATGCACTTTCAAGTTGAAAAGACATTTTTTTTTATATATATATGCCTAAGAGAGTTGATTAAGTTGGTAGGTGAGATCATGAATTAGGAGAAATTATTTACTGATCTTAAAGCATTTATACTATTTTCAGTCATATGGCCCATGTTCTAGTTACTCATGCTAATTTTATTCTAGTGGGAATTCCATTTCCCTTAAAAGAATTGCATCTGAATTACAGTTATGTGAGCTGGGAAAAAAATACTTTCTTTATACACATGTAGAGAGGGATTTATGTGAATGTACAGGATTATGATTCTGTCTTAATGCAAAAGATAGACCAGTAGAGATGAAACTGGACGATGTTTCGCATTTATGTAGCTTCCCAATAAATAACAAGTTTCAGTAGTTTTCCCTTGAATGTCCTGTGCCTAGGCAGCAGCATGAGGTCATTACTTACTTGACATCTGAATTTATTTTAGCTTTCCTTTGCACAAGCACAATTTATTGCTCAAGATTTGAGCCAAAGACAGCCTCAAGCCTTTGAAGGATGAGAAAGTATGGGCTTTTTTTTTTTTTTTAGGTTCAAATACAGAGGAAAAGTGTTCTGCAGTACTCTCTGATTTTATAACTTAATAATATTTGGAGTTTGGCTGTTCTCTGGTCTAGCTGATGCTTACTTAGTGAAGACAATAGATTCCAGAGGCATGTGTTTGGAAACATGTCTGCATAATTTTTCTGTGCACCAGATATAGAAATTTAAAAACATTTATTCCATCAACTTGCAGCTGGTTGTAAACCTGAGATATGTTATGCTATAAAAGTTTTAAAATACAGTCTTTCTCTGAAAATATTTTTTTTCAGGATTCCTGAATTATATTGTTGCCATCTAATGTGCAGGTCTTTATGAAAATTTTTGTACACCTAGAACAAATTGAACATTCTTCAAAGAAAGTTGCAGCACCAATAGAATATGTGCTATGTGTGAAATTACTCACTATATCTCACTAGAATCACTGAGACCAACCTGAGACAATTACAGATAGAAGGATGGTTATTAAGAGCTTTCTAACGGTAAATATGTACATCTTATTTTTAATTACATAAGGAAATTCTTGCATGAACAAAGACTGTCTTCCTTTTTTCATTCTCATTTTGAGCTCTCTTTTCCTTTTTTAGCTGGGAGAGTTTTCCTGAAAACAAATTTAATTAGGGTTAGCATGTGCTAGGCTGAAGCATGTGCTACTGAGAAATAGATTTGGTAATTTAGAATATCTGGATTCCTTTTGTCAACAGCTAAGCTAATATACATATGTATAAATCTAAGATAAGTATAAGAACTCAGAATTCCTATTCACCTTATTTTATTCTATACATTTTATTCCCATTTTTACCTATTACATAGTAACCACCAGTTCAAAACACTATTTAAAAACATTCTGGAAAAATATGAAAGATTATTAGCATTTCTTAGGTAGGACTTATTTTCTCAAACAGAAACTTATTTGTCCACAAAATGTTAAATGGAAATAAAGACTGAAAGTGAACACAGTAAAATGTAACAATGGAAGAAAGCTATGTTTGGGGAATAGCAAGATTAGTAAAAATTTAGAGAAATGTTTAACATACCTAAAACTGAAAAGTCAAACATATTTCCACCTTTATAGCTATACACAGATACCTATTGCTTCTACTAGATAAAAGAGAAGGCTGTAATTTAGAAAAACGGAATAAATCTGTCCCTTAGTTCATTTTTCAAGTCTGAACTGGAAGATTTGAATGAGCATGAACATATCCATTTATTTGGATCCATGTTTTCTATTATATGCTACAAGCTTTCCCCCCACAAATTTACATCTCAATGTCAGCTGTTAATTTTTAAAATTTTTTACCACTCTCTGCATCCTAGAGGGTCTCTGATGTTTCTCTTTAATTATGACCCCTCTATTTGGCTATCATGTTCTCATTATTAGATTGAGAGGGGGTGAACGGTTAAGTTACTATTTCACTGACCGACGTAAAATTATCTCACACCTCAAATAAAAAAGTGCATGCAGATTCCCAAGAGCTTCTGGCTGAGTCAACTCTTAATAACTTTTTACCTAAAAAATTCACTGAATTGATAACAGACATAAAAATATTAAAGATCTAATTACCTTTCAGCATTTTATGCTGAAATACCTCCAATGAAAAGACTATTTCAAATGGCCACAGATGTAGGACTAAAGGCTTTTATATCAACAACAACAAATTTGCTTGTTATTAGTTTCTTTCTTTGTTTACTTAAATGAATCACAGAATCACAGAATGGTGGGGGTTGAAAAGACCTCTGGAGATCATCTTGTCCAGCCTGACTGCCAGAACACCCATAGTAGGTGACACAGGATAATGTCCAGGTAGGTTTTGAATGTCTTCAGAAGAGGAGATTCTACCACCACTCTGGGCAGCCTGTGCCAGTGCTCTGGCACCCTCGAAGTAAAGAAGGTTTTCCTCATGTTCAAATGGAACTCCCTGTGTTCCAGTTTGTGCCCATTGCCCCTTGTCCTGTCACTGAGTACCACTGAATCTCCATCCCTTATTGGATGCGAGGGGGAAAACTGTTACCAAGGATGAGGAAGAGGCTGAGATACTTAATGCCTTCTTTGCCTCAGTCTTTAACAGTCAGACCAGTTATCCTCATGGTATTCAGTCCCCTGAGCTGGAAGATTTCTAATATCATTGTCATTTAGATGGCCTCTAACAGAAATTTATAGTAGCATGTGTAACAGACTTGAGGCAGCCTCATTTTAGTACACTAAGTAACCTCTCACAACAATTTAACTCAGTCCTGTGTTTTAAACTCATATAAGTTATTCCAATTATGTCAGTCATTAAAAGGCAACAAAATATTGTCTGTGTTTACAACTGCTTCAAAGATTTATGACCATTTTAAATATTCTAGCCTGTATCATGAAAAATATAAGAAGAGTAATAGGAAAGCAGTAGTGTAAATACATGAGGAAGTGGACATATAACTTACTAAATATAATTTCCATTATTAAGAGCATTACAGGGAAGACAAAACACTGTGAAACTATTACAGTCTGTAGCACAGCTTGAAGTCTAAGCCTATTGCTAATCAGACCTGTAAATAACATTTCACCAAAGGAATACTACAGTGCCTCTAGAAAAAAAAAAAAAGAGTTGGTATTTCCCACTTGTTACAGCTCTTTAAAATGACAGGTGCCAGAGATTTTTTAGATTTTATTTCTTGAATTATTATGTCTAAAAGCATACATGATGAATATATGTACAGATAATGTTGCTGTGGTCTTAATATGGCTCTGTGTGATTTTACATAGATCAGAAATAGAAACAGTAGAAACATAAGGTAATTTTTCCTCACTGATACTTAATAATGGAAATAAAGCTTTGGAATAGAAGAATCATGATCAGGACAGACATGGAACCCAACTGTTTTCAACACTACCATTTCAAAAAATGTTATTCCAAAACCCTGAATACTATGATTCAAAATAAAATCATAGAAACACAAAATCACAGAATCGCAGAATGGTGGGGGTTGGAAGGGATCCCTGGAGATCACCCCCCCAGAGTACACCACCTAGAACAGGTCACACAGGATTACATCCAGGCGGGTTTTGAAAGTCTTCAGAGAAGGAGACTCCACCACCACTCTGGGCAGCCTGTGTCAGTGCTCTGTCACCCTTGAAGTAAAGGTTTTCCTCATGTTCAGATGGAACTTCCTGTGTACCAGTTTGTGCCCATTGCCCCTTGTTCTGTCACTGGAAACCACTGAAAAGTGTCTGGCCCCATCCTTTTGACACCCACCTTTAGATATTTATAAGGATGGATGAGATCCCCACTAAGTCTTCACTTCTCCAAGCTAAACAGACCCAGGCCTCCCAGTCTTTACTCATAAGAGAGATGCTCCAGTCCCCTCAGTATCTTCATAGTCCTCTGCTGGACTGTCTCCAGAAGTTCCTTATCTCTCTCGAACTGGCAAGCCCAGAACTGGACACAGTACTCCAGATGTCGTCTCAGTCCCCTGAGCTGGAAGATCAGGATGGAGATCAGAATAAACCCCTCGTAATCCAGGAAATAGTAGTAAAGGACCTGCTGAGTCGATTAGACACCCATAAGTCTATGGGACCAGATGAGATCCATCCGAGAGTGCTGAGGGAGCTGGCGGAGGAACTTGCCAAGCCTCTCTCCATCATCTATCAGCAGTCCTGGTTATCGGGTGAGGTCCCAGACGACTGGAAACTTGCCAATGTGACACCCATCTACAGGAAGGGCAGGAAGGAGGATCTGGGGAACTACAGGCCTGTCAGCCTGACCTTGGTACTGGGGAAGGTTATGGAATGGCTCATGTTGGGGGAGAACACACGGCAAGTGCAGGACAACAGGGGGATCAGGTCCGCCCAGCATGGGTTCACGAAGGGCAAGTCCTGTTTAACCAACCTGATGTCCTTCTATGATCAGGTGACCCGCCTAGTGGATGAGGGAAAAGCAGTGAATGTTGTCTACCTAGACTTCAGTAAGGCATTTGACACTGTTCCCCACAGCATTCTGCTGGAGAAGCTGGCGGTTCATGGTCTAGACAGGTGGACTCTTCACTGGGTTAAAAACTGGCTGGCTGGCTGAGTCCAGACAGTTCTGGTGAATGGAGTTCAATCCAGATGGAGACCGGTCCTCAGGGCTCAGTTTTTGAGCCAGTCTTGTTTAATGTCTTTATCGATGACCTGGATGAGGGGATCGAATGCACCCTCAGTAAATTTGCAGATGACACGAAATTGAGTGGGAGTGTCGATCTGCTTGAGGGTAGGGAGGCCTGCAGAGGGATTTGGACAGGCTGGAGCAATGGGCTGAGGCTAACAGGGTAAGTGCCGGGTCATGCACTTCGGCTACAATAACCCCATGCAGCGCTACAGGCTTGGGGAAGAGTGGCTGGAAAGCTGCCTGGCGGAAAAGGACCTGGGGGTGTTGGTTGACAGCCGACTGAACACGAGCCAGCAGCGTGCCCAGGTGGCCAAGAAGGCCAATGGCATCCTGGCCTGTATCAGAAACGGTGTGACCAGCAGGAGTAGGGAGGTGATCGTGCCCCTGTACTCGGCACTCGTGAGACCACACCTTGAGTACTGTGTCCAGTTCCGGGCACCACAGGATGAGAAGGACATTGAGGTGCTGGAGTGAGTCCAGAGAAGGGCAAGGAGGCTGGTGAGAGGTCTGGAAAACAGGCCTTACGGAGACCGGCTGAGGGAACTGGGGGTGTTTAGTCTGGAGAAGAGGAGACTGAGAGGAGACCTTATTGCCCTCTACAGCTACCTAAAAGGAGGTTGTAGTGAGGCTGGTGTTGGTCTCTTCTCCCAAATTACTAATGGTAGGACGAGAGGAAATGGCCTGAAGTTGCACCAGGGGAAGTTTAGGTTAGATATTAAGAAGAAGTTCTGTACTGAGAGGGTGGTTAAACATTGGAACAGGCTGCCCAGGGAGGTGGCGGAGTCACCGTCCCTGGGGGTGTTCAAAAAACGGGTTGATGAGGCACTTGAGTCCATGGTCTAGTGGTTTAATGGTTAGGAATATGATGGGATAAAGGTTGGACTTGATGACCCTGGAGGTCCCTTCCAACCACAACTATTCTATGATTCTATGATTCAACGAAAAGAGTCTGGTCCCATCCTTTTTACACCAGCCCTGTAGAAATTTGTAAGCATTGATGAGATCCTCACTAAGTCTTCTCTTCTCAAGGCTAAACAGACCCAGGTCTCTCGTCTCTCAGACTTCCCTCATAAAAGAGATACTGCAGTCCTCTCAGCATCTTTGTAACCCTCTGCTGGACTCTCTCCAGAAGTTCCTTATCTCTCCTGAACTGGTGAGCCCAGAACCGGACACAGTACTTCAGACGTGGTCTCACCAGGCTAAGACCACTTCTCTCAACCTGCTGGCCACATTCTTCTTAATATACCCCAGGATACCATTGGCCTTCTTGGCCACAACAGCACATTGCTGGCTCATGGTTAACTGGTCCACCAGGACTCCCAGGCCTTTCTCTGCAGAGCTGCTTTCCAGTAGGTCAGCCCCTAATCTGTACTGGTGCATGGGATTGTTCCTCCCTAGGTGCAGGACCCTGCACTTGCTTTTGTTGAACTTCATTAGGTTCTACTCCACCCAGCTCTCCAGCCTGTCCAGGTCATGTTGGATGGCAGCACAGCCTTCTGGTGTATCAGCCATTCCTCCCAGTTTTGTGTCATCAGCAAACTTGCTGAGGATACACTCTGTCCCTTCATCTCGGTCATTGATGAATATGCTGAACAAGACTGTACCCAGTACTGACCCCTGTGGAACACAGCTAGTGTGTTCTGTTCTTCATCAGTTACACATTTTGAGGCTTGATGTCCCGAACATGGCTGAATATCGTAATAAGAACAAAGTAGTAACACAGCATTGGAAGATGGGGCTGTGGATTTCCGAATAAACTGTTTTAGGAGGACACTTACGTGAAGATACTGTCACAGTTAAATCAGTAACTAAATTGAGCTGTAGAAGATGTATAAGCAAGAGGTGAGTTCATCATTAAAAATGAAGCCAAAAGAATGCAGAAATGAGACAGCTGCACTTCAGAATGTCCTCATTTCTGTGTAGGAGTGTTGCTATTTCTGTGACATTCTGCTGAAGAATATGTAGAAGGAAATTTCCATAGGAAGTCAAAAAAGAGAAGTAAAATAAGCCAGGTGTATATACAGTAGAATATATTTTTCACAGATGTGGAATAAAGGTCATCTCCGTGTTTAAAATGATAATCAGATTACAGCTACAATGCTATTTATGTTGTGATGTGTATACTAGTAAAGTCATACTCTGAAATGAGCTAGAAGCAAAAGTGAATGGAAAACAAAGATGCTTGCAAAGATGACAATTGCTAAAAATGAAAAGCACCACTCTTTCTTTAAAAAAGTTTAATGTACTGGTAAGTGTTTAAGTTCTTTGCCTGCTATTCCTCAAATTATAATCAGGATTTAGGAAGCATATTTGTTTTATCCTGAAAATGTCAGGTTTTCCTTTTAATTAGAACTGAACAGCATGAACAGCTTCATATATGCAGGATCAAAAGTCAATGAAGTTCTGGAATTTATAAAATCTCAGGATTTTCCAGTTATTTAATTATTTCTGCTTAAAATTAGTTTTTGCTAACCCACAGCTGACATTCCCAGGTCACTCTGGAGGTCTGCACCAGATAAATGGTTACAAGGAAAAGAAGCTTGGCCTTAGTTCTGCTTCACTATGACAGCACTTTTCTGTAACACAGTGGAAGTGTCTCAAAGGCCATTTGAAGACCTCTTTCATTGAAAGGCTGGTTTAAAAGGGATCTTGGCATAAAACAAAATTCAATACTCTTGTCTTTGAAAAACTAATGTTTTTCTACGGAGAAAAGGCTGGATAACATCAGCATTTTATCTTACGTATTGGAACTACACTTGTCTATTTAGTTGTGGCAATCACAACAAAACTACATTAAAGAAGGGTCAAGGGGGGGTATTGAAAACCAGATGGTTACTTTGAAAGGTTGACTGTTTGGATTCAGTAAGCCCCATTTACTGACATTCTTCTGGGACAAGAAAAATTGTACAGATTACTCTGAAAATTTCATAGTTGCGTACTGGTTTACTCTTGTCAGCTCTAGGCTTTGCAAAGTTAATTACAACAGGTTGGAGAGTAAAAGTGAGTAGAGACAACACAAAAAATCTTAATGAATTAGGATACTATATCTAGTTCACCAAACATATTAACTACAGGCTGTAGAAATATATTTTGAAATTTATGTTATGTAAGTGAACAAATGAATCTTGACTCTTTCTGTTGGAAACCTCTTGCTCGGTAGAACCACTGATATTAATGAACAAGTTAAAATTCTTCTCTATGCTGAGCATTGCTAATGTTACAGCTGCAGGCCATAGTTTTGTGTCATCAGCAAACTTGCTGAGGATACACTCTGTCCCTTCATCTCGGTCATTGACAAATATGTTGAACAAGACTGGACTCAGTACTGGCCCCTGCAGAACACGACTAGCTACAGGCCTCTATTGAGACTCTCTGCCACTAATCACAGCCCTCCGAGCTCTGTTATTCAGCCAGTTCTCAATCCACCTCACTGTCTGCTCATCTAATGTACACTTCCTAGGCCTATCAATGAGGATGACAGTGTCTAAATCCTTGGTGAAGTCAAGATAGACAGCAGCCACTGCTCTCCCCTCATCTACCCGCCAGTCATACCATCATAGAAGGCTATCAGATTGGTCATGCATGATTTCGCCTTGGTCAATCCATGCTAACTACCCCTGATAACCTTTTTTCCTCCAGATACTTAGAGAGATCATCCAGGATGAGCTGTTCCATTTCCTTTCCAGGGATGGAGGTGAGGCCAACTGGCCTGTAGTTTCATACATATATTTAAAAAATGATGAGTGACACTAGCTCTGCTTAAGTCAGTGCTAGGCTGCAATAAAATCCTGACCTGGTCAGTAACATTAATCTCTCCGACCTGGCCAGCAGTGAAAAAAATGATTACACTAGTTAGACCTGGTTGGAATTAAGCACAAACAAGGGCAGATGTTGAAATTACTGGTTACAACTTTTATTCACTTAAATGCAGAGTGATATATATATAAAAGGAAAAAAATAAAAGAAACGGAAGGGAAGGGCAAGTTAGTCACTACCTGTGGATCCAGCAATGTCTCCTCTGTCCTCTCCACCCAGGGTGTTTGTGGTGGTGGTGGCTGCACTCCCCTTGTGGAGCGGTGCATTTTTAGTCTCCCAGTGCTGTGTAGATGGCTCAGGAGGTGTCATGGGACGGTCCAGGCCGAGTTCAGGGGCAGTCATAAGATGGTCTGAGGAGTCGAGGGATAGTCATAGAATGTTCTGGGGAGTTCAGGGGCAATGACCACTGTGACGCATATGTGCTGAGGGTGAGTGAGAATCTCCCATCACTCTGAAACTTCCGTCACACCCCAGCTGTGCTCCAGCTGCACTGAATTAGCAGGTACTTGGTCTTCCCCCATTTGATCACTTTTGATTCTTGAGCCCTGGGACCCGTTATCTCTGCAGGCCTGTTATCTCCAGACCTGTTGTCTCCAGGCCCCCTATCTCCAGGCCCGCATTCTGTGGATGTGGAGAGCACTTTAAAGTCTCAATTTCCTGATCTTGTTTGTGTTGCTAGCAATCGGAGTTTTCCCACAAGTTGATCTCAGCAGAGTTCGAGACAAGCTAAGTCTTTTGTCCTGCACCTTAAACTACTTCTTAGACATTTCTGTTATACTTCAGTCTCTGTGCACAAAATCACTGAGATGCAGAGAAATTTTTCTTTTTATGCTGTGATATGCTGCTGAGGAAGATGAAATCTTGGCTAGCTTTGGAAGCAATCAGATTAGTGAGATGCAAACAGAAAAAAATAGGTCATATCTAAATAACTTCAGTATAGTGAGTTTGATGGTATACAACTCCAGCTTCAGAAAAGTGGTTTGAAGATGAGATAAAAAACTTTGAACCAAGTATATAATGCACTGAAGTCAGAAAAGAGATTTGAATCAGAGCTGAACTTGGTTGAAAGATAAAATTTCTTTAATTGTCATAACTTCAATGAACTGGAAGCTACAATTCTCAGGGAAATGGTAAGTCTGAGACACACAAAATTTTGGTAGAGGAAACAAAAAAAATGCTCAAGAACCTTTACATGAGGGTTGGGAAAAAAATGGCGAAATGGAAGATTACTTGACTGAAGTAATTACCTGATCAAAGATTTCACTGAAAAAGAGCATGGTGGAGCTGACATAGAGTTTCAACCTCTTTAAATTTATCAAGCAACTTTCTTAAAGTTGATCAATTTTCAGCAG
This sequence comes from Podargus strigoides, assembly GCA_028020825.1. Lineage (NCBI taxonomy): Eukaryota > Metazoa > Chordata > Aves > Caprimulgiformes > Podargidae > Podargus > Podargus strigoides. The sequence continues at coordinate 64,429,677 of CM051663.1, read as the reverse complement.
TTATGACTTATTTTCTCTCTTTTTTTGTTCAGCTTGGTAAATTTCTGGCTATTTGGTAATTTCCTCTGATGATACATCTCATCCTCATAAACCTCACAACAAAGGTTTGCATACCTATGAGGCAAAAATATTATCTTAATAATAAAAATTAGACTTCAAAAAAAATCAGGAATATGCTTTTTCCATTGCTGAATTTAGCCATGACAAGAAAGAGAGACTAGCTGAATATTACACCTCTGCTTGAAAAGATCTAACTATTCTTGTTCTGAAAGAAAATTCAGAAAGATTGCAATGATATAAACTACTGTTTGCCTAAAGACAAGTAGTGTAAATGTTTTTACTGACTGAAGTTTGATAATTTAGTTTGTTTTGCAGATTTATATGCTAATGTCCTTTAAAGTTAATGTGATGGATTAACCTATATTCTTGGGTTTGGGTAGATCAGAAAAATTTACTTCAGCATGTCATCTCGTCCTGCTGTTTTCCACTGCATCCTTCTTCTAATCTCCAGTTTGTTTGGGTTTTTTTTTCAGACAGTTCTGTTCAAAATGGGTAAAGCATTCAAGATTTGTGTCATCAGCTGTAACTATTTTACAACAATCCATAACCTATGTTATCTGTATATATATACACACACACATATATATGGAGATGTGTGTGTGCATGCAAGTGTGTAGTCAACACATTGTTGAACAGAAATCAGATAAAATATGTCTAAGAAACATCAACTCAGTGTTCACAGCTTCCTTTTATTACAGGAAGATTAGTAGTATCATATTATTAACACCCAAATGTATTTTACTTAAAAATTTAACCCTGATGTGCTATTAAAAGGTAGTCACAATATTTAATAGCATTAAATATTAAAACAGTCATTACATTATATGTATTTCCTTTAATTTTCTCTACTCTTCCAAAAAAATTATATCTTCAAATCCATTTAATTATATGGCTGAATTATGATCACTAAATCCCAGAGACTCACAGAAATGTTTTCAGCCATTTCAGCAAAAGTTTGGACACAGTATAAACCAACCTTTTTTCAAGATTGAAAAGCCAAAATAAGTTGTGATTGGTTTTTTTGGTCATTTTTTTAAAAAAAGCATTGCTGTGGAAATAAATCTTCTATTAATCTCTCCGACCTGGCCAGCAGTGAAAAAAATGATTACACTAGTTAGACCTGGTTGGAATTAAGCACAAACAAGGCCAGAGGTACATCAGTACATTCAGAATCCCACAGCTGCACATCAGTGTGTATGTGGAGGCTCTGATCTTATGAGCAGACAGCACTAGGCAGATGTTTTGTAACTTCAGCTTTTCCTTTGCTAAGCAAGAGAAACTTGTGCACAGCTTAACACGTTTGAAGGAAGAAATAGATAATGGCACATTTACATATAGAACCACCAGGTCAGCATGCTTACTAGTATTATTACAACTTCAGCAACAGCAAGTTATCTTTTATGCCATCTGAGAATGTGTCTCAGTATCAGGCTGAAGTCTGTGACACATAAATAGGATTCCCAGTAACAAAAGTAATTTCTGAAAGTATATTTGCCAAACTTAGTATGCACATTGAATCCATATCTGACTATTCTGCAAGGCAGAATGGACTCAGAACCTTTTTTCCAGATATCTGAATTCCACTTCAGAGTCTCTGTGTCAGTCTGAAAAGTCTTACTTTTACAAGACCAACATAACTAGTATCAAATATAACACAGCAAGATAGTAAGGGTTAATATGACCTTTTTTGCATAGTAGAATGATTATAGAGGCAGGAGTTAATCTATTTGAAGAATAAGCAACTAAAAATGCATTCATTTTAAGTGTATATTAAATAAAACAAATATAATAATTGTGGTGTGAACGTTCATTAACTGTAGTTTAGTTTTGATATTTTTTGTGAATATATTATAGATATGTTCATAAAAATATCTGTAAAGATTTAATTACATGTTTGATAAACACACCATTTGCACTAAAATTATTTGTGTAACTTTAGGATAAAGTGAGATATATAATCATTTTCTGTGTTCATGACAATCACGTATTCCATAATTAAACACTTCTTTTCATCTTGAAATTAATGAGTAAAATAAGCAAAGATTATTTGATACATAAACCACACAAACCCAGCTATCTGCAGATTTTCCCACTAAGGTGAAGAGAAAAAACTGGACTCCGCACCATTCAGTGTGAATCAAACTGAAGACGTTTTATTTACCTTGTCTGTCCCTTTTATACAATCTTACTTTCCCTAGACCCGGTCATGCATCATTTAATTGGTTAAAAGTCTCTAGCACAAGGTAAACATACAGCTTAGTTCAGTTCCTGTTGGTTCTTAAGTTCTTCTCCTGCAGTGTCCAATTGGTCACTCTTATCTGCTCACTCCTGCATTCCTTAGGGAAGCTGTCATTGCTCTTTCTTATTTTTTCTTCCTTTGAAGTAGTTTCTAGAATGCAGCTGCGTACCTAGGCCAACATCCCGTATGGCTGGTTCACTATAAGGTCATTTTCTTTTAAATACATTCCTTCACTAAGGAGATACCAAATAATGCAATTAAGTACAGCACAGCAACAACCAACCTAATGCAAAAATGCCTGTAAGAGTACTGGAAGCAGAACAGGTATGAAACGGAATGGTGCACTACATTTAAAAGCCTTACTGGAAGCCTTACTTTTTTTCTAGGCTTTGCATTATAATTTGAGAATTTGGAGCTTGCATTGCTGCTTGCTCTTGGGTTTTTTTTATATTAGAGCAAATGGTCTTGTTTCCTTGTGTTGTAGAAGAAAACCTGCAGAAGAAAACCTGGACACGTTGGAGTATGTCTAGAGGAGGCCATGAAGATGATCAGAGGACTGGAGCACCTCTCCTATGAAGACAGGCTGAGAGAATTGGGGTTATTCAGCCTGGAGAAGGCTCTGGGGAGACCTTATAGCACTTTCCAGTACCTAAAGGGGCCTACAAGAAAGCTGTGGAGGGACTTTTTACAAGGGTATGCAGTGATAGAAGGAGGGGTAATGGTTTCAAACTGAAAGAAGGAAGATTTAGAATAGATATTAGGAAGAAATTCTTTCCTGTGAGGGTGGTGAGACATTAGAACAGGTTGCCCAGGGAAGCTATGGCTGCCCCCTCCCTGGCAGTGTTCAAGGCCAGGTTGGGCGGGGCTTTGAGCAACCTGGTCTGGTGGGAGGTGTCCCTGCCCATGACAAGGGGGTTGGAACTAGATGATCTTTAAAGTCCCTTCCAACCTAAACCATTTTATGATTCTATGAAAACTGAACTGACATTACTTTCATTTTTCTACTGTACTTGAGTTATAAAGATTCCATGTATCACAATACAAATTCAGAGCTATGAACATTTCATAAGCCACACTCAAACACATCCCTAAGCCTTTGAAAGGGCTCCTACTAATGATTAGAATGGAGTAGAATTTTGATTCTATGTTTCTAACTGTACCAAATATGCACTAAGAAAAAAAATATGTCTTTCTTTCTGTCACTGGCATGTCAAAATACCAGGTCACTCTGTGGAAACAAATGATCTGGTCTCCTATTGGGCACCCATCTGTACACTATGACATTTTCATATTGAATTGATTAATTAATTATAGGTCACATTACTAATTTTCTTTAACACATACACAGTTAATCAACAATAGTAGACAAATGATCGTAAAGACTGCCTTTACTGACAGTACTTTGATTTGTTTAAGTAAAGAATTGTAGCCACACTGGATTGTCACGCTGATGCTGGTCAAATAAAGACAATTAATATCTGACCTCTTTAGTGGGGCAAAGCCTTCAATCAAGTCCACAGGAACGACTGGGAGAATTTTTCTTCTCAATGAATTTTTAGATTTTTGATTGCTTCATTGAAGAGAAACCTTAAGCCAGGTGAAGTAAAATTTCCATGTCTGCAAATATCACCTGATTCAGATGAATATTCTACTTCATATAAACCTTACAGATGGATCTGTTGGATGGGAGAGGGCTATTCAGTTGCATTCAAAAAGATTAAAAAAATAATCATTATTTAAAAGAAAAAAATATAAATTAGAGTACAGGTACCATAACTGGACTCAGTATTCCAGTCATATCCATGTCAGAGATATATACATGACACAAAGGTAATGAAAATTCTACGCCAATTAGATTATTTCCCCATAGAAAAGATTTCATTCATTCACTGTCAAAGTTTTGGCCACCGTGACACACATATTTAGCATATATTTCAATTCGATAACTATTTGTTTTCATAATCAGTGCTTCCCTGAATGATTCTCCATCTTGTTAGCATGTGCTACATTTTTCTGCTTGAGCAATTTTCTTTACACCTCTCATACTGTAATTCAGCCAATTTACAAGTGACCCTGTTTATGCCAGTGATCTTCCCTATTTATGGTTAAATGAATTGGCATTTATCACATACAAAATTTACCAGTAAAATTTTATAAATGCTTTTTTTCATCAACAGTGGACCAAGAAGCAAATCCTACTGAGACATTCAAAGTACATTTCTAACCAGATTTTATTCCGTACAATATACATCAAAAGGATTTACTATTGTTCAACTCACTGCATCAAAATAGAATGATTCCAAGTCAAAGAATGAGATTATTTGCATCCCCCAAATCTGCGATTATATTCAAAGAAGATACTAACTTGAAGTGATAAGGCTTAGTTTTCATAAGTCCATGTTAATTGACATTAATTATATTAACTCTCCTTAATTCTTTTTTAATCAAATGCTGTACCAGCTGCTTCATTGTTTTCTTCAGGAGCCATGCTTGGCTGACAGGCCTATAATTAACTAGATCTATTACCCAGGTTAATTTACCCTTTCTAAATATTGACATAGCATTAGCTTTCTACTAGTATTAAAGAATTTCCAGTCTTCCAAAACGTATTTAAAACTGAAATGAATAAGTGTGCCAATCTAAAAATGTTAATAAGTGTGCCAATGTAATGTTAATGTGTGCTTAAAATGCTTTAAAGTTAGTAGCAGAATTAGAATGTTTGTAGTTATTATCACATGAACACTACATCTAGCTTTTCCTGAAACACAGACATACTAACTGAACACTTTTGCCTTCTCTACATTGCTGCTGGCAATGCTAGAATGTCTTACTATAACAGTCCAGTATCATGCAGATGATTCCTTAGTGCACGTCAACAAGAGATAAGTCAATGAATCACTGAATGGTAGAATAACCTTGGTTGGAAGAGACCTGCCAATTGACCACTAAAACATATCCCTCAGCACCTCATCTACATTTCGAAGAACAGAAACTCTTGCAAGTTCATATGGCAAGAAGTAAAGCAAAGTAAATCTACTTTATTGAAACTAGAAGCCATGTAGTACTATTCAACTGTCACTTTGCTTTACCTAGGCATTAGTAAAAAAAAGTAACAAGTAGTGAAATTAAAAGCTCAACTTTCTGATACTTCAGACTGAGAAGAGAAAGGAAATTAAACTCTGTTCTTCTGAACTTGGAAGTAGGTATTTGCCAGCCATTGCCCTCCACCACTGAGGATAAGGCTTAGTAGCTAACCAATGGTCTATAGTGTTTCTATATTCAGGCTGACTTGTGATTAAGCATACTGACACTGGTGGAATTTATTTCTTTTAACATTGCAATCGGTTGAGGGTTTTTTTTGAGCTATTTGTTTTACTTAGGCATTTCTACAGTTCAAATTTTCCCATCATTATCAATTTTCTCTTTCCTTCCCATCATTTGGTGCATTGTAGGGGTTTACTTTTGGTTTTTGATAGTCATTTTAATTTCACTTTATAGATTTAAAAAATAATATTACTTTTTCACTCGTGGAATCTACTACAGTTGTCATTCATTCATTCAGGTATTTATAGTCCTACCTGCTTCTGCACAAAACAGTTTCTAAGTCTGGACATCTGACCTCTTTTTTAGTATTAGCTATGTTTAGTAATAGTTTGGATTTCAGATGTAGCACATCCAATCACACAGTTTTTATTCCTGTGATCATACCGCCTTTAAGTGTCATGGTATCTAATCAAATTCCCATACTTCAGAAACAATGGTCTATTAGCAAAATGAAGAATAATTTTAGAAATATCAGCATCATTCTGTAGATACCTTATCCAGTGCTTGACATGTATATTATAAAATGAAGGCACAGCTGTCCAATATTGTTTACTTCAGGCTTTTTGATGCCTCAGAATTAACTAGTACAATGTTTGAAATAGAACACCACTCCTCCTCTTTTGTTCACTTAATCTGTAAGTGATTTATAACCATTGATTTTAACACTCCAATAACATGAATCCCACAAGTTTCAGTTCTTCCATTTGAGACAAGTTTATGCTCATAAACATGCAGTTCTAATTCTTCTTCTTTATCACCTACACTCTTGGCATAGGCTTAGAGAGTATTAAAATTTTCTTTCCTTCAAGGTTCTAGGTTGCCTTGCTTAATTTTATTCTTCACACCCTGATTTTATGCTAGGTGAACTCTCCCTTGTTCACCTTTTGCTGTTAGTTTAGTATCTTCTTGAGCAATTCATGTATTATCTTCTAGTTTGTTATCCTACTACTAAAATATAAATCAGTGAGGCCTTTCTCACCAGTAAAGGGGAGTCAGCACACAATAAGAACAAGACTTCCTACTTAATGGGAAAGCAGGAGTTTAATATAGCAAAAATGTAAATTGAAAACTATAATTGTAGTAAATTCTTTATGTGAAAACCTGCTTGAAGATTTAAGGAAAGTAATAAATTCCTAATTCCTATGAATAACTAATTACACATGCGGCGTTCATAGGTACTAATATAAGTGGAAAGAAACAGAAGAGGTGATGTTATACAAAATACACTATTAATTCCAAACCAATACAGAATTCTGAAGTTGCATTTTCAATATAATCAATTCCATTAGCCTTAACCCTCTACGGAACACAGTTTAATTCCAAGGTATATTATACAGTGCCTTGAATTACAGTTCAGGTCTTGATTGGAAGTTGCTACTATTCCAATTACAAAAGGATAAATAAATAAATAAATTCTTTAGTTTCCTCAGAAAATACTAGTTATCAATGTCCAGTTTCTATAATGCGAAATGGTTTAGTTTATCCTCAGATTTAAGTATCCAATTCAAATATTCGCAAATCTATTCAGATCTTTTGCAATGACTGCTGTAAAATATTCTTGATACATTTCTACAGGCATATTTGGCCTCTGTGAATTAGAAAATCAATTCATTAAATACTTGCTAAAAAATATGCATGACATGTTTTACAATATCCACTCAACACAAGTTACATCCTTTAAAAATCTTACAAGCAAACTCTTTTATTGCTGTGATTGGTATTGCTGCCTTCTTTGTCAGGCACCGATTAATACTTTCCTCTACTATTAAGAATCAAAGGCCAAGTTTTCTATTCTTCCTATGTTTTTTTTTCCTGCTTTTCCCCACGAATGAACACATCAGCACAGCTGGGGGCTGACTTGAGCTCTCACTGCAGGGCAGAGTTGCAGCCCAGCTTGTACTCCCAAATTTTCTTGCACATTTGGAAGCACCTTACAACATACAAAATATCTAACTTTTGCAGCATTCCAGTAACATCCATTTTCTCACAGCAGTTTTTTGTCTTAACAGGCAGGATTGACTTTTCAGCCATGAGGAAGGCCCATGAGCATTCATGGCTGTATATTGCCTTCTGATGAAATCTGGTGCCAGAATATGCCTGACTTTGCAGCAGTAAAACTTCATACTGTCACTGGCCCACAACTTCTATTGCTTTCAAAATGACACAACTTTGAACAGAAAATACAGGTTTGTGATCAGTTAATATATTCATGGAGCTTTGTAGTAGGTAAAAAATTATTTGTATAAACTGACCTTTGTGGCTACTGTAAAACAGTCTAATTATTGCATTCTTAGAGTGACTGTAATTAATGTAATCTCCAAAGCACTAAGATATTAATATTTCAGGTTGTAGATTGTCTGTAACATTTGCTGCACAAACTGGTGGTTTAATGTGCAGACTGTGCCATAATTCACTGCTAATCTTTCAATACTGTACCTTTAAAGTGCCAGTTCTTAATAAATTATCTCTGTAAAACTGTAGGGTTGAACTTAGCTCTTGTTGAAAACTGGCAATTAACAAACAGCAGTAACCTAATACAAAAATGGAAATTAAAAAAAAAAAAATTAGATACCATGTTTAATGATAGCAATTATAAACAAGATCAATGTGTTATTAACCAGACCTAGATTTTACCTGGTATTTAACAAAGCTAACGTATTACATCCATTGTTTGATATGGATCTTCAGAATCTTAACCACTACTCAATGGAATTTAAAGAAACAAAGAACATAATGTTCTTGTTTCCCATTTGAGTATTATGAAAACTTTGAAATGTGAAAGTCTTGTAAAATATCATGACTATTTTTAAATAACCTTTCTTATATCTTTGCAAGGCATGAGGTGTAGGCCACTGAGTCAAATAATCTGTGCTGTTAACCTTGAAATACGTGACATAGGCCGAGTATAGTTCAATAAATGACAAGAGGTACTGTATTTGTGTTGAAAGGGATTTGAGCTGCAAATGAACCTTCTTCCTTCAGTTACACCTAGCCTGCTTAGAGGATTTGAAATTATGAAGAGTTTTAATAAACGTGCTTCTTGTAAATACATTGTGTAAAAGTACAATGAGTATAATGCCACTTGATTCAAAAAAAGTGCCTTTGGAATTGGAAGCCTGAAAGGAACCTAGAATGCAAATTTAGTGGGATGGAGTAATATTACAGTGCATTTGTTTTGGTTTGGGTTTTTTTGAGGGGTGTATTTTATGCCTTGTAGGCTAACATTTTTGCACTGCTCTGTCTACTTTAGTTAATAGATACTGGAGACTTAAAAATATGGAAGTGATGTGTTTTATTTGGAGACTAATAGATATGGAAGTGATGTGGTTTACTATCTAGCTTATTGACCAGTACAATCAAAACTATTACTCTAATAAGTGATAATTATGAATAAAAAATTCTTAATATTCAGTTTCAGTTTTATGGACACTGTTTATTTGGGCATAAGGATCTGAACAGGTTTAATGTTTCATTTGACTTTGGTTTTCAGATAACTATAAAAATGTGATTGCTCATTGCAATCCATATATTCATTCTGTGATAACTATAAAAATTCACATGACTTATCTATGTATAAAGTACACTTTCTGTTTGGTAGGAATAAAACATAATTTTCATTTAATGTATAGTTGCTAAAGTAACAATCTTGTTAGTGATTTTGGCAGCATGGTGCAGCAAAAAAAAGATGCAAAGATGTAAATCATCTATATGTCAATTACTATTCTGTTTTGAATTTCTAAATGCATAAAAATATATATATATTCTGATTGTTGTCCTGATTTTAGCAACTGAAGATACAAGAATATAGTATTAAGATATCACGGTGGCTAGTGACTATTTATGGTATGTGCTGAAAAAAAGGATGAATGAATAAATAAGTCAGAACAATAGTAATACTAGTTTTCTTTCTCTTCTTACTTTTCTCCTCCTTTATCCTGTTTTATGAAATACAAGTGCCTAAAAAGAGGATTTTAGTTTCATTTGCCAATTTCCTATGAGCTTGTAATTAGTGATGTCATAGCTGGTTGCTATGGAAATTATTTTCGTTTCTAGAAAACTGAGGCTAATAGGGAATTTGGATTTGGGAATATGCTGTAGGAAATTATGAAATCTTTAAGTATTTCTCTTTTTTCTGACACGAGAAAAAAAAAGAAAAAAGTAGACTAAAATATTCAAAGCTTAAAGCTTTAAAGCGCTAAGCTTTATCTGTATTAGCCCTTAATTTGGGATACTTAATACCCCTAGATCAGTCTATTTTGAAGTACTGTCTAAGAAAACAGGGATATAATACATGGAATCTAATTAATTAAACCTTATATAAACCCACACTTTGGTCAAACATTAAAAAACAACAACAAAAAAAAGCAACCAGAATAAAACAAAACAAGGGGTTTTTTTGTTAGCAATAATGTTTGTCCAGGTGTAGAATACATAAATTATCTTTATGAAGAGCTAGTATCATTGAGGAAGCTGTAAGTGACTTGGAATTACTTCATTTAATATTCCATACTCATATTTTAGATTACGATCCTCATCTTCTCCAGAGATCATTGTATTTTATAACATCAGTGTACTAATTAGACTTTCCTTACACTATACTATTTATTTTTTAAAGATCAAATGAAGACCTCTTAGTGCCTGTGTGTTGACATATGGTTTATTTTAAAATGCATTATATGGAAAATGTTTTAAGGAAATTCTTGGCACAGGTCATTTATTAGCATCTTCATCAGAAATCTTATACTGATATCAGAAAATTTAGGACAAGAATACCTACAGGAAAACTCTGGCTACTTGACTTTTTTTATAGTGTGGGCAAATGTTAAAATGTGTTTGCTTCTCTGTCCATAGCATAAATGTGCATTTAATGCAATTTATTTGTTGCAGTGTTCCCTTCCACAGGAGCTGCTGAGGAACTTGTATATGTCTTGGTCTGTCACAATCCCATATGAGTTCCAGTTCAGTAGTGAAAATCTTTGTCAATGGCTCTCTTCATACCAAGGCCTTATACCCAGCAGTGGTGTGTTTCACAGTTATTTCTCTATTTCCACCACCATTCATGAGACTGCATTGGCAAGGAAACTCCAGAGTGAAAACTAGCTCTTGCAGCTAGACTAATTCTCCCTAGTTGGATCAATAAGAGGTTTATGTACACTACAGGTCATGTACAGAGGAGAGCCTGTGTCCATGGTCTACCTATGGAGGACACTTTTTATAACAGGTGGATAGTACCGATAGTAATAAACTTAATATAACTGTCCAGATTTCCTGCTGGATGAATTTGTCAGACACTCTGATACTTGTTTCTCACAAAACTATATGTTACTGGGCAATAATAAATGGCTAGCTAACAATAAATTCTAGGTAACTGGGTATAATAGATCTAATGTTTATGGAAGTGTAGTTTGCATTACCGAATAATTCTTTAGATATTCAAGTATTCGATAAACATTTATTACATAACTTTGTTGTAATGGTTAGATATTATGATTTGTGTTGCATGACTATTTTATAATGTTTAGATTTTGTAGTTTATTTTGCATGTCAAGACATAATAACACATGGTTTCCTATCGACAGTTGTAAAACCGGATTACTTGGAAAGAAAGAAACGTTAAAACTACTAAAGCACATGGAGAAGATACTCAAGATATTCCTGTGTCTGTATCTGTATCTGTTCATAAGACAATAGGACTGAAGCAGAAACATCCTTTGTTCAGTAAGGAACCAAATATCTTGTTTCTTACTGAGTAAAACTCATTCTGCTAATAAAAATAATCAAAAGCACTGCAGTAGGAGTGCAATCACCAGGAGACAGTACAGCATCTTTCAAGAGTTGTTCCATGTTTGGAGGAACTGAGACCCAGATTATTCATAGAATTTATACAGTGTGTTGGAACAAGATATTTTATATTTAAAATATGTGTAGGGAAATGTTCCAATTCCTGTTTATTTAGGGTTTTGCTTTCATTTTTCATTTTTGTTTCTCACTTATCTATCTATCTCCTCTGTTGGATTGCTGGTTAGAACAAAAATTTCCTTTTAGAATTTATGGCCAATGTTAAACCGGAAAGTCTGCTTACAAAGAGAGGGGGGGAAAACTCTTTCTGCTAACTTCTTGAGTTTAGTGGTCTGCTTGGTTTTGAATGACTAGTCAAGTTTATGAAGTGTGATTACTTTCTTTCACGCTTTCTGACTCTCTATCAAAAATGTACCTTTCCCTATATCCTGACATTGTATCTCCTTAATAGATGAGATCTATTTCTGTGGCATTGTAGAAGGACAATTAAGGAAAGTATAATTCTTTTTCTGGCCTTATGAAAGTAGTATTCTAAGTTATGACAAGTCTACCAGTTTTGGAGGAACTCAGGTGACTGGAAGAAAAATGTATTTATAATTCGGGAGCATGTATCAGTATTCTGTGTACTAGTTAGTAACCATTTAGATATATTTCTGGAGTTATTTTCCTTTGGTTTAATTATTGCCTATCATAAACAGGCATTTGGAGGCACCAGCTGAGATCAAGGGCTTGATATCAGTCAGCTTCAGCTTAAAACAATGTGCAAATGTTTTAAGATAATGTCTTCCTACTGAAGACAGAGTAAAAAAAGGAATTAGATTCAGACTCACAATTTGATAAGTAGGACAGTAGGAGAGGTAGAAATAGCTTTCTAGTTTCTGTTCTGCTCTGACCAGGCTGCAAATACCCTGATCTGTAAAGCCATAACATTTCCTCTAACTGTACAGTGTGTTTTTGTAGTTTTGCACAAGAGGTTATGTGTTGATCACCCCAATGCTTCACTTAAAACTATGAATAGAAGCAACAAACTTAATATCTAGGTGCCAAAGCATTCTTTTCAATTGGCATGTGCATCTTTTTATAACAAAAAATCTCCCCCAAAAGTAAATGTTTACAGACATGACAAACCTGGACGTTTAATGCTATTGAAATTCCACATGGGCAAATAAATGAGTGATGGTGGCTGCATTTACAGTGTTACCCAAGCATTCACAAAGTTCTTGATTCTGGGAGCTGCAAAGCTGAGTAGCCCAACAGAGGTGAGATAATTGCATCTCTATGTTCCTAAGTCCAGCTATTAGCAGTACTGTTCCCAGCAAACATACATGTACACACATGCATAAGATGTATATGCATATGTGTATGGTCAGTCACACAGAGAAACACACAGAAAACTAAAATGCAGCACTCATGCAAGTACAGGTAATGTCAATAGCCTTATCCTGTTCTTCCCTCAGGCTCATCAGGGTGAAAGCCTGTAAGTAGAAAAAATATACATGAGTATGCATGTATTCAGTAAGGATCTCTTCAGTATCTGACCAAGACACTAAGCAGCAACCACTCACTGGATTCCCACTCTGCTCAGCAGCTGGTCCCTGCACATGGGAGGCACTTGCACACAGATGTGTACTCACATGTACTATGGATACCACCCGTGTCTGGCCTTGTACACCCGGTCTAACTAGTACCTGGCCTTTGGATTCCCTGGTCTCCCAGTGGGCTCATACACAAAGATGCACATGCAAGAGAGGTCGCTCTGCCAGCTGGTCCAGCCCAATGGCCTTGCCAGTAGCCTACCATGAGTCCCTGTGACTGCTCCAGCTGCTGACTTAGACCCTTGTTCACTCCAACAGCCACCTCTCAGACTCCCTACTGCCTCCAGTACCCAGCCCAGACTTACAACTACTTTGACACTGGCTCCTCAGCCTCTTATCCTAGTTGCCATCCCATTCAGCCTCATGTTTACCAGCAATATGACACTGATGTGCATATCCATACAATACACATGCAGTCAGGTCTGTCTAGTTGCTGCCACCACAGACACATGTGCCCCTGTGGTGTGTGTGTCTGGTTGCTGGCCCTCACCCCCTGACTCATACCTCTGAGCTCTCCACGCACATGGAAATGAACCTCTTACTGAAGAGCCTAATGACTGCTTTCTTCATGAATTTACAGCAGGGAAGGTCTGAGCTGTGACAAACTACATATAAAACTGGTGCAATGTTTCCTACAACATACTTTCATTATGGAATTGAGTAAAGGGCATAAAAAAGTCAAATAAATGTATAATGTGCATATAGAAGCAATACTTGTATTTTCAATTCAAATAAAATTTAAACTGTCCCTAAATGGAATTTTTGACTTTTATAAAGTGTTAAAAAATGTAAGAAAAAATTCAGTGATGTCATTCCAGAAATGCTAAAGTTCCCATTATTTACTGTCACGAAGGATACTGAAAACAGTCTGCTTTTTCTAGTAGCATCTAAACAACACAACTGATAGAATGAGTATTAGTTACATTTAAAGTCAAACTATGATCAAGGACCACATGATAGCTTTTCTTTCAGCTTCTAATATTAGCTAACTTCCTTTATCTATTGCATTCTATCACTTGCAAATAATGTCATTTTCTGATTATCATCTGTAAAACTGACAGTCTGATAATTTGTTGCTTTCCTGGATACAAGTTTATTTAAAGAGATACTCCTTTTTTAAATGTGTCTGATCAATCACAGGTACTACATACTCCATTATTTTCCCCTTACATTTCAGAGGATTTGTAAATGTGGTTTAACAAATTCTGTGGCTCTGCATTTATTTTTAATTGTAGTTATTCTTAAATCAAAAGCATAGTTCCTTGGCAACAGAAGCAGGAGATTGCCTAGGTGGATTCAAGCCACCTTTGAATTATTTCATTGCTCTGTCCTGCAATTAGTCTGCTCTGCCTAGCTTATGTCCAGTTATTAGTGGCCACAGTAGAAGTATACGGTTGTGTACTCCTATGAGCTGGACATAGCCTGCCTTACCTGTGTATGGTATTTAATACAAAATGCATAAACTGTAGTATGATATATACTTTTGTTAAGTTATTGAAAGCCTGAAGTACCTCTTAAAAGTTAAAATACTAGCATTTTTATCATTGTAATTTTAAGGAAAATATTTGTTTAAAAAAAACCCCAAACAACCCCCAAATAAATTAAAGAATGTTAGAAATTGTCCCATCAAAGAGCTATCCATAGATAGAAGGTAACACAAACAGTTACTGAAATATATCAATACCTGTCACAGCTACTGAAAAGCTGAAAAGCTATTCCACAAAAACAATGTATCAGAAGGAAATTTTTTTTTAAAAAAAACCTGTATTTACAAAGACAAAGGACTTTTTCATGCAAAAATATTGGAAATATTTTTTAAAGTAACATTATTTTTTAAAAACCTTGCAGAGATAATACTTTTTTTGGACCAGCTTTAATAACATTCTGTAATTCACTCCCGTTATATACAATTTTGATACAAATTCAAATTGACTGTGTTCCTATTATACTCCTTGGGCAGCTAAAATGGACTGAAGTAAATTTCAACTTTATTTTGGAATTATATTTTAAATAGGCCTTAAATTATAGAGGAACAAATCTAGTATATTTTATATTTGTGGGGTTTTTTTAAAAATTTTATATACTTCAGAAAAGTCTTGTATCTTTCCATTTCAGATTCATGTCTTAAACTTTGGTAATCAATCTATTATCATAGAAGATGTACACTTGTGTTCCTAGTTCATCAAAAGTGTCGCAAAGATCCATCCTTATACTGTATATCACAGAAAGCAACATTACGAACATATATACCAACTAGGTTGTTCAGGAGGGTTATCATGGAAATAATGAAAATGCTTTGAGGGCATCACTATAGGGTTATAGACCCACAGAATCACAGAATAGTTTAGACTGGAAAAGACTCTTACGCTGAGTCCAGCTGTTAATCTAGCACTGCCAAGTCACCACTAAACCTGTGCACCACATCTACATGTCCTTTAAATACCTATAGGAATGGTGACTCAACCGCTTCCCTGGGCTGCCTGTTCCAGTGATTGATAACCCTTTCAGTGAAGAAATTTTTCCTAATATCCAGTCTAAAGCTTCCCTTGTGCAACCAGAGGCCATTTCCTTTCATTCTATAGGTTCTCACCTTCACCACAAGTCTGTGGGTCTGGCCAGTCAGACAGTATTTTACCCAGTTAAGAGTGCACCCATCCAAGCCACGAGCAGCCAGTTTCGCGAGGAGAATGCACTGGGAAATGGTGTTAAAGGCTTTACAAAAGTCCAGGTAAACAAAATCCACATCCTTTCCCTCATCCATTAAGTGGGTCACCATGTCATAGAAGGAGATCAGGTCAGTCAAGCAGGACCTGCCTTTCATAAACCTGTGCTGGCTGGGCCTGATCGCCTGGTTCTCCCATACGTGCTGTCTGATGGCACTCAGAATGATCTGTCCCATAACCTTCCTCAGCACTCAAATCAGACTGACAGGCCTGTACTTTTCCAGATCCTCCTTCTGGCTTTTGTAGATGAGTGTAACATTTGATAATCTCCGGTCCACTGGGACCTCCTCGGTTAGCCAGGACTGCTGACAGATGATGGAGAATGGCTTGATGAGCACTTCACCAACTCCCTCAGTTCTCTTGAATGAATCCCATCTGGGCCCATAGACTTGTGTGTGCCTAAGTGGTGTAGCAGGTTGTTAACCATTTCCCCATGGATTATGGGGGCTTCATTTTGCTCCCCACCCCTGTCTTCCAGCTCAGGGGACTGAGTTCCCTGAGAACAACTGGTCTTACTATTAAAGACTGAAGCAAAGAAACATTAAATACCTCACCTTTTTCCTCAGCCTATCACTATGCTTCCCTCTGCATCCAATAAAGGATGGAGATTCTCCTTAGCCCTCCTTATGTTGCTAACATGTTTATAGAAATACTTTAAATCGTCTTTTATAGCAGTAGCCAGATTAAGTTCTAGTTGGACTTTGGCCCTTCTAACTTTCTCTCTGCATAACCTCACTACATCCTTGTATTCCTCCTGAGTTGTCTGCTCCTTCTTTCAAAGGTTATAAACTCTCTTTTTCCTGAGCTCCAGCCAAAATTCTCTGTTCAGCCAGGCTGGTCTTCCCTGCTGGCTCGTCTTTTGGCTCATGGCGATGACCTTTTCTTGCACCTTTAACATTTCCTTCCTGAAGAATTTCCAGCCTTCCTGGACACCTTTGCCCTTCAGGACTGCCTCCCAAGGAACTCTGTCAACAGGCCCCTCACCAAACCAAATTCTACCCTCCAGAAGTTCAAGGTAGCAGTTCTGCTAACCCCCTTCCTTCTCCAAGAACTGAAGAATCTCATTTCATGATCACTGTGCCCAAGAGGGTCTCCTGTCACCACATCACCTTCCAGCCACAGAATCACACAGAATGTTAGGGATTGGAAGGGACCTCAAAAGATCATCTAGTCCAATCCCCCTGCCAGAGCAGGAACACCTAGGTCACGTCACACAGGAACATATCCAGGCGGGTTTTGAATGTCTCCAGAGAAGGAGATTCCACAACCTCTCTGGGCAGCCTCTTCCAGTGCTCTGTTACCCTCACTGTGAAGAAGTTCTTCCTCATATTTATGCGGAACCTCCTATGTTCCAGCTTGCACCCATTGCCCCTTGTCCTATCACTGGATGTCACTGAGAGGAGCCTGGCTCCATCCTCATGACACTCACCCTTTACATATTTATAAACATTAATGAGGTGACCCCTCAGTCTGCTCTTCTCCAAGCTAAAGAGACCCAGCTTCCTCAGCCTTTCCTCGTAAGGGAGATGTTCCACTCCCTTCATCATCTTTGTGGCTCTGCGCTGGACTCTCTCAAGTAGTTCCCTGTCCTTCTTGAACTGGGGGGCCCAGAACTGGATGCAATATTCCAAAGCAGCATCACCAGGCCTTCTCTGTTCACAAACAACAGGTCCAGAGGGGCACCTTCCCTAGCTGGCTCACTTACCAGCTGTGTCAGGAAGTGTCTTCCACACACTCCAGCAACCTCCTAGGCTGTTTCCTCACCTCTGTATTGTATTTACAGCAGACTTCTGCTAAGTTGAAGTCCCGCATGATAACAAGGGCTAGTTATTGTCGAGACTTCTCCCAGCTGCTTATAGAATATTTCATCTGTCTCTTCATCCTGGTAGGTGGCCTATAACAGACTCTCACCCTGATATCTGCCTTGTTGACCTTTCCCCTGACTCTTACCCATAAACACTCAACCCTTTCATCACAATCAGTGAGCTCTAGACAGTTGAAACACTCCCTAACATACAGGGCTACCACACTACCCCACCTTCCTTGCCTATCCCTTCTGAAAAGTTTATAGCCGTCCATTTCAGCTCTCCAGTTATACAAGTCATACCACCATGTTTCAATGATTACAATTACATCATACTTTTTCAGCTGCACAGTGGCTTCCAACTCCTTATGTTTTTTGCCCACAGTGTGTGCATTGGTGTAGATGCACTTCAGTTGGGCTATTGATTCTGCCACCTTTTTGGGGGAGAAGCCTTAATTTCTATGTCACTGTTCTCATGTGCTTTTATGGTTTACAATGCATCAACAACCCTTGCATCATTGCTGCCATGTGGATCTCCATCCCATACTTCCACTGAGATAACTAGGGTGCTACGTACATTTCAAATGTACTCCAGTGTAGTCAGCACACTGTGGAACAGACCAAGGGACCTTGATAGCATACCGTTCTTCAAATGTTGGCTTATCTCTAGTGAGCCTGGTTTTATCCCTTTCCCCCCTCAAATCTAGTTTAAAGCTCTTTCAATGAGCCCTGCTAATTCTTGTGCAAAGAACCTTTTCCCCTTTTGAGACAGATGTACCCCATCTGTCACCAGCAGGCCTGGTGTAATGCATATCAATCCATGATCAAAATTTTGCCAGAATTTTTCCAGTGAGAGACAGTTATCGATCTGCTGGCTCTTTCTATTTCTTCTTATATAATTCCCTATTTCTTCTTATATAATTCCCTACAACTGAAATGATAGATAGCACTGTTGTGCTCCTCATCCCTTAACTAGGCATCCCAAGGTCCTGAAGTCTCTTTTGATTGCCCTTGGACTTCTCACTGCAACTTCATTGCTGCCTACATGAAAAATCAATAATGGATAATAATCTGAAGGTCATGTGAGGGTAGAAAATTTTCTCTTCACATCTTTAACCCAGGCCCCAGTGAGGCAGCAGACTTCCTCAAGAAGGATGTCCAGTCATTATCTTCTATTATTTCTGAGGACCTTGTTGTAGTTTCCAGGCTTTCTAAGTGAATGAAACAGTGTTTCTCCACTCCTTATAGTACTTTCTGCCACTTTTATAACTCTTTACCTCTCATATTCATTGCTTTAACTTTACTCTGTGCTTTGGAATAATTTCCCTTTGATTCATTTACTCCATCTGCTTGTTTCTTCTATCACATTATCTCCTGATTAAAAATGAACCTGTAGTCTGCTGCTTTTCAACTGAAAACAACTGCCTCAATTTTATAATGTGTTTTATACAAACTGAAACAAATGGATCAGACATAGAGCTCTAAGTACTTTGTGGATATTTTAAGAGCTTTCAAACACTCAATTGGTGAGCAGTAAACTCTGAATTGTGGCCAAAAGGCACCAAATAAAAGAGTAATATGAAAAAACAGCATCTGCCCTGATGAAAGCTATTTCTATTCATTAAGAAAATCTACAATATCTTCTTCTTCAGTGCCTGCATAACCCTGACAGTGCTGCTAACAAATTGTACACTCCTCTCCATTTATTTCCATGATGGGACTCTTTAGCCTGGAGAATAGAAGACTGAGGGGTGATTTAATTAATGTTTATAAATACCTAAAGGGTGGGTTGAGGGAGGATGGAGCCAGACTCTTTTTGGTGGTTCCCAGTGACAGGACAAGGGGTAACAGGCACAAGCTGGAACATAGGAGTTTTCATTTAAATATGAGGAAGAACTTTTTTTCAGTGAGGGTGCCAAAGCACTGGCACAGGCTGCCCAAAGAGGTTGTGGAGTCTCCTTCTCTGGAGATTTTAAAGACTTGCCTGGATGCAGTCCAGAGTGATGTGCTCTAGGAGATCCTGCTTTTAAGCAGGGGAGTTGGACTAGATCTCTGGAGGTCCCTTCCAACTCTGGATATTCTGTGATTCCATGATTTTAAGAAAGTAATAGCACTTTATGATAACAGCAAGATAAAAACCAGTAATTGACTGAAATACATGGGTCCATCTAGCTAAAATCATTTTCAGCTAATGGAAACCTGCTTGGAAGACATGAAAGCTACAACTGATAGCAAAAAAAGATAAATAAAAAAAAAAGTCATATCATTATTGCTATTTTTTTTTTTTAAGGAAGAATGAAGTCAAAGTATCCTGGATATGACTTACAGACAGCACAGCCTAAAAAAAGAAACATTGGAGAAGAGAAATAGTGATGCTTCAAAATAATCTTGCAGCACGAATGATTATTTCAAACTATGCTGGATATATTATGGAAAATTGATATTATTTAGAAAGCTTCTGCTGATGTTACTATGCTGTCAGCACAAGGCTATTTGATGTGCATGCATTCAGAAAAGTTCATTAGTTTTTTCAAGAGCCAGTAACTACAGGTGTAATGGTATGCAAACAATATTTTGATAGGTTTAAGGCAACAGGCAAGCTCCTGAGAACAAATGTGTTTTCTGAACAATGAAAGAGTTTATTTGTAAACAATTCCAAAAATACAATTCAAAAAACAGGCTTACATAGCTGAAACAGTGGAATTATCTGACCCCGCCAGCTACGTTTTTTCCCAGTCCTAGTAACAAAAAGACAAATCCTGAGGAAAACAAATTATTTTAGTCCTTCTGCAAGTGACTTTGTGTCATTTAGCACACTAGAGAAAAGAGCAGAACAGAATAATTCAACTTCTATTCTACATAAAGCAAGAATGGATCATCCCAGGATCTATTAGTGCCTTATATGTAATGTCTTCTTGTTTGAGGTTCCTTGTGTACTCTCCATTACTGTGGTTCATCCCTGCAGGTATAGAGCTACAAACACTTGCAATAATATCTCATACAGTGTGAGAGTGTTCAGCAGAGACAGAACTCTCATGATGTGCTTCTTTCTCACAGAAAAATGAAACATTATGCAGAGTTTTACCTGTTTTTTTAATGGACACTCCACAAGCATGCAAGAGACATGGGCCAAAATAAAGTTTTTCCAGGCAGCCACACTGCACATTATAAAGAAAGGGACGTTCATTTCTGCAGGAGTAATAGGAAAATAATATTGTGGCCCTCAACTCAAACTGTTCACACATCTAGGAAGAAAAGAGTTGTGACATTACAGACACAAAGAGTGAAAACTGGATAAGGATTCTATTTGTGTTCATCTATTACAGCAAAAAAAAATGTGGTTAAAAAGCACATGAATGAAACCATTTGAAGTAACTATATATATGATGAGGCCAGATCTGCATTTACATTTGGGAAATCAAAATGTTGGAGATGCAGAAAAGGAAAGGAGTATGAATTCTGTGACACATTATTGTCTTCAGGATTGTGTCTAATGCTACTGTGCTTCACGTATTTACCTTCAGATGTCTACTGCTTTTGACAGCTGTCACAGGAGGAGGAAAAGAAACAGGCTGGCAAATGTATTCTGAGAGCAATCCATACTAATCAGCTTGCATTCAAGTAAGAATTTATGCTTCTCTAAAATGCTCCAAATCATTGATACACGGAGATGAAAATGTGGCCACTGAAAACCTAAGCCTCAGCAGATGGCCTGATATTGTTTGGAACAGCCAATGCATTATGCAAAATGCAGCTCTATTGCCTATCCTACAGACATTCAGGAAATCCTACTTCCCCATCACAACATGGATGGGATAATATGCTAACAGTGCTTCTATGTAAACATTTCAGTTTGGCTCAGGAGTATGCATTTGCTATGATTCTCCTTGTCACGTCCACTGTCATACTTCTGGTTCACATCACAGATGGGGCTAGTAGCACAGGACCTGGTCTGATCCTGCAAGCAACTAAACATGTGCACTGCAAGAGTGACATCATGGCTAATGAGCATTTGCTTCAGATGATTGTCAAAGTAAAGATGCTATAAAAAGCCTCCATCACAACCAAAAAACACTACCTTCCCAAAATACACACAATGTGAACACTTGACACTATTTGTCCCACTTTCAGATGTGCTCCTACTGGACCACATTCTTCATTACTGCTGTCAAAATTTTTCTCTCACAGATTTCAATTTTTAAAATGAAAATAACCCTTAAATGCAATAATGCACGATGCAGATGAAAGAAATACAGAGTATTGTTTTGTCTCTGTGTTCATAGCTATAAAAGGGGAAAAAATAAGCCATTAAATATACTAAATATTAATTGCTTTAAGTTTCAGCTTGTATTTTGTAAAAGCAAGACCAAATCTAATTTGTATACATCTAATTCTTCATTATGTTTGTGAATCACAGTCTAGCACTTAGTAATTTTACAGAAAAGATTAATCACACAAGGGACTCTCTTTATCAATTTATAGGCAGATAAAGCCATATATCCTCTATTACAAAAGAAACACACAAGAAACACCTTTTTCCTTTGTTCTGAAAGCATTAGTGGCACTTACTCTTCCAACAAATATTTGAATTATGGGCATTACATTTGATTCTCACACTTCAGCCGACTTTTGTAGTGACAATGTGACTTTTGATGATGTAACTCATATTGTGCTCAGTGGTAAATGCAAATTAAGTATTCTGAAATATGCTGGTTTAAGAATAAACTATTAGAAATTAATTCATCCTGATATCAATATTACATTTCCATTTGGATTATGGAATGTTAAATTTTGCAGGCAGATATTTATGTGCATTAGACCTATATTTTTTTGCCAGTCTTTATTTTCCACCCTTCCATTTACTCTATGAAGTAAAAAAGTGAGTGGAAGGGCAGGATTTATTTTCAGTTAGGACTTTGCCTGATGCCATGGAAATTGATGTTTGATTCTCACTGACTCCCTTCACATGTACCTTCACATATATCTAATAACAGCCAAGTTCAGTATCCATAAACCTGGCCTGAATTCAGAAATTATTGAAGAATATCCACATAATCTGCTAGGTTATACAATACTGATGCTGTCATAAAATTAGAGGTATAAAAGTGCACTCAATTACATAGATACACAGATTAGATACATAGCATTTCACATGGGAAAAAACGTACCAGGCTAATATACCATCAAAAGGCTGTTACAATGTGAAAGTAATGGGTCTGTACTTCTGGTATTACGCAATCTCAACTCAAACTAAAGGTCCAAATGTCTAAAAGAAATATTCTAGCTACATATGGCAATTGGCTTCACACATCTTCATGGTTCAGTTAGGGTTCTCCAGATCCATTAAAAAAATTAAGTATCTGTTGACACTCAACAGGGACTAGAAGACTGCCTGATATTTCATGTATTTTTTAGTAGCTATACCACAGTCCCTTCCTAACAGAATCAAACAACACTGGCCTAATCATAAACATCTTTTGATAATTTCCGTTCAAAATACAGTGGATGTTCAGACATGTTTGGACATATATCTGCTTTTACAGATACATCCCTCATTCAAGAAACAAGGGACCATGTTCGATTCTCTTGAGTCTTCCCCAGGACAGCTAAGTGATTGCACATAGCACAATAGATGGGAATATTTCTTTCCCTCTAACTGTTTTGAAGAGTATAAGAGAGCTGAGCTAGAAAATAGGTAAGTTGATAACAAACAGATATTTTATCATTAATAATGTTACAAAAGTAGCAGGTATGTGATACTTTTCACAATTATGAGGACTAATACATGGAATAGTATTATTACATACAGTACTGGTTGTGCTATTTTCCTTCTTCCAGTTGATGATGAAGGATGAGGAAAAGGCTGAGGTCCTTAATGCCTGCTTTGCCTCAGTCTTTAGTAACATGACCAGTTGTACTGAGAGAATCCAGCCCCCTCAAGCTAGAAGACAGAGACTGGGAGCAGAATGACCCCCCACAATCCAGGAGGAGATGGCCAGTGACCTGCTGCACCACACAGACATACACAAGTCTATGGGATGGATGGGATACACCCAAGGGTGCTGAAGGAGCTGGTGGGGGTGCTCACCAGGCCACTTCCCATCATTTACCAGCAGTCCTGGTTGACTGGGGAGGTCTTGACAGATTGGAAATCAGCCAGTGATGGCCATATATAAGAAGAGTCAGAAGAATGATCCGGGAAATTACAGTCCTGTCAGTTTGACTTTCGTGCCAGGGAAGCGAATGGAATAGATCATCCTGAGTACATGGTGCATGCAGGACAAGCAAATGATCAGGCCCAGTCAGCATGGGTTTATGAAAAGCAAGTCCTGCTTGACAAACCTGATCTCCTTCTACAACAGGGTGACCCACTTATTGGACCAGGGAAAGGCTGTGGATGTCGTCTACCTTGACTTTAATAAGGCCTTTGACACTGTTTCCCACAGCATTCTCCTGGCCAAACTGCCTGCTCGTGGCTTGGATGGGCACACACTTTGCTGGGTCAAAAAATGGTTAGGTGGCCAGGCCCAAAGAGTTGTGGTGAACAGAGTTAAACCCAGTTGGTGGCCAGTCACAAGTGGTGTTCCCCAGGGCTCGATATCGGGGCCACTCCTGTTTAACATCTTTATCGATGATCTGAACGAGTGCACCCTCAGTAAGTTTGCAGATGACACCAAGTGTGGTGGAAGTGTTGGTTTGCTTGAGGGTAGGAAGGCTCTGCAGAGGGACCTGGACAGGCTGGGTTGATGGGCTGAGGCCAACTGTATGAGGTTCAACAAGGCCAAATGCCGGGTTCTGAACTTTGGCCACAACAAGCCCCAGCAGCACTACAGGCTTGTGCAGGAGTGGCTGGAAAGCTGCCAGTCAGAGAGGGAACTGGGGGTATTGATTGACAGCTGGCTGAACATGAGCCGCCAGTGTGCCCAGGTGGCCAAGAAGGCCAATGGAATCCTGGCTTGTATCAGGAACAGTGTGGCCAGTAGGACCAGGAAAGTGATTGTCCCCCTCTACTGGTGAGGCCACACATCAAGTACTGTGTTCAGTTTTGGGTCCCTCACTAAAAAAAAGACGTTGAGGTACTTGAGCATGTCCAAAGGGCAACAAATCTAGTGAAGGGTTTAGAACATAAGACTTACAAGGAGTGGCTGCGGGAACTGGGGCTGTTTAGACTGGAAAAAAGGAGGCTGAGGGGAGACCTCATCACCCTCTACAACTACCTGAAAGGACATTGTAGCGAGGTGGGGGTCAGTTTTTTTAACCAAGTAACAAGTGATAGAACGAAGGGTAATGGCCTCAAGTTGTGCAAGGGGAGGTTTAGATTGGACATTAGGAAGAATTTCTTCACAGAATGGGTTGTCAGACATTGGAATGGGCTGCCCCAGGCAGTGGTGAAGTTCCCATCCCTGGAGGTATTTAAGAGTTGTGTTGACATAGTGCTCAGGTATATGGTATAGTTGATGTGTTAGGTTAATGGTTGGACTCAATGATCTTCAAGGTCTTTTCTAACCTAGATGATTCTGTCATTCTGTGATTTTTTTCTTTGTCTTGTCTCTCCGCATATATCAACAACCTATGGAAAGGTTTTCCAGAAAATCAACTTCTTGTTGTGATGATCTCAGAAACTTTATCAGTCTGTAAAATGGCTGTCACACCAGCAACAACATAGTCTGTGACAGGCTTAAGTTAGTCAAACTACGAGCAGTAATCAGTACTGGAAATAAATCATAACTATTTCATTTTTTTCTATACTCCTTCTTCTAAACAAGAAAGATAAAGCAGACTGAATTACTCTAACCTGGTTAGAGTATATGGGTATACTTCCACAGGGATGCAGGAAAGAAAATGTATTGTGCCAACTTCTTCTGGTTCCAGAAAACTCTTGCATATCCCAGCAGAAATATGGAGACAACTATGATAACGTTATCAAATAATTTCAAATTGCCATCGCTGCTGCTTTTTGCTTTTAATCATAGAATCATAACATGGTTTGGAATATAATCTTCTGAGGCTTAGACCCACAGATCCATCTTTTGATTCACAGAGGGGACTGTTATACAATTTGCCTTTTTTTCCCAGTTACCATAAATGGAACTGAAATAAACAATGCTGTGAAATGCAAGTTTAATTTCTCATATCATGTAAAAGTGTGACCATAATATTTCTAGAATCATTTCACTCTGACATGAAATCAGTGAATTTCTGTGTAAAGGGTGTAATTGCAGCTGCTATGGTTGGAAGTACACAGCTTGAAGTATAAGGTAATGCTATTGCAAATAGTACAGATTTGCATATAATATAGATAGAACAGATGACATGAGAAAAATACTGGCATGATCTGAGATTTAGATTACAATATTAAGTGGTTCATCAGGTACATATCGGTTGCATATACAAAGAGATATCCACTACTTAGTACGCTTTTGTAATTTCATGCTTTTATAACAATGTCTTGTTAGAAGGAACCTGTTTAAACCCGAGTTATTAATAAACAGCTATAGCATCCACCCCTGGGTTTTGGCATATGCTTTGTAATATTTTTGCCTGAGGACTCTATATTGTGCTTGAATGTGTTTTATTAATACAAACCATAAATAAAACTGGAAAATATTTCAGAGCTAGAAGAAATAAAATGTCGAAAACCAGGAAACAATGTTTGTCATTATTTGTTTTTCCCTATTTTGAAAGTGTATAAATAAACCCTAAATACTATGGATTGTTCTCTATCACACTGTTACAGACAAGGTTTTTTTTAAAAATTCTTTTACGTCTTCTTTTAAAAAAGGAGATGAGCCATGTAAAGTGACTAAAACCAAAGAAATTGTTCACGTGTTTTCCCTTGTTCTGTGCAATTCTAACAGCAGAAAAATATGCAGAAAAAATAAACATCAAAACAGACTCCACAGGTACTTCAAAAATAAGTATATATTACAATGGAAAAGGTAACAGATCTCTTTGTCAAATATTTGTTTAATATTTGCACGCGTTTATAAATAGTGTAGAATAGAGGATCCTGGGAATTACCTAGAGGTTATGCTAAGGCACATGGAAGACAGAGATAGGATTTGAGACAATCAGCATGGCTTCAGCAATGCCAAGTTGTCTACATTTAGGCAGTACCTGTGGCTAAACTGTAGCAGTTAGTCTACCACCTAATGTTCCCTCTCCAGATGAGAAGAACTGGGGGAAAAAGGGAGAAGCCCCATGAGTTGAAGGAGAAACAGATTTAATGGAATAACAAAACTGATACAACAATCAACATAAAGTATGGAAGGTTCTACTCAGCCTGGTCCTTGATGTTGACAGCAGGAACAGAAGACCACAAGGGAGGAACCCCAGGAAGACAGAAGGACCCCACCCTCAGTGAGATCCCTCCTTTTATAATGAGCATGATGAGGTGGTATGAGATACACCTGTGAGGCAGCTGCCTTCATTGTATCTCTCAGCTGACTCAGGGCTACTCATGGCCTGCCAGTATGGCTGGCCCATGGGTCTGTGTCTGGGGAACTTGGACACAAGTCCTGCCTGACCAACATAATGGCCTTCTGTGATGGAGTGACTACCTCAGTGGACAAGGGAAGTGGGCCCAGGTGAACCTCATGAAGTTCAATAGGACCAAGTGCGGGGTCCTGCTCCTGGGTCGGGGCAATCCTTGTTATCAGTACAGGCAAGGAGATGATGTGCTGGAAATCATCCCTGAGGAAAAGGACTTGGGGGGTAGTAGTGGATGAAAAGCTGGACATGAGCCACTAACGTGCAGTTGCAGCCCATAAGGCTAATCACATTCCGGGCTGTGTCAAAAGAAGTGTGGCCAGCAGATCAAGAGAGGTGATTCTGCCCCTCTACTCTGCTCTGGTGAGACCTCACCTGGAGTACTGCATCCAGTTTTGGAGACCTCAACATAAGAAGGATGTGGAACTGTTGGAGCGTGTCTAGAGGAGGGCCACAAAACTGATGAGAGGGCTGGAGCACCTCTCCTATGAAGACAGGTTGAGAGAGGTGGGGTTGTTCAGCCTGGAGAACAGAAGGCTCCAGGGAAACCTTTTAACGACCTTCCAATACCTGAAAGGTGCCTATAAGAAAGCAGAGGAGGGACTGTTCACAAGGGCATGTAGCAACAGGACAAGGGGGAATGGCTTTAAACTAGAAAAGGGTAGATTTAGGTTAGATGTATGGAAAAAGTTTTTCAATATGAGGGTGGTAGATCACTGGAACAGATTACCCAGGGAGGTACTGGAGGGCCCATCCCTGCAGACATTCTAGGTCGGGCTTGATGGGGCTCTGAACAACCTGGTCTGGTAAAGATGTCCCTGCTCACTGCAGGGGAGTTGGACTAGATGACCCTTGAGGGTCCCTTCCAACCCAATACATTCTATGATTCTATGATTCTATGACCCTGAGCAATGGACAGTGATGTCACCTAGCGATGGACTGTGACGTCCCCAAGCAATGGCATTCCTCACTGCTGGTATCTTGGCAGCGAGCCCCACCCAGACAACTCGTGCCCACACTCCAGCTGAGCAGTTTGCAAGGTTTGGAGTGGTGAGCGAAGTTTTGGTGTTCGTGTCCTAAGTGGGGAGTTGTTCCTTGGAGATCTTCCTGCTTGACTCCAGAGCTATGGGAGGACTTTCCCCAGCCCTGCCAGGCTCAGGCAGCCGGGGCACACAGGGGATGCGCTCGCAGCAGCAGAGGTGAGCTGGGCAGGGACACCTGAGGGTTTACTTCCTGAGGGACCTGGGCATTTCTTCCACCCCTCCCTGCACCAGCCCATGACCATGGCCTCTCTTTCTCTTCTAGCGTGACACCGTCTGCTGCATCTCAACATCACCAGCTCCCCCCAGCCCACCACAGCACATGGAGATCATGGCCATGGGGCTGGAGAACCACTGCCCAATATGTCTGGACAGCTGGGAGGAGGCCTGTTACGTAATGCCATGCCTCCACCAGTTCTGTTACCCGTGCATCCTGCAGCGGGCTGAGAGCAAGCCCAAGTGCCCCCTCTTCAAGAGGGAGATCACCTCCATCTTGCACTCAGAACGGGCAGATGACAACTTCAAAGAACATGTCATCACACCACCAGCAGCACCAGCAGTCATCGTCCTCCCAGCAGGAGAAGCTCCAGAACACCCAGCTGCCTACAGCCTCCATCACCCTGCAACATCCCAGCCAGCAGCCCTGAGGATGACACCCAGGGCTCTTGTGGGCCGCCTCCATCCCTACACCTGGGCGTTCCTCTTCTGAGAGCACCCAGCTCTGCTCCAGGCCCTGCACCCCTGGCTGCAATGGGAGCTGGGGCTGATCTTCGAGGATGCCCAGGAGGCAGCAGCAGTGCAGACACTCATCCTGTCCAGGCTGCTCGCCCTTGGCCCGCACAAGGAAACCCTGCTCTGGGTGCTGCTGAACATCCTGGGCCGGCACATGTGGAGCTTTGTCCACCGGCTCATTGCCATCATTGTGCACCAATGTGGTGCTCAGGCCCGACAATGGGGCATGGGGGACACCCGTGCTGCTGAGGAGCGGGAGGGCAGCCCCTCAGCTGCCCCCGGCCCCGCTGCCTCCCAAGGGGGGTCTCCTGCCCCCCGTCCAGCCTCCTCCCTCAGCCCCGACAGAGCTGAGGCAGAAGAGTGCCCCAGCACCTCATCGGCTGCCCTTGACAGAGGTCCTGGCAGCCCCGCTTCTGCCCCCATTCCTGCCCATGGGGAGCACTGAGAGCTGCAGGAGGACCCAGAGGAGGCTGTGCCCGGGCCCTCAGCTCCCAGCTGGGGCAGCCAACGCTCCCCTGGGAGGCCCCGGCGAGCCCCGAAGAGGAGGGCCAGCAGCTCTGAGGACCCCTCCCAGTTCCCCAGGAAGCCTCCCCACTGTCAGTGACCCTGGGAGGCTGCCTCAGGGGCTGGCCAAAGCACATCCAGGCCAGCAGCTGGGACTCAAACTGGTCCCCAGCAGATCCTGGCCTTCAAATTCTGGGCATTTTTTCCAAGTGTGTGAGTGAGCCTTGGAGGACAGAGAGGTGATTCGAGACAGCCCAGCATGGCTTCACCAAGCAGGTCCTACCTGACACACCTAGTGGCCTTCTATGATGGAGTGACTACCTCACTGGACAAGGGAAGATCTATGGATGTCATCTCTCTGGACTTCTGTAAGGCCTTTGACATGGTCCTCCACAACATCTTTCTCTCTAAATTGGATTTGTTGAATGGACTATTCAGTGGATAAAGAATTGACTGGGTGGTTGTATCCAGAGAGTAGTGGTCAATGGCTCAATGTCCATATGGAGATCAATGATAAGAAGTGTCAATATTGGGATCAGTATTGTTTAATATCTTCAATAGACAGTGGAATCAAGTGCACCCTCAGCAAGTCTGTGGATGACACCAAGGTGAGTGTTGCAGCTGACACACATGAGGGGTGGGATGCGATCCAGAGGGACCTGGACAAGCTCAAGTAGTGGTCCTATGTGAATCTTATGAGGTTCAATAAGGCCAAATGCAAGGTTCTACGCATGGGCTGGGGCAATGCCAGGTACCAATACAGGCTGGGGAATGTAGGGATTGAGAGCAGCCCTGCAGAAAGGAACTTGTGAGTACTGGTAAATGAAAAGCTCGACATGAGCCAGCAATGTGCTCTCACATCCCAGAAAGCCAATTGTATGCTAAGTTGCATCAAAAGAAATATGGCCAGCAGGTCAATGGAGGTGATTCTGCCCCTCTACTCATGAGAACCTACCTGGAGTACTGCGTCCCAATCTGGAGTCCTCAGTACAGGAAAGACATGGACCTGTTGAAGCAGGTCCAGAGGAGGGTGACAAAAGCTATCAGAGGGATAGAACACCTCTCCTGTAAGGAAAGGCTGAAAGAGTTGGGGATATTTAACCCAGAGAAGACTCTGGAGAGACCTTATTGATGGTCTTTCAGTCCTTAAAGAGGGCTTAGAAGACAGATGGAGACAGACATTTTATTAGGCCCTGTAGTAATAGGACAAAGGTAATGGTTTTAAACTAAAAGATGATAAATTCAGATGAGGCAGAAGGAAGAAATTTTTTTACAGTGAGGATGGTGAAACACTGGAACAGGTTGTCCAGAAAGGTAGTAAATGCCCCATGCCTGGAAACCTTCAAGATGAGGTTAGATGGGGCTTTGAGCAACCTGATCTGGTGGAAGATATCCCTGTGCATTGCAGGAGTGTTGGACTAGACAGCCTTTAAAAGTCCCTTCCAACCCAAACCTTTCTATGATTCTATGAAAAGATACATATTAAACAATCTGAATTGCCTGGCTAGGTTTTGTAGTTGAATGGAATTCAGCAGATTTAATTTAAGTAGTCCTACTAACATTTATTTTCATAAAATAAAAAGCCAAAAAATACCCTTAAGCTCTTGATTTTTAAAATATATGTAAAAGCGTTTCCTGGGGAAAAAAAAAAAATAAAGGAACAATCACTGTGAACAACATACTAATAGGATGTATTTCATCTTCATGGCAGCAAGGCATAAACCTAAAGTCTAAAAGGCCAGGGCAGCAGAGGAACTGTGGAAGGTGAATTTAAATGGTTAGATATGCTTATAGAAATATTTACAGTGAACCCAAATGTCCCCTCAATTACTCAGGTGAACATGTAAGAGAAGCACCAGAATAACTGTAGAAATAACTGAACCTTAAAACATTGCAATTGTAGATGAAGGAAGGTGCTATGTGTTAATTCACAAGGTGAATAGAGGTGACAGGGTTTGAGGAAGTCAGCTGGATTGACAGTGCCTCCCCAACTTTTTACCACATTATTATTAATATGACAATTCACATAATGAATTCCACAGAACAAGACATCCTTCTTCTACCCACTACTGATCTTCCAGACAGGAGGGGAGGAAGCTGCATCCCGTAGTCTGAGGGGGATGAAGAAAGGCTTCAAGGCCTTGGGACAGATGGTGAAAGAGTCTGGGGCACAGGTTGTTTTCTCCTCCCTTCCTTCCATTTTCGGATGATGACATGGGACGGAATAGGAGGATTCATTCCATAAATGCCTGGCTACGAGACTGGTGCTACAGACAGGACTTTGGGTTCTTCGATAATGGCTGGTTTTATAAGACAAGAGGCCTGACATGGGGAAGGTTTATCTCACAGGGGCAAAAGGGTCCTGGGACAGGTATTAGCAGGGCTCATTTGGAGAGCTTTAAACTAGATTCAAAGGGGGATGAGGCTGTAGCTGGGCTTGCACCCCTGGGGCAGTGCTCTAGGATTGATGAAGACCAGGAGGCCTCCCACACCCTAGGGTGAAATTGGCGTGCTTAGCTTGCTCTTTGAAATGCCTGTACACCAATGCACGCAGCATGGGGAATAAACAGGAGGAGTTAGAAATCCGTGTTTGGTCAGGGGGTTATGATCTAGTGGCAATTACAGACACTTGGTGGGACAGCTTGCATGACTGGAATGTGGTCATAGATGACAATGTCCTTTTCAGGAAAGACAGGCCAGCAAGGTAAGGTGGTGGAGTTGCTCTTTACGTGAGTGAGCAACTAGGATGTATTGAGTTCTGTCCAGGGATGGATCAGGAGCACATTGAGAGCTTGTGGGTGCAAATTAAGGAGCAGGCTGGCATGGGGGATACTATTGTGGGTGTCTATTACAGGCCACTAGATCACGGTGAGGAGGTTGATGAGGCCTTCTACAGGCAGCTCATAGCAGTCTCACAAATGCAGGCCCTGGTTGTCATGGGGGACTTCAACTACCCTGATATTTGCTGGAAGGCCTACTCAGCCAGCCATCCACAGTCCAGGAGGTTCCTTCAGTGCATTGATGATAACTTCCTGATGCAAATGGTGGATGAACCAATTAGGAGAGGAGCACTGCTGGATCTTACTCTCACAAACAAGGAGGGTCTGGTTGAAGTGCTGAAGGTTGAGGGTAGCCTCAGTTGCAGTGATCACAAGATGGTGGAGTTCAAGATCGCGTGTGGCAGGAATACCTAGCAGAACTAAAACCCTGGACTTTAGTAGGCTCAACTTTGGCCTTTTCAAGCAATTGCTAGGGGAAATCCCATGGGACACGGTACTTGAAGGTAAAGGGGCCCAAGATAGTTAGTTAACATTCAAGGACCTCTTCTTCCAAGCTCAATATCAGTGCATCCCAACAGGTAGGAAGTCAAGAAAGGGTGCCAGGAGACCTGCATGGTTAAACAGGGAACTGCTGGGCAAGCTCAAGTGGAAGAAGAGAATGTACAGATCATGGAAGGAGGGGCTGACCACTTGGGAGGAATACAAGTCTGTTGTCAGAGGATGCATGGAGGCGACTCAGAAAGCCAAGGCCTCCTTGGAGTTAAACCTTGCAAGAAAGGTCAAGGACAACAGAAAGGTCTCCTTCAAATACTTTGCAGAGAAAACTAACACTAGAGGCAATGTAGGCTCACTGGTGAATGAGGTGGGTGCCCTGGTGACAGAGGATAAAAAGAAGGCAGAGTTACTGAATGCTTTCTTTGCCTCTGTCTACACTGCTGAAGGCTGTCCTGAGGAGTCCTGGACCCCTGAGGCCCCAGAAAAAGTCAGGATAGAGGAAGAGTTTGTCCTGGTTGAGGAGGACTGGGTTGGAGGTCAGTTAAGCAACCTGAACATCCATAAATCCATGGGTCCTGAAGGGATGCACCCACAGGTGCTGAGGGAGCTGGTGGATGTCATGTCTAGGCCACTCTCCATCATCTTTGTTAAGCTGTGGGGAACAGGAGAGGTGGCTGAGGACTGGAGGAAAGCAAATGTCACTCTGGTCTTCAAAAAAGGAAAGAAGGAAGGTGTGGGTAACTATAGACTGGTCAGCCTCACCTCCATCCCTGGAAAGGTGATGGAACAACTTATCCTTGGTGCTGTCTCTAGACATGTCAAGATTAAGAGGGTCATTAGGGGGAGTCAGCATGGCTTCACCAAGGGGAAATCATGCTTGACCAACCTGAGAGCCTTTTATGAGAACATAACCTAGTGGATAGATGATGGTAAAGCAGTGGATGTGGTCTATCTCGATTTCAGTAAAGCATTTGACACAGTCTCCCACAGCATCCTCACAGCTAGACTGAGGAAGTGTGGTCTGGACAATCGGGTAGTGGGGTGGATTGTGAACTGGCTGAAGGAAAGAATCCAGAAAGTTTTGGGTCAATGGGACAGAGTCTAGTTGGAGGCCTCTCTCTAGTGGAGTCCCTCAAGGGCTGGTACTGGGACCAGTACTATTCAATATATTCATCAAGGATTTGGAGGAGGGAATAGAGTGCTCTGTCAAAAAGTTTGCTGAAGACACCAAACTGGGAGGAGTGACTGACACACCAGAAGGCTGTGTTGCCATTCAGAGAGCCTAGACAGGCTGGAGAGTTGGGCGGGGAGAAATTTAATGAAATATAAGAAGGGCAAGCGTAGAGTCTTGCATCTGGGTAAGAACAATCCCATGTGCTAGTATAAGTTGGGGACTGACCTGTTGGAGAGCAGGGTAGGCGTAAGGGACCCGGGGGTCCTGGTGGACAGCAGGATGACCATGAGCCAGCAATGTGCCCTTGTGGCTAAGAAGGCCAATGGCATCCTGGGGTGTATTAGAAGGGGGGTGGTTAGTAGGTTGAGAGAGGTTCTCCTCTCCCTCTACTCTGCCCTGGTGAGGCCACATCTGGAATATTGTGTCCAGTTCTGGGCCCCCCAGTTCAAGAAGGACAGGGAACTACTTGAGAGAGTTCAGTGCAGAGCCACAAAGATGATGAAGGGAGTGGAACATCTCCCTTCTGAGGAAAGGCTGAGGGAGCTGGGTCTCTTTAGCTTGGAGAAGAGGAGACTGAGGGGTGATCTTATTAATGTTTATAAATATGTAAAGGGTGAGTGTCATGAGGATGGAGCCAGGCTCCTCTCAGTGACATCCAATGATAGGACAAGGGGCAATGGGTGTAAGCTGGAACATAGGAGGTTCCGCATAAATGTGAGGAAGAACTTCTTCACAGTGAGGTTAACAGAGCACTGGAAGAAGCTGCCCAGAGAGGTTGTGGAGTCTCCTTCTCTGGAGGCATTCAAAACCCACCTGGATGCGTTCCTGTGTGTCCTGATCTAGGTATTCCTGCTCTGGCAGGGGGGTTGGACTAGATGATCTTTTGAGATCCCTTCCAATACCTAACATTCTGTGATTCTGTGATTCAGTGTTTTAACTATTAGTAATGGAAACTTTACTAAGTAAATTGAAATGACATCATAAAATCTGACAGCTTACCAAATATCCAACTTATACTGTACTTGAGAGTTGAGGAAAGATTAACAGATTGACAACTTCAAGCAAATACCTGGTTCCTTGTTACATCCTTTATCCTTTATTCCATCTGTCTGTTGCAGATGCCTCGCCAAAGACGGACACCTTGTTAAAGCCGAACGTCCTTTCCATATCCTACAGTTACTAGGTAGAAAAGATTTGCAAATAGTTGTACATCAGTTGAACGTAGAAGGCAATAAAAAAGTGGTTATTATTTTTCTATTAATAACTACCAATACTTGAAGACATGAATGCTAAACAAAACAATCTGTCCCTTAAGAAAGTTTTCATGTTCACTTCTTTTCAATCAGTTCATTGAACTTTTTCATTATTATTTTTTAAATAAATTTTGATGAATGTTACAATGCCTTTGAGTGAACCTCTTTTTAGTAGTGCTCTAAAATTTTAATTAATACATAGTATTTTTCTTTAGAGGAAGAGGAAAACTAATACTAAATTAACTCATTACACTTTTTTATACTTCATAATATTCTATTTTAAAAATATTCTTTCAAACTTCAGATACACTTATTGTGGAGTATTATGGAATGCTGTACGTCTACACAGACAAGCTAGACATATAAAAAGGGTATATGTCTGTGTTGTTATGTTGTGGAATTCTGTTTCTTGTCAGATTCCTAGTTCCAATTGCATGCTTGGCTGCATTTAGCTCTATAAATAACTTTATAATTTACTCCTTTAAAAGTTGGGCATAGTCTAGAAGATATTATGTGCCTCTCTAAGGGCTATGACTGTGGGCATTTTGTGATGAGTTATTTCATCCTTCTTTGGACCTTCTTTTCACAGAAGTAACAAGATCACATTATGTGATTTCTTTTGATCTGCCCAAATTCCAGATTTGTTCTGATATTCAAGAAACAAAACACATTTTTTATAAACCCTTTTTCTAAATTCCATAATAAGCAGATTTCAAAGTCCTTCACAAAAAAAAAAGATCTTTAATACTTCAAAAGATTAGTTTCAATGTTTCATTAGAAAGTTCTCTCACTAAATTTCTTTATTTACTGAATGAAAAAAAATATTAAAACCCCTTAATCCAACCTTAGCACAATATTAATTTTTAATTCTCTGAATTAATTAATTTTGAGAATTCTTAATTTAGTCTCCAAAGGTAAAAAAAAGAATGATCATTTCAGCTCAGCATATTGTTCCAGAAGAATCAGACAAGATAATCATTAAGCAAACCTGTATGATCTCTTAATCTACTGTCTTTACACATTGCATCACCATCAAGACTGCAGAAGTCAGGAGAGAGGAAGACTGTGCCCTGGTTGAAGATGCTTGGGTTAGGCAAAATCTAGGTGAACAGGACAGCCACAAATCCATGGGTCCTGATGGGATGCACCTGAGAGTGCTGAGGGAGCTGGCCGAAGTAATTTCTCGCCATCATCTTTGAAAAGTCCTGGAGA
Organism: Podargus strigoides; assembly: GCA_028020825.1. Classification (NCBI taxonomy): domain Eukaryota; kingdom Metazoa; phylum Chordata; class Aves; order Caprimulgiformes; family Podargidae; genus Podargus; species Podargus strigoides. The sequence goes on along the minus strand of CM051663.1, from coordinate 64,393,454 downwards.
ACAGGAGAGGTGCCTGAGGACCGGAGGAAGGCCAGCGTCACTCCAATCTATAAACAGGGAAAGAAGGAAGACCCAGGTAACTACAGGCCTGTCAGCCTCACCTCCATCCCTGGAAAGGTGATGGAACAGCTTGTTCTTGGCACCATCTCAAAGAATGTTGAGGAGAAGAGGGTTATCAGTAATAGTCAACATGGGTTCACCGAGGGGAAGTCATGCTTGACCAAACTGATAGCCTTCTATGAGGACATAACTAGATGGATTGATGAGGGGAGGGCAGTCGACGTGGTCTGCCTTGACTTCAGCAAGGCTTTTGACACTGTCTCCCATGGCATCCTCACAACCAAACCAGTGTGGACTGGATGATGGGGCAGTGAGGTGGACTGGGAACTGGCTGAAGGACAGAGGCCAGAGAGTAGTGGTCAGTGGGGCAGAGTCTAGTTGGAGGCCTGTGACTAGGTGTCTCCCCTAGGGGTCAGTACTGGATCCGATCCTATTCAATATATTCATTAACAACCTGGATGAAGGGACAGAGTGTATACTGTATAAGTCACTATAACTTGGAAAGGAAAGCAGATCCTTCAATATCCACTGCTGATAGCAACTGGAGCAAAAATAAGAGATTTTAGATATTCTTCCTTTTTTATTCACCCTGCTCCCTAGGAATCTTATATCAGTATAGCATCTTGCAGACCTGAAAGGTTAGTACATAAGTAAAATTTATTTCCTAACTAAATGCAGAAAGGGAGTTGAAACAGATGATTGTTCCTAGATGTTAAAGTGCCTGGTATTGCAGCTCATACCTGTTTCCCTATTAATAATTTGGGCCAATAATTTACTGTTTCTAAATTAGTCTACAGAAACTTATTCACCAATCTGAGGTACAGAGGAGGACTAAATTTTCATGTTATGATAGCTATTGACTTTTAGAGAGATAATCTGGCAAGATACAATGTTGTATACCAAAAAGCAAGTCAATATGTAATATAAAGTGTAGTAGAGTACTGTAAATAAGGAAGTAGACATTACTTTGCATAAAAAGGAACTAAATCTATATGCTTAGTAACATTAAAGAGTAATATATGGAGGTTGTGCAGATAAATCTCAAGTGACAGAGCTGTGAAAGAAAGCCAAATCAGCTGCTGAACAACCTTTACAATAGTTTAAGATGTACTATACAGCATTGTACAACACCATAGTTGTCCCTGAAACAGATAATCTTCAAGTGTTTCTATATTGAAAGGTTTTACTTTCAATCTGTATTTATTTAAGATCACCACTCAGAGATATGGAAAAGGAAAATGTAAGTCTTATCTGATTATCTGGCATAGCTTTTTTTTCAAAGAAAACACAAATGTGGTTGGAAAGATCATTGAGTCTGCCTGTGTGTACTGTCAGCCTGGGGCTGTCTGATCTACATAGGATGCTGGACAAAAAGGCAATATGCACATTACAAATAATCTTAAAAGGTCCTAAGTTAAAAATACCCTAATGATGTATAAAATACTGAGAGATGTACTTCTGTGTCTTTTCCCAGATCAGAATCTTCACCTTGTCTTCAGGTTCGCAGAACTCTTCATCTTTGCTTTGTGATTATCTGGGCCTTAAAGCCCACATACTTGATCTGGCAAGAAAAAAGATGTCTGTATTGATACATAAAAGTTTCCCTCTGTGATAAATTCTTTGCATGAAGGCATGAATGGCTTTGGATATAGGAGAAACAATATGGAGGGGATGTGGGAAAGGTTGTTCCAAACGCACAGTGAGAGAATGGTAACAGTTTTAATGTCAGATAAGACCAACAGCTTGTGAATCAAACCCTGCCCTAAGGAAAAATGACCAATACTGAAATAATAATTCAGTATTATTGAAATAATTGAAATATAATTGAAATAATTACTGAAATAATAATGTCCTCGTAAGGACACATGGCAGAACATATTTTTAAAAAGAAATACAGTATTCAAGTAAGACTACTAGCTAAATGTTGAGTAAGTCTGACTTCAAAAATTGTCTAGATAAAGAATTTTTCTGGTTTTACTTCATGGAACAAATTAGTCACAGGGAAAAAAAGACAAAAAAATCTCCTTCACATAGACAAAATCCCAGTTTCCTCTCTTCTGACAAACCACTAGAGAAGAAAATTTTGATTTCTAGAGGTTACTTATTTTCTGCCTACAGACAAGAAATTTAGTACCACATCTTTTGAGGAGAAAAACTGGACTCCACATGATTCAATGTGAATCAAACAGAAGCCGATTTATTTACTTTGTCTGTCCCTTTTATACAGTTTATCTTTCCCTACACGCGGTCACGCATTTTCTAATTGGTTAAGTCTCTAGCACGAGGCAAGCACGCAGCTCAGTTCAGCTCCCGTTGGTTCTTTAAGTTCTTCTCACACAGTGTCCAATTGGTCACTCTTATCTGCTTTTTCTGCTTACTCTTGCATTCCTTTGTGAAGCACTCGTTGCTCTTTCTTATTTTTTCTTCCTTTGATGTAGCTTCTAGAATGCAGCTACGTGCCTAGGCCAACATCCCATATGGCTGGTTCACTATGTGGCCATTCTCCTTTAAATACATTCCTACAATTCCCCCTTTTTCTTCTTGAGCCAGCCGTATGCTCTTCACAACACCTTTAATCATGCTTGCTGCCTTTTCAAAACACATGGTACAATCATTAATACAATGAAAACTATACATATGTTTTGCCAGTCACTAGGCCTAACACAAAGGACGCAGCCAGCAGCAAAACAATCCAGTAACCAGATTCTATTGTACGTAGAAAAGCCAGTATATGGGGGATCGTTGGGGGTACAAACAAGTCAAACAGATCACACATAATAGACATCAACCCCAGTGACCCCAAGAATGACACAGCACGACCAATAATAGGTGGAATAAACAAAGAAACAAAGTCTCCCATAGAAGAGATGCAAGACAACCAAGTCAATAGGAATAGAAGTAGCCCCGTATTGTTTCCCCACATGTTGAGGTCTGCAAATGCCAGACCTGACTGTGGCCCAGTTGCGGGGAGAGTCAGGAGGTCCTTCCTCAACACGAAATTCTGCAAAGTTCATCCACCACACAGACAGACACTCCACCCTTCCTGCAAGTTGTCCAAGCTTTTATGCCCAAAACAGGACAACTGGCACTCATTTACCAAATGTGGGGCACCTGGGGCTTGTTTACCCAAGGGCCCTCCCTACAAGGCCGGCTGCACCTTGGAGGAAAGCCAAAAGGCAAACTCATCCCCTCCTTTTAAAGGACTATGGGAACCACCCATATGTCAATCTTAATTTAGGGCTCGGGGTTCAGACCCCAGCACTTCAACACATGAGTACCATGCCCTGCTTTAAGATATCTAATAACGATCCCGTTGAATCCGATAGCCGCATGTAAGGGGCACCTATTAAACAGGTTCGGAAGGGATCTCCAGGAGTCGCTAGTGACAAGCAAAATGAACTTTGGTTTGTTACGTTACCCCAAGTAATCCGCATATTCTGACAGGGATTTATCTTCACCTCTCAATGGGACTCCACCTTCACAACTATTACGCTGATGATGTAGAATATGAACGACGCATGCATGTTTGTGCCTTTTGTTTTTTTCTAGTCAGTTTCCAAGCAAATCTTTCTGCACACCTTTGTTTAGTTTCTTCCCACTCTTGTTCTGGTATTGGCCAAATGCGCGGTACTAATATACCTTTTTTACATACAAATTTGTACTTCCTTTGCAGTTTTACAAAGATATTTTCCCCACTCTACTCTATGTGCAGAGAGGCATGGGCTATCTGCCTCTTCGTGTCCTGTCACAATCAACAGATTAATTGCCTGATCTCTTGCTTGTAACTCTGCAACAAAACATACCCTGCACCACATTCGCGCTAGCAAAGCCTTACTATACCATCTCTGGTCACATCTCCGGCATTGACAAAATACCCACGGCTCACAGTTCCTACAACTAGGACATCTGATTTCCTTCATCACCAGTGTCTTTTGTTGATTCATGCAGATCTGGTTCTGATAGCCATGGTTTCACCCACTTTGTTGGTACCCATTTGGATCCATGATCTGTAACGACACATGCATATCCCCTTCCCCAGGTTATTAACTGTGCCAGTCCTTCCCAAGCTCCTGTCACTCCATTTTTAACCATAACTTTACACTGTCCTTGTTTTACATCGTCCAACTCCCCCTTCAATCCTGCTCCATGCTTCACGACTGGCGGTACTAGGCTATCCTGTGGCAGACGTAAAAAGTTCAATACATATATAGCCTTATTTAATCTATCTGCAAGTGGCAGTCCTATTTCTCCCCCTCTTTGCTTTTGTAGCAGGCGCTTGAGTGTCTGGTTCATCCGTTCTACAATAGAACTCCTGTTGGAGAATGTGGAGTACCTGTGACATGCACTATGCCCCAGAGTTGGAAAAAAGACTGAGTGGATCGAGCCACGTATCCTGGTCCATTGTCGGTTTTGATTTCCCATGGAGATGCCTAGGGCCGCCATTGCAGAACGCATATGGCTTTGAACATGCTTACTAGACTTGCCAGTTTGGGCTGTGGCCCATACAGGAAGGGAAAAGCAATCTACACAAACATGCACTCACTTCTGCTTACCAGACTCTGGAATGTGCGTAACATCCATTTGCCAGACTTCTAAAGGACCAGTGCCTCAAGGATTAACCCCAGATGCAAAGCCTCCTGAATGCTGCTGACAGTCTGAACAAGTCTGAGCTATCCCACAGGCGTCTGCTTCTGACAGTCCAAACTGACGCCGTAACATTTTTGCTGACTGGTGAAAGAAATTATGCGATTGTCTAGCCTGTGCAAACCGATCAAGTGAGGACGCCGCCCATATGGGTGCAATGAGTAAGTCTGCCCTCTGATTACCTTCAGCTAAACCTTCCTGCTTACCTGTATGACTTCTAATATGCGTAATGAAATATGCACATTTACGCCCCATCAACAACAGCCATAGCTCATGAAAAAGCAGATATAATCTTTCTTCCGTGATTTCCTTTAATAGGGCACGCTCCATTGGTTGTACCACTCCTACTACATATAAAGAGTCATATACGACATTCACAGGAGCCAATTTCCAATGGCAAAACACCTCTACCACCGCTTGTAACTCTAGCTGCTGTGTGGAGCTCTGACAATCTGTAATAACGACCTCCTTCCATTGTCCAGTTTCCTGCCAGGTTAATGCTGCCTTCTGAGATTTCCTGCCGGCATCTGTAAATACCATATTGCTCCATACTGGATGCTCTGACAGTCTGGGTAGTTCTTCTAGCTGACCAAGCTGCAATATACTGAAATATTGATGAGGTGGCAAATGTTCCTTTAATTCCCTGTCATAGTCTAACAATGCTATCTGAGTGACGCAATGACCACTGTAAATACTCAGCTACTAAAGGTATCACTATAAAAGCGAATTCAAAGCCAGCTATTTCTACAACTCTACGCCTTCCTTTTATTACCAACTGTGCTAAAGCTTCTACTCGCGTAGTGATCATGCATTTCAGCTGCATTGACAAAAACACCTATTCCAAAATGTGCAGTGAGCCTTCCCTGAAATCCACTACATTATCAAAGCAAAAGCATGTTGTTCATGACTAATAATCAATAGACCTATCCCGTACTCCGGGTTTCAGCGATGAGTGTAAGATGTGATAATCTTAGTGTTTATGTGATTTAAAGCTTGCTTTGCTTCTTCTGTTAATGTCCGAGGTGCCTCAGCACCACCTCCTCCTTTCAACAGTTTCATTAGCGGCACTAGCTCTGCATTGGTAAGGCCACATACTGTCCTTACCCAGTTAAGATCTCCTAACAATTTCTGGACATCATTTAGGGTACCTACTTCTGTTTGAATTTCTAATTTTTTGGGCCTAATGGTTGCCTTGGTAATTTCCCAGCCACGGTACTTCCACACCTCTGTTTTTTGTACCTTTTCAGGAGCTATTTGCAGTCCTCCTAATTTTAGCATTTGTTCCAGCTCAACTATTAACTGATCCCCGTTCAGTCTCTCCCCTACTATCGAAATGTCATCCATATAATGATATAGGAGTAGTTTTGGATATGCTTTTCGTATGGGAGTGAGTGCCCAGGCCACATACAATTGACACATTGTGGGTGAATTTTTCATTCCTTGTGGTAATACTACCCAGTGATATCTTTTCATGGGTTCACCTTTGTTTACTGACGGTACTGAAAAGGCAAATTTTTGATAATCATCTGGGTGCAGTGGAATGGTAAAAAAGCAATCTTTCAAATCAATAATTAATATGTCCCAGTTTTTTGGAATCACGTTTGGAGATGGTAGACCTGGCTGCAAGGCTCCCATATCCTCCATCACTTCATTAATTTTCTGAAAATCATGCAATAATCGCCACTTCCTGCTCTTTTTTGGAACTGTAAATATTGGAGTATTCCAGGGACTTGTGGTTGATTTGATATGGCCTTTGTCCAATTACTCCTGCATGACAGCCTCAAGATGGGTGATCTTTTCTGTCCTCAGAGACCATTGATCAACCCAGGGGTATGCATTTTCCAAGTTAATTTCAGGATTGGTCACCCTTCACCAATGGCCACTGCTAAAAACTCTCCTTGCTCATAACCAATCGCGCCCCTATTTGACTTAATGCATCCTGTCCCAATAGGCATATGGGGGCATTCATCACAGATGACCACTCTGTGCATACAGTCCCATCCTGCAAAGTACATTGAATAAAGTACATGCTAATTCTGGTAGACTGTATACCTCTCACTCCCATGATTGATGACAGAGGTATTTCAAGTGGCCATGATGTTGGCCATGCATCTTGACTGACAATAGTGACATCAGCCCTGATATCAATCAACATAGTGATTGCACAGGTACTGCCCCCTGGTTCTTTTAGTGCTACCTGCTCTGTTGGTTTTGATTTACCAATATCCACTGCCAAATAAATTTCTGCTTGACCTGTAGAGCCAAATCCTTCTGCTCCTCTTATGCAATTACCGGCCACGGGCACCGCTGTTTTGAATGGCATGAGTTGTCCAATTTTTGCTTCTGCCGGTATGTGTACAGGGGATGATGGTGTCCATACCATTATAGAGATAGTGCCTGTAAAACCAGAATCAATTACTGCAGGTAACACAAAAAGACCTTTTCGGGTTGTAGATGAACGCCCTAACAACAGGGCACTCAACCCATGTCCTAGAGGACGGCTCATATTAGTTGGGATACATTGTACCTGTGAATCAGTCAGTGTTGTTTCTATTGTTGTTGCCATATCCACTCCGGCACTCCCTGCTGTGGTGGCGGCGATGCCATCCAAGCAGCCTGAGACTGGATTTGTGTCATCGCGCCTGGCCTCAGAGCGCTCGCCCCTCCATTTCCCGAAGGTGTCCTGTCCTTCTTACATTTGGAGTGACATTCACTCGCATGGTGCCCATAGTTCTGACAATGAATACAGACACCATCAAAGCCTTCTCCTGTTTTTTTTCTTTTTTTGAGCTTTACATTGTACCCTAATGTGCCCAGACAATCCACAGTTGTATCATTTTGGGCCTCGATTACCGTTACCTTGTTGTACAAAGGGCCAGATAGCCGTGGCAAAAGCAGAGGCCATGAAACCGGCATGCTCTTCAGGTGTTCCTACCCACAAACAAGCATCCATCATTTCAGCAATACTGTTTTTTTTAGGCAGACTCTGTAAAATACGCTTGCAGTTTGGGTTAGAATTTTCAACACCTAAAGACATGAGTAATGCTTCTCATGAAGGAGCAGACAAAGGTGCCCTATCAAGTGCATTTTGCAACCTATCTAGAAATTGCATATATGGCTAATTTGCACCCTGTTTTACTGCAGTATACGGGGGTGTTGTTTTCCTATTTTCAGAGAGAGTCTTAAGTGCCTCTCTTGCCAGTTCAGTGGATTGCCGCAGTATAGCGGGATCTAATCGAGCTTGGCGCTGGGCATTGGCAAATCTCCCTGACATGTAAGCAGATCAATAGTTGCTAAGCGCAGTGGATCTCCATCTGCACTATCTAAATTTGCTATTGCGGCAACTCCTACTGCATCCTGCCACTGAGAACGCCACAGGAGTTCCTGCATCGGTGTTAGTATCATTGACATAAATACCCTACTATCAAAAGGAGTCATAAGGTTAGTCATGAAAATGTTATGAATGAGTGTACGGTGATTGTAGACCGTTCTGTTGTACCGACTTATAGGCCTTCCTTAATTAACTCCCATGGGAAACCCATCCAGTGGTTCGGGCATCTCGAATCTCCCAATGTTCCCCCCAGCATAACAGGGAATGTAGTCAAAAGGATTTCCCCTTCAGTTAATGCATTTTGAATTACTCCCCTCCATCTCTGGCCCAGATCAAATCCCTTCCCCGCATTTTCCACCTCCGCCCCCACTCCATCTCTTTTCCCAGCTTACCCACCCCCTAACCACGCTCCTTTTGAAATCTTGCAATGACTTTCTCCTCCTCCTCTCTCTATCTCTCCCACTTATATTTGTCCTTTTCTAGCTTTTCCAGCTTCTCCAACAGTTCTTGCACGCAAACAGGCTGGCCAATGCTAAGATCAGGCAGCTTGGCGGGGGAGGTTGACGTGGGTGGTGTAGAAGGAGGTAATGGTGGCTGCTCACTCAGGTGAGGTGGTTTAAGTGGTAGGTTAGATGTTTCAGGAACATTTGTTTCAGGTGGTAGGGATGGTGGTGGTTGTGGTGTGGGCCATTGTTCGTCTGTGTCCATTGTCTCTTCTTCTGTCCCAGACACCTCTTCCAATGGGGGCACCGATGGAATAGGGGGGGACGGATCAGGCATTCAGTCAAACACTCTGATTCTGGCAGGAAATGCATTCGGTGGTGAGGGCCCTAAAGCTGGGAACACTCCAGCTGCTGCCACGGTGGGTGGGGGGACAGGGGGGGAGCTGGGGGGGAAACACTGATCCTGCCACTCCGCTGGGTACGGCCTCGCTGCTGGCTGCTGTTGCCCGTTCAGCTTTCATATCTTGTAAAGTTGTTAAAATCAACAGCCAAGTGGTAGCTAACCCTTTTAAGTCTTTTTCTCCTCTACTGACCGCCTCCCATAGGCACTTCCCGATTTCTTGCCATGTCTCACTTTTAAAGGCATCTTAAGGCTCAGCAGGGAACCCGTGTTCCCGGCACCAAATTAACAGCCTCCAGAGCGTAAGCTCATCGTGTTTAATTCCTCTCTTAGAGAGTATATGTAGGACAAATTTCACTATGGCACTCTCTTCTTTCAATACGTTGTGCCCCGTCTCCGCTCCCAGCTGCTCACCTCACTGGGTGTCCCGTCGCAATGTATGTTTCTTCCTCCTGATCAGACTCCGATCCGCCCGGTCTCCGGTCCTGCCGTGCCTTCTATCTTCAGCCGACCCTTCTCCTTCTGGGCTTTTCCCCTGTACCTTCTTCTCTTACTGTGCAAGTCGATATCACATAGGGGTCACCATCTGAGGAGAAAAACTGGACTCCACATGATTTAATGTGAATCAAACAGAAGCCGATTTACTTACTTTGTCTGTCCTTTTTATACAAATTTTCTTTCTCTACACACAGTCATGCATTATCTAATTGGTTAAAAGTCTCTAGCACAAGGCAAGCATGCAGCTCAGTTCAGCTCCCGTTGGTTCTTAAGTTCTTCTCACGCAGTGTCCAATTGGTCACTCTTATCTGTTCACTCCTGCATTCCTTAGTGAAGTATTCATAGCTCTTTCTTATTTTTTCTTCCTTTTATGTAGCTTCTAGAATGCGGGTACGTGCCTAGGCCAACATCCCGTATGGCTGGTTCGCTATGTGGCCATTCTCCTTTGAATACATTCCTACAATCTTTGGACTATGTTTCTTAGGGAGCAGGATGTTGTTCGCAGGTAAGAGGAAACTACCTTGCATAAATGTTTATCAGAACAAACCACTTTCAAGTTTGTAAAAATGTTTCTGCGTCCTTACGGTTTTTACCTTCTCTTGCCAAAATGACTAATGAATACGTTCTGTGATTTGTCATGTATTACAGATTACAGTACACAGGATTCTTGATGAAAACTAAGTCTTAATGCTGTTACCTTAACACAGATGCCATTAAGACATGTTGGTGTGCCTAAGATATCAACATGGAACTGGCAGATTTAACTCAGATCTTGTCATAATCGTGTCCATTTGGAAGCCAGGAGGAGTACTCTAAGGAGTCTCAAATAACTTTTGCTTAGGCAGCTGAAGCTTCCCAAGTAACAAGAGGTACCTAAGACAATAGAAGAGGAGGAAAGTGACTTTCAAATTGCAAAGCAGGTCAGCAGCAGTTTTGAATCACTGTGAATATAGGTTTTTTGAGCCTTCAGACTGTCATCTATTCCTTAGCAACCCCTTCCTATCTTTGCATCACCAATATTCATTCAGATATATTATGTATTAACTTATTTGTTACTTTGCAGCTGTTTCCCTCATCTCTTTCATAAAGGAAAATAAAAAAATCAAGAATCTCTTTATGAAATTACATTATCTTGTTTGAAGGATCTTGCTCCCTGTACTACTTATCTGTTTAAACATTAGGTTTTAAAAAAACTCAACAAATGTCACGCATATATTAAAGATCAAAATTTTAAGAAGAGCAGCATTTTAGTTAAGGAGTTGAGAATACATGTTAGCTGTACAAATGTTGCAGTATTAGAAAATTACTCATGTGCCCAGTTGTTTTATTGTCAACAGAACATCAACCAATGTAGAAGTGAGTACCCTCCTTTACCCCTGTCTTGTTTCACTTTTTATTACTTTGTTGATAGAATAAACTATTTTACTAGAGCTAAAGAAATGTGTATATCTATATTGTCTAATGTAGCTTAGTTAATACTTAGAATACTGCCTTTATCTCTCAGTGATTTTGGTTGGCAGAAAGTCTTTTAGAGGAATACAATTAAACAAGTAAAAACATTATGCCAGGGACATATAGTAATGTTGTATCTATGGCATGACTTTCTGACTATCTAATAGAATAAAATAATGCAGTACAAGTTACTCAGGCGAACCAAGTATTGAGATATGATTGTCTTTCTAGCGATAAGCCAGATCCCCAGCTGATAAAAAAATTGGTTGTTCTTTTATCTTTTCAACAATTGAGTAAATCACAGAACAGTATAAAATGGATTAAAAAGTAACATATTATGGAAGACCAATGATATCCACAACAAAAAAGGACAGCTGTTAGTCTGTTTTTTGAAGACAGCCTCACAGTTTCTAGCATAAAGCATATCCCAAGAACAGAAAAGTGGTTTGGAGAATCAAGCAGTACTACAGTGTATCCTCCAGGTATTCAAGTTGCTGTTAAAAATCAGTCACAATGCATAGATTAGGAGAAGGAAAGGTGTCCCTATTGCCAAAGCTGAATCTCAAGTTCAGAGTTGGCTGCTGTGCTGTTCAGCAGATGCAACAGAGAAATTCACACAGATGTTACTTGGGAGACATGCAGTTAACTGTAGCAACTGTAAGGCATAGAAGTAAACTAGATTTTTAAATGGGTAAATGCCTAGTAATACATAGATTAGCTTACATGCGATGTGTTAATGTGTTAGTTTGATTTATAGACTAAATACCATTGTTTCAATCAACACAGAGGAATTCTTGTGCTAAAGACTTCTAAATAAAGGTAGCTTTTTTACTTTTGTTAGGAATGCCAATTTATTTGTGAATCCTTTTGGATTTTATGAATAGATGACATACATTTGTGATATAAATTCATGGTTAACTGACTTCAGAGTCTACATCCAGTTTTCAAAATGATGTTAATTACTAACAAAATCAGTGCAGTGGCATGCTTTCAGAAATGATTATTTAAAATTGGATTCCATACTCTCTTGATTAACTTTTTCTTCTTTCCTCCCAAGTCTCCCTACTTTGTTGTATGTCTTTGAGTTTTTCTTGTTGTTCCGTTTTTCCCTATCATTATCTGCTCATTGTCCTCTTATCTGTTCATACTCCACTTATCTCTGTTCTTGGAGCTGTTGGACATGAGAAAACTTGCTATTAGAGCAATTACAGCAGCAGCAGTTTAAACTTTTTCAGTGTCTTTGCCTTCTCTAGGTCCTGATATACAGGTGGAAGTGTAAATTTACATATCTGTGAGTTTGCTCTTTTTTGTTCTATGTTCTACAAAAGTTTATTCTTTTCTTTCTTTAGGTAACTCCCACCATCTACCATTCAAATCAAAAATTTGAAAAGCCTTTTTTTCTGTAAAGCCTATTTTTTAAAGTGAGCTATGATTGCTCCTGAATTACATGAGTTCCTCATCTGAAAGAAAGAGACTAAAATGACACATAGAAAAAAATGAATTTCAGTATCTCTAATACAGATTGTCCTCTTTCCATTAAAGATGCAAAAGGCAAAAATTCATGGACTAGAAAACACTGAGTGGAAAGAACTCTCCTGTCACTGTTTATATGAGGTCATGCCTCACCGAAGTATCAGCTTTAATGTTTTCCACCTTCTTTGAAATGGGTGTATATTTACCATTTTCTGATATGGCTCATTCATACTATCTTTGAGGTATTAAGTTCTGCTGATCCTCTGAGGTGCTGATCTAACTTGAGGTTTAGGTTTAGGTTTGTTTGGGGTTTATTTTCTGAAATAATTAATTATTAAAAAGATATTTTTATGCAGAACAATAGCAATATAATAAGAAATAGCTGTTTTAGAAGTTTTCAACATTAATTTACAGAGGATTTCCACCTAAGACATTATTTACACATTCTAAAAGTCTTTCTGAGATATAATTTTAACTTTTGAACACAAAACAAATCAATCTTTCATGTTCTCCACGGTTACACAATTTCTGAGCAAGAACAAGAATGCTTCTTTCAAAGTGATTACAGTCTTTCCTATAAATAAATATTTATAACAATATACAAGCATATAGAAAAAAAACCAATTAATGCATGTGTTCCAGCTATGGAACTTTATCTATATTCCTGTACATATCTGTAAAGAATTCCTGGACTATGTTTTTGTAGTATGATTCTGATTCTAGAAATGTCTGTGCACATAAGTAGTTTTATTAATATAAATATCCCCTTTGATTTAAACTTACCCACAGAATAAATATTTGCCAGAACAAGAGCTCAAGTAGAAAGTTAACTTTCTCATCTATAGCAAGTAATTAATGTGGAAACATTACTAATATTTTATTACAGATAATATAAATCAAATTTTAACATTTTATTCTTGCGTAACATGATATAGTAACAAGAAGTAAATTATAGTTATAACTTAGTAAAATTATTAACACTAATTAGCTTTCAAATAAATATTCACTCAGGATACTGCTACATTTGCAAGCTTGGTTTGGTTAATTATCATTGTAGGATTATATAAATGAAATAAATGTCATTTTTTTCACTTTTTTTTGCAAAGAAATTTGTTGAAGTGGAAATATATGAGTCATTATGGAGATGAGGTAATGAATCTAGAAAAACATATATCAGCCTGTATGTTTACAGTAGCCTATATGTTTTACATGTATAACATTCAGCACCCTATATCAACACAATAAATACAAGTACAATCAGAGAGCCACAGACACTTTTATTTAGTAAGCACTTTAGGCTGTAGATTTTGAACTTTGTAGTAATGAACCGGGAGCAGCAAGGGGGGGTGGTAGTGCAATGGTATCTCTTCTGAGGTGTTTCACATTAGAGATATACATTCCATTGAGCATGAGAGGCTGTTGCATCTATTCTGGACAGGCTGAATTTTGCCAGACTAAAGAAAAGAAAGAGATTAAAATGTACAGGTGTCTAAAACAAACATATGTCAGATTGAACACAGTCATGTTAAGCAGCAGACAGAAAATGATATTTTGTTAAGCTAACCAAACTATTTTTTTTTTTTTACATTATTTATCCTGGAAGTGAATTGCTCACAAGGCTACATTTTTCTCTAAGACTTTTCATACAGCAATCTAAACCATCATAGCTTATTCTCAGACATTTTTTACATAATTTCGTTCAAGTTCAAATTTTTCTGACTATAATTCTTAAGTTTTTAAGACTGCATTTATAAAACAAAAGCTGTTGCAGCCTTTACAACATCTGCAAAGCAAGACATGAGCACTAAGTTCATCAAATATATGACTAACATAAGCGTAATAAGGTAAAAAGGTAATTTTATTCTGAGAAGATGTATTTTCTCTTTTGTATAACGTTATTGTTAATTATTGATTATACAGAAATTATTGACATTCTGAAACAGACACCCTAATCTTATAAGTGCTAGTGGCTTTAGAAAATGTGTGTTGTCCTAATGTTTCTTATCCCCAGTTAGTTCACAGCCTCACTTTCAGCAGTTAGCACAACTGTTCCTAGTCTCCTAGTCCTCAAAAGTCTCCTTCTTATATGCTTTTTTTTTTTTCCAGGAAGAGAGTTCTTCAAAAACTTCAGTACCTTGCTCATAGAGCAAAAGCAATAACTTTTATTCCTATGTAAAGTTTCCTCCCTCCCACCAAAAGCCAAGTGTTCTGTGACATTGTGAGATCAAGTGTACTTTCCCTTCATTAAACACATTGTTTCTTACATAGAATAACAGAGTCATAGAACACCTTTGGCTGGAAAAGACCTCCGAGATTACATAGTAACTAAATCCTTCTTTTCAGAAATCAAATTTTCCTACTATGCATCCTCTTCACTTTCCAACTTATTTTTCCTTATCTTCTAATAAGCAGGTAATTTGCATATCTATGTGCTGACATTCCTTGCTACTCTTTTGCTACATTTGCTTTTATCTTACGTACATTAGATTTTAAGCAACTTAGAATCAAGGCCTTTTTCCTCTAAGAAAAGCTACCTGAAGGGGTTTTTGAATCTGACTGGAGGTCTTAACCATTAAAGTTGAAAAAATACTAATTCAAAACAAACTTTCTTTCTTTTAATGCAATGATCTCATGTATTGTTTGCAGCTGATATCTACTTTCCAGAGGATGTAGTCTACTGTCATATTCTAGTGAGTAATTTCCCTAATTTTAATGACAATATCCTTGATCTTACTTAATTATCTTACAGTAATAAAAGAATATTTTTCAGGGAAATCCTCAGAAGAATGTAGCTATATAAGCAGTAGTTTAATTAAGTAATATATAATTACTCAGTTAATTAATTAATTAATTTTCAGAAACCAGATCTCAAGTCTGGTACTGAAAAGCTGAATTTTTGCATTCTTTCAATGATTATACGGTAAAATCTTGATGTAGGATGAGCTTGCAAGCTTTAGAAGGGAAAATGGGAAAATCAACTGTAGAAATAAGGAGGTGTCAGCGCACAAAGATGGAAGAGGTGGACAGCACATAGTCCAGGAAACCTTATTTCATCGGAAAGCTTCTAAACCCATGTGTGACAAATGGTATTCCAGGGGATGAAGTGGCCTTTAGAGGGTGCAGGAGTTTCTCCTAAACCCAATTCATCAGTTTTCCCAAAGTGAAATTTAGGGACTAAAACTCTTAAAGGCTTAATATGTTACACTGGAAGTTGGGTAACATAAGGGTAACAATATCATGTATTTACACTTTATCCTGTCATATTATTATTACTACAATTGCTTCTGGTTTTTGTGGTATATTACACAGAGAAGGTCATTGTTTATTAAATCTGCTTCCATTAAAGTCGATACGAAATTGCACAAAAGTGCATGAAATACTTCTGTGTTAAAAAGCATCCTATGCCAATAAGCAACTGAGTTACAGAAGTAAGAATTCCCCTCAATTTTTCAGTTAGTAGGTCGACTAATTTGCCTATAAATGACTAATTGAACTGGTGAATCAAAAGGCAAAATTTATGAATGAATAGGAAATCAATGATACAGTAATTTTTTTTGCCAGTTTAGCTTTATAGGAAAAACTACTCATTCATGTTGTCCTAGGTTCAAAAACTTAAAAGAAGTGTAAAAACCTAAGTTGTTATGCTGTCACCATCATCATAAATATTACAAATACTTTTTTCATATCTTTAACAAAAGGCACAGTCTGTCTTTTCTGCTCTATTATGTTATTTAAATTTAAACTTTTCTGTCTTCTTCATGGATATTTTGAGTGAATAGATTTATTTCTGTATCCTAATAATCCTGCATCTGCCGTTTCTAATGCTGAGAGAAAGTGCAAACAAAATTGCCTAACTTTTATCTCAGGTGCCCTAATTTAGATTGGCAGCATAATAGTTCTGACTAGGTATGAGAACATGCCTGCATACAGATGAATTTTTATATTCATCTACTTATCTCTTTCATAGCAGCAGAAGAATTCCATTAAGTTTACATTTACAAAAGTAATTTTCAGTATGACACACTAAAACCAAAGATGGATGAGAAGAACTGTGGTGAGTGATGCTCTTTTTTGAAATTTAAATTAGCAATGAAAAATTCTCCATGAATTGTTTCCACGGATATAAGTGTTTCAGTCTAAACGAAATCCCAGATGACATTGAGGTAAAATTCTGGGAATACCATTCTTATGGTGATGCTACAGTGTGATCAACAGATGGGGGTAAGAGGAAGAAAAGCCAATAAATGTAAGAAAAAGGAAGAGAAGTGAACTGACACAAACTCCAGGAAACTAAATCATAACATCTGTTGTGATGGAACAACTTAACAAACCTATATGAATTTTGTGAAAACTAAAATAATTTTGTGAAGCTTCCAGGACATATAATGAAACAATTCAGGATCAAAGTTACGTTAGATACACTAATATTTTTAAAGATCTATTACATCAGTTTTATGGTACGTCAGCAAAGTGGTTAAGTCTTATTAATTGTTATAGGTGTTCTTAAAAAAAGAGAAAAACTTAAATAAAAAAACTTCCTGCCTTTTATTCCCATGGTCAGAACCAAAACTTTTGGATTTGATTTTGATCAGTCTTATTTTGAAGTAAGCTCTTTTTCCTAAAAAAAAAGAAAAGAGCATGTAATTTGAAGTGAAAATAATAACCACATTGTATTTCTTGGTGCAACAGCATGGCACAGAAAAAGTGAACCTCTGTGTTTCTGTCTTAAGTGCACTACGTATGTATTAACTGCAAATTGTGAATTTTCATTGGCCATTACACAGCAGAAACCAGCTAACTACAGTACCTTCTCATGGCTATCTGCTGCCATATAACACTTCAATGCTAAGGGTAATTAGGACCATGGAAGTTCTCTCTCAGTAATACTTATGTTTTGTTTTATTTTAAACTAGTGTTGTTTTAGGCACTCAAGTTCTTCAGAGATATCTATGCTTTGGAGTATTTTCACTTTCATAATTAGATCTCAGAAAGGGCAGCCATGAGCTCTCAGAAATCATAGGCCACAGTATAAATGCATTTTACAGGCACATACACTCACATGAACCTCAGTCTTTGAAGGCATTTCCTTCTGGAGATTTTTGCTTGTTATACTGTAAATTGAAATAAAGCAAGATCATTCATTTTTGGTTTTCCACACTAAAAGCATTTTGTATCTTTGAAAAGTGTAGATTTATGCCTTTGCACAAGCTCTCTCTTCCCACATGTATTTGTTTACATTGTAATTGTAGATTTAAGGATGCAGTTTGCACATAATTCTTCCAATTTCTTGGTAGGAGAGCTGTAGAAGGAGACAATAGAAGTTGTAGCATGAACGATCTGGTTTGGTTTCCAGTTTTCTGCAGAAGTCACAAAAAATTCTACAAATAAGGTGTCTTCAGGACAATGCCCTTGATAGTGCCCTTCACAGTCTGTGCAAGGTAACTCTAAACTTCAGTGGATTTATCTATAGATAAAGCATGACATATTAATAAACCTCAGAAGGTCCGATTCTGGTTTATCAATATGTTAACACTTACAGTATAGCACAAGCCTGAATGCCCTCAGAAAACGAGTAGTTGTCGTTAGACCCCATGATCCATCCATCTCCTCTTGCTGAATGGTTAAGAAGATGTTTGTTCTCTTTTGCTTACTTCACTTGGGGAGAATCCTGTTTTTCTTCTCACCTCAGGTGCAGTCATGACAAAGAGATTTAAGGAGATAAATGGCTGTTTCTTCATATTTTGCATGAGGAGCAAAGTAGCTCTAGCACTGAGCAAGAGAAAATCTGAGTTTAAATAAACTGATCAGAAGACAATCATATGTGACTGCAAATTGTATAGGAGAATTCTGTGCCTGTGAGGCAGATCCCTTTATCCTGGTGGGAAATACAGGTAATGTAAATGTGAAATGCAAAATGGGAAACTGGAAGGCAACTTCAAGGTAGTTTCAGCAATGAGAAATCATTTGGTCCTGCTGGACTCCAAACAGCTCTCATAGCTATCATCAGGAATTTTTCCTGCACCATGCTTATTTCCCAAACTCACAGTACTTAGCTCAAATTGAGAAGCCAGTATACCTAGTGGTTCCTGCAAATAAAACTTCTATACAGAAAAAAATATGTGTCTGTTGAACACAATACATATTTTTTACTATTCTTATTGCAAAATGTATCAAAACTGCTACCAGAAGTAACATGGTCCAGATCATAATTTATGAATTCCTGACATTTAGGAACAGTAGAAAACACAAGGTTTTCTTCCAATTATAGAAATAATGTGGATTTGGGGTTTTGGTGAGCTGTGGGGTTTTGTTTATTTATTTTGTTTTGTATTTAAATCTTATTGTAAAACTATATCTCATATATATATGTTCTATGTCATTGGAAAAGATGATTTAGTGATTTTTTCCTTTCCAGGAAGTACTAGAATAAACAACACATAAGAGATCTTTTTTATAAAATCTATAAGGCCTTCAGTGTGCATGTGTTTGGAGGTGAAAAGATTCTGTTGTGCTATCTTTTAATGTTGTTCTTAAAGATATCATCTGACACTACTTTCTACCACTAAGTCTTTTAATGCAGTGAGGTTGTTTAATAGACTCTTAATGCTTGTAACATATGCTTATAGTAATTTGTACCACTACTTTACTAATAAGCTATTTGTTTTTTCAATGCTGGTTGGAAATTAATCCAATTTACTGATTATCCTTATCTCTGACCAGAACTTCCCTAGCATCTCCTTTGGAGCTGTCAAGTGCTTCTAAGACATCTGTGTCACTTTAGCTTTAAACTGCTGCAAAGTTTCAGGATAGCAACATGTATTGTAAGTCTGTCATTGAATCTCTCATATTCTACCTTATTGAATTATAAACGTAAAAATTGCTGTTGCTTCTGTGATTGAAGAACCACTGAAAATGGGAGAACATAGAACCATATGGAATTGTTTGTGTTGGAAAGGACCTTAAAGATGATTTAGTTTCAAACTCCCTGCCATGGGCAGGGTCACCTTCCTCTAGACCAGGTTGCTCAAAGCCCCATCCAACCTGGCCTTGAACGCTTCCAGGAATGGGGCACCCACATCTTCCCTGGGCAACCTGCTCCAGTGGCTCACCACCCTCACAGGAGATAATTTCTTCCTCATATCTAATTTTAATCTTCATTCAGTTTGTAACAATTACCCTTCGTCCTATTGCTACATGCCCTTGTAAAAAGTCCCTCTCCAGCTTTCTTGTAGGCGCCTTCAGGTACTAGAAGGTGCTATGAGGTCTCGCTGGAGCCTTCTCCAGGCTTAACAACACCAACTCTCTCAGCCCGTCTTCATACTAGTGGTGCTTCAGCCCTCTGCTCATCTGGAATATTGTGTCCAGTTCTGGGCCCCACAGTTCAAGAAGGACAGGGAGCTGCTTGAGAGAGTCCAGCACAGAGCCACAAAGATGATTAAGGGAGTGGAACATCTCCCTTATGAGGAAAGGCTGAGGGAGCTGGGTCTCTTTAGCTTGGAGGAGACTGAGAGGTGACCTCATTAATGTCTATAAATATGTAAAGGGTGAGTGTCATGAGGATGGAGCCAGGCTCTTCTCAGTGACATCCAATGATAGGACAAGGGGTAATGGGTGCAAGCTGGAACATAGGAGGTTCCGCATAAATATGAGGAAGAACTTCTTCACAGTGAGGGGTGACAGAGCACTGGAAGAGGCTGCCCAGAGAGGTTGTGGAATTTCCTTCTCTGGAGGCATTCAAAGCCCGCCTGGATGCATTCCTGTGTGACCTGACCTAGGTGTTCCTGCTCTGGCAGGGGGATTGGACTAGATGATCTTTTGAGGTCCTTTCCAATCCCTAACATTCTGTGATTCTGTGATTCTGTGATCATCTTCATGGCCCTCCTCTGGACCCTCTAACATGTCCATGTCCTTCGTATTTTGGGGGCCATAGAGTTCAACGCAGTACTCTAGGTGCGATCTCATGAGAGCAGAGTACAGGGTCAGAATCACCTCCCTCAATCTGCTGACTACGCTTCTTTTGATGCAACTCAGGATAAGGTTGGCTTTCTGGGCTGCAAGTGCATATTGCCGGCTCATGCTGAACTTCTCATCAACCAAAATCCCCAAGTTCTTCTCCTCAGGGCTGCTCTCAATGCATTCTCCGCCCAGCCTGTATTTGTGTTTGGGATTGTCCCAAACCATTTGCAGGACCTTGCACTTGTTCTTGTTGAACTTCATGTGGTTTGCACAGGCCCACCTCTCCATCCTTTCAAGGTCTCTCTGAAAGGGCATCCCTTCCCTCCAGTGTGTCAACTGCACCACGAAGCTTGGTTTCATTGGCAAATTTGCTGAGAGTGCACTTGATCCCGCTGCCCAAGTCACCAACAAAGATGTTAGACAACACCAGTCCCAATACAGACCCCTGGGGGATATGACTTGTCACTGATCTCCTTTTAGATATCAAGCTGTTGAACGCAACTCTTTGAGTGTGACCTTCCAGCCAGTTCACAATATCACAGAATGTTAGGGATTGGAAGGGACCTCAAAAGATCCATCTAGTCCAATCCCCCTGCCAGAGAAGGAACACGTAGGTCACGTCACACAGGAACATATCCAGGCGGGTTTTGAATGTCTTCAGAGAAGGAGACTCCACAACCTCTCTGGGAAGCCTCTTCCAGTATTCTGTTGCCCTCACTGTGAAGAAGTTCTTCCTCACATTTATGCGGAACCTCCTATGTTACAGCTTGCACACATTGCCCCTTGTCCTATCATTGGATGTCACTGAGAAGAGCCTGGCTCCATCCTCATGACACTCACCCTTGACATATTTATAAACATTAATGAGGTCACCCCTCAGTCTCCTCTTCTCCAAGCTAAAGAGACCCAGCTCCCTCAGCCTTTCCTCAGAAGGGAGATGTTCCACTTCATCATCTTTGTGGCTCTGCGCTGGACTCTCTCAAGCAGTTCCCTGTCCTTCTTGAACTGGGGGGCCCAGAACTGGACACAATACTCCAGATGTGGCCTCACCAAGGCAGAATAGAGGGGAAGGAGAACCTCTCTCAACCTACTAACCACCCCCTTTCTAATACACCCCAGGATGCCATTGGCCTTCTTGGCCACAAGAGCACACTGCTGGCTCATGGTCATCCTCCTGTCCACCAGGACCCCCAGGTCCCTTTCCCCTACACTGCTCCCCAGCAGGTCAGTCCCCAACCTGTACTGGGACATGGGGTTGTTCTTCCCCAGATGCAAAACTCTACACTTGCCCTTGTTGAATTTCATCAAGTTTCTCCCCGCCCAACTCTCCAGCCTATCAAGGTCTCGTTGAATGGCAGCACAGCCCTCTGGTGTGTCAGCCATTCCTCCTAGTTTGGTGTCATCAGCAAACTTGCTGAGTATACATTCTGTACCCTCATCCAGGTCGTTGATGAAGATATTGAACAACACCAGTGCCAGTACCAACCCCTGAGGGACTCCACTAGTCACAGGCCTCCAACTAGACTCCGTCCCATTGACCACAACTCTCTGGCTTCTTTCCTTCAGCCAGTTCACAATCCACCTCACTACCTGATCACCAAACCCATACTTTATCAGCTTATCTACACGGATGCTGTGAGAGACAGTGTCAAATGCTTTACTGAAATCAAGATAAACCACATCTACCGCTCTATCATCATCTATCCACCTAGTTATTACCTCATAGAAGGCTATAAGCCTGGTCAAACATGACTTACCCTTGGTAAAACCATGTTGACTGCTCTTAATGACCCCCTCATCCTTGATATGCCTAGAGATAGTGCCAAGAACAAGCTGTTCCATCACCTTTCCAGGAGTGGAGGTGAGGCTGACCGGTCTATAGTTACCCGGGTCCTTCTTCTTCCCCTTCTTATAGATTGGAGTGACATTTGCTATCCTCCAGTCCTCAGGCACCTCTCCTGTTGTCCATGACTTACCGAAGAAGATGGAGAGTGGCCTAGCAATGACCTCTGCCAGCTCCCTCAGCACCCTTGGGTGCATTCCATCTGGTCCCATCGATTTATGGATATCCAGATTGCTCAACTGATCCCTAACCCAATCCTCACCTACCGAGGCAAACTCCTCCTTTATCCTGACTTCTGGGGCTACAGGGATCAGGGGCTCCTGGGGAAAGCCTGCAGGAGTAAAGACAAAGGCAAAGAAGGCATTCAGCACCTCTGCCTTCTTTATATCCTCTGTCTCTAGGGCACCCACCTCATTCATCAGTGGGCCTATATTGCCTCTAGTGTTAGTTTTATTAGCTATGTATTTGAAAAAGCCCTTTCTATTATCCTTGACCTGACTTGCAAGGTTAAGTTCCAAGGAGGCCTTAGCTTTCCCAATTACCTCTCTACATCCTCAGACAACTGTCCTATATTCCTCCTAAGTGACTAGCCCCTCTTTCCATGATCCATAAATTCTTTTTTTCCACCTGAGTTTGCCCAGCAGTTCCTTGTTTAACCATGCTGGTCTTCTAGCTCCCTTACTTGAGTTCATACCCATTGGGACGCTCTGATCCTGAGCTTGCAAGAAGTGGTCCTTGAATGTTGACCAACTCTCTTGAGCCCCTTTACCATTTAGCACCCTGTCCCATGGGACTTCCCTTAACAATTGATTGAGGAGGCTAAAGTTGTCCCTGAAGAAGTCCAGGGTTCTGGTCTTGCTAGGTATTCTATTCCTCCCACACAGGATCCTAAACTCCACCATCTCATGATCACTGCAGCCAAGGCTGCCATCGACCATCACTGCTTCAACAAGACTCGTGGGTGAGTACAAAATCCAGCAGCGCTCCTCTCCTAGTCGACTTATCCACCATTTGCATCAACTAGTTGTCATCAATGCACTGGAGGAACCTCCTAGACTGTGAATGGCTGGCTGTGTAAGTCTTCCAGCAGATATCGGGGTAGTTAAAATCCCCCATGAGGACCAAGGCCTGTAGTTGTGAGGCTGCTTTCAGCTGCCTGTAGAAAGCCTCATCAACTCCCTTGTCCTGATCAGGAGGTCTGTAATAGACCCCCACAACTGTATCACCCATGCCTGCCTGCCCCTTAATTCTCACCCACAGACTTTCAACTTGCCCCTCATCAGTCCCTGGAGAAAACTCAATACGTTCTAGTTGCTCCCTCACATAGAGAGCAACTCCACCACCTAGCTTCACTGACTGATCTTTCCTAAAAATGACATAGCCATCCATGACCACATTCCAGTCATGTGAGCTGTCCCACCATGTGTCTGTAATTGCCACCAGGTCATAACCTTTAGACCGCACACAGACCTCTAACTCCTCCTGTTTATTCCCCATACTGCGTGCATTGGTGTACAGGCATTTCAGAAAGCAAGCAGAGCGCACTGGTGGGACCCCTAGGAGGCAGGAGGCCTTGTGGTCAGGGCCTAAACATATATCCCTTCTCTTCAATGATCAAAAATCCTCCCTAGACCACCTTCCTTCAGGCCCTAGCATATTGCTCTTGGGCTCGTCCCTAACAGACCCAGTTCTCTCCCCTTCCCCCTTCACATCTAGTTTAAAGCCCTCTCAATGAGCCCTGCTAACTCCTGCCCCAAAAGCCTTCTCCCCCTCTGGGACAAATGCATTCCACCTGCCACCAGGCCAGGTGTCTCATATAGCAGCCCGTGATCAAAGAACCCAAAGCCCTGCCTTTGGCACCAGTTACGTAACCATTCATTAATCTGTAAACTCTTCCTGCTTACCTCTTCACCCATTCTTGCAGGAAGTATGGAGGCAAACACTACTTGCACTCCAGACCCCTTAACCAGCCGTCCCAGGGCCCTGAAGTCACTCTTCAATGCCCTTACACTTCTTGTAATAATTTCGTCCCTGCCAACCTGAAAAACCAGCAGCGGGTAGTAATTGGAGGGCTTTACAAGATTAGCAAGTTTCTTTTTAATTTCTCTAATCCGAACCCCAGGGAGGCAGCAGACTTCTGGGATGGGTCCGGTCGACAGATGGGCCCTTCTGTTCCCCTCAGAAGGGAGTCGCCCACCACAATTACCCTCCTTTTCTTCTTAATTGAAGAAGTCCTAAGGTGTCGGGGTGCTTGACAAGCCCTAGGTGATTCAGTAGACTGATCTACCCCTCCAACTTCATTTACCTGTCCCTGAAGTTCCAAGGCCTGATACCTGTTACTCAAGGGCAACTGGGAGGGTGAAGGGGGTTGGGAGGGTTTTTGCTTGCCTCTCCGCAGACGGACCACCCTCCATTCCTCCCTGTCTCCTGAACCCTCTCCTTCTGTCTGATGACAGGAGGGGAGGGGATCCATCACTTGCTCACCCTTTTCCGACTGCCCTTGCCTCAGGGTGAAGCTCCACCAATCTATTTCTCTTTCACACTCTCTAATAGTTCTTAGTCTTTCTACCTCCTCCATCAGTTTAACCACCTGCCCGAGCAGATCATTTATCTGCTCGCACCGCACACACACGGTGTCACTGGCTCCCTCCGGTACCAGTGCCAGGCTCAGGCATTCGCTGCAGCCAGAAACCTGCACGGCCGCATGTCTGCTCGGAGGATCTGTCTGAGTCCCCATATTCTTTTTCACTACAGTTTTTGGGCACGTTGTGACCATGGTCTATGTGGTCTATGGTCTATCTGGCTAATCCTCTCTACGCGCCGCTCTCTGCACGTTTGCCTCTCGGGAGGCTAGCCGCCGCTCTCTGCTCCGCATGTCGCGTGCTCTGAGGGAGGTGCCGAGATGGCCGCTTTTAAAGTTTGCCGTGGTTCTCAGTCACGCCCCCCGCCACGTCAGCCTTTCGGTTTCTCTCAGGTTTCTCAGGATTCCCGCTCAGACTCGGGTTTCCTTGGTCTGCCCCAGCTTCACCGTCTCCTTCTCAAAGCCTCAGCAAAAGCGAACCGCACTCACCACAGCCGCAGCCACCCCACTGCTCCCACAGCCGCGGCTCTCTGCTCCGCATGCCACGTGCTCCTTATCCACTGAGTAGTCCATCCATAAATCCATGTCTTCTCAATTTTGAGACAAGGATGTCATGCAGGCCGGTGTCAAATGCTTTGCACAAGTCCACGTAGATAACGTTTGTTGTGCTTCCCTTATCCACCAACACCATAACCCCATCACAGAAGGCCACCAAATTTGTTCACACACAGTTCGCCCTTAGTGAAGTCATGTTGTTTGTCACCAACCACCTCCTCATTTTCCATGTGCCTCAGCAAGGCCTTCAAAAGGATCTGCTTCATGATCTTGCCTGGCACAGAGGTGAGACCAACTGGCCTGTAGGTTCCCAGCTTATCTTTTTTTCCCTTTTTTGAAAATGGTGATTATGTTTTTCCCCTTTTCCAGTCAATGGGAACTTCACTGGACTGCCATCAGTTTTCAGACATGATGGAAAGGGGTTTGGTAACTTCATCCACCAGTTCTGTCAGGAATCATTGATAGATCTCATCATATCCCATGGACTTATGCACCTTCAGATTCTTTAGATGGTCTTGAACTTGATCTTCTCCTACAGTGAGCAGATCTTCTATCTCCCAGTCCCTGCCTTCTGCAACTTGGGCTGTGTGGTTCGAGTTCTTGCAGCAAAAGACTGAGGCAAAAAAATCACTGAATACGTCAGCCTTCTCCGTATCCCGTGTGACTAGGTCTCCAGTTTCCTTCCAGAGAGGGCCCACATTTTCCCCAGTCTTCCTTTTAATACTTATGTACCTGTAGGAACTTTTCTTGTTGCCCTTGATGTCCCTGGCCAGATTTAATTCTGCCTGGGCTTTCTAATCTGATCCCTGGCCTCATGGACAACTTCTTCGTATTCCTCCCATTTTACCTGTCTTTCCTTCTACCCTCTGTAGGCTTTCTTTTTCTGCCTAAGTGTGTCTAGGAGCTCCTCGTTCATTCATGCAGGCCTCCTGGAATTCTTACCTACTTTCTTCTTTGCTGGGATGCATTGCTCCTGGGCTTGGAGTTGATCCTTGAACATCAGCCAGCTTCCCTGTGCCCCCCCTTCCCTCCAGGTCTGTATTCCATTGGATTCTAGCAAGCAGATCCCTTAAGAGGTCGAAGTCAGCTTGCCTGAAGTCTAGAGTAGTGAGCTTGCTGCACACTCTCCTTGTGCCCTGAAGATCTTGAATTCCAAAGTTTTGGGGCCACTGCAGTCTATCAAATTTTAAACTGTCCTTAATAACTCACTTTTTGTTATTAAGAAACTTCTCTCAACACAGATGACATACTCATTTTCCTTTGGTTTCTGATTTATGCTTCTTTCAAAGGTATATGGAAAGATTACTTGGATTCAGTTGTAAACTCGTCTTTCTCAATCTGATTCATCTGGGGAAAAGGTTTATCACATTGCAATATGCAGTATTACATGCATTATTAATAAAAATTTATTGATTGCTGTAGATTTTAAATCTCTGAATCTCTTACTGTTATTGGAGAAAAAGAATTTGATATGGTTATAGTCTAAAATTACTTGATATGATTATAGTCTACAAGTAGGTTGCCCAATACTGAAATCCTTTAATTTGAAGTCATATTCAGCATCCAGCAGTTGGAAGTTTATCTCCAGATAAATTTAGGAAAAATCTAGAGTTGCTTTATAGGTCCTCAGAGCTCTGATACACAAAATCTTCATTTTCTCTCTGTTGTAATTTGGGATTATTTGACAATTTTCAGATATTGCAGAACATACAAAAAGTCACCAAAATCAATAAGCATGAATAAGTGAGTCTTTCACCTTTGTAATCCTACTCTGAGCATTAAAATTCTGTGTTAGCTTGCTGTTCAGGGATACCCATCTTTCCAAGGATTGCCCATAGGATGTTTTTCTACTATTTATAGAACATTATTACACTATTGACGGATTTCAAAAATGTTAGTGAATGTAGATGTTTTGTCAAGACAATAACACAGATATGCTATACACCTTTTTTTCTAATGATATATGGAGAGGTAACTTCACTGAATATTCAGGTGTAACACACTATCATCGTCACAGAAAATATACATCTTTACTGAAGTTTTGTTATAATTGTGATATTTTGAAATGGTTGATTCAAAAAATAGGATAGATTTTTCAAACATTTAGCAACTTCAGAATGTTAGTCTCCTTCTACAATAGTTACTCTGATCTATTAAACTTCAAGTTCACTTATATCTGTTTCAAGTCAACATCAGAACTTTATTCTGTGGGTTTAAATGGGGACCTATGTAGCTATCCAGAGATATAAAGAAAAAAATAACCCAAGTTTTTATTAACCGCTTCTAATTATATTTTTTTTCTGCCCTTTAACATGGTCAAGATACAGCTGCTATTTAAGTGTCTTAATATTGTATTCAGAATCTTGAGAGTAAAGAGAATTTTACATTTTGTGCTGGCTTTCCATTGCCCACTATTTTTCGGATTTTCGGTAGTTGGCTATACCATTTAAAATGAGGGTGAATTCTCTCTTTGTATCCCTTCTCCTACCTTTCAGTAAAGGGCTTATTCACCCCCATCACCCCATTGACAACTTTCTTTACATACCCAATAATAATATCTCTATTACAACCATCTAAATGCTTACAAATAGTTAAATTCTATTGGAAGAATATTGGAAGAGGTGTTATTGCTATGGAGAAATTAATTGCTGTCAATGACATTTTGATCTACAGACAGCTGCACACATACTTAAGTCATGATGAGCAGCTGGTAAGGAATGCACTTTTCCCATAAAGTTTTTAGATCTTCTCAAATATTCACAGACTTAAAGTAGAGAAAAGAGTGATGGCTGATAAAGGTAGAGCTTCCCCACTACCATTTTATTCATAAGCACTAGTTATTTAACTTGAAGTCTGATAAGCTTGTGAACACTGCAAAGTTCATATGTAGTCAACCAAGCCAACTTCTTTGGCTATCACAAAAGCTTATTTGATATGTTTCCTAGAATCATAGAATCATTTGGGTTGAAAGACCTTTAAGATCATCAAGTCCAACTGTAAACATAACACTGTGAAGTCCACCACTAAAGCATGTCCCTAAGCAGCATGTCCACACATATTTTAAATATCTCGAGGGATGGTGACTCAAACACTTACTTCCCTGGGTAGCCTGTTTCAATGTTTGATAACCAGTTCAGTGAAGAAATTTTTCCTAATATGCAATCTAAACCTCCCCTGGTGCAACTTGAGGCCATCACCCCTCATACTTTCACTATTATCTGGGAGAAGAGACTGACCCCCACCTCTCTACAACCTTCTTTCAGGCAATTGCTGAGTACAGGGGGACAATCACCTCCCTAGTCCTACTGGCTACACTATATATAACTGATACAAGAGAGGATGCTGCTGGCTTTCTTGGCCACCTGGGCACACTGCTGGCTCATGCTCAGCCGGCTGTCGACCAGCACCCCCAGATCCTTTTCTGTTGTGCAGTTTTCCAGCCACTCTTCCCCAAGCCAGTAGTGTTGCATGAAGTTGTCATGACCAAAGTGCAGGATCTGGCACTTGACCTTGTTGAACCTCATACAGCTGGCCTCAGTCCATGGATCCAGCCTGTCCAGATCCCTCTGCAGAGCCTTCCTACCCTCAGGCAGATCAACACTCCCACTCAATTTGGTGTCATCCGCAAACTTACTGAGGATGCATCCAATCCCCTCATCCAGATAATTAATAAAGATATTAAACAGGACTGGCCCCATAACTGAGCCCAGGGATCACCACTTGTGACTGGCCTCCAACAGGATTTGGATTTATCTCCATTCACCATAACTCTTTGGGCCTGGCCATCCAGCCAGTTTTTGAACCAGAGAAGAGTACACCTGTTTAAGCCATGAGCTGTGAGCTTCTCCTGGAGAATGGTGTGGGAGACAATGTCAAAGACTTTTCTAAAGTCCAGGTAAACAACATTGACAGCCTTCCCCAAGCATGTCACCATGTCATACAAGGAGATCAGTTTAGTCAAGCAGGACGTGCATTTCATAACCCGATGCTGGCCGGGCCTGATCCGCCTGTTATCCTGGACATGCTGTGTGATGGCACTCAAGATGATTACTTCATAACTTTCCCCAGTTATGGAGGTCAGGTTGACAGGTCTATAGTTCCCTGGATCCTCCTTCCAGCCCTTCTTGTAGGTGGGCATCACACTGGCAAGCCTCCAGTCATCTGGGACCTCCCCCATTGACCAGGGCTGCTGGTAAATCCTGGAGAGTGGCTTGGCAAGCTCTTCTGCCAGCTCCTTCAGTACTCTTGGGTGGATCCCATCCGGACCCATAGACTTGTGAGGGTCTAGGTGGCATAGCAGGTCTATAATTGCTTCCTCCTGGATTGTGGGAGGGTTACTCTGCTCCCAGTCCTTGTCTTCCAGCTCCAGGCTGAGTAGCCTGAGGATATCTAGTCTGACTACTAAAGACTGAGGCAAAGAAGGCATTGAGTACCTCAGCCTCTTCCTCATCCTTGGTGACAGTGTTCCCCCCCCCATATCCAGTAAAGGATGGAGATTCTTCTTGGCCCTCCTTTTGTTGTTAAATATTTGTAAAACCAGTTTTTGTTACCTCTTAAGAGAGTGTCCAGATTGAGTTCTAGCTGGGCTTTTGCCTTTCTAATTTTCTCTCTGCATGACACAACAAGATCCCTGTGCTCTTCTTGGGTTGCCTGCCTCTTCTTCCAAAGGTGGTAGACTCTTTGAGTCCCAGAAAATGCTCCCTGTTTGGCAAGACTGGATGTCTTCCCCATCTTGTTGCCTAACGGCACATGGGGACCAAAACAAATATGGATATATATACATATATATAGATAACCAGTATTTTGAACAATGGTGGTCTTATGACTATCGATCTGGTTTTGGATTCTCAGGAGTCACTTGAATATGTATTCTTCAGGAATGAGTAAGAAATCAGTGGTGATTCCACCCCATTTGTTCAGAAGACCTAAATGGTGTTGATTGTCTCTTTTAGATAAATGCCATAATACTGATATTGAGGTTTTAATTATTATTTTACTTTAACCTCAATACTATGCCCCCAAATAACACTACTTCATTTTTAAAAAATATATATAATAAAAAAATATGATTATCCCCAGTGCCTAAAGATATATCTCTTATAACAGAAATGTACTGACTTCAAAGAATCAGTTCATCTAGAAGCACTCACACACACAAAACCCCAAATCTCCTTCTATGTGTTATATTTTTTTTGTATAGTTCAAATGACATATTTACAAACTGGTTTACTCTTTGTTCAATGAACAGAGTCACTAATAAAGAGTCACTTAAGAATCTAGGCATAAATATGGTATTTATCAACATACAAATTTTCTGAAGATTAGGTACTACAATCAGTGTCATTTTAGTAGAGAAAAAGTATGACATCACAAAGTGTAACAATACTAAATCCTATATCTGAGGATATTTAAAATTTAGATAGGTAATATTTTGGTTTGCTTTGGTTTGCTTTTTAATATAGGGGTTTTTTGGTAGTGGCAGAAAGAAATGTCATTCAAGCAGAAACAGAGATGACTGAAACATATATTTTCTTCTGCCTTCATTCATACCCTGTGCACTAAATGATTTGTTCATAAAGACAGGATGCAATACACTTCATCAATTAAAATTACATTTTGTGTAGGTATTGTATTATCATAACTTTCTAAGATTCATTGACCATTTTAAATTCAGACAGTCTGCAAATGGTCCAAGCACTGAGGAAAATGAACATAAATGGAAAAAAAAAAAAAAAAAAGGTGGCTAAATATTGAATTAATCTTTATGGTGTTAAAAGTACAATACAATACTGACAATACCACAAATCTGTTGGATAACAATACTTCGATTTTGGAAATGATAGGCTGAAAAATAATGAAGAGTTAATAACAAATATTAATGAATATTAATAAATATTTAATTTGAAAATAAAAATAGTTATACATTTAATAACAATAATGCTCTTGCAAGACCACTTTAACAAGCTAAGAAAGTCTACAGTGAAAGCAGATTTATTCTTTTTTTGGCAAATTTTTTGGATGGAATTCTGCTTGTACTGAATGAGAAGAATTATACCTGAAAGACCATTTTAAGAATGAATTTTCACACTGACCACCTACAAAACAAAAACATCACTATTAGTAACAGAAGAGCCTGGTATCAGGAGTTGTATTTGGCAGCATACTGTAGACATAAATCTTGTCTTTACAAGAGTTCTATTTATTTCCCAAAATGACAAGCCTTTCAGCTTAACTTCTATCTCACACCACTAAGCAGACAATTTTGCTTGTCTTTTGTGTTCCTCTCTCTTTTCTGTAGTGTTTTTTGATGATACTCAGCAAAAAAGACATGGCACTTACCGTTGGAGTAGAAGAGAGACTTTTGGTGACATTTCCTTTAACAAATGTAATTCTATGTTTTTGTCATTACAGAATCATAGAATCATTTCTGTTGGAAAAGACCCTTAAGACCATCGAGTCCAGCTGTTAGCCCAGCACTGCCAAGTCCACCACTAAGCCATGTCCCTAAACACCACATCCACACTTCTTTTAAATATCTCCAGGGGTGATCCTCAATCACTTCCCCTGGGCAGCCTAGTCCAATGCTTGACAACCCTTTCCATGAATAATCTTTTCCTAATATCTCACCTAATCCTCCCCTGGTGCAACTTCAGGTCATTTCCTCTCATCTTATCACTTATTACAAGGGAGAAGAGACTGACTCCCACCTTGCTACAACATCCTTTCAGGTCTCCCCTCAGCCTCCTTTCTCCAGACTAAACAACCCTAGTTCCATCCTCATCAGACTCCAGACCCCTCACCAGCTTTGTTGCCCTTTTTTGGACATGTTCCAGCACCTCAATGTCCCTCTTGTAGTGAGGGGCCCAAATCTGAACATAATAATTGAGGTGCTGCTTCACTAGTGCCAAGTACAGGGGAAAAATTACTTCCCCTGTCCACATTATTTCTGCAAATAGATTCTGAATTCCTCAAAATATTTAAGAACATACAGACAGATCTGTAAGTCAAGAACTATTTAGCACTTACTATATATATTGCTCATAATGTTATTTTATTATGTCTCTTGCATTTAAAGAATCTTCTGTTCCCTATAGATGGCACTTCAAGATAGAGACAGAAATATTGATTACATTGCAAGTGTTTTACACTGTCCTCCTACCATGTTGCCTGAAAACAAATTCTGCATCATCTCTAATTTCTGAGATATAATAAAGGTTGGTGCAAAGCAAATGAAGCAGATAGCACCTTATTTAAAGTTTAAATACCTTTACAATACCACTCCATGTTGTACTATTTATAAATGTGAGACAGAATGTTGAAAGGAACAGTAGGCATCTCTCACTGTGGAATGACAATCTAGCAATATGAACCATGCAACACCTCTCAGTCTTGCAGCTAATAAATCAGTAGATAAGACATGGCTGAGAACTTGTTACACACTGGCAGATCAAATATGGAATAAAGTGATCAATTTCTTAAAAATGTGCCTATTTACATGTATCAAGAAACAGTGGATATAATTTTTTCAAAAAAAAACCCCAAAACGATAAAGTGCCCTTGGAATTTCTAGAAATTATAATATTTTTTCTCTACCAGAAAATACACAGTATAATTTTACATCAGCTTTGTCAGAAAATGGTAGGTAACAGATCAAAGAACAAAAGTGAAGGCTCACTTTGCTTAGGATAGTATTGTTAGTTATGTGAAAACAAAAAAAAAAAACCCACTCTTAATTTGAATGGACAGATAATTTTGGCTTAATTTTCCAGAGTTTAAAGTAAACATACAAATGCTAATAGAGTGAAACTTTAGTTGATAACAAAAATGTTTTCAGAATGGTTTGTTACATACTTAAAAGATACAATCGTGAAAAGGAACTTTGTATAAATGCTTATCTAATATTCAGTTAAGGTGGATATGTTAAGGTGAATATGGCATGAAAGCAAAATAGATAGCTAGTAAATGTTCAGGATAGCTCCAAAGAAAAGAAATAAGGAATAAGAAAATGGTTTAACTGTGACAGAACTAACTGTAAGCATATGCACTTTGATCTTTAGTGTACACAAAAAAAAAGATAAAAAATAAGTTTCCTATTTTTTCCCTACATTAGCAGGGTCAGATACCTTAAACTCAAGAGTATTAAACTGAAAAAGGAGATCTATGATTTATTAAGGCTATGGGTAATTTTTTTTAGGGGTTTGTGCTTTTCTTTTTTTAAATATAAACATAAATCAGTAAAGAAATACATGACTTTTCGTTGTATATAAGATAGTTCTAGTATAAAATGAAAAAGCTTAATATATTTAATATATTTAGCTGAAGAGACACAGTTATTAAAGTACAAAAATGTGGTAGCAGATGGCCTCTTAGTTTGCCAGAAAAAAAATCATAACAAATCAAGGGGAAGACAAGTTAGGTTCAAAATAAGGCATATATTTTTATTCAGTGTAAAAGAGACTGGACAGAAGATTTCTGATAGTGGCATTTACACCTTGTTTTACTGTTTTCAGAATGAAAGATTTAAATTAATGAGTCTGACTTTCTCTTTTTAACTAAAAAGTAACATTTCAGTACCTATCAATATAAACAATAAAAATAGATATAATGGAATTATTTTATTTTCCTGGAAGAAAATAAAATAAAATAATAACTTCTAACAGTGTAAGAATTTGTCTAGAATTTTTCTTCTCAGAGTATTTAACACTTTCTGTTTTGATCTTACCTGACATGAAGCCAGATGCAGAAAAATCAAAACCCTTAGCAAAACTGAAACTGTTTACTCTACACAGCTTTCCGTAATTTACTTCATACTATTGCCAAGAGTGGAAAATATTCCTTATGAAATATAAATACGTATAATACTGCATACCTGAACAAGCCTGAAATGAGAACTCATGTGCAGAATGCTGTTACAAAATAACAGAGGAAATAGAAAACTATTTACAAAATATATTAATGTAGTTGGCTTCTGTGATAATGTGAATTTTTGTGCATGCTTTCACACTTTAATCCTGACATAGAAAATAATAGAACTGAAAATAAATGAGAGAGAAGGGTAGTTGTAACTTTGTAAAGCATCATTTGTTTCTTACATAGACAGAGAACATGAAAAAGAGATGGATATACAGTGGCTGAAGAATATTGCTTAGTAAAATTACTCTGGCCTATCTTTAGTGCAATAGAGACAGCAAAATATATAAAAATGTAGTTTAAATATTTTAGTATAAAAAAAAATGCTTGGATCAACTATTACATTAAAATCAATTTATTTTTCAATTTATTCCAAGATACTGAGACATTAGAATAACAGTATCAAAACCAAAATCTTGTCTTTATAATCAGTAGTTAGTCGTAACTATTGAGGAAAAATTTTCTGTGCCTGAATGGATTCAATTTCAGACTAAAAGTTCTGGTTTTACTTTCCCTAAAGTTTTTAATATTGCTGAAAGATAATTTTGTACTTGTATTCCAAATGTGAAACCAGTAATATTGTCTGCTGATTAGGTATGTGCAAAGTACATTTATGTTATAAATGCCTGCCTACTGTACCAAAAATTATAGGCTTCACTTGAAAAGATGCACTAAATATGGTTTCTGTTTCATAAAGATCATATCTCTTTCTCTGCAAAAGAAGCTTCCATTGAAAAATCACTTTCATTTACCATATATGTACTTTCAAAAAACTTGATCAATAAATTTTAAATAGTAACTCCACAGATCATCGCTTGAAACACTGAATGATCTCAGTTTAATGTGACATAACCAAGACTGGAATCAAACGTGAGCTTTAATTGCTTAAATCATCTTAATCATCTAGAGTTTCACGCATGTAAAAAAAATATGAACATACTTTAATATTTATCTTTTTAGGAATGCATGTAAACTCACTGGATCTGGCCAAAATGAACAAAGTTAAGCATGGCAATGGCTATTGAGAAGCTCAGGACCTGACATGAACTTGCATAGACTACATTCAGTATGCTTTAAGGATAAAGGGTTCTGCAGGTTTCATGCACTTTGTAGACAGTAAGGCCATTCAACATCCATAAGGGTATTACGACAATGATGGTAATGGTTTTCTCTGTAGTATATGTAAGCAGCCTGCTGACACTGGGGGATGGGAGGTATTAAAAGAGGGAGGATTTTAATTAAAAGAAGGAAGTTTTCTGAAGCCTTGACTTTCAAAACTACATTTAAGTCTTCCTGATTCAGACAGAAATGGTACCAGTTTCAATGTACCTAAGTGGTAGTATAGCTGACAATGTCAACAATTAGTAATGAAGAATTCAGGCAAAACTGGAGCCCAGTATATAAATTTATGTATTATCATAACTTTCATGTTCTAGATATCCTATAACTGTTATTTACTATGATAGTTATAAACCATATAATCTCTTTGTGTATTATTTTTGTGTTGTAGAAATAAGCATAAAGAATTAAATGGTTTTATGTAAATAAATATACTTTACAAAAAATCTTGAGTAATTTCACATGATATGTGAATTGTCTCTGTTTATATTTTTTTAATTTTTCACAAAGGACAATCTTTGTCAAAAGAATTTACAGAAGTACCAAATACAACTCTGAGATCAGCTCCTCTAAGACTTCGTAAGACCAAAGATCAGTTTCTTTTCCGTCTACCCATATCACTTAATAGTAACTGTTACTAGATTCATTAGGATAACTTGTGTTAATAACTGTCCATGAACAGGTTTACAAAAAGTTGAAGATGATAACACTCAGTCTTTAAAAGACTGATTTTTTACTATAGCTTGTCTGTGTTTATATTTAATCTAACAGTAGAATGAATGTGCTACAAACACGCATGTAGCTTAGTGGAAATATTACAGACTGCGTCCTGTCAACTTGTTTGACTTCTACTTAAACAGTTAATTTAATGTTTTTTCCTGAAATTAACAAGTCCACTTGGCAAGATTAAGAATGGCTGATGTAACACAATAGAGTTTGCCCACCAGCACAGTAAGGTTCTTTCATCCCACTTTATTGAAAAATAAACAATACTGATCAATGTAAGTAAATCTTCAACTTCAATTGCATGTACATTATACAAGGCCAATTGCATGAGCTGCCTATACTCAAACATCATTTCTACCATTTTCTGCCATGCATTTTGCTCCATGCCAAGCAAAGGAATTCATCCTGAAACATTGAGAATTTTCTATTTCTCAAATCACATGTGTAGCTGAAGAAAACAGCAGGTCTAATAGATTCTACCCGAAAGGTAGGATAGTTCAGTAAAATTCTTTTGTTATAATAATTTGTTCTTTCTGTTATAATAAATACCACTGAGTGAGCTCTGCTTCTTACTCTTGAATGTGTAGAAAACAGTACTTGTCTTCTGTTTTTCATCAGCTCAGCTCATCCAGTTCAGGCATAAGGGACATATGTCCCTTTCATAAGCGACATAGACAAAAAAACAAAACCAAAACCAAAACCAAAAACACACTGAAAAAAATTTCTATACAGTATTGTATGATTTCCCTCTTATCTGTTATTTCCTTATAGAAAATTATGAACTTATCTGCTATTCATTTCTTAAAATTAAATTGTATTGATTATCAGTAGAAATTCAGGCTTTACTATAGTTTTCAAATGAAGAAACAGTGATGGTATTCTGGATGTCCCACTATTGCTACAGGAGAAAAATTACTCACTGGCTACGATGACAACACAAAACTTACAGCACAAACACGCAAGGTGATCTCAACCATAGACTCATAGTACTTCAATTCCTGTCTCTAAAACTAACTTAATTGTACTCCTTCAGTTCACAGATCTCTGAAAGTTAAATACTTTAGAAATCGTTTGTTGCTTTAGGAACATAGCAAAGTATACTTTCAAAACAAAACAGAAGTACAAATTTATTTGGGGAGAGGTGATTCTAGGATATGTTTCGTTTATTTTGTAAGACATACTCGATGAGTGTTAACAGCTTTCATTGCTGTTAGAACATATTCTACACCACAGCCTGGGAGAAAGACTCTAACTGGAGCCAGTGGCAAAAGGCACCAGGGGAAACTCAAGGTCGACCCTTAGGGTTTTGGAGCCAAGGATGCAGAGGACCAGAGGCCCACTACACTCCCACTGATAAAGAAATACCAGCAGCGTGTGAAGGAGTTCAAGCCACTTCAGAAGTAGTTGGCACTGAAGTACAGTTCCTTCTGGCACCACAATTGCCAGTGCTGAACTGGATGTTTAGAGGGAAGACTCCATCAACACACCATGCAACACATGCAATGTGGAGTAAGTGGGTTTCACTGATCACTCAGAGGTCTAGGATAGGAAATCCCAACCACCCGGGTATCCTGGAAGTAATCATGGACTGGCCAGAAGGCAAAGATTTTGGAGTACCACCAGGAGAAAAGGTGCTGCGTGCTGAAGAGGTCCCCCCATACAGTGACCTACCAGAAAATGAGAAGCAGCATGTTCTGTTCACTGATGGATCCTGTCATCTTGTAGGAAAACAGCGTAGGTGGAAAGCTGCTTTTGGGAATCCTACACGACGGGTTGCAGAAGCAGCTGAGGGTAAAGGTGAATCAAGTCAGTTTGCAGAAGTAAAGGCCATCCGGCTGGCTTTAGATATTACTGAGTGGGAGAAATGGCCAATACTTTATCTGTACACTGACTCATGGATGGCAGGAAATGCCCTCTGAGGGTGGCTGAAACAACGGAAAGAAAATAACTGGCAGCGCAGAGGCAAGCCCATCTGGGCTGCCTCAGTGTGGTGAGATATTGCTGCCCGATTAGACAAGCTGGTTGTAAAGGTATGCCACATAGATGCCCACATACCCAAGAGTCAGGCCAATGAAGAACACCAAAACAACCAGCAGGTGGATTGGGCTGTGAAGGTAGAAATATCTCAGGTGGACCTGGACTGGCAATGCAAGAGTGAGTTATTCTTAGCTCGATGGGCCCATGAAACAACAGGCCATCAAGGTAGGGATGCAATGTATAAATGGTCTCATGACTGAGGGGTGGACTTAACCATGGACACTATTGTCATCTATGAGTGTGAGACGTGCCACAATTAAACAAGCCAAACAGATAAGACCCCAGTGGTATGGAGGGCACTGGCTGAAATATAAATACTGCGAGGCCTGGCAGATTGACTACATCTCACTGCTGAGAACATGCCAAACCAAGAGCTATGTGCTCACTATAGTGAAAGCCATGACTGGATGGCTAGAAACATATGCTATGCCCCATGGCACTGCTCGTAGCACTATTCTGGGTCTTGAAAAGCAAATCTTGTGGTGCCATGGAACCCCAGAAAGAATCGAGTTGGACAATGGAACCCATTTCCAAAATAGCCTGGTAGACACGTGGGCTAAGGAGCATGGGATAGAATGGATATATTACATCCCTTACCATCCACCAGCTGCTGGTAAAGTTGAGCGATGTAATGTGCTGCTGAAGACCACATTCAAAGCAATGCATGATGGGACGTTTAAAAACTGGGACTAACATCTAGCAAAAGCTACTTGGTTAGTTAATCTAGGGGGTCTGTCAATCGAGCTGGCCCTGCTCAGTTGGAGCTTCTCTATACTGTAGAAGGAGAAAAAGTCTCAGTGGTGCATGTGAGAAATATGTTGGGGAAAACAGCCTGGGTTACTCCTGCCTCGAGCCAAGGCAA
The DNA here is from genome assembly GCA_028020825.1 of Podargus strigoides. Taxonomy (NCBI): domain Eukaryota; kingdom Metazoa; phylum Chordata; class Aves; order Caprimulgiformes; family Podargidae; genus Podargus; species Podargus strigoides. The sequence continues at coordinate 64,354,564 of CM051663.1, read as the reverse complement.
ACCCACTCATGAGATTGCCTTTGCTCAAGGACGCAGGTGCACATGGTGGATAATGTAGGAGGGTGGACAAGTGAAGTGCATACCACAAGGAGATAGGATTCTGGGTGAAAACAGGCAGTAATTTGAACTGTGTGATGTTAACCATCATATGATACTGCCTGTAACGACTTCTCCAGCTTACGAATCAGAACCACCCAGATCAATGAAGAATGAACCCCAGCACCCAGTGACTTCCCCAACACCAGCATCCTCAGCACGAATTGAATATGGACTGTACAAAGCATCCCAGATTAGATCTCCAGACACACATTGCACCGTTTCAGCCCACCCTAAAGGACTATGGTGACATGAACCCACAGCCATGGAAGAAACTGACTGATACTGCTGTTATTCTCATTTCTCAATATTTACAGAAATGTGGGCATGATGTGGATGGTATGGGACAAGGAGTGGAACAGTGCCCTGGTTCCTCAGACACAGACCCATGGGCCAGCCATGCAGGCAGGCCGTGAGTAGCCCTGAGAGATCCAATCATGGCAGCTGACTCACAGGTGTACCACATACCACTTAATCATGCTCATTACAAAAGGTGGGAACTCAGTGAGGGTGGAGTTCCTCATTTTCCTGGGGCTCTTCCTTTGTGATCTTCTGCTCCTGCTGTTGACATCAAGGCCAGGCTGAGTAGAACTTTCTATGCTTTATGTTGATGATTGTATCAGGATTTTTTATTTCATTAAATCTCTTTATACTTCAGTTCATGGGACTTCCTCCTTTTTTTCCTGATTCTCCTTGTCAGCTGGGGAGGGACCGTCAGGTGGTAGAACAACTGCTATGGTTTAGCCCTGGATACTAGCTAAATGTAGATAGGATTTTATGGGTAGACTGTTCATTGGATAAGGAATTGGTTGAATGATCACATCTAGAGGGTAGTGATCAATGGCTCAATGTCCAAAATGAGATTGTTGACAAGTGTTGTCCCTCAGGGGTCTGTTCTGGGACCAATGCTGTTTAATAATTTCATCAATGACATAGAGAGCGAGATCAAGTTCACCATCAGAAAGTCTGCAGATGACACAAAGCTGAGTGGTGCAGTTGACACACCAGAATGGCAGGATGTCATTCAAAGGGAACTAGAGAAGGTGGAGAAGTGGGCTTGTGTGAGCCTCATGAGGTTCAACAAGGCCAAGTGCAACGTCCTGCAATCCTAGGTACCAATATAGGCCGGGGGATGATGTGATTGAGAGCAGCCCTATGGGCACTGATGGATGAAAAGACGGACATGAGCCAACAGTGTTCTCTTGTAGCGCAGAAGGTCAGCTGTATCCTGGGCTGCATCAAAAAAACTGTGACCAGCAGGTCAAGGGAGGTGATTCTACCACTCTTCTCTGCTCTGGCGAGACCTCACTTTGAATATTGTGTCCAGCTCTGGAGCCCTCAACACAAGAAGGATGTTGAACTGTTAGAGCGGATGCAAAGGCGGTCAACAAAAATGATCCAAGGGCTAGAGCACCTCTCCTATGAGGACAGGCTGAGAGACCTGGGGTTGTTGAGTTGGGAGAAGGCTCCCACGGAGACCTTATTGTGGCCTTTCAGTGTCTAGAGGAGGCCTATAGCAAAGACTGTCAATCTTTTTAGCAAGGCCAACAGCAATAGGATGAGGAGTAATGGTTTTAAACTAAAGAGGGGTATATTTAAATCAGATATAAGGAGGAAATATTTTACAATGAGGATAGTGAAGAGCTGGAGAAGGTTCCCAAGAGAAGTAGTGGAGGCCCCATCCACAGAAACATTCAAGACAAGGTTGGATGGGTCTCTGAGCAACCTGATCTGGTTAAAGACGTCCCTGTTTACTGCAGGGGGATTGGACTAGATCACCTTTAAAGGTCCCTTCCAGCCCAAAACATTCTATGATTTTGTAGTACAGGCTTTGCTATAATTAGTTAGGATAATACTGTCTCTTCCAAAACAAAATTTCTAGAAAAATGTGAAATGGTTTTATTCCTATCTGTACAGAATACCCAGTCAGATATTCTGCATTATTCCTGTTATGCTGAAATGATGATTAACATCCTGTATGCCTCTTCTTGACTGGACAGTTGCTGTCTATGAAGATATAAAGCATGATAGATGATATGGATTTTAAGATAGTACAGCATCCTATTAAAGAACAATGGATAAATTTGACAACAAAATATTGAAACCTAAAATTTCCCCTATGTGGAAACATCTGATGTTTTAGCAATATCTTAATTAAAAATTGAACTAAAAGATAAAGCTCTAGTAATGTTCTAATTTAACGGATTTTGAAAGGCATTTTCATTCGAGAAAATTTTAAAACAAATTCAAATGCAATTTTTTTTTTCACCACTCAATTGTATATGTTTATATAATTCACGATATTTTAATAAAAATTTCTAACTCTCGTCAACTGACACCTAAAAGACCTTACTCTCTACTCTCTTACATCCTAGCTCAAAGGGGCAATATTTACTGATGACTCATGGGTTGGAGTCACTTTAGCTGCCTTTTCAGGTAAGAAGTAGGAAAAATAAAAAATTCTGAGTAAGTTGACTGGACAGTCTCACAGACCTTCAAAATTGTATTCTGTCTGAACCTTGGCAGAAAATCAGATCTCACCTAGGATCTGTTTTAAAGGTATAAAGTGCAGAAGGACTTGTTTACTCAAGAAATTTTGAGGGTTTGGGGTTTTTTTGTCACTTACCAGTCCAAACAAATCGCTTCTCTCTTGTTCAGGATTATTATTCACAAATAAAGGTGTGTTTTCTGTGAGCTTCTATGTGTCATGTGAAAAGATCACTAAACCAAACTTACATAAATAGAATAATTGAAATAATCAAAACCTTTTCTGTTTTCCTTTATGTTTGTTATTCACAGATGTCTATTAAGGTAATCAAGAGAACTGAGCTTCAAATGGTTCCTCAAGTAAAGCTGCTTCATAGTTTTCTACCTGGCCTACCTGAATAAAGTGTGATTCATTTGCAGCTTTTTTATGTAAAGGAAAAAATAAATCCATGCAGTACAACAGAAGACACTTGTCTTGCTCAGAGATAATGTTTCAGGAATGAGGGAGATATTATTTTCACCCTTTAGTTTATTATGAAATAAATGGTTCTGGTTACCATGATGCAACATGGAAGTGTGTGTTATTGCTCTCATATCACAGTTTTAGCAATATCTGAAGTAAGTAAGTCAGTTGCTCTTGAGTTTGTACAGAAGTGTCACTATCTTTTTTTAACCTCTCATGAGGAATTCTATAAATTAGGATAATGGAATTCTTTAGTTAATTGACAAAATGTTAAAGAGAATTCAATACGTATTCTTCTATAGCATCTTTAGTAGCCCTGTTTTATTGCAGTTCATCTGCACTGAACATTCTTATTTTCTAGACAACATTCACAGTACCCAGGCATCCCAAACACTCATAGTGGTATGGTTGATTGTGTGTCACTGAGAACTAAAATTCTTTTAAAAAAACACTTAAGCTTAAATATTATTTTGCTGACACCACTGCCCAAAAAGCATTAAAACCCCCACATGGTCATTTATTTGTTGGAAGGTTTTACCAAGATAGGAATAAATGTTACTTTATTATAAATTTTGAACTAGTTGAGAATAACTGGTTTGGGGTAGCACTTTATACAAGGAAAAAGGACAAAGGTTAAGACAAGAGTCTTGATGCAAGTCATATTAGAGAGTGTTTTCTATAAGTAAGGAGATTAAATATATATAGGGCATGTAAGTCCACTGAAACTAAACTCAGTTAATACGGAGACATAAGGGAGAAAAGCACTGACAAACTTAACCCTAATGTGACAAGTGGTTATCTAAACCTGTCCTTTCTGCCTCTTCCCCGAACCCTACACTTGGCTTTTTTAGTTTAGGAATGCTTTTAGTTTCACAGGGAGGAGCATTAGGTCTGTTATTAGTGCCTTTCCCCACTTGCTCTGCCTTAGCATTCACTTTCACAGTACTGCATCACAGCTTTAGTCTGCAGGATCAAGGCATCCAGGAAAACCCTGGAGCTGTATTAGCAGCAAGGAACACTGCAGAAGGCACAGAGAAAATGAAGCTAGTGTAATCAAAGAGAGCACAGGGAGATTAAACTTTCTCTCCATTTTACCCTCATGTCATCCCTGGTAAGTTTGTTTATTAAAAGGACAGGTAGAAAGGAGCACTGTGACTGGCCTGCAAGGTTGAGACTGAGAAAGCTGGGAGCCATGGGAATACAAAGCATGTTAGAGACTAAGATTTGATGTTGAGTATATTACAAAGAAACTGACTGCAGTTTCTGGCTTGCAGGGCCATAGACCATCTCTCCCTAGCTCTCCAGGAGCCCTACTTTCCACTCTTCAGTGGGCAGAGGTCAGATAAGTATCCTCAAAGTATCTTAGAAAAAAATTAATTACATCCATTTTAAACCAGTGAGAAGAAAAAATGTGTTTGAATTGTCACGTGGTACTCCAAACATTTGCTGCTAGTAAGCGACGAAAGACTGGGAATTGCAAGATGCATAAATGATTCATCAGAATGTCTTACTGCTTCATAAAAATTAAGAGAACATCAACTTTGCCAATGCACAGCACAGAGGAACAAATGAGAAGTAGTCTTAATATATTGCCTGCTCTTTCATAGAAATGTCAGAGTTTGAGGTCTACTTAAGAATAGTCCCACAAAATTTTAAATTGCATACTGACTCAGAGTATTAGCTCTGTAGGTAATCTATTTCACAGATGAGCTATGAAATATACAAAGTCCAGCTGAGAGTGACCAATGACTTCAGGACACTCATTACAGTATTTGTTAGATTTAGATGTATTAGACTTTTTTTAAAATTGAGGGACTTTTTACAAGAGCATATAGTGATAGGTTGAAGAGTAATGGCTTTAAACTGGAAGAGGGTAGATTTAGAATAGATCTTAAGAAGAAATTCTTTACTGTGAGTGTAGTGAGGCACTGGAACAGGTTGCCCAAGGAAGTTGTGGCTGCTCCCTCCCTGGAAGTGTTTAAGGCCAACTTAGACGGGGCTTTGAGCAACCTGGTCTGGTGGGAGGTGTCCCTGTCCATGGCAGGGGGGTTGGAATGAGATGATATTTAAGGTCCCTTCCAACCCAAACCATTATAGAATTCTATGATTCTGTGATTTAGATTTAGATTAGATCCCTAAACTGGAATCTTGCTTCCCACTTTCCTCTTACTAACACTTTTTGGTTGGAGGTAATATTACTAAATGTGCAGTATGACAGCAAGAGAATCAATGGAAATTTAACTTCCAGGGATCAGTGAAAGAAGTAGAATTCTACTTATGGAAGTCATCAGACAGGTAATGCTAGTGGTAAAGTTTTATGCCTTTTACTCTACAAGGCCAACATGAGATGTAAAATTAAGAAGAATAAGGAGGTGGTAGTGAAGAGTAAGCTCCTGTGTTTTAAGAAGAAAATAAGTGTCTAGGACAATCCTGTCCTTATTTAATGTAAGCTTCAACAACTGATATGGGAATGGACTTTTCCTGATCTTGTTTCCCTGTCTCAGTGCAGAAGCTTAATATTGACAGAACCTACACATAAAGCACCTGACCCAGGTCTATAGGTGTTCTTTACATACAAACTAATCAAACAAAAAACCTAATTCTGGCCTTTATTTCTAACAATCATTTTTTTTAATGGAAATGTAATAGCAGTATTAAGTGGAAATTATGTGGAAATTATGGGGTTCGGTATTAAATGCTTCCTGAGAAATAATAAGGAAAATTCATCATATCCAAGATCCTGAAATAAGTAAGTGATCATGAGAATGATTCACAGATTTGAAATTCAGAATCTATTCTCCCTCTCCTCTCCTTTTTTTTTTTTTTTTTTTACTTTAGGGAAATAACTGTAACAATTCTTTTCTATAAATACGTCCTCACCCAATGAGGGTATTCATACATTACTTAATAGCCCTTTTGTATTTATGCAGCCAATCAATGACTGTTTAAGGGAGGCTTATATTGAGATACCCGAAATGGACAGCTTATTATAACTTACTATTCAGACCTTCATAGAAAGATCTGTCAAGGGTAGTTGTCTCTAATTTTTCTTTTAGAACACATTTGTGAAACAAGTTTAAAAAGAAATGGAGGGAAAGACAAATATATCTTTACAATGCTCTGATAGTCTCATAGGTCAGTCAGGCAAATGATTATTTCTAAATAGTTTAAAGATTTAAAAAATTCTTTTCTCTGCTCAGACCAGTAATTACTATCTATTCTCACTTGCTGCATGACAGGCATAGATTTTTAGAAATATCAAAGGGAATGTGCCAAGCTGGAAAAAAATTAAATTTTCTATCTTCTACAGAATCCCCAATCTGGAAGCAATGACATCAAAACTTGTGAGATGTTAAAAGGGATTCACTACGAGAAGAACAGTATGTGTTGTAGATAGTAACTGAAGATCCAGTTGCCTAGAATTACTTCTAACAATACTTAGAATGAAAGCCAGAAGTACTGGCTCTGTCTAGTGTGTCAGAAGTCCTCAGAAGTTTTGTGCAGTTCAACTATTTTTGCAGGCCATCAGCTACACTGTGAGTTTCTAATGATCTGCCAAACAATTAATGCAAATGTAAATGAAGTGGAAGTAGAACAAAGAGCTAGAAAAAATTGTTTTGCACCCACATAGGAATAATGTGACAACAAGAAAATCACATTTAGGGTGTATTGGTCTACAGAAATATTTACAAAATTATCAGTTGGCTAATGATTAAACTTTGAGACTTAGGGGCCAGCCTTGGTTACTTTCTCTTGAAGAGAAAGTTGACTTGCAAATATATTTTGGTCATTTATCTTCTTTTTTTTTTCTGGGCTTAACATGATTCAGTTATCCAACTGGCAGATCTGGTTCAGCATCAAAGCAGAGGTAATGAATGATTTTTCTGATATCCCTACTGTTCACCATCTGCTTGTTTTGCCATCCTAGAAGAAAAATCTTCCTAGTAACTGTAAAAGCTGGTGGATTTAATTATAAGATAAAGGATTTCATACGGAAAATTGAATACTTCAGGGAAAAAAAATTAAAATGGCCCCTTTGGAAGCAATTTCCTAGAACTGGCTTCCTGAAGCTTCCCATAGGAATTTTCAGTAAAGACAATAAATAAATCCACACCCTCTCAATTTTATTTAATTATTTATTCATTTTTTAATGAATTTGACAACTTTATCTTATGGCTTTCTAGATATCTGAGGTTCTTTATCTTAATGTTTCATCAATATCCAAAATAAAAATCATTGAAATTATTACACATTCTTATTATATCTAAGGATTTTATTGTTTCTTCTCATTTTCTCAGTTTTCAAGTACAGTGTTTTTATATGCATTCTACCTCTTTGTGCATGAATTCTGTTAATATAAGACAACTGAAAATGCTAATGGCAATAAAAATTCCAGATGAACTAATGAACAGATTAGAATACTTGTTACCTGAAAAGTTGATCACAAAATTAGAATTATTTTAAATTGGAAATTATTTTTCTTATGATGTTATGTCTCCACCATTTCTTCCTCTTTTATTGTAATATGTTCAGTTAGAATGAGAAATGAAATTTTCCAAATGTTTTAGTACAGTAATTCCTATGTATTGACTAGACTTAGAGATGATTCATTTAAAATTTTGGGCCGAATTCTGTACCTTTTAATTTCAGGGATAGTAAAAAACACTTGATAAAAATTGTTTGATATTCCTCCAGTTATGTCCATGACATTTAAATTTATCTTTTTAAATCCCAGCCTGTAATGAATATTTTAATTTCCTCAGGTTTCAGAATATTTAATTATTCTCAATATAGGCTGACATATCAACTAGCTTCTCAAACTTTTTTTTTTCAGAATGACAGCTTCTTTATTCTACATAAGCAATAAGTAAATATAATTGATAACCTGATTCGACTTCATGCTCTGATGTGCAATAAAAGGGATTCTTGCTCAACCATCAATTTAGATCATCAATTCACTCAGTTGTGTTACCTGCCAGACTGAATGTGCTTTAGTGATTGATGGCTGAAATGGTTCCTGATACATTCGTGTCCTGGGTTACAATATATTCTATTACCATGAGCCGTTGAAACCTGGCGCCGGCGTTCCTTGCCTCCCCCCTCGGGACTATTCTTCTGTTAATGCGCCCATCAGTGCCTTACACCATGACTCACCATCCCTTGTGAGATGCTCCGGCCAGGGGGGGAGGGAGCCAAGCATTCCCACCGGGGATATAATTTGGCGGTTTGGAACAGCACGAGCAGCCTTACCCGCTGGGGATCCCAGAGGACAAGGACTACACCACCACTGGATTTTCGGAGGAGGACCAGTTTTCTTTTTCTACAAGATCACCGCTTCAACGGGATCATTTCAAAGAGAACTGCAGCTGCCACCGAAATCGGATTGCTCAGACTTTTTTTCTACAAGACCACCGTTTCATCAGGACCATTTCAAAGAGAACTGCAGCTGCCACTGGATCGGACTGGTACCAGCACCCTGCCCGGCAGGGTGCCAGGTTGTATCCCTGACTCTGTCAGGCCTTTAACCAGTTCCTCTGTATTGTTGTTTTGTTGTATGTATATTAGTAAAAACTGTTATTCCCATTTCCTCATATCTTTGCCTGAAAGCCCCTTAATTTCAATTTTATAATAATTCGGAGGGAAGGGGGTTGTATTTTTCTGTTCCAAGGGGGGCTCCTGCCTTCCTTAGCAGACACCTGTCTTTCAAACCAAGACAATTCACAAGAACTCGTTCATTCTTAATGTTTGTTTCTCTATTATCTTGGTAAATGAGTAAATCAGGAAAAAACTTGGTCAAAAAACCTAATGTTTTTATACATATATATACAAACCTGAGGTGTATATATGCTTATATACATGTGTATAAACCTGAGATTTTATGTCATTACAGAGTCACATTATTTTAAGTTAAACTAATATTAGACAAAGACGGGCTGTAAGTAACCTAAGATGCTTAGAGTCATAATTTTATGCTGTGGCTTGATATAAAAACATGAAAAAATTTGATCAAAACTGCCGCTGTGATGCTTGGCTGGTGGTAAAGCTGTTGCTTTTCCCTAAGAATTCCAGGCTCAGGAACTCCTGGTGGTGCTCAGCACCTCGCATACAGCTTCCTCTCACCCGTGTGATGGAAGCACGTGGCCAAGCCCACACAGAGCTTGCTAGCTCTGGTGATATCAGAAGTAAAGAGTCCAGAGGAGGCCCTGCTAGGTATCCAATGTTTATTTCTGACCAGGTCCCATGCCAGGCCAGGTAGCAAGAGGGTGGGCCCCATCCGCCGGGTTCTTTATCAAGGAACACAGACAGGGGAGGGACCACAGCTGAGGGCCAATGTAGTGTGACCCAAGGTTAGAGTAACTGGCTGGCTGCTGGCCAACCAGGGCGACCCTCCTCACACAGGTCACAAGACCAGGTGAGGAGGTTCCTGGCTTGTGGGGGGTGTCAGATCTCTCAATTCACCCACCACTGAGCTGCTGGGCTTCCTGGCCCCCCTGGCATCCCAGCTGGTGGCTCGGGGACTATAACACAAAACCAATTTCTTTTTTTTAAGAAAAAGTTTTCTTAGACTTATTAAGAGTTCCTTAAAGATATTTTATTTAAAAATGCCACTCATTATTAATATAAACTTAATTAGAAAGAGCAAATATGTACTCTAGTGCACTAGGTCGAATATATCTCTGCTCCACAGAACTGGCAGTGTAAATAAACAAAAAATGGGAAGCAAAGCAGATATAGAGAATTAGAATGGCTTATATGAGGTGAGATAATTAATCGGATTCAGAAAGAGTAAAAGAAACTGTGTACTTACTTCCAGTCCAGTTCTGACTGGTAGACCACATGGCTTCCAGAAGTTAAATTCACTTATCTTTCTTTCTGACAACATTTATTACATATCATAGAACCATAGAATGGTTGGGTTGGAAGGGACCTCAAAGATCATCTAGTTCCAACCCTCCTGCCATGGCAGAGACACCTCCCAGTAGATCAGGTTGCTCAAGGCTCCACCTAACCTGACCTTGAACACTTCCAGGGATGGAGCATCCACAGCTTCCTTGGGCAACCTGTTCCAGTGTCTCACCACCCGCAGGGTAAAGAACTTCTTCCTTATATCTAGTCTAAATCTATCCTCTCTCAGCTTCCACCCATTGCGCCTCATCCTATCACTACAGACCCTTGTAAAAAGTCCCTCTGCAGCTTTCTCATAGGCCCCCTTCAGGTACTAGAAGGCCACTATGAGGTCTCCCCAGAGCCTTCTCCTCTCCAGGCTGAACAAGCCTAACTCTTTCAGGCTGTCCTCATAGGAAAGGTGTTCCTGCCCTCTGACCATCTTGGTAGCCCCCTCCTCTGGACTTGCTCCAACAGCTCCACATCTCTCTTGTTTTGGGGGCTCCAGAGCTGGACACAGGAATCCTAGTGGTGTCTCAGGAGGGCAGAGTAGAGGGTCAGAATCCCCTCCCTTGACCTCCTGGTCACACATCTTTTGATGCATCCCAGATTATGGTTGGCTTTCTGGGCTGCAGGCACACACTGTTGGCTCATATTGGTCTTATCGTCCACCAACACGCCCAAGTCCTTCTCCCCAGGACCTTTCTCAGTCCACTCATTGCTCAGCCTGGATCTGTGCTTGGGATTGCCTTAACCCAGGTGCAGGACCTTACACTTGGCTTTGTTAAACTTCATGCGATTGGTCTGGGCCCACCTGTCCAGCCTGTCAAGGTCCATCTGAACGGCATCCCTTCCCTCCAGTGTGTCTACCACACCACACAGCTTGGTGTCGTCGGCAAACTAGCTGAGGGTGCACTCAATGCCACTGTCCATGTCAAAGACAAAGATTTTAAATAGCACCGGTCCCGGTACCAAAGTACCAGCAAACTGCTTTAGATATGATTTACATCTTCACCTAGCATCAAGAAAATCCTCACCTCTGGAAGTATGCTGTATTAGCATGCTTATTGCAGAGAAATGAAAAGACTATGCCCCAAAGTTTCTTCTTCTTCTTGTCCATTTTATTATGCAAGGAATAAATAAGGAAAAAGGAGAGACAATTTAAAAACAACAACAACACAGTATCACAGCTGTTTTATTGCTCTCCCTGAAACAGTATTTGACCCTTAGATAAGAACTTGGAATAGACTCTGTAAAGGGTACATTTGTCTATAAGTAAAAAATTAGTATGTTTGAATTCTGTATAGCTAAAACAATCAAGCTAGCAGTAAAGGACAGGCAATCAAACAATGATCTTATAACACAGATACACATCATTCTGTTGACTCACTAACATAACATTCACATATCTGCACTATTTCCATGTCTTAACACAATTCAGAAAAAAAATGCTGAGTATCTTGACATTCTGAGTGTCTTCACACTCAGATATCAAGCTACACCTCTAAGAACTCAACTGTATTTAAATAATACATAAGTAAAATACAGGTAAGCAGAAAAACTTGTTAAGAAATAAAGAAAACAAGGTTCAGACTGATATAAATCATTCTTGTCAGCATTTGCTGAGTAGTTTGCAAAGTCAGCAAACAGTTGTAACTACATAACCTTTCTTCTGTAAGGGAAACTGAGAGGTAAATCTTGTTCAGTTGAGATTTTAATTCACTGAAGGTCAGTTTTTGAATGAATGCACAATGTTTTCATGCTTTATGTAGTTTTGGAAGTCAAAGAAGACATTCGTCAGAGGTTTCCATACATCTGTCTCCTCATGCAGGTAAATGGGGTAAATGCAGTAGTGCTGGGTCATAGCTGGAAACCAGATTGCAGCTGAAACCAGAATCCTCCTCCTAGCCCTAACATTTATCGAAGTTGTTTGTATGTATTTATTTCTTTTTCCATTCTTTCAAAAAAAATACAAAAAAATATTCTGCCCATGTTTGGAACTATAGGGTTAAAGAAGCGTTATTTTTATTTTTTTTCCTTTTTGTAGTAATGTTCTAGGAATACTGCAGAGAAAATTCTCCGCTGCTTTATAGGACTTCTTTATGGCATTGCTCACTCACTGCTTCATGTAAAGGTGTTAACATTCCTTTCACCTGGAAAGTAAAGGATTTAAATTGAGCTTAACAGTTCTAGAACCCAAAGAACTGGTCTCAACATTGTTCTGTCAAGTATAAAAAGTAATTTTAGCTATTTCTTGTCTCTGCTTTGGAGGAAGGATCACCTAAAAAACCCTGTGTCTTTTTTTTTTTCCTCCCCACCAAGAAAAGCTTAGACATGTAGCAACTAATTGTTCAGAACTAAGAATGCACAGAAATATCTGAATTGTAGAGATGCATTGGTTCTAATATCCATTTGTACTCTTTTGTACCAATACATTCTGCCGCATCATTTTATATTGTTTATTTCAGATTGGCCCTGCTCAATATACAAATAATTTGTATGTTCCATAACTGAGTATGAACCTAATTCTTCCTGTAGATTTTTATAGAAACCAAGAAACCTAACTTAGAGCTTAGGATTCCATTAGAGTGGGAATTACTAAAGACGATGGCAGCAATTATCTACTGGTTATTACCCACTGTGTTGTTTTTCACTAGTGACTTTAACTTCTAAAGAAAGGAAGTCCTCCACAGTGTGCAAGAAGCAATTTTTCCTTCTAGAGAAAAGTTGATGCATCATCATTGGAGTTTCTAGGTAGAGATTTTCTATGGCTAATGAACACACTGGAGGTGTGATATGCTTCTACTGAGAATCAGAAAAGATGAAAAAGCTTACCTGGTTTAAAGCCATTTATTCACAGGGTGCAATAGAATCAAAGAATCATAGAATAGTACAATAGTTTTGATTGGAAAAGACCTTTAAGATCATCAAGTCCAACCTAAACACAACAGTGCCAAGTCCATGGCTAAACCACGTCCCTGAGTGCCACATCTACACATCTTTTAAATACCTCCAGGGATGGTCACTCAACCACTTCCCTGAGCAGCCTGTTCCAATGATTGACAATCCTTTTGTTGAAAAATTTTTTACTAATTTCCAGTCTAAACCTCCCCTGCTGTGACTTGTCGTTTCCTCTTGTTCTATCACTTGTTACCTAGGAAAAGAGATAGACCCTCACCTTGCAACAATCTCCTTTCAGGTAGTTGCAGAGAGCAATGAGGTCTTCTCTGAGACTCCTGTTATCCAAACTAAACAACCCCAGCTCCATCAACCACTCCCCATAAGATTTTTGCTTCAGACCCTCACCAGCTGCTTTGCTCTTCTTTAGACATGCTCCAGCACTTCAGTGTCCTTGCAGCGAGGGGCCCAAAACTGAACACAGTATTTGTGGTGCAGCCTCAACAGTGCTGAGTACAGGAGGACAATCACCTCCCTAGTCCTGCTGGCCACACTATTTCTGATACAAGCCAGGATGCTGTTGGCCTTCTTGACCACCTGGGCACACTGCTGGCTCGTGTTCATTTGGCTGTCAACCAGCACCCCCAGGTAATTTTTTGCTGGGCAGCTTTCCAGCCACTCTTCCCCAAGCCTGTAGTGTTGCATGGGGTTGTTGTAACTGAAGTGCAGGAGCTGACACTTGGCCTGGTGGAACCTCATATGATTGGCCTCAGTTCAATCAGGCCTCCAGCCTGTCTGAATTCCTCTGAAGAGCCTTCCTATCCTCAAGCCAATCAACACATCTGCCTGACTTGGTATCATCTGAAAACTTACTGAAGATGCACTCAATCCCCTCATCCAGATCATTGATCAAGATATTAAACAGAACTAGCCCCAGTACTAAGACCTGGGGAACACCACTTATGTCCAGCCTCCAACTGGATTTAACTCCATTCACCACAACTCTTTGGGCTTGGAGAGCCATTCAGTTTTTTACCCAGCGAAGCATATGCTCATCCAAGCCATGAGCCACCAGCTTCTCTAGGAGAATGGTGTGGGAAATGGTGTCAAAGGCTTTCCTAAATTCTAGGTTGACAACATCCATAGCCTTTCTCTCTTTTGCTAAGCAAGTCACCTTGTCATAGAAGGAGATCAAGTTAATAAAGCAGGACTTGCCTTTCATAAACCCATGCTGACTGGGCCTCATCACCTGGTTGTCCTCTATGTGCTCAGTGGTGGCACTCAAGATTATCTGCCCTATAGGCTTCCTGAGCTCAGACTGGCAGGCCTTTAGTTTCCTGGATCCTCCTTCCATCCCTTCTTATTGGGTGTCACATTTACTAACCTCCAGTTACTGAAAGCTCCTCGGTTAGCCAGGACTGCTGATTAATGATGGAAAGTGGCTTGGTGAACTCTTCTGCCAGCTCCTTCAGCACCCTTGGGTAAATTCCATCCAGCCTCATGACTTTGTCATGAATGCACCTGCAAAATGTTTTATAAAGCCCAGCAGAAAGTATGAAAATCTTTTTAATCTAATCTATATTTCAAAGAATCACAGAATCACAGAATGGTAGGGGTTGGAAGAGACCTCCAAAGATCATCTAGTCCAACGTCCATGCTAGAGCAGGATCCTAGAGCAGATCACGCAGGAATATGTCCAGATGGGTTTTAAGTGTCTCCACGGATGGAGATTCCACAGCCACTCTGGGCAGCCTGTTCCAGTGCTCTGTCACCCTCACAGTAAAGAAGTGTTTCCTTATGTTAAGACTGAACCTCCTGTGTTTCAGTTTGTGCCCATTGCCCCTTGTCCTGTCACTGGATACCACCAAGAAGAGTCTGGACCCATCTTTCTGACTCCTGCCCTTTAGAAGTTTATAAGCATTAATGAGATCCCCCTCAGCCTCCTCTTCTCCAAGCTAAACAGACCCAGTTCCCTCAGCCTCTCCTCAGATGGGAGATGCTCCAATCCCTTTATCATCTTAGTGGCCCTGCGCTGGACTCTTTCCAGTAGCTTCATGTCCCTCTTGAACTGAGGAGCCCAGAACTGGACACAGGACTCCAGATGAGGCCTCAGCAGGGCAGAGTAGAGGGGGAGGAGAACCTCCCTCGACCTGCTGGCCGCACTCCTCTTAATGCACCCCAGGATACCATTGGCCTTCTTGGCCACAAGAGCACATTGCTGGCTCATGGTCAGCCTGTTGGCTACCAGGACTCCCAGATCCTTTTTCCCAGAGCTGCTCTCCAGCAGCTCAGCCTCCAGCCTGTACAGATCCATAGGGTTGTTCTTCCCCAGATGCAGGACTCTACTCTTGTTCTCATTGAATTTCATTGTTTCTCCCTGCCCAGCTCTCCAGCCTGTCCAGGTCACGCTGGATGGGAGCACAGCCCTCTGACATATCAACCACTCCTCCCAGCTTTGTATCATCAGCAAACTTGCTGAGGATACACTCTGTCCCTTCGTCCAGGTTGTTAATGTGAGAGGTAACTTGTATTTTCGCAGTGTTGTGAGAATCATATTTTTGTAGAACCAAGAAAAACACCAAGGCCTTGTACATCCAGGTGCCAGATAATGTAGAAGGATGTGAGAACCGACTGATGTTTTTGTGTGGCACTACAGAACAAAAAACTAAGGCCTTGTACAGAGATACCAAACTAGAAACGAGCCTAGTATAAAGACTGTCTTGATCAGTACATTCTGGTACCACATAGCGTAGAAGGACAAGACCTATGCATAACAACCTGTTTTTGAGAATGTTGTGTCTTACAGGGATCAGGAGATAGGGTGTACCTTAGAAAATATTGCCATCCAGACTGAACAGATTCCACAACTATGCATAAACGGCCGGCTGGTAAAAGAAAGACCTATTATGGAAACAGGAAAAACCTCTTATGGAAACTTATTTTAATAGAATGCGTCGGATAGGCTGTGAGCCTGGAATATCCAACCAGTGGAGAAACAGGAGAGAATAACCCACGTCGGGATAAAATACTATATAAATTCTTTCTTTCCTTTGCAAGCGTGCGCATCTCTACTTTGGCCAGGGTGTGGCGCGCCCACGATTGCACTCGTGAATAAACAGAGCTGCTTCACCCTGATCCTTGCCTGAGCAAACTTTTTTGGCCTAAAACTTCGTTTCTCACATTAATGAATATATTGAATAGAACCGGATCCAATACCGACCCCTAGGGGACACCACCAGTCACAGGCCTCCAACTAGACTCTGCTCCACTGACCACCATTCTCTGGCTCTGTCCTCCAGCCAGTTCCAAATCCACTTCATTGCCCAGTCATCCAGTCCACATTTAAGTTTGGTTGTGACGATGCCATGGGAGACAGTGTCAAAAGCCTTGCTGAAGTCAAGGTAGACCATGTCGACTGCCTTCCCCTCATCAATCCATCTAGTTATGTCCACAGAAAAGGCTCTCAGTTTGGTCAAGCATGACTTCCCCTTGGTGAACCCATGTTTACTATTACTGATAACCCTGTTCTCCTCAACATTCTTTGAGATGGCGCCAAGAACAAGCTGTTCCATCACCTTTCCAGGGATGGAGGTGAAGCTGACAGGCCTGTAGTTACCTGGGTCTTCCTTCTTGTCCTTTTTATAGATCGGAGTGACGCTGGCCTTCCTCCGGTCCTCAGGCACCTTTCCTGTCCTCCAGGACTTTTCAAAGATGATGGAGAGTGGTCTAGCAATGACTTCGGCCAGCTCCCTCAGCACTCACAGATGTATCCCATAAGGGCCCATGGATTTGCGGGTGTCCAGTTCACCTAGCTTTTGCCTAACCCAATCATCTTCAACCAGGGCACAGTCTTTCTCTCTTCTGACTTCTTCTGTGGTCTTGAAGGTCTGGGACTCCTGAGGGCTGGCATTAGCAGTAAAGACCCAGGCAAAGAAGGCAATCAGTAATTCTGCCTTCACCGTCACCTATTCGCTGTCACCAGGGCACCCACTTCATCCAGCAGAGGGCCTACATTTCCCCCAGTCTTCCTTTTGCCTCCAATATATTTGAAGAGTCCTTTTTTGCTATCCTTGACCTCCCTTGCTAGGTTTTATTCTAAGGAGGCCTTAGCTTTCCTTATTGCATCTCTACATTCTCTGACCACATCCTTGTATTCTTCCTAAGCTGTCAAGCCCCTTCTTCTATGTTATGTAAATTTTCTTCTTCCATATGAGTTTGTTTTGTAGCCCTCTGCTCAACCATGCACGTCTCCTGGCTCCCTTACATGCTTTCTTACTCTTTGGGATGCTACAATCCTGAGCTTGGAGGAAATGAGGCTTGAGTATCAACCACCTCTCTTGGGCCTCCCTATCATCCAGTACCCTGTCCCATGGGATTTCTCCAAGGAGTTTCTTGAAGAGGCCAAAGTTAGCCCTCCTGAAGTCTAGGGTTATGATGCTGCTTGTTGCTCTGTGCCTACTGCACATGATCTTGAACTCCACCATCTCATGGTCACGACAGCCAAGGCTGCCCCATACCTACACATCCTTGACCAGTCCCTCCTTGTTTATCAATACAAGGTCCAGCAATGCTCCTCTCCTTGCTGGTTCCTCCACCACCTGTATCAGCACGTTATCATCAATGCACTGCAGGAACCTCCTGGACTGTGCATGCCTGGCTGTGTAGCCTATCCAGAAAATGTCAGGGTGGTTGAAGTCCCCCATGAGTATCAGAGCCTGTGATTTTGTGGCCACTTCCAGTTGTCTGTAGAAGGCCTAGTCAACTTCCTCATCCTGATCTGGTGGTCTGTAATAGACAGCTCCAATAGCATCTCCCATGTTAGCCTTCCCCTTAATTTTTACCTGCAAACTCTCAGCTCACTCATTAGCCACCCCTGGGAAAAGCTAATTACAGAATTGCTCCTTCACATAAAGAGCAACTCCAACTCCACACTTTGTTAGCCTGTCTTTCATGAAAAGCACATAGCCATTCATGACAGCATTCCAGTCATGTGAACTATCCCACCACATCTCCTTAATAACAATCAAATCATAGCCCTTTGACTGCATGCAGATCTCTTGTTCTTCTTGTTTATTCCCTATGCTACACGTGTTGGTGTAAAGGCATTTAAAAGATAGAGTTTATGTCCTGGTTCCCCAGGCACAGACTCATGGGCCAGTCATGCAGGTAAGCCATGAGTAGCCCTGAGTCAGCTGAAAGTTCCAATCAGGTCAGCTGACTCACAGGTGTATCCCATACCACCTCATCATGCTCATTATAAAAGGAGGGAGCTCAGTGAGGGTGGAGTTCCTCCTCCTTTCCCTCAGTTTCCTTGTTGGTGGTGCTCTGTTCCTGCCATCAGCATTGAGAACTAGGCTGAGCAGACCCTTTGTGCTTTGTCTTGATTTTTGTTTCTGTTCTGTTATTCTATTAAATCTGTCTATACTTCAACTCATGGACCTTTTTCTTTTTTTTTCCCCCAATTCTCCTTCACATCTGGGGAGGGAGTCTTGGGTTATATACTAACTGCTACGGTTTAGCCCTGTGTACTGGCTAACCATAGACAGTTGAGCTCACAGCTATCACCCTAGAAGGTGCAGGAAGACCAGGCTCATCCTCAGCGAGCCTGGTTTTACTCCCCTGCCCTTTGAACCTAGTTTAAAGCCTTCTCAATGAGCCCTGCCAACTCATGGGCCAAATACCTTTTCCCCCTTGAAGACAGGTGATCCCCATCTGTCACCAACAAGCTTCATGTTGTGTAAACCACCCCATGATTGAAAAAACACAAATTCCATCAATGGCACCAGCCTCTGAGCCACATGTTGATCACGTGGGTTTTCCAGTTCTTTTCAGTATTCTTTCCTGCTACTAAAGGGATTGGTGAAAAAATTACCTGTGCTCCATCTCCTTTAACCAATCACCCCAGTGTTATGAAGTCTCCTTTGATCATCCCTGGACTTCTCTCCATAACTTCATCACTGCCAGCCTGAACAACCAGCAGTGGGTAGTAATCTGAGGGCCATACCAGATCTGAGAGTTTTCTGGCAGTGTCTTTTACCCGAGACTCAGGGAGGCAGCAGACTTTCCTGTGGGATGGGTCCAGTCAGCATTTTACATTTGTATATCACTGATCATAGTGTCACTTGAGAATTGTGTTTGGTGTAACTGTGCATATAGACAGTATCTGCCTGTTAGTTCGTGTAATTTCATGAGAAGTGTTAGAAGTTCAATGATAAATGCTTCTAATCAGATAGTAAATACATCAAAACATGGGAAAGAATAAGGTGATTTTTGAAATGAGCCTTTCTAATATGGATTTACTACATGGACATACATAAATGGAACCTTTTACATGCCTCAGTGGCAGAATAATCAAGAAAAGACATGAAAATAGGGTGACATAAAAACCCTACTTTCTTCTCTGTCATAATTTCTTTTTCATTGCTTCATTTACTCTAGACTTTTAAAAAGTATTCTGTATCAATTTTGTCTAGACAGAAAAGCATTGTCATCAGCCCCAGAGGTGTATTTGCATCTTATTCCTTTTCAGGGATAAATTACATACTGCACATTTAAATGTTTTCATATGGAAATTACAGATTTGCTTTCCCCACTTCTCCCTAAGCAATTCTCACATATTAGATTGTATTTATTTTAATGCAGAACAACAACAACAAAAAATTATATTGGAAAACTTTGAAGAGGGACCAAATATTGTCAAGACTTGTGATGCTCCCAGAGTAGTATATTATCAAACAGTGGAAAACAAGTAACTCCAACAAAGTTAACATTATGAAACGTTCAAGGAGCATTTATGCAACATGTATTTATATAGTCCTCTTATGTCAACTATTTAAATAATTTGAAGTGTACATTCCTAGTTTGATGAGAGAAAGCCTACAAAGAATTATAGAGTCAGAAGCATTTGCAGTATGAAGAAATTAGGAGGTGATCAAAGTCATATAATCGATATCAAAATGAGGTGAAATAGATCATTACAGCTGAATGGATGTACTCACAGTTATCACTTGATATGAATACTATGGGAGAAACAAATATCATATTCTTGATATGATAGACAACAGGATAGCTGAATTCCCTTCACTTCTTGGTCCAGCTGCTGTATACTTCATTTGCAGGATAGAATTTCCTGTTTATAGTGTTTAAAAATTCCTATCACTAAATGAAATAAAAATTTTTACAGTGAAACAGCTCATTCACTACTTTATTGCCTCTGATCTGAGAAAATAGTATTCCCATTGGAGAAGACTTTTCTCTTGCATTCCTTTTCTAACGCTGCCATGATTGATCAGAGATAATAAAAAAGTATTTACTGTATTATATGCTCTCCATTAAGCTGGAACTTTCCTCTTTGGAAAGTATTGAGCATCATTGAGTTCAACTGCAATCCAATGGCACCTGTAATTTTTTAAACCATCTTTGTTACCTACTTGGGAAAGTGCATTCCTTGTTGTCTGCTTTTTATGTAACACTTGCACACAAGCTTTGAATTTTATTCTGAGAATTGATTTTTTTATACATACCAAAACAATTTATATTCCTGAGATAACACAGAAGTACTTCTACTGCTGTATTTTTTTCAGCAAAGCAAAGCTAACAAATGTGAAATTTTCTCTCCACACTCAAGATATCAAGGAAAGGCAGTTACATCTGAAAAATTGCTCTAATACATCTGAAAATATAAAAATCAATAAGCTATAAAAGCTAAAAATCTTCTTCAATTTTGCTCAGTGTAGGTGACCAGGGCACTGAGAACAGTTCAAGGTTGCAAAAAAAAAAAAAAAGTTATTATGATGATCTTTTGAGGTCCCTTCCAGTCCCTAACATTCTGTGATTCTGTGATTCTGTGTGTGATTATACATACAAATGTGCCTGGTGAAGAATCAAAGAAACCCCTATGCAAGTCTGAATCTACACTTCAGAAACAGAAGTGAGTGAGCAATGGCCTTCAAGTTCTTGCTCATTTGATTAAGGACTTGAAAGTACGCTTGAGAGATTCTGCAGCCACAGCTGTGGTTCATGTCATCTTTGTATGAATATGAGATAAATCCTTTAAGACTTATTTCTAGTTGTTTTCTTTGTGTCTTTGGGAGTGGAAATTCCATTTCTTATTTTCAATATATTTGGAAATTAAGGGCATAAATCTGATTGACCAGAGGGATTCTTGGGAGTTGAAATTTTACTTTATGGATGCATTTATTTCCAAAAGGCAAGTACAATCATTTGCAAGTTGTCTGCATTTTGAAAACTGAAATGAGAAAAAAAAAAATGAAAGCAAGAAACATACAAAACCAGTAAAATGTAAATCCTTTGCCTTCTTTCATCTCCCTGCACACAGACACAAACACACTCCCAGCTCAAGGGTACAGCTGTTTCATATCCTACTGGCCCCTTCTCAAGAAGGAACCAGTGCTGCTGCTGGACTAACTTCACAGTCTGGGAGTTGTAAGTATAGATCAAGAAACTTTTTCTAAGTGCTTTTCCTTTTTTTTTAAATTTAAAAATAAATAAACAAATAAATAAATTTTTTAAAATAATAATTACTACATATATAAGACATATAAAACAGAAGGTTGTGAAATAGAACATTTTTACTGATAACCACCGTTGAGCTTTAGCCTCTTATAATAAGATTCATATGTTGTGGTAGAGGTGACTACGCAAATATAAAGGGACTAATAATAAGTCATTGGTGTGTAGCTTGGTGTCTGAACCTTACTGCTCTAATTTCCTGTGGTAGTCATGGAACTGCTCCAGTGTGTTCCATCTGCAGCCTTCCCAAGAAATCTTGCATCATGTGGGAATCATCCAATAAATTCTTCCTCTGCATTTCATCTTTCTCGGACTTCTGCATCTCTAAATTGAATTAAGAATGAGGAAGCAGGGACACTATCTTGCATTTAAATATTGATTTCTATTACTTGCAAGTATTACCCTATGGATTTTTAGGACAAATTCCTCCAAAATTTCCAAAGATTTACTACTTGAGATTTCTTAAGTGAATATTCATATGACAGAAAACAAATTAATCATTGCCATTCTAAGTAAACTCATCTTGGTCAGAACACCCAACCATTTTCATCAATCATTGTTTGCAACCTGGAGTTGAGGAGTTATTTTCAGGTATGCTTTCTGCTACTTATTATACCCTGAGAAAACACAGTCCTGCTGTTCCTTCTCATACTTGTTCAATCAAAATTCCCACTTGACTTTCAAATTAGAGAAAAATCTCTGCTAAAACCTTGTGTTCCAAAGAATCATGGACAGCTAATGTAGGAAACTCTTAATGCATGGAGGGAAATCAGACTGTCACATCTTTCTGGAATTAAGGTAAAATGTACACAGATATGCATTTGACAAGGCTTGGCCTGAATGACAATACTGACAAGACTTCCTTTGATTTCCTGAGTTAAAGATTTAGAGAGCTGGAATGAACGTCAGTGAAAGACGGCATAAACATATCACTTTGTCATGAACTGCCATCAGATTCAGAAACACAGAATTTGAACAAAGACCAAAGGTCCCAACATTGTACTGGACTTTGAATAATTCAATAGATATAAGGAATTGTATCAGTATATTTAAGAACTAGACAATTCAAGCAACCTCAAACATTTATGAAAAGCACTAAATGATATTTAGAAGGAAAAAATAATCAAAGACAGAAATAAAATGAAACATGAGGTGAATAGGGGAAAAAGAATAAAATAAAACACTGATGTGCCAAAGGAACAATCTCATTACACTATTAACACCAGATTATTTAATTAAGGACAATGCTAGCAAAGGAAAAACACAATACGATCTAAGCATCAATTTAAACTAGATATAAGAAATAATTTTTTTACAATGAGGGTGGTGAAACACTGGAACAGGTTGTCCAGAAAGGTGCTAGATGCTTCGTCCCTGGAAACTTTCAAGGTCAGATTGGATGGGGCTCTGAGCAACCTGATCTAGTTGAAGATGTCCCTGCTTATTACAGGGCTGTTGGACTAGATGACCTTTAATCTGCCAAAAACATGTGGTTCTCCCGAAGAAAAATAGCTAATGGACCTGCAGAACTGTTCTGCCTGCTTCTTGTAGCACCTCTTAGTATTCCCAGCAATGAGCGATAGAAAACAGGAACTCAGTTATGAAGCAAATTGCTGATCATAATTTCTGTAGATAAACAGGATCTGGGGGTCTTTTAGAACTCTTCTAGACTATAAGCATAGTGTTTTTCCCTAACCTTCAAAGGAAAGAAGAAAGGGAAGGGACTAAGACAGTATAATTTTTTTCTACGCAAAACTAATTTAGTCCAGGATTATTTTTGACAATGTGTCTATGGAATATTTAATGAATAAAAATACAAATTGTAATTTCAAAATATTTAGTTCAGAAGATGTTTTAATAATCTTACATATACATTCAACAATGGAAAACCGTTTTACAAATTCAGACCACAAAGATAGGGGCTGCTGAAGCAGTGTACTTTATAGATATATTATGTATGAATAGCCTGTTTACCTTCTCTTTTTTTACTTAATGTTCAATGTTTAAATTGAAATTTCATAACTGATTTTAAGATTTAAAAATTCTTTTCTGAATATAGGACTATATTGATTTCTTTAACTGTAAGTTAAATGCCTTCTTACTTTTTAAAATTTGCCCTAACTATACCTGTCTATTGCCATTTTCTAAACACTCCAGTATCTACAAAAGCATTGTCAGTATGTGGTGCCTGTCTTACAATTTTATCACCTCCTTTCAATTTAATGGTTTTCAGCTCTATTTTCAGTCAACTTTTCCGTACAGTCCTGAGAGTAAATGTCAAATAAAGGTCAAACTTAAAAGAAGGGCCAAGAAATAGGCACAAATACGATTAGACTACATCATTAACAAATGAGTAAACAATGTAATACAGATCCAGTCCTTTTTCCTGAATGTCCATGCATTTTACAGTGGATGTGGGAATATATTATATATATATATATAATATATATTCTGGCAAGATTTGTAAAAGCAGATCACAGGATCCAGCTAAGCAATGATTCATTCCTAGACCTGGATTCAAAAGTATATATATGCTGTCAGTAAATGTCTTTGACAAACCTAAAATAACAGAGCTATGTAATATTAATGCCTACACTATACCCTGTAAAATATGCTGCAGGGTGCTAGAATTCTTGATTATTATGATAAAGTTTCTTAAAACAAATTACACACACACACACTCACACAGGTTAATGTATGACTTAGATTTTCTCCTTTGTAAATTGCAATGAATTATTAGCATTAAATGACCTTTAAACTTCACAAAATCCAATTACAGTGAATTACTCACTCTTCTCCTTCATTGGCATCTACCAGCAAACAAACTGTGAACCTCAGAAAATCTATCCTGAGAGGCAGGGGGAGGAACTGGGTCACAGCCCACTATGATCCTGGAGGACTCAAAGAGTCTCACTTAGGATTGTTATTTATAGGATCATGAGACGATTCACTTTCATCGATATTTTTTTTTTAATTTTGGCCACAAATTGTGTTAAGTGATTCTAGTATCTCAGCAACTGTACAGTTCCACTACTTTCCAGATTGTACACTACAGGTACCTACCAGACTGGGCGAATATCCAGGCAGTAGGAGTTTCAGGTACAGTATGGAGGCAGCATGAGTCTCAAGTCTGGCCAGGGAGTGCCTGATCATCCCAACTCACCACACTTGTAACCAAAACAAGAACACAATGTTTATCCTGAGATGTGGCCCACGGAAGGGTTGCACCGCCACAGCAGTACACCTTAGGTAGTTTGTTCACAGTGGCCCTCTTTGAAAAGAAACACAGCCATGCATAAATAAGTGCCTATACAAAACATAGTCTCATTTAACCATCAAGAAGTTTTGGAATTTACTATAAAATCAGTGTTAAGTTTTAGCATTCCTGTCAGATTTTAGTTCCAATGTTAAGATCATACTTGTGTAAGTTCCTTTGCAATTTCTGGTGGATAACGCATTTGGTTAGATTCAAGAATATTCTAATACTTTTTTTTTTTTTTTTTAATACGGGGAAACAATCTATTACACAAGCAGCCTCATTATCGGCTAGGCAATTACTTTTTCAGAAGGAGCTATGTGGTAAAGATAAAGATATAAGCAATTAGAACATGCTGTTGCTCTCCACAGATAAATTCTGGACTTAGCAGGAGCTCTTGGTATCCATGGAGATAGGAGACTTTATATATAAAGTAAGATAAATGTCTTAACCCAGACTCTGAAAATAATTCTTATCTCTATGGATTTTTTCTGTCTTGATGTAATGGCAACACAGTGGTTTTGAAACACTCTTTAGAGTTGGTTATGAAAACCAATCTGCTTTAATAAAAATCATGTTAGGAAATGCATACAATGCAATTCAAAATAATCAAAAAGCCAGTACAGAATTTTTATTTTCTTCATTAATGGCATTCTTGTTTCTAGAATTTCTAACAAAAGACACGTGTACCACACTATGATGTATTAAGTTTAAATTACCATGAAGCAAACATTTGCTTATCTGCTTAATCAAGTCAGAAGGTTTCTGACTGTGGTCTGAAGCAATGAGAAAGATAAATACTCTCTATATATTTGATTTTTACTTTGGTTATATTTACTGAGCTTGCAAACTGAATTGAAGGTATACAATTTAAGTTGGCTATTTTTCTTTAATCAGAAAAAAACCTAAAAATCTGAAGAACTGAAATACCTCCAAGATCTTCTCTTCCTTCAAACAATTTGCATATTTAATTCTCGTGAGTATAATGGGATGAGTAATAGCTGTCCATGAAAAGCAAGAAAATTTTTTGACAAATAAAGAGAAAATATCTTCACAGCCCATAGTAACAACTACAGAGCCAATAGAAAAAATATTTGATTGGAATCATTAATTATATGCATAAAGAGAGATGAGTTGCTAACAGTTAATTAGCCACAAAGGGAAATTAAAACTAATTTCCAAACTGACACTTACTATCTGGCGACCTTTTATTAAACAAAACAAATTTTGATTTGTCGTAGCTGGTACTTCAGACTTCAATAAGAATGATCAGACACATAAATTGGGTTAAAAGCTGACAATCACAGAGGTCAGCACTATATCAGCAACATCTAAATCAATTCCAATTTTTGTTAACAATTAGCAGTTAAACTAAATCATAGTGATGCATTCCATGGACCGTGGAAATGTGATTTCTCTTTGTCATTGATTTGTCCTTCATGATAATGAACAATTTTATAGAGCTGCAGCAAACAGTTTGGGAGAGTTAAGAAAGCCAGATGAACAATTAAAACTTCCCAAAACTTCTGTGCTTATTATGTTCATCTCTGAGCCAGAATGTACTTATTAGATCATAACAGAGAGTAAGATTCGAAAGAAAAAAACGTAGAAGTATAATGTTGGAAAATACACTTTTTAAGAAGGAACAGATTGAAAGAGCTCAGAGTAAGTCTGCAATGGAGTAAAGAGTTAAGATGGGGTGATCACATGGTGTAACAAAATATATTGAAAATAACACATCTATGGTACATTTTAGAAATCTTTCAGAAGCCAAGAATGGAGTAATGTGGGGTCACAATAATATGTAGCCCAAATTCCAGAACATCATCATAATAAAGGCAGGGAGGGGGTGGGTGTGGAGAATTGAACCTGACCTGTACCGTTGCTTTAGTTAAATTGCAAGTAAAATCATGCCAGATGTGACAAGATGGAAAATTCTCCAGAAGCTTTGAAGAAGAGAACAAGCCAGGTAAATTTATAACCAGGCATATTTATGGTACATTTTGCTTTTTTTTTTCCCCTCTAATTATTTTGTTCTTGTTGTGTTGTGTTTTTCTTAACAAGACTGAAGGATGCATTGGGAAAATAATCCTCATATAACCACGGATTAATGGGATTTTTTATTACATTAAAAAAAACCTATCAGAAATATAAATATACAAAAAGGTAAATACCTTATTTTAATCAAGGACAGAGATCTACAGTACTGTAAAACTATAACTTGTAAAGTTCACAAATATTTTGGCTAATGAAGGAGGTATATTTACTTTTTTGGCCACATGGAGGTCGGGTGGATGATCTTGAATAAATCAATATCATTTAAATTCAGTATCTCAGTACTGTCATCTGGGATACACATCTTAACATCTGTTAATAAATATTGAAAAAATAAATGAATGAATGAATGAATGAATGAATGAATGAATGAATGAATGAATGAATGAACGATTCCATGGACTTACTACAACTGTTTCATATCTTGCTTGGGTAAAAAAGCATACAGATTTTAATCATAAGAGTAAAAAGAATGCTCTCATGAATAATTATATGTAAAATACTTATATGTATATATATTTGTATATTCATATGTATTTGGTGATGTATATGTGGATATATGTACAAGGAATTAAAATTAGTCTATTTGCCAAAAAGATCATGAACAGTTACCAGAAATTTGTGTTTTTACCATACATGTAGAATGTGTGTACCCGGACCTCACAAATGGTGTCCACAATATTCATGAACGGTTCTCATAAAGGTCATAGAATCACAGAATCAGAATGTATTGGTTCAGAAGGGACCCTCAAGTGTCATCTAGTCCAACTCCCCTGCAGTGAGCAGGGACATCTTTACCAGACCAGGTTGCTCAGAGCCCCATCAAGCCCGACCTTGAACATCTCCAGGGATGGGGCCTCCAACACCTCCCTGGGCAACCTGTTCCAGTGATCTACCACCCTCATATTGAAAAACTTCTGCCTTACTTCTAACCTAAATCTACCCTTTTCTAGTTTAAAGCCATTCCCCCTTGTCCTGTTGCTACATGCCCTTGTGAACAGTCCCTCCTCTTTTTTCTTATAGGCACCTTTCAGGTATTGGAAGGTCGTTAAAAGGTTTCCCTGGAGCCTTCTGTTCTCCAGGCTGAACAACCCCACCTCTCTCAACCTGTCTTCATAGGAGAGGTGCTCCATCCCTCTCATCAGTTTTGTGGCCCTCCTCTGGACGTGATCCAACAGGTCCACATCCTTCTTATGTTGAGGACTCCAAAACTGGATGCAGTACTCCAGGTGAGGTCTCACCAGAGCAGAGTAGAGGGGCAGAATCACCTCTCTTGATCTGCTGGCCACACTTCTTTTGATGCAGCCCAGGATGCAATTGGTCTCCTGGGCTGCAGCTGCGCCTTGGTGGCTCATGTCCAGCTTTTCATCCACTACTACCCCCAAGTCCTTTTCCTCAGGGCTGCTTTCCAGCACATCATCTCCTTGCCTGTACTGATAACGAGGATTGCCCCAACCCAGGAGCAGGACCCTGCACTTGGTCTTATTGAACCTCATAAGGTTCACCTGGGCCCACTTCCCCAGCTTGTCCAGGTGCCTCTGGATGTCATCCCATCCCTCTGGCATGTTGACTGCAACACCCAGCTTGGTATCGTCAGCAAACTTGCTGAGGATGCACTCAACCCCACTGTCAATATCATTAATGAAGATATTAAATAGCACTGGTCCCAGTACAGACCCCTGAGGGACACCACTTGTCACCATCTTCCATCTGGACATTGAGCCATTCACTACTACCCTCAGGATGCAACCATCCAGCCAATTCTTTATCCACTGAACAGTCCACCCATCAAATCCATATGTCTCCAACTTAGAGAGAAGGATGTTGTGGGGGACTATGCCAAAGGCCTTGCAGAAGCCCAGACAGATGACCTCCGTAGCTCTTCCCTTGTCTACTGATGCAGTTACTCCATTGTAGAAAGTCACTAGGTTGGTCAGGCAGGACTTGCCCATAGTAAAGCCATGCTGGCTGTCCTGAATAACCTCCCTGTCTTCCATATGCTTCAGCATAGCTTCTAGGAGGATCTGTTCCATGATCTTCCCACGCACAGATATGGGGCTGACAGGTCGGTAGTTCCCAAGGTCCTCCTTTCTACCCTTTTTAAAAATGGGTATAATGTTTGCTTTCTTCCAGTCACTAAGGACTTCACCTGACTGCCATGATTTTTCAAATATCATGGAGAGTGGCTTAGCAACTATATCAGCCAATTCCTTCAGGACTCTGGGATGCATCCCATCAGGTCCCATGGACTTGTTTATGTTCAGGTTCCTCATATGGTCACGAACCTTATCTTCACATACAGTGGGAGGGACTTTGTCTCCCTCATCCCCATCTTGTGGGCCATCAACTTGAGAGCTGTGAGGAGAGAGTTTGCCAGTGAAACCTGAGGCAAAAAAGTTGTTGACAACGTCAGCCTTCTCCTCATCTGTTGTTACTGGATCACGATTGCTGCTCATCAGGGGGGCACACTTTCTTTAGCCTTCCTTTTCTCGTTTATATACCTGTAAAAGCCCTTCTTGTTTTTCTTGGCATCCTTTGGCAACTTCAGCTCCAGCTGCACCTTGGCTTTCCTGACCTTGTCCCTACACAACCGGGCAATGTCCCTGTACTCTTCCCAAGATACCTGTCCCTGCTTCCACTGCCTGTGGAGTTCCATCTTGCCTTTTAGTTTGACCAGCAGGTCTCGACTCAGCCATGCTGATCTCTTGCCTTCTTTGCCCGATTTCTTACACCTGGGGATCAAGAGCTCTTGTGCTTTGTGGAAAGCCTCCTTAGAGATCTGCCAGCTCTGTTCTGCTCCCTTCTCCCTGAGGGCAGTTTCCCAGGGAGTTCTATTGCCTAACTCTTTGAAGATCTGGAAGTTGGATTTCCTGAAATTCAGGCTCCTGACTGTGCTTCTCATGTGACTCATAAACCTTAGGATGGTGAACTGCACCAATGCATGATCACTACAGCCCAGGCTGCCTCCAATCTTGACATCCCTGATGACCTCACTTGCACTGGTGACCACCAGGTCCAATATTGCTCTCCCTCGAGTAGGGCCGTCTATTTGTTGTGTTAGGAAATTGTCACCAAGGCACTCCAGGAGTCTCTTGGATTGCCTACAGCTTGCTGTGCTACTTCTCCAACAGATGTCAGGGTGGTTGAAATCCTCCAGCAAGATGAGATGCTGTGAGCTCGACGCCTCCTGGAGCTGGAGTAGGAAGGCTTATCAATGGGCTCCCCTTGATCAGGCAGCCTGTAGTAGACACCAACCACAAGGCTCTCTGTGTTGTTTTGATCTCTAATTCCTACACATAAGCTTTCCACCTGCTCATGGCTATTCTTTAAGGAGAACTCTTCACACTCTATCCAGTTCTTAACATAGAGGGCAACACCTCCACCCCTCCTTCTTCTCATGTCCCTTCTGAACAGCTTGTAGCCATCGACAGCCACACTCCAGCCATGGGATTCATCCCACCAAGTTTCAATAATGGCCACTACATCGTAGCTTTCTAGTAGCACAGTAGCTTCCAACTCCTCCTGCTTGTCGCACATGCTGCGTACATTGCTGTAGAGGCACTTCAGCTGGGCTGGCAGCCATGTCACCTTCTTAGATAGACCCCTTTTTATTCCCCCAAGGTGTTTCTTGGAAGCTACCCTGTTGGTTCCTATTACCTCAGGAGGCTCTGGCTTGTCTCTGTAAGACTTTGCCTGTGCTGCAGTGCCCACTGCATGCCTTAGGGCAACAGACTGAAGGCCCTTACTATCACTACATCCCTCCAGCCCTGGTGTGTTATCCTGTCACTTACAACAGACAATCCCATTACCCCCCTCCCCCCTGACATCTATTTTAAAGCCCTGTCAGTCAGCTCCACCATCTCTTGGGCAAAGACCTGCTTCCCCCTTCAAGAGAGGTATGTCCCATTCGATGCCAGTGTACCTGGTGCCATGTAGGTCATCCCAGTATCAAAAAACCCAAAATTGCGCTGGTGACACCAGCCATGTAGCCATGTGTTTACAGATTGTATCCTCCTTTTCCTTCTAATGTCACTGCTTGCAACTGGAAGGAGAGAAGGAAAAACAACCTGCCTGCACCCCCAATTCTGTCACTAACCATCCCAGGGCCCTGAAG
Organism: Podargus strigoides; assembly: GCA_028020825.1. Taxonomy (NCBI): domain Eukaryota; kingdom Metazoa; phylum Chordata; class Aves; order Caprimulgiformes; family Podargidae; genus Podargus; species Podargus strigoides. The sequence continues at coordinate 64,323,778 of CM051663.1, read as the reverse complement.
TCTCTCCTGATCACTTTCAGACTACAACTTGCAGCTTCCTCACCACCTGCCTGAAAAATCAGTAGTGGGTAGTAATCTGTGGATTTTACCAAGCTAGGAAGTTTCTTAGTGACGTCCTTGACCCAGGCTCCAGGTAGACAGCAGACTTCCCTATGAAGGGGGTCTGGTCTGCATATTGGACCCTCTGCACCCCTCAGGAGGAAGTCACCCACAACAATGACCCATCTATTTTTCTTTTTGGGGTCAATTTTGATAGTAGGTCGTGGGTGAGTTGGCCTTAGTGGCACTTCCGGCTTTTGAGAGCTGTGTTCCTTGCTATCAGCTTGTTTCTCCTGCAGGGCCTCATATCTGTTCCTCAAGGGTACTGAAGGCAGTGTGGTACTTAAGGGAATAGCCTGCCCCATTTGTTTCGTTGGGCAGGGACCTGTTCCCATTTTCTGTGCTCCTGTAAGTTAGCACAGGAAGGCTGGGAAGCTTGGTGAGAGGGTATGGAATCCTCTGCTTCACTAAGGTTTACTTCCTGTGCTGTTTTTGTGGAGAGTAGGTTGTGGTAACGTTCATCTAATTCCCTCTTGCTCTGCCTGATACTCCTCAATCTACTCAACTCTTCCCTGAGTTCTATTACTTCCTCTTGCAGCTGTCCCACATGACAGAGCAAGTCATCAACCTGCTCACATCAGACACAGCCATAGTCAGAGCTGCCCCCTGCTAGCAGTGCAAGGCTGTGGCATTCCCAGCAGCCTGTGACCTGGATAGCTGCCTCCTGTTGTGAGAGCAAGCTCTGAGTACCCACATCCATTTTGGTGGGTGCTGGGAGCATGATCTTCCTCCACTGCTTGGACACCATTACTCCTATACCGAGCTGGCATCCCTTCATGTCCCTGTCCTGGCTGTTGTTCGCTCCTTGGCACCTCCCAGTGTGCCCTTCTCACGTGAAGTGCCCTGCGCAAACTGCCGTGCCCTGCCTCACTGCCCCGCCCCACTGGGCTCTCCAGGGGTGTTTAAAAATCTCCTGCGTGGCTCCTGGCCATGCCTCTCCCGCACCTGATTGGCTGTCGCGGACTTCCTGAAGCTGCTGGGGGGCTCCCTGGGCTCAGGAATCCTCTGTGCAGCGCGATCAGTGCAATGTATGCTTATGACTTGGAGTCTTCAGACAAAATGCGGTGTGATAGCGCCAAATGTAAAGTTATATACTGACAGATAACTTAGAAAAGTTAGAGAAAGCAGGCACAGGAATAAGAAGAAGAAGCAACAAGCTAGAGGTGTAAGGCATAATTTCTTAACGTTTGCTCCCCTCAGTACATATACAAATTCCCTCCTGTCAATGGAACAGCGAATGCCACTAGTATTCTAGGAAGGACTCGTCTGTACTGCCTGCCCAGGACTGGCCACCTGTAACACCACAGTGAGCCACTGAGCCAGAAACAGGATCTCCAGGCCCACTCATGGGGATGATTGATGCCCTGGGGAGATTGTCTGAAACTCATGGTATCCTGAAAGCTTACCTACAGAGCATACTATTTAGACCTGTTTCAGAATGAGCTTGAAGGAATTCTCAGAATGAAACCAGTGAACAGACTTCTGCAAGTTCGATTTTGAATACTACTTGGATGTTGCTGTTGCATATCCGTGTTTCTGCAGATAGATCAAATCTTAAGGTTTCTGTAAGTCTTATACAGTAAAGTGCAAGAATACTGGGACTGTAGAATGAATCTTAAAGTGTCCTTTCCCAAGTTTATAACTTTTATTTTTAAATTCAGTCATAGTTGGAAGTAAAATTTATATTACCTAGTAATCCATGCAAGTTGTGTTTAGGAAAAGCTCTTAGCACAAAAATCACCATTTATTTCAAATAGTTTTGAACAAAATTGCAAGGAAAAAATGCAAGTACAAAAAGTTCATGTTAGCTGTCTATTACATAATCTACAAAACATAATGTATTTTGAGGTGGATATAGAAACAGATAGAAGAATATTTAGTACTTTGTATTGCAGAAATTAAATTTCTGGTAATTTACATTCATCTTTTGTAAGCAGATTCTTCCTTTCAATGAGGCAAAGTGCTAGAAAAAAAGGAAGTTAATTGATATTTGTAAGAAGCATTGTTATTCTTAGCATAGTCCTTAACTGAGTACAACTAAATAGCATACTTATATATTGTAATACAGATTTCTGTAAAAATGTGTTTTTTTAAAGTTGTCCACGCCCAATGTTCATTACTATTAATAAACTGGCTGGTTTTTTTATGTTTATGCATTTATTTTACAGAATGATAGGACAGAGTGCATAGTTTTGACTAATGTAACATTTCATTTTTTTAAAAAAAGAAACCATACATTAATTATGATGTTTCAATAAAGCTTCCAGAAACATTAGTGAGGGTTTGTTTTTTTTTCTTTTGCACTTTCATAATAAAAAAATATTTCTAAAATTCGTTCTGTTTGTTTCCTTTAAAATTCTTAGGTACCAACTAATGCTAGTGTTTGAGCTTGTGGATTCATTTTGAACTTGTGGGTTCAATTTCACCCTCTATGATTTTTTTTGTCCACTTTAGTTTATCATAGTGGTAAACTTACACATAGAACTACCTTAAGTATCCAACTATATGAGATGGTAAACCATAAGAATGCAGTCTTAGCCTTCACTTAGAGACAGAAACATTAGATACCACTGCTAATATGGTTGAGGCTAAGACTATAATTCTTTTAGATGTCACAGTGTGTGTGTGTGTGTCTATGTGCATAACCTGGTGCACAGAAAAGTGTTCCAAAGACTGACATGTACCTCTTAATTGTACCCCACATCAGGCACAGTACAAAGTGAAAAAAATCATAGGATGAAACACTGAGAGACATTTTGTTTCAGAGAGCTACCAGGCATCTGTGCGCAGCTATGAAAAGTAAAAATGTACTTACACCTTCCATTCTTTTGGGGAAAATATGTAGTATGTGGGTTTTTGCCTCAAATAAAGGTGTATCTGAAAATGAGTCTATGAAGTGCTGGGGTCTGAACCCCCAGCCCTGAATTAAGGTTGACATATGGGTGGTTCCCACAGTCCTGCAAAAGGAGTGAATAAGTTTGCCTTTTGGCTTTCCTCCAGGGTGCGGCCGGCCTTGCAGGGAGAGCCCTTGGGTAAACAAGCCCCAGGTGCCCCACATTTTGGTAACGAGTGCCAGGTGTCCTGCTTTGGGCATAAAAGCTGGGACCACTTGCAGGAAGAGTCGGAGTGTCTGTTTGTGAAGTGCATGCACTCCACAGAGTTTCCTGTTGGGGAAGGACCTCCTGGCTCCTCATGCAACTGGATCGCAGTCAGGTCTGGCACGTACAAATGCAGGCTTTGTGGGGAGGCAACATGGGGTTACCTCTATAGTATATGATCACCCTATTGTCTTGGTTGTCTCCCATTTTCTCCATGGGTTACCTTGTATCTTTGTTTGTTCCATCTATTATGGGTCATGCTATGTCGTTGCTGGGGTTGATATCTATTATTTGTGATCTGACTTGTTTGTACCCCCAGCGATCCCCTATATACTGACTCCTTTACGTGAAATAGAATCTACTTACTGGATTGTTTTTCTGCTGCTGGCTGTGTCCTTTGTACTGAGCCTAGTAATTGGCAAAACAGTCTAGTAGATCTGGTGTTATGTTATCTTATTTAATTCATGTTAACAAGCTTGTAAAGATATAACTCTGTAAATTCACAGTCTTATTACAAAATTGCCTAATTGATTGAAATCTCTCTGTGGGATAAAGTTAATGACTTATTGTTCAGAGAAAACCAAATACGTTTAAGCAAGAAATGAAAAGGAAAATTTTCGTTAATTCCTTTCAATTTACACATAGCCAAGTTGTGTTTAAGTTTTAAAGTAATACAACAAAAGAGGAAAACAAAAAGTGTTCTAATCATTTGTGTCTTACTTTTAAAACCAAAACAAAACAATACAAACCCAAACATGATTACATATCTCATTCAGTTATATTTAAGAAAAAATAATAAACTACAGTAGTTCTTTGATCAAAATGCCTAAAGGACTAAGATAGGTACACACGACTTTTAACTAAAATGTTATGTGAAATATTTACAGGGGAAGAATTTATACAGTAATGCTACATATGATGGATTTTATTTCTAGGTTTATGCGCCTACCATTTTTGCATGCTTCTTTGAGATCTCTTCAAAAGATCTTACTATCTACTTTAAAATTCTAATCTCTTAACACAGGTCTTAGACTCAATTTTGGTAATTGTGTAGCTGAACTACAGACACTAAAATATTTTTTTTAAAGTAGTTCTCAGATTCTTCCAGAGGCTGACAATTAAATACAAATAAAAATATAAAAAAAAGGTTTTAATGCTTTTGTCTCCAGATCATCCAAACACAGAGAAGAAGCCTTTCTTCATGGGTTTCTATAGAAAGATTTGGTTGCATTTTCACCTTTAAACTAAATCTCAGGAAGCAAAAGGACACAACTACCATTTAATTATAATCTATCTGTTGCCACTACAATTAAGAGCTCAAATATCTTTTAGAAATTTTTTTTTTTTTTTTTTCTTTAGGATCTTATAATGGATAGTATGTAATCAGCCTGAAGAACAAAAAAACTCCAGCCATGATAACCCTTGGCTGCATGTGCTAATTTCATTATACTAGTACACAGTGACAGTGTGGTTCATGCACTTCAGTAGGTTGTATAGCAAGTAAATGCCATCTATATGACAATGGAAACAGTACAGTACAGTAATTTTGAAATCATTAGTTCCACTTTTGGATGCTATTTTCTGAAGCAGGCAATACATTTTTGCCATGCAAGAAAACAATCTGTATATATACTTACTCCAAAATAGTAAGATTAGTCTAATTGTCTTGACTGATTTCCTGACCATGTCACTTCTCTATGTACGATATAGTCTTTGCTGTTCATAATGGAAAATCACATCCTTTCTTCAATCTGGAAGGCAGAAAATAACTTGCTAGCCTGATGATCTATTCCTATGACAATATTTGAACAGTAATAATCCTTTTCATGACTCATGCATCCTCATTTTCCTTTAAAATGATACTTTTTCCTGTGTAAAATCACAAGTAAGCATGCTTCTTCAATGTCTATCAGCCTGATAGTTTGTTCAGACAGTGGAAGATTAGTTTTCAAATAAGTTATTGAAATCTATATCATTTCCTTCTATCACTTTGTATACAAACCATATAGTCCAAAACAGAATTCTGAAGACTGCTATGTTTCATCTCATGCTTTGTCAAGAGAATTACTAAGATACAGTGGAATTTTTTGTTCCAAGTGACTTTCTTTCAGAAATATAAAACATAAGTGTTAGGTAGGGTTATCTAGCACATTGGATTACAGAGACTTTTTGAAACACCCTAGTTTAGAAAAATAAATATTATTAGCCAGAGTGCTATTCACTTGTATTTGTGTGCACTTTCAATTTCTATTTTCAGTGCCTCTGGACTGAAAAAGATAGCAGAGTATTTTCTTTAAGTAAGTTAAAAATCACTCAACTCTTCTAATCCTGAGTATGTGGTACAACAAAAAACTTCAGACTCTGACCCAAAGAAGAGGTAACCAGAGAAAGGAGCCCTAAATTCTAAAATTTATAGATATTTAAGAACTTCACAATAGTTGCTCACAAATTGAGAGTAACGTATTTTGTGACTTATATGTGTACACATACAACCTTTAATAATCAATTTCAGTAACATCTGGATTTTTCTTTCTTCATATGCTGGTGTCATCTTATTTATTTGAGTAAAAACAATAGTTAATTTAGAAAGTTATCAAAAGGATGAAGTAGAAAAGTAGAATTTAGAGGCAAGAAATATCCATTTCAATTGCAGGATGTTTTCTCCTCATGAATGAACTCATTTTTATCTTGGGAAAAGAGGTAGAAATCATCTTACTTTGATAGAAATTATATATCCCTTTAAATCTATAGGTATTGAAAGATAAATAAGAATCATTATTTATAGTGAGACCTATGAAATTGGAAACTTTATATTATTGCTAATCTAAAAATATGTTTAAACAACAGCACACATCTAAATTCAGAGTAGAAATAAAATTGTGCTCAATATTCAGAGCAAGTATTTAGGTAACAACACCATATTATCACATCATTAATACTAATATTGTGTTGGTATATGAGAATGTTTATTAGACTTTAAAGAACAAGAAAGTATAACACAGGTAAGTTTAAAATTATCATAATTTATTTAGGTGAAAAGATTTCAGGAAAGATTGTGATAAAAAGTCTGCTGTGTAGATCTGGAAGTTAGCTACATACTTATGCATCAGATGTGTCATTAAGAAGAAATCTTAATTTCTTCTTCTGTAACATAATTGAGGACAATAAATATTCTTTTATTATGGAAGAGAGCATATTGCTTACAAAGTAAATGTTACTTCTTATATAAAAGATCAGGTAATCTTGGTTACAAAAACTGACAGATTTACTTTTTGAACATCCCCTAAAGTAAAAAGACAGGATTATCTTCTTTACCTGGAATTAAAAATTAATGGGGTATTACCAATTTCTTAGGTACATAATGATAATTTTTTTCTTCTTTAGATAGTCATGAATGGCTGGTGGTAGAAAACAACATTAGTCCAAAGGTCCTTGAATAGATTTAATTTAAATTGAACAGTTAGATCACCTGCAAACAAAGAAACAAACAAAGAAACAAACAAAACCAACTGTAATTTGTGGGTTTTGTTTCAAAAGGATTTATTTTAACAAATTGAGGAACTAACTAGTCAAACTAATAAATTAGTTGGATTGAAATACAGAGGAATGCAAAACTCTGACTGGAAAATGTAATACAAACAAAACGGAAAATTTATATGGAATGGCTAAACTATTGAGATTAATATCTCACAGAAGATGTTAAGAATAAACAAGTCATGCAAAAGAAGTGAAAGAAAGCAAGCTAAAATTCAAATTTTGGGTTAAAGGGAGATTTGCCAGAAGCAAAACTAAAACCTTAGCAGAGGTAATCTTTTAGCTGATCTTCAACTATAAGAAGAATGAAAGGGAAAAATATTAAAAAAGGAAAAAAAAATATTTCTTAAATAAGGATATTCAAAGTTACCTAGGTAAACTAAATGAATATTTTGTTTCATTTTCAATAGTGACAGTGATGCTGAACAATAGGAGAAAAGTAATGTTTCTAGTGAGAAATAATAAGAACCACCACAAGGTCAGTCAAACTGCAAGAAACTAGTCCATTCAAACTCAAGTGATGAGATTGAAGTGCTGGGGTCTGAACCCCGAGCCCTGAATTAAGGTTGACATATGGATGGTTCCCATGGTTCCCTCCCTTTAAAAGAAGGGGATGAGTTTGCCTTTTGGCTTTCCTCCAAGGTGCGGCCAGCCTTGTAAGGAAAACCCTTGGGTACCCCACATTTGGGTAAATGAGTGCCAGGTGTCCTGCTTTGGGCATAAAAGCTGGGACCACTTGCAGGAAGGGTGGAGTGTCTGTCTGTGAGGTAGATGCACTTTGCAGAGTTTCCCTGTTGGGGAAGGACCTCCTGACTCTCCCTGCAACTGGGCCCAGGTCAGGTTTGGTGCTTGTGAACACGGGCTTTCTGAGAACAACATGTGGCTACCTCTCTCCTATATTATCAGTCTATTGGCTTGGCTGTCTCCCATCTCTACCATGGAAGACGTCATTGCTTTGTTTGTTCCACTGATTGTTGGCTGTGTTGTATCGTTCCTGGGGTCGCTGGGGTTGATGTCTGCTATGTGTAATCTGATTGACTTGTTTGTACCCCCAGTGATCACCCATATACTGACTTTCTTGTGTGCAATAGAATCTGGTCACTGGTTTGTTTTTCTGCTGGCTGCATCCTTTGTGCTAAGCCTAGTAATTGGCAAAACAGAGATGCAACTCCGTATCATAATTCTTTAGGAATCAGCAGATGAATTCAAAAGTTTGTAGTAAAATAGTAAAAAAAATGTAATTTCTTATGGGAAGGCAGGGGTGGAGGAATTACATGACTGACAAATATAAAACAGGTTACACTACTTATTGACTCAGGAAGAAGAAAGAAAGATTCAGATACAACAGGCTCATTATCCTCTCTTAATAGATCTTGCCAGACTACATAAACTAAAAGATAATGTTGGCAAAGGATCAAATAGATATAACATGAGTATTAATAAAATTAGTCTGGGTATTAGATGTAAGTTTTCAGTCATCAGAGCAGTGTACTTGAGGAACAGACTTCCCTCTGGAATAAGGAAGTAAAATTAGTATCCAATTTTAAGATAGAGCTTGATTACTTTATGAATAATATTGCTTAATGTGATAGTGTGTGATGAGAAAAGAACTTAATGTCACTCCAGTGTAATGCACTTAATCTCCAAATGTGATTATATGTGATAAAAATAAATTTCAGTCCCTTCGTCTTAGTATACTATATTTCCAAGCCAAAATTCAAAATTCTCACCAGAAAAGATGTTAAGTTATTCATTAAGTTCATCAGGAAAACAAGCCTTAAAGTGAAAACTGAAAAATATGTTCTATTCTTATGTACTCATATGTGAATGTGACCACCTATCGCTAACACCAAGATCCACACAAAATGTCGAAGAGATGGATAGCTGCAGCAGACATACTGCTGTATTCACTGGTTCTGCTTCAGGCTTTTCTGACATCTATTTTATCAGAAAATAAGTAATTTTTTTCCAAATCTCCTCAGTTCTTCTCTGAATAAGATAGATGATGCTTACAAGAATATACCTGAGTGAAAAAAAAAGCCTATGCTGATTCTTTCCAAGACAAGTAGTTGTGCACTGAACACAGCAAGTGGATTCCGGCACCTCAGGTTTCTCTCAGACCAAAGATTGCAAAACTTCCAGAGTTGCATGTGGCTTTAAATTGGGTACTAAGAAGTCTGTAATGCTGTGTTGGTAACAGGAGATAACACTATATGCGGGTCAGTAAGAAAAAAGATGGAGCAACCTCAGCCTCTGTGACTGCAGAAGTTACTATGATACAGCAGGAGGTTCAGCAGCATGATCTTATGTAACCACCAAGGTTCTCACTCCCAGATGAACTGAAGATTTTCTATTCAGTAAAAAAGGGAGGATGCAAAACTGTCACATTGGTATGATGGAAGTAGCCTTAACCTTTCTACTCCCAGAGTTTTCATGTCTGGAAGACCGAACGGGAAATGTCTGTCAAACGTATGTCAAACTAAATAATTCCTCTTTCCCACTTAAACAATTAATATGACATTCACACAAATAATTGCTATCCATTCCATTCATGTATGACTGCATTGTTTATCGTAAGCTTTAACACGAGTCTCATTAACCCTTAAAGTCTTCTCTGGGTTCTCAAATTTTTACCTTTTTATTTTTTCAAGCATTTTTTTTTTATTTCTGTATTCCCAGCATCACACCTAATTCTATCTTAAGATTTGCAATGAGGTTTTGAAGTTTAACAGTAACTACTGTGTTCTTTTCTGATTTATTTTCTTCTAGTGCTTTGACATCCACAGAGATTCAGTGAAGCTTCTTGTATTCCAACACATTTAGGTTTCTACTGTAAATATTTTGATGGTTTTTCATGTTTTAGTCCTCTATAAGCAAAGTTAATGATTGCTTTTCCAAACAACCAGCCATTTTCGTATGCTCAACTTAAGAAACTGAAGCAAAGCAGCTTGTCTTCCTGAGAGCAGCTCCAAGCAGACTCTTTATAAGAGATTATTTTCAATTACTTGTACTGGAAAACATACTTGTTAAAGCACAGAAACAAATACAAGGAAATGGTGGATTATAGAAGTGTAATGTGAAACAAATTGCAGGAATACGAGGAAAACTAATGTAAGATGAATAAAATAATTTTAACATGAAATTCAATTATTTCTCATTTTTACTTTCTCAAACAGTTTCTTTTCATATATGATATTATTCAAATGTAATGCACTAAGGACTGAGAGCCGAATTTGCTTTTGAAACAAATTAATAGCATTTTGATTCAGTTGCAGTACCTTGATAGAGGCTAAATTGAGTGGCACCTTCCAAAAAAAAAAAAAGTGTAAAGATGCTGTTGACTTTAATAAGAAATTAATTATATGACCCAAAAGAGCTTTTCTGAAGAAATTAGTGAGACACAACTTGATAAAACTGATTTTCTTTACTTAAGAAGAAATGTTTGCAGAAATAGAGAAGCCTATTCATTGCCAAGTGATAAGACAAGAAAAATTATATACTTAACCAACATTGCCATTATTTGTTCATCCTTACTGCTTTTGTTCCTAGCCCAAAATATAACTCCAGTCAAGACAGATGATGTTCTTTCTTGGTTTACAAACTCCATGAAGCCCAAAATTGCAAAATATACTACCAACATCAAACATGCAAGTATAGTTATCTAGATCATGATTTCCATTCAAAAGTGAGGCTTTAGTAATTGATGACTGTGTCTCTTTCTCTGTGTATTTCTGATGAACTCAGAAGGGCTACACATAAGTTGTCATCCACAATAACTATTGAAGAAAACCCTGCAATAAGAGATGATTTTAAGAGAGCGAACTATCAGTTGTTTATGGAACTAGTGGATGGGAACCCCCTGGAAACTGCCCTCAGGAATTAAGGAGCTGAGCAGATCTTGCAGATCTTTAAGTACATAGATGATCTTTAAGGTCCCTTCCAATCCAAACCATTTTACGATTCTATTCTTAGAGTGCAAGAGTTCTTGATTCCCACCTGTAAGAAATCAGGCAAGGAAAGCAGTAGGCCAGCATGGCTGAATAAGGACCTCCTGATCAAAATAAAATGTAAGAAGGAAATTAATCAGCAGATGAACCAGGACTCATATCCTGGGAAGAATATAAGGATGCTGTTCAGATGTTTAGGGATGGGATCAGGAAAGCTAGGACATAGTTGGATTTGGTTGAAATTGATTATGTACATGGAGAATAACAAGAAGGGCTTCTACAGGTACACTGATCAGCAAATGAAGATGAAACAAAGTGTACCCTGCAAAAAATAAGACAGGAGAACAAGTGATAACTAAAATGGAGAAGGAATCATATCCTGGTCTGTATTAAAAGTTGTGGCTAGCAGGGTGAGGGGAGGTGTTTCTCCCTCATTACTCCACTCTCGTGAGACCCTACATGAAGCACTGCATCCAGCTCTGGGGTTGCCAGCAGAAGTAAGAGATGAATCTGTTGTAGTGAGTCCAGAGGACCACAAAATTATCAGAGGGCTGGGACACATTTCCTATGAAGAAAGTCTGAGAGAGTTGGAATTGTTCAGCCTGCAGAAAAGAAAGTTCTGAGGAGATCTTATTACAGATGTTCCATGTATAAGGGGGCCATAAAAGAAAGCTGGAGAAAGACTTTTCACCAAGGTCTGTAGTGACAGGATAAGGTGCAATGGTTTTAAACTTCAAGAAGGTAGATTTACTTTGGGTATAAAGAATGGGTTTTTATGATGAAGCTGATAAGACATTGGAGCTGGTTGCCTGGAAAATCTGAGGGTGTCCCACCATTGGCAGTGTTCAAGGTCAGGTTGAACAGGGCCTTGAGCAATCTGATCTAGTGAAACACATCCCCACCCGTGACAGTGGGTTTGGACTAGATGATCTTTGAATGTCCTTTCCAACCAAATTTATTGAAAATTAAACATAGATCTTGAAGGGTCTAAAGGAAACTTTTATGATCTCATTATAAGCTCTCTATTGTGCCCTGAACAGAAATGAGGATTGGCATTTGCAATGTCCCTTTCCAATTGTTGCAGTAAAAATGGGTGGCTTTCTCTACATGATTTGATTAACTTAATAACATGTATTCATTGCATTAATATTGATATAATTGACAGTTTCTCTGTCCCTGTGACAAATGTCTTGTTACTGCTAGATTTAATATGAAAGCGTTTGATAAAATACTGTTACAATACTGAATATAGTGTATTACTTATTATCTTTATTTCCAAAATCTGTACAGTTCTTGCTCAATTGGTTATAAAAAAGAACTTCAAATAAGTTAACTCTTGACACGAAGTGTCATGAAAAGAAAAATACAGCTATGAATGAAGACTTTTAAGACATTTCAAATGTTTGTTAACTTTTGCCTTGTTTTACTTCAAATGACTTTACCCAACATTTCTGAGGAACATAAGTATAAAGAAGTGTATAGATGTGCATGGTGTCAAGGTGGAAGAAAAGAGGTACTCGCATCTCAGACAGAATCATAAATCTTAGAAAATATTCCTCTAGACCTTTCAAGCTCTGTGTAATTTTCAAGAGATTTGGGTAAACGTTCAAACATTAGGGGGAATGACGTGAGTTTTCCACATCTTTCATATTTTTATTCTTTAAATATTTGAAGGTGCTTCTCTTGTTTTTCTGTTATGTTACCTCATAAACCACAAGGCAGAGTCCTTAAGGAGATCATTTTCACTTCTTTAAAAAAAAAAATCTACTGTAAGGTAATTTTTTTACATCTTCTGCTGTGCAGTGTACTGAAGCAAAAGAGCTGAAAACATTTTAAAACTTCACACTAAAATAAACAGAATGTATACAAAACATTTAGTGTTTTAGTGTAGGACTTCTAATATGCAACTTTCATGCCTCCAGTTTTTGGAAAATGACCAGAAATTAGGATGTCTTTCTCAATAAAGACAATAATTTAGCATGCATCAGAAATGCTAAATTTACACGGATTATGTGTTAAATTTACACACATTCAGTAAAAACTTTGCTTCGTACAAATGCTGTTGACTTTCTTTTTTTTATTCTGCAGACTTAATTACAAATATTGCAAACTAGGGAAATTTGAAAAGAAGCACACAAAAGTTTGTTCTTCCAGTTGTGAAGAATTTTTAAAAGTAAGAATCCCAAGGGAAAGTACAACTATTTAATAATAATAATAAAAAGAATAATAAGAGAATTAATACCTGAGAAGTAAGGCTGAAGTTGGAATTCTTTTTTCTGATAGTAAACCTCAAAAGTTAATCTACCTCTTACATTTAACTATAAGCAGGCATCCCACATCAAGTTCTATTCATTTTCACAGTTAGAATTCTTCAAAAATATCAAACCATGAAAACATAAAGTGAATTCAGATGCTGTTTTATATATATATTGAATGGGCTTAGAGTTTACCTTTGAGTTACCTATCTAAATTTACAACCTTTGAACTAGCAAGTGATTGACTGTCACATTATAATTCCTCTAAAACATCCAGGTTGACTGCTTTTTAGAACATTTTATTAAAAAAGGAAAGGAAAATTGCAGATAAGTAATTTACAAATGAAGAATGCTGGCCTTACTTCTATTTTTATAACCTATCAAGTTCTAAAGAAGGAATCAATGGCAGAAAACATAGTGTGATAGTCCAAATTATAATCTTGCGTATATTTCAGGTGAAAACTATGACATAATCAGGTAATTACAGAAAACTAAAAGCTATTCCTCTATTCCCTATGCAAAATCCTGGAGTTACATTGCATTGATCCCTGTAAAAAGGCTTTTTGTATAAGTAAATTAGCATCAGCTAAAGAAAGATAATGAGTAGAATGTAACTGGTGACTTAAATTTTTATCTATGTTGAGTACACATTAATTTACACCACATCAAGTATAATAGTTAGTTGTCTTTCAACATGAGCTCCAAGGGCACATACCAAATTCATAATACACAGAGGATGTAAACTGACAGAGAGTTAAACTGTAGTATTTCTCTCACTACTGACAATAAAATATATAACCCTGAAATTATTTGAAGATAAAATTCAGAATTACGCTCCTTGCTGGTGATATTGTATGATGAGCTTTTATTATCATTTTCATTCTAAAGCAAAGAAATTGGAATTTTAAGAAAAGCTAGGAGAGAAATTTTAAATTAGAAAAACCCCACTATAGTAGAGAATTAAGCAGGGGAGGGAAGAATGAAGCTGTTGATTAAAATAGATCATGAAAAAAATGCCATATTTTTTATGTTTTTTAAATAAAAAAGCCAAAATAACTGAAAACTTTACTTAGATTCCTCAGCCTTCTGGAAAATCTTGTTATTAAGTGCAGATATTTTCCAGTGCTCTGCTCTAAAGAACTTGCAGCACGTAAGAGAATTGGGGACATATTTTGATTGCAGGGGCTCACTGGGACCAGCATAATTCATGTTTCCTCTGGGAAGGGTGACATATTCAAGAATCATGAGACTTGAATTTCCCAGTAATACTGTAGTCCTGAAGAAAAGATATACCCTTTTTGTACAGCTTTTGTGTTTCTTCATAAGGAAACTCTAAGGTGAATTATCTGTACTTTTTGCATTTAATCTGAGAGAAAATTTAATGAATAGCTATGCAATAGAAAAAGACAAGACTTGACTATGCAGAAATTTCTTCATCTTCAGATGTCTTCAGCTTGAACAACACCCAAACTCCATTTAATTTTCTTTAATGTACTTTTCCCACCACTACAAAAGTTCCCAAAGTTTTCTCTTTTTACTCCTGGTAAAGGGAGCAAAGAGTTTTGATCTATCATCTTTGGAACGGCCTCTGTTTTCAACTGGGAGTTCTGGGTTTTTCTTTGAACTTTGAAGAAATTCATCCAAGCTGCTGCAAGGAATTATGACAATGAGTCCTCTGAAGATATTCTTATTTTTGTATATCCATTTACATTAAATGAAAAATTCTCATCAAAAGAAACAGGCAAAAGTATTTGTCTTTAAATTTTCCTTTATTCTTTCTCTTAAGTATTATTTATCTCTTATAATATTCAATGGTATAAGTCCTTCCAGACTATGTGAGCTCCATTCTTCTCTTAAAGGTTTTCTTACGTTTTTAAAACCCAGATGTGAAGGCATAAGAGCCTTCTAATTCTGCAGTCATTTGGTTCTACTTGTGGATTTAAGCTTGCAGTGGAAATCTAACTTAATGGGCTCCTGTGAAATATAGAGGTAGATGAAGAAAACATGTTAACTCTCTTCCCTGTGCCACAGGGCTTGCCTAGCATTTCTACCTAGCTCATCAATAAGCACGCAAAAATTAAGAATAAAATATTGTGGCTAAACATTTTAGTAATCCAAACCCTTCAAACCGTCACTGAGATTCTTTTGAATTGAAGGATTTTCAAACATAGGGGGAAAGGAAGCTTTCTTAATTTGTGCAGAGAGTTAGCCTACTTAATTACCCTGACTTGACTTTTCACTTATGTTTCTTAATTAAAGTGCTTTCTAATGAACTCTAGCTCAATTTCCCCTATTTGGAATGCAGACTGGGAGATGATAGACATCTAAACCAGGATTCTTTGTCACTTGAAAAATCATAGCTGAATTAATGGCAACAGAAAAAAGAATTTTTTTCTGTATAGTCTTTTATTTGCAGGCTCTCCAGCTATCAACGTGGGAGAACATCAATGGAGTGAACATCTTTTAGTGGGACTAATCATCATCATCATGAACTGCTCGTCAGGAAGGAAGACAAAACACAATTAGGTTGGGTTTACAATCAGGCCAATAATTATTATTCAGATGTCACAGCTGTATGGAAAAGACAAGATTCTGAACTGTGACTTTTTTGTTTGAACGTGGGGTTTTTCCTCTCTTTCTTGCTTTCTTTTTCTTTTAAACATTTATAAAATATGTCAGTCATGATGCGACACAGCTGAATAATTGTCATAGAGTCAAACGCTTGCAGATGGTTAATGAAAACAGAGAATTAAATGAACAGCAGTAAAGAAACTCATGCAAAATTAAAGAACCCTATTGCAAATGTAAAGGGTCATTTGGTTTCATCAAAAATAACATAATCTGAATATGTTATTCTCTGCATGAAAGAGACTATATAAAATTGTTTTGAGAGCTGAAAAATGAACAATCAATGGTGTACTAATGAAATTTGTGAAAAATCATGCACTATTGAAATAAAGAGTAATTGTCACTTAGGGACTACAGTAGAAAGTCTGGTTTTGGCAAAAGAATTTTGTTACTTACTGTTTAAATTGTTGATGTTTAGACATAAAATACGATATAGAAATGAGGATTAAACTAGTCTTTACCTTATCCAAATCAGATTTAATGTTTCAAAATTATTCTTTTGAGAACTTCTTATCAGATACAAGTAACTCAACTTTTCAGTAGATATTACATCCCCAAAGTACAGAATCAATTTCTACATAGACCTGCAAGGTCTTAGAGATACACCATGAGACTAAGCTCTCATCTGTCTGACGATTTTGAGAGATGATGATAAATCTTTTGTAAGGAATAAAGTTATCTTTCTGGTACAAAATTATATATCATGCCACATAGTAGGTATCACTTGGAAGTGGATTTAAGTTGAAGATACTTTAAAATGCATTTCAAATTTTCAGAACATCATATTCTTTGTGAACTCTTATTTGTTTTTGATCTCTTTTCCATCATTTCCCAGTATAGTTTGTAGCTAATATCAATATCTCTGTCCATCATGAAAATGATTTCTGTTAATCTAAGAAAAAATATAATTGCCAATAAATCTCATGAGTGTCAATCATACACCATCAATTGTATTTTTATAACTGAAAACATTTTGAGATGGTCCCATGATTAAGAAAGACAGGATTTTCTTCATGTAATAGATTAAAAAGGAAAATTAAATTAGTCATTTGACACAACCAGACACAGCAGCTGTCTCTGAAAAAAATTTACTAAAGAAAAAAACCACGTGAATAACTACTCTTGGTATGATTTTTTATATTTATCTATCTGGAGAAATTCTAGTGTATCTGATCTTGTGTTAATCATAAAATAATAGCAACTACAAATTTTTATGTTTCCTTCTTGGCATGTGCCTTTGAGAATGCTAGAAGTAGACCTATGATTTCTTGTCTGCTATACTTCCTGTAAAGTCAATGAGATGTTTATTAGACAGAAGCAGAGATGAAAATATTGATCTTATTTTACCATTCTCGTAGTTACAGATCATCTTCTCTTGAATATTTTTATATAACTAAGTTACAATACCTGTCTGATAGTTTAAAGGGAAACTTTCTTTACCTTTCTTATAATGCAAAGAGTTTCAAAAGGAAAAAAACCTATGGAAAGATGAATGTTTCGTTGCAAATACATTGTAAATAAGCATTTTGCCTCTCTGGATTTTACTTAAAGACTTAATGCCATTTCCTATATGGTATTGGTTCAAATATGGAAGCATCTGTATTTTTTTTTTCACCAGATATGTTCACATTACTCAATTTTTAAGTGACAGATATACAGTACCTGCCATGAGAAATCAATCTCTTACAGCAAATAAATGTGGCGGAATAATCCATACAATGCATATAAAAATAGTAGGGTTTTGCTGACCTATTATTCTTTGTGAATATGTTTCTGAATGCTCATTCTAGCTCTATGACTGTCTGAAAATATAATTTGTGATATATTTTCAATCCTTTTAATGGAGCTGGATTTTTAAATAAACTATACTATTTTTCTCTATGCAATTTTACAGTTACTTTTATTTAAAAAATATTTTCTGTGTTCAAATGAAGATTTCAGTTTCATGGAAGAGAATTTAAACTGGCTTTTGTCCAACGTGTTTTACTTCACAGATTGTGGAACTTCATAAGGAAGATACGTTCAGTAGTTTCATATGAATCCTGTACCTCTTTTGCAGCACCTGATGGGTAAGAGGAAAAACTTTTCTTGCTTAAACACTGAACTATCAAATGCTATTCTTAGGCCCTTTAAGTTCTTTATATCCTTCTTTGCTCTTCTGGGAGATGACAGTGTCCCAAGAGGGTAGAAAAGTTCAGAGTCAGGTGACCTGTTTCCACTGGTGATAGTGGTGGGCTGCACTAACAAGGCCAGCTTTGCTCTGGGTTGAGTGAGAAGGTCTTAACCCCATAGCTGAGAGAGAGGAGAAACGTGAATGTGGTGTGAAAACATATAAAGATGAATAACATTTTAAAGCACTCCGGTTGGCAAGAAAGGTAAAGTTTCACAGTACCTAAAACCAGGCAACAACAGAACGGAAATGCTTTTTTTGAGAATTTACCCAAACAATGCAGCTGGCAGCAGGCATGAAACTGTTGATGATGAAAAATCTTACAGGCTGAGAGAAGAACAGGGAGGCTGCTCACCAGCTACCATCACAGGCAAAACAGACTTGACTTTGCAAGATTCATTTAATTTATTGCCAATTAAAAATATAGTAGGATAGTGAGAAACAAAACAAAAACTAAAAACACCTTCCCACCACCCTTCTTCCCAGGCTCAACTCCACTTATGATTCTTCAACCTCTTCACCTCTAAGTGATCATTGAAATAACTGCTTATATTCTCCAGCTTTCTGCTAGACAGGAGGAAGGTGTTACTCAATGAACATCTGAGGCTATATCACCATGATGATTTTCAGATGAGCTGCATTAAGGTTGTGAGCATCTCTATCTGTATTTAAAGACACTGAGATGAACTTTCAGTTTTTCCATTATTTTTCCTGTGAGTGAAATACATTCATCACACAGTCTACGATCTTCACAAACTTCACGTACATCAACAAAAAGAATTCCACTCAACAAAGTTAAAATAACATCATCACAACACAAGAAAAGATGGAGAATTTACACACACTCCATCCTTTGTCCCTTCACCACAATTTTCTCATTTCTGGAAAAACAAAATTCACATTTTAAATGTTTAATGGCATTCAATTTCAAGTTTTCAATATTTTGTAAATCTTCTACATCTTGTGTACTGAACTTCAAATGTACAATACATTAATTGAGAATAAGAGGAGTTATTTTTCAAAAGATTTGTGCTTTTAGATGCCTTTTAAATGGAGCTGAAACATACTCTTACAACACAGGGATCTTTGGGGAATGACAGTGAACTCCCAGAAACTGTAGGAGACATTACAGAGAAAACTTTATTAAAATGTGAACAGTATAAATTGGGAATTAGACTGTTTTCTTATCCTGTTTATTGAAACAGAGCTTTTAATTTGCAACATTGATTTCCAATTACTGTGCTTTACAAAAAGAAAAGAAAACAAAAAACCTGATAAAATTTTCTCAAAATCAATTAAAAATTATAAAGGCAAATTTGGCAGGAGACGTAAAAATTTTAAATGAATACTGAAAATTGTTTATCATCTTTTATCGTTCCGATACTAACAAAATACAAAAATACAATACTTTCCAATAACAGAGACTAAAGAATCATGGAATCATGGAATTGTCAGAGTTGGAAGGGACCTCCAGAGATCATCTAGTCCAACTCCCCTGCTTTAAAGCAGGTTCCCCTAGAGCATATCACTCAGGACTGCATCCTGGTGAGTCTTGAAAATCTGCAGAGAAGGAGACTCCACAACCTCTCTGGGCAGCCTGTGCCAGTGCTCTGACACTCTCACCCAAAAGAAGTTCTTTCTCATATTTAAATGGAACCTCCTATGTTCCAGCTTGTGCCCGTTACCCCTTGTCCTATCACTGGGAACCACCAAAAAGAGCCTGGCTCCATCCTCCCTCAACCCACCCTTTAGGTATTTATAAACATTAATTAGATCACTCCTCAGCCTTCTCTTCTCTAGGCCATAGTCCCAGCTCTCTCAACCTTTCCTCTTAGGGAAGATGCTCCAGTCCCCCACTCATCTTTGTTGCCCTCAGCTGGACTCTCTCCAGTACTTCCCTGTCTCTCTTCAACTGGAGAGCCCAGAACTGAATGCAGTGTTCCAGTTGTGGCCTCACCAGGGTAGAGCACAGGAGGAGAATGACGTCCCTTGACCTACTGACCACACACTGCCCTGTGCAGCCCAGGGTGGCATTGGCCTTCTTGGCAGCAAGGGCACATTGCCGGCTCATGGATAATTTACTGTCTACCAGGACTCCCAGATCCTTCTCCTTGGAACTGCTTTCCAGGAGGCCCCCCCTAACCTATACTGGTGCCTGGAATTCTTCTTCCCCAGAAGAAAGGAAAAGACTCTGAAAGTGTCTTAGTAAAGTAATAGTGTGCCTTTATGACAAAATATTTTACTGATGCAGATAAATGCCACTGGCTATATAACATGTTAGCAGCCACTTTGATTCTATGTGTTTTTCTTAACACTTCTTTTTATAGAGTTACAGATCAGTTCAACTAACTGAAAAAAAAAAAAAAAATGTAGCTACATGAACCACAGTGTTACAAACTACATTAGAGAAATAATTATTTTCCTAAAGCTTCTCGTAAGTAACTACTGCATGAGGAACTGTTGTTGTATTCCACTGTAACATCCCCAAACTCTTACGGGTTTGGGATCACATAATAATCTTCATTGTAATTAAAAGCACAGCCAGTATATTCTGGTGCCCGGGCACCTAAAGATCTCAAAATGGAAATATTCAAGGCCACGTTGGATGGTGCTTTAAGCAGCCTGGTCTAGTGGAAGATGTCCCAGCCCATGGCAGGGGGTTGGAACTAGGTGATCTTTTAGGTCCCTTTCAATCCAAACCATTTGATGATTCTATGAAAAACACAGAATCACAGAAATGGTAGGGGTTGGAAGGGACCTGCAAAGATCACCTAGTCCAACCACCCTGCTAGAGCAGGATCCTAGAGTAGATCACACAAGAACATGTCCAGACGGGCTTGAAATGTTTCCCGAGACAGAGACTCCACAACCTCTCTGGGCAGCCTGTTCCAGTGCTCTGTCACCTTCACAGTAAAGAAATGTTTTCTTATGTTAATATTGAACCTCCTGTGATCCAGTTAGTGCCCATTGCCTCTTGTCATCTAGAGAGAATTTATCAGTACTCTAGATGAGGCCTCACCAGGGCAGAGTAGAGGGGGAGGAGAACCTCCCTCGACCTGCTGGACACACTCCTCTTAATGCACCCCAGGATACCATTGGCCTTCTTGGCAGCAAAGGCACATTGCTGGCTCATGGTCAGCCTGTTGTCTACCACAACTCTCAGGTCCTTTTCCCCAGAGCTGCTCTCCAGCAGCTCAGCCCCGAGCCTGTACTGATCCATAGGGCTGTTCTTCCCCAGATGCAGGCCTCTACACTTACTCGTATTGAATTTCATTAAGTTTCTCCCTGCTCATCTCTTCAGCCTTTCCAGGTAACGGCTGGAGGGCAGCACAGTCCTCTGGCATGTCAACCACTCCTCCTAGTTTTGTGTCATCAAAATACTCTACAAATATTAAATAACAATCATAAAGCCTCTATAAGGAGATTTAAAGGATCTCTAGTATTTTATTTTTTTTAACATCTGCTATAATACAGCCATTCCAGTCAAGAAAACAGAAGTTCTGCAGGAATGTATGACATTACAGAACACTAATAAACATTGAATGGAAGGTTAGTACTGTATTAATTTGAAACTCCCTGGCAAATTTAGATAAACAGACTGGAATTAATCAAGGTTGAAAATTGACTACAATTAAGGCTATTATGTTGACAAATCTGAAAAATGTCTGAGGTAGTAGTAGTCACAAGAAGTGCTATACAAAATCTTTCTCTACTGCTACAAGAAATTACATACCTGACCTACATACCTAACGTTTAAGGCAAATTTACACCGATTCTTCCCATGCCAGGAGATATCCACTGGATATGTTTATTATAGAAAATAGCTTCATCCTGTTTCCAACAGATGCTTCTATCTGTAAGTAGGATGTCCCCACTGGAGCAGACAGGAGCTACTTTATTTAAACATAACAGTCATTGTTAATCTCTGTAAGACATCTGCCTTTTATGACCTTCTATGTTGGTGAGTTATTGAATTGCATTCATGAATTACTTCCTGTTCCTCAAAGTCAATTAACACTTCTGCAATTGCTAAGATTGTCTCTGAGGGGAATCTGGATTGCTTTTTGAATTACCCCGCTATCTTTACACAGGCTGTGTAAATACATAATACTGCCTCTTAGTTGTCAAATCACTTGCTATTTGCTGCATACAGCTATGGCATCCTCTGGGACATCTTTTGACAGAATCGCCATTCTGAACTTTTTGATAATAACAAATTGTGTGATTGACTAAAACTGTAATAGCTCAAGGCATTTCTAGCCAGGCCTGAAAATTAACTAAATCTATCACTACACTGTGTGTCATTAAAACCTCATTTCCTGTCATTGTCTGCCCAACAGCAGGGTCAGCAAGCTATTTTTAAAACACTTCTAATGTCCTCCACCCTCCCACTGTTATGCTATGATTTTCCTTACACGCACTTGGCTAATCTTCCCAGAAAAAATTTAGTACTTTTATCCAAGTTCCTAAATAACAGACGGAGTTATTTACCTAGTTTATTATTAAATCTACAGGGGAAGAGAGAGTGAAAAATTTTCCAGAATTTTCCCATCTCAAATTTTAACCCCAAAATGGCATACAAGACAATTCTATAGCAGCTATGATGTTATCCCTATCAATTGCAAAATACCTTCTTTGCCTCTGGATATTTATATGTATACATAAGTACGAGCATCTGAGGGCATTTACTGTCATTGCTGAGCTTTCTTTTTTATTTTTTCAAGCTTTCTGAAAATTCTATTGTCCTAAGAGACTCCAAGATTTTGTCAAATCTTAAAAAAAAAGCTCGTTTTTGGTAGAGATCAATCCTTTTCCTGAACTCCTCAACCTCCTGGGCTTTTATTGTTCCTCCTTTCATTTTGGAATGTTGCCCAGTACTTTCTCCATGCTGTTGTCTTCCTCTTGCAGCTATGTACTTCACTTGATAGATCTGGGTTTTTTTTTCCTGTGAAACAGTTTCTGTTGATGTCTTGTCCTGAGATGCCAGGTTCTAAAAGTTCACCATTTTCCAGAAGGATGCCTTTCCTGGTTTGTGTCTGTGATGAGGTTCTGATACAAATACTGTAGTCATACAGTCGTATTAACTTGTTAGTGCCCTTTTTATTGTTTTATCTCATTCATTATTTAGTTACATGTTTTGCAACCCATGAAAAATAAATAATTTATTATTACTTTTTGGTCTGTACATTGTCATGGTTAAGCCTGTTAGTACTGTAGCCTGATACATCCTGCCATGATATATATTTTAGTCTAGATTTCCCATTGATCTATAGGGGTTAACAGCTGCATTAAATGCATATCACATCTAGAATTTGGACCTTAGTTTCCTGTCCCTTACTTGTCCTCAGTAATGTCAGGCTGCTTTGGTGCCCTCATTACTTATTTCTGTAATGAACATTCTATAGGTATAAATTTGATTTGTGACTTCCTGAGAAGCTGTTGGAAGCAAGGGGTTCTACTGGCTTAGTGTTTGTGACAGCATACCTTTCATAATTACAACGTGGGGTAACAATTTTCTTCACCTATTTGCAATGCAGCATAAACCAAGTCATTCTTAGCCCTGAGCTACTCCTCTAAATGTTTGTATTAACTCTTCATCCTGCTGACTACTAAAGGCTGCAATAACTAGCTCTGTTTATACTACATATTTCAATATGTGGTTTTTTAAACATGTTAGAGTTCTATGTGTTTCCTTCAACTCATTTTCAAACCAGCCTCATTTCTCTAAACATTGGTCTTGTCATCAATAATTCTTTCAGGTTTATAGTGATGTCTTGATAATCTCACATTTACACCTCTAACTATTCACTTCTGGTACTTCATTTTCATTCTTGCTCTTCTCCATTCTACATTCCTGTTTCAATGTGCCCAACCTGTTCTACAGTATCAGGATAGTTCTATGCATAGACAAGCACAGGTTCTATTTTTGCTTTGATATTTAGTTATAATTTTTCAGACACTTTCATTCTTTTTGAGCAATCAAGTTCTTTAAGATTATCCAGTTTCCATGGTCCATGTGTTTATAGAGTTAATACTGTAATTTTCCACTCTTCTCTCTGCTTCAGGTACAGTCCTGCCTCATTCTTTAGTCACAATATTTAATCTTGGTGAATATTTTTATTCCACTGTTCTACATTCTGCAATATGTATACCCCTATTTTACATGTCTGACACAGCTGTCCTGTGGGATTTGAACTCATTGATAGTCCAGTGCTCTTAGTAGTTTGTGATACAGAGAAATAATCTATCAAATTTATCTACTACCACATGAATTTTCCTACCCACCAAAAAAAAAGATCTGGGATTAGCAGGAATTAATTTTATTCAAGTTTCAATTTATTCATAAATCTACAGTATTTTTTAACATATATTTGAGAAAATGCTTCCTCTTTGCAAACATATAGCAGCACAAGACATTGGGAGTATTCTTGAGAAGATTTCAGAGGATACGCTCAGGCTTTGAGCATTCTCCTAGTGTTCTACTGAAAGATCCTCCTCCCTTTAATGCAACTTGTTTTCTAAGTCATTATTTTTTTTTGACAAATTAGGACACTTATTACACTGCTTCACTCATTTGAACTCTCTTGCCTTATAACAAGGAGAAGCAGGAGAGAAGGCAGAACATTATCACTTCTATATTTATTTTATCAGTGGGAGGCATGCCTCCAAACTACAACAAACCTGTTTTCTCAGTCAGCGAGGAACTCAGTGGTGGCAATGGTAAGTTCTGTGGCTGGGCACTAGATTGAGGCAGACAGAAGGGTATCCAGAGACAGGAAAACCAGAGGATGAGCAGAGCGACCCACCAGAAGCTGGCAGCTCTCACAAGTGACGCTGATGTGACATGGGCATTGTTAGGAGCAACCGCAGGCAGTTTAAACTGCCCAAGGGAGTGCAAGCAATCAGGAGCACTGTGAACAAGGTGGGCAGACAGGGCATGTTAAGGCATTTTGCATGGGGCAATGCATGGAACAGAGCACAGGGAGGGTCTTGAAGCCAACTTGTAGATCCACAGCCCAGGAAAGTGCCTTAGGTCTCTGCCAAAATAGTGGGCACTCACCTCAGAAGTAAAACCAGTGCTCCTACAGAGAAAGCCCCTATGATGTCTGACATCCACTCAGACAGAACTAGTAAGGAAGGAGACTTTGATATGGATAGTAGGTTGCACTGAGTGCCCAGACTCTTCTCCTGGTGAAAAGGTAAGTACCTGCATTAGATGTGCACAGGTTGATGATCCATTGCATCAGGTAGCTGAGCTGAAGGCAACATTTATAAGGCTGAACAGTATTAGAGGATCCAAGACGGAGATAGACAGGTAGTTTCAGAACCATGTTCCTGTAGTGGACACCACTGAGAATGAGGCACCTTGGACACTGGTGACACACAGAAATAGTATTCTGCTTCAGTCTCTGCCCTCCACCATCACAACCAGAAACAGATATGAAGCTTTAACAGCTATAGACACCCATGATAAAGGTCTGCATAGTGAAACTGGACCAGCAGCACACAGTGGACACTAAAAATAAATGATGAGTGCTTGTAATGGGTTACTCTCTGTTAACGGGCACTGAGGCACCCATCTGCTGACCTGACAGGGAGTCATGAGAGGTACACTGCCTTCTGAGAGCTAAGATATGAGACATTGCAGAGAGGGTGCCACAACTGGTCAAGAGCACAGACTACACTCCACTGTTACTCTTTCATGTGTGCATGAACGATACCACAAGCCAGAACCTGAGCAGAATCAAGGAAGACTATAAAGCCCTGGGGGGGCAAGTGAAAAATTTTGGTGCCCAAGTTATCTTCTCCTCCATTCTACTGTTTGGAGGAAAGAGAGCAGCCACAAAAAATATATAAAGCATATCAACTTCTGGCTACATGGCTGGTTCTGTCGTGAGGTCTTTGGCTTTTATGACGATTGGACATTCTTCAATGACTACAACCTGTTAGGGAGGGATGAAATCCACTTGTCTGGAAGAGATAAGGGAATCTTTGGCAGCAGGCTGGCCAACTTGGTGAGGTGAGCTTTAAACTGAAGAACTCAAGGGGTGGAGTCCAAAACGGCAATGCTCATGGCATTGCACCCATTTGGGGAATAAGCCAGGCCAACCAGAGCAAGAACAAATTTTCCTTAGCTGCCCCGTAAGATGAGAACCTGAAGGCCAACCACCTCAAGGGTGTGTGTTGCTATGGTGAATCTTCTTGCACCCCTCCAGGGAAACCTGCATGCTCAATGACCTCTCTGAAATGCCTGTACACCAATGCACACAGCATGGGGAACAAACAGGAATAACTAAAGATCTATGTGTGGCTGCAGGGCCATGATGGATATGGTGGGATAGCTTGCATGACTGGAATGATGTCATGGATGACTATGTACTTTTCAGGAAAGACAGGTCAGCAAGGTGGCTCATGGTGGAGTGGCTCTTTATGTGAGAGAGCGATTGGAATGTATTGAGCTTAACCTAGGAGTGGATGAAGAACAAGCCGAGAGCTTGTGGGTAAGAATTATGGGGCAGTCTAATATGGGTAACACACTAATGTTGTGGGTGTTTACTACAGACCAGCTTGTTGGTGATGGCCTTCTACAGACGGTTGGAAGTAGCCTCACACTCAGGCCCTGGTTCTCATGGGGGACTTCAACCACCCTGATATTTCCTGGAAAGGCAACACAGATAAATACACATTGTCCAGTAGGTTCCTGCAGAGCACTGATGATAAATTTTTGACACAGGTGGTGGAGAAGTCAACAAAGAGACGTGTGCTGCTGGACCTTGTACTGCTGGACAAAGAAATATTGGTTGGGGATGTGAAGGTTGGGGGCAGCCTTGGCTGCAGTGACCATGACATGGTGGAGTTCAGTATCCTGTGTGGAAGAAGAAGGCCAATAAATAGGATTACAACTCTGGCCTTCAGGAGAGCTAACTTTGGCCTCTTCAAAGATCTATTTGGAGAAAACCCATGGGGTAGGGCTCTAGAGGGTAAAGAGAACTGATTAATATTCCAACACCACTTCCTCCAAGCTCAAGATCCGTGCATCCTATGAGTAAGAAATCAAGAAAAGGAGGCAGAGGACCTGCATGGATGAGCGAGGAGCTTCTGGAAAAACTCAAGTGGAAGAGGGAAGATTACAGAATGTTGACAAAGGGGCTGGCCACTTGAGATGAATATAGAAAAGTTGTCAGGTATAGATGGATTGCAACAAGGAAGGTGAAGGCCTTTAGTGTACTGGGTGCGCTATATTCATCCTCTCCATAACAAAGGAATAAATAAATTGCTTCATTGTTTACCAATTCTTACCTTTCAGAAGGAAGTTTAATCCAGAATCAATTAAAAGGATAGTAGAAATTCAGAAAGCGACATAAAATGTCTAAAATAACACTCACTTCACACACATAAACTTTGTTATTATTCTTAAATATTTCCAGAAGCTGCAAATACTATCACGTGGATTAAGAAAAGGGGAAATGCTGTACTTAGCTAAATGAGTACTTTCAAAAATATTTTGCATCTAGTTGTTAACAATCTGATATAACTAGTAATAAATCACCTCATTCTTAGCATGCAATGTATGATAACAATCAGTCACTCACATGGGTTACAGACATCAGCAAGCAGACAGAAGGGAATGTTCTTTTGCTGAGCACAATACTGCTTCCACAGATCACCTTCCTTAAACTGATAAAAATATGTCTTTAGAGACTTAGGTACATGAAATGAAAGAGAAGAAAAGCTATTAAATGGTGTATAAGGCATGTAATATTGCTTGTGATGCAGCCTAGTTTATATCTTATTTTAGTTCATGGAAACTTCTTGTCATTTATGCCTTTCAAAATTACTTTTTCAGAATTCCTCACAACACATATGACTTTAAAAAACAACTAGTGGCATAACACTCATAAATTCTTTTCATTTTTTTTTTTTTTTTTTTTTTTAAAAAAAAAGAGATACAAGAAATCAGGTTATTTTGAAGGGAACTTGGGAAGTTCTGAGTATCATGTCTTCCCAATATGCACATATGATAAATTTTGTTTTGAATCTCTGTAATATGTTGATGACTCTGAATATTGGCATTTAATATTTGTGAAATACAAATGAATAATGCCTAGAAGACAATAATGCCTGAATATATCAGCATTATTATTTATTTAATTTAGGTATTGATTTATGATACCCAGTTAAGACTTAAAAACACTAGCTGGCTGGACCATGCAATACCCTGCAAAGTAAGTAAGCATGTTCTTCAAAATAAGCCATTTATCTCTGCAGATACTTAAAACAACTTCTAGACTTTCAAATTGAAAAAGAAAAATGCAGAGCATTCTTTCATTTGTAGTCTCTGACTGAAGCTTATCTTTGGGACACTATTTTGTTTCTTAAAGAAATTCACTTTCTGCAAGCTAACTGTGCACCAATTACTCATATTTATACTTATGCGATCTTGAACTACATTTACACTGTACACATGCACATTTCTTCAGATTAACTTCACTCAAGAAATTTGAGAATGCTTGTTCAGAAACACATTTAAATGAGTGGCCACATGATTCATCTAGTGTCACCATTCGACATTAGTGGAAATTGAAAATTCTGAATGTGTAATCCTTAAATTCCATATGACCTGTTTGTACCAGAAAAAGTATTAAGGTTAAAAGTACAGAGTGGCAAATCATATTGTATAGATGACTTTCAATAGAAAAAGCAGGTTTACAGGACTGTTCAGTTATGCCACTTTGTTTCACCTTGCTTCCTCTTATGTGCTTCCTATGACTAGTCTTGCTCATTTAATCACTCTAACAAGGTATAAATAAATTTGTGAACCAGTTTTTCAATCACAGACCCAGTGATGCTTCAAATTTAGATTTCTTCACACACTACTGTTACAGTAAGTTTAAAAATGAGGCTTGAAAATACCCTAAGGCTGCCTTGATGATATTTATCCAGAATGGAGCAGACAATAAAAATAAACTTACCCATTTGTAAGGAAACACCAGTGTATTCACCATTAACTCGTTGGAAATGAGTTCAATTATGGAATCACAACCTTCCAGGTTCCCTGATACAGGGTTACGCATTGCTCTTCTAGAGATACTATCTGTCAAAGCCATAAGAAAAGTAGAATCAGCAGAAGTATAGTTTCAAGCTAAGACATTTTATTATAAATCATCATTCTTTACACTTTAAATTTAGATTTGTTTACAATATTCAACTTTATTAAACCTGAGGACTGTTATAACGTCTTGTTATCTTAATTGTGCATCATTTAATGAGATGTTGCAGCACAGAACTTTCTTTTCTTGAACAAAACATAGCCACAGAATCACAAAATGATGGAGGCTAGAAGGGTACTCTGGAAGTCAACTAATCCAAGCCAACCTGCTCAAGTGGGGCCACCTCGAGCCTGTTGCCTAGGACTCTGTCCAGACGGCTTTAATATGTCTCCGATGATGGATACTCCACATTCCCTCTCTGCAACCTGTGCCAGTGCTCAGTCATCCTCACAGTGAAAAAGTGTTTTGTGATGTTCAGATGGAGTCACCTGTCTTCCAGTTAATGTCTGTTGCATCTAGTCCTGTCACTGGACACCACTGGGAAGAACCTGGCTCCATCTTTGTACCCTCCCTTCAGGTATTTATATACATGGATAATGTCCTCCTAAGCCTTTTCTTTTCTAGGCTAAATAGTCCCCAGTCTCTCAGTCTTTACTCTTAGGAGAAACGCTCCAGTGTCTTCATCATCTTGGTGACCCTTCGTTGGACTGTTCCCAGTATGTCCATGTCTCTTGTACTGGGAAGCCAAGCACTGGACACAATATTCCCGGTGTGACTTCACAAGTACTGAACAGAGATAAAAGATTACCTCCCTTGACCTACTGGCAACATTAATTCTGGAGATGTAGATATGTAGTTACAGACTCGAAAGCAGCTTATGGACAAGTGCAACCTTAAGGGACTTCTACCTGATAAAATATAATTGTCTTAATACTCATATAAGCAGGGAGGCAGTTCTTGTAGTTCTTTTTCCTAGCAGTGATGCCTAAATTTCCTTAATGTCTCATATTGGATACCTCCATTCTTCACCCAGTCTGAGTCTTTGTACCAACAGGTGACACAGAAACCACCACAGTTTCTGATCACATCTAAGCAGCATGGTGAGCTTTGGAACTTCAGCCCTGAGATGAACACTAGCCATGCATAAGTGTGTGTCCAAACTCAGTCAGAGACTGTAAAAATAATAAAATTTACAGGTAAACAAAATCAGAAGTAGTAACTGTGAAAAAGAACAGAACTACAGGCCTTCAAACCAGTCCATGAGGTCTGAAATAAATCAGTGACATCTCCATTTGCTAGATGTTTTCCTTTTAAAAAGGCCAAGTATTAGAAAAATCATGATCATTTGAAAGAACAGTTACCTGAATGCACCTGATTAATGACTCTTGCAGTATTCCTTACAATGATCTCAGCACTGAAGAGATGTCTCCGGAAGAGATTGTAACAAATCACTACAATCATGAAAAGAGCAGTCACCCTTTCTACTATATCGTTGGTAAATGTGTGCTAGTGGATTACTTCAGCTTCA
Organism: Podargus strigoides; assembly: GCA_028020825.1. NCBI lineage: Eukaryota > Metazoa > Chordata > Aves > Caprimulgiformes > Podargidae > Podargus > Podargus strigoides. Next base: position 64,293,468 of record CM051663.1, on the reverse strand, counting down.
TTCATGACTCTTCAAACTTTCCCTGCCCCCAAGTGGATCCAGGAAGATGGGCAACAGGGGTTGTTTTCAGTTCATAACACTTCATCTCTAACACTCCTTCCTCCCACAATGTTTCCCTGCTCAAATGGGGGGTTCCCTCCCACAGTAGACAGTCCTTTACAAACTCTTCCAACATGGGTCCTTCCTACAGGCTGAAGTTCTTCAAGAACTGCTCCAGCTTGGGTTGTTTCCAACAAGTACAATCCATCAGGAAGTCTACTCTAACCGTGTCCCCCATGGGCCACAGCTGCTGCTAAGGAAACCTTCTCCTGCATGAAGACCTCTCCTCCTGCTCTGGCATGGGCTCTTGATGTACTGCATCTTCCTTCAGGGAATCTCCACCTACAGTGGCATGGGGTCCTCTATGGGCTGCAGAGGGACAACCTGCTTCACCATGATCTTCTCTGTGATTGCAGGGGAAATCTCTGTTCCAACACCTGGAACACCTCCTGCCTCTTCTTCTTCACTGACCTGGATGTCTGCAATGGTGTTCATCTCACATTGTTCTCACTCTTCTTTCTCCTAGCTGTTGCACTATTTTTTTTACTCTTTCTTAAATATGTTATGACAGAGTTGCTGATGGGCTCAGCTTTGGGCAGTAACACGTCTGTCTTTGAGCTGGCTGAAACTTTCTATGCCTGAAATAGAGGCACTTCCTGGTGTATTCTCAGAGAAGTCACTCCTGCACACATCCCCCTGCTTGCTGCCGAAACCTTACCATGTAAATACAATACAAGTACGTTGCTAAATGCAAATGCAAACTTTCATATTTCTCTTTGCTGAACACTTTTTCCTATTTTATACTAAACTAAACTTTGAAAAATATTTGTTGTTGCATCCATTTTTTTCCCAAATTTTTTTGGTACTATAAAAAAGATGGGCATAAATGATTAGTGTTTTGAATAAAAACTTCCAATTTTCCTCTTTGCTGAAGGAAATATTTCAATATAAACCCCAAAATGTTAATTATTTAAGACTTATATAATAAATTAACAATTACTATTAATCTAATTAAAAGTTTGAAAGTTTCAGTTTGAAATTGTTCACATTTTGGTATCTGATTTTTCTTTCAACTATTTTTTGCTGCATCAGTACAACAGGTGTGATATAAACTTCTGTGTATTTTCTCCCAGTTAACTAATAATTTTGACTCAGGAAAAAGTTTTGGTTACTGTGGTTTGTTTTTTTTTCCCCTGGCACACGTTTACTTGAAAATAAACTATGTTTTATTAAACAAAACCAAAAAATAATTAGTAAAGCACTTCAGCATTTTACCTTTACTTTCCAGGGATCTTAAAATGTACTGGTTATTTACTATCAGAATGTAAAGTACAATGAAAAATAACATTGGAAAGTTTAATAGTATTAGGTAGCTGTTATTTCACTAGAACATCTAGTCTCTTTTGAGTACTTATGTTCAAGGATGTCATAGTGAAAAACAAGATGCTTCAAAACAAGTACCAAATTTTGTAGGCTTGAATTTACCTCTCTGTATGGAAAGATTGAAAGGATTGTGACAGTTTAACTTAGATACACGAGAAATTAAAGCAGATATAAGGAGGCTGTACAAAATAATAACTGCTTTAGAGAGACTAAGCTCAGCATCTCCATTTACCCTTTCACATGAGGCAAACCCAGAGATTTTCAAATGGCAATTATTTAAAATTATTTAAAATCACTAAACAAGTGCTTTCCTAAATGAAATTATTCTATTGTCTCTGTAACAGCATTCAAAATGCAATACAATTTTGCATGGTCTTTCCATGGAAACTTTATATGCAAGCACCTTGCAACATTAATAACAGAACTGGAGATAAGTATTAACAAAGGGAGAAAATAAAATAAGTGAGAAAGAGCAGAGACCTCTCCCACTGCGATTTATGAGGAACTGATGAAGCAAAGTAGCAGAGTTACACAAGAAAACATTCAGATTACACAAATTACATAGTAGTTTCACATTAAAACGCCCATACTATGCAAGATGACAGAGGAGAACACATCTTTTTGGCCTATAAATGGAAAGGCACAGAAAGAGAAAAAGACAGGATATCAGAAATACAGGGCTGAAAGAGAGCTTCAAGCAAATGGGATTTCACCCCAGCATAAATAGGAAAATCCACGGAGGGACAGCTTTGCTACAAAGCTTTGGAAGGGAGATAAAATTCACCAGTGAGGAATACTTAGATCACTTCAAGCGTTAAAGAACTCTGAGTTTTTTAAGTGACTACCTGCTCTTTTTACACTATAACTTTCTTTACAGATTCATCTGGCAGATATCAGTTCCAGTAGCCTGGTGTGATGGGTTGATGTTGCCTGGCTGCCAGGTGCCCACCAAGCCGCACTATCACTCTCCCCTCTCAGCTGGACAGGGGGAAGGAAATCCGCTTCACCATAGTCTTCACCACAGGCTGCAGGAGAATCTCCTCTCCAGCGCCTGGAGCACCTCCTGCCCCTTCTCCTTCATTAAGCTTGCTGTCTATAAGGTTGTTTCTCTCACATATTCTCACTCCCCTCTTACAGCTGCTGTTGTGTAGCAGTTTTTACCCCTTCTTAAATATGTTATCACAGAGGCACTACTGACGTCACTGTTTGGCTAGCAGTGGGTCCGTCTTGGAGTCATCTGGCACTGGCTCCATCTGATGTGGGGGAAGCTTCTGGCATCTTATCAGAGAAGCCACCGCTGTGGTCCACTCTGCTTCCAAAACCTTGCCACGTAATCCCAATACACCTTCTCTTCTTAAAAGTGCAATGTCAGGAAACTGGGACAGAAAAATAAGAGTTACGGTTTGTTGCACTTTCTGAGTAGACTCTTTTGCTCCTAGTTTTCAGAAGAGTTGCTACAATAATAAATTATTACTGTAAAGCCTATGAATATTAATTTTAAACTTTGGCTTAGGGCTTGGTTTTTCTTTTTTCTTTTCTCTTTCAAACTTTTTCTACTCTGTCTTGCTGAACTACCAGTATTCATTCTGGCTTTTTCTTTTAACATATTCAAGGACGGAAAGGTTTTATCTACTTGTTTCACTGCTTATATTTTTTGGGGTTCTCTTCACTTGTGACACCAGCAACTTCAAGGTATCAAATTAAAATAAAACAATGGGGTGGGCTGGCCTCAGCTGACATCCAAGCACCAACAATAATGCTCACTCACTCCTTTTCCCCTCAAGCAGGAGGAGAGGAGAAAACAGGAAGAATAGGAGTGAGAAAGCATGTGGTAGACAAAGAGACTTCTTACCAACTACTGTCACAGGCAAAACTGACTTAACTCAGGGAATTTAGCTTAAATTATTGCTAATTGAATATAAATATTTAAGTATTGATTCAGGCATTGGGAAATAAAACCAAAAAGAATGAAACATTTTCACATCTATAAAAAAAATCTTCTCCCCTCATCTTTCCCAGGCTCAGCTCCACTCCTTCACTCCAAACTCCTCTCCTTCCCTGTGTGAAATGGCTACCTGCTACACTGAATCCCTTCAGTGAGGCAACAGGAAGCACTGGGTGGCCTTACCATCATGACTTCATGGATTGTCTCCACTGCTCCCTCTCACACTCTCCTCTGTTATGAGTCCTCCATCAACTGCTGTTCTTGTCAGGAATCCCTGCTTTGTGACAGAGCACATCCTCCCTCTCCTTCTTCTCTGACCTTGGCGTTCACAGGGCTGGTTCTCACACTTTTTTCCTCATTCGCAGGCATCATTTTTTGCTCTTTCTTAAATACATTTTCACTAAAGTGCCACCAGCTTGACCAAGAGGCTCAGCAGTGTCCTGTAGTGTGTCCTTTGGAACTGGCTGGAAATAGCTGCGTCCAGCATGTGAGAAGCCACTTCACAGAATACTGGCATGACTAATGTCCTCTCTGTTTCACCATCAAGTCCAACACTATTAAGGTGCTTGGCTGCACGGTTTACATTTAGCCATGGGATGACTTTGTGGATGGCTCTACAGGTTGGTGTGCTGGGCCTGGCCAGAGGCACATTACTGTCCACAGGAGAACACAGCTACAGGAAGCAGAAAGAGAAATGTGAGTCAAAAGGAAAAAAAATGGCTATATTTCAAAACAGGAATAATCAGCAGATATGTTTCATTCTGACAGACAGAGAGGCTGGAAGGAGAAAGTCCTCTGGAGTAAAATAGTTCTAGTAGTCTTCCCTGAACATGCCTTTGCTCTGAGTAGCAGCTTCTGTGTGTCATGAGTTACAGTCACCAGGAAGGCTTTAAAATAATGAAATAATTTTGACATTCCAGATCATCTGTAATTGTTTAAGCTTTGTTAACAAAGGATATTTTGTGAAACAATATGAAGAATGCTCCAACTGGAATTTAGTGTTAATGATAATATTAGTTTCCTAAGAAAATAAAACAATATAGAAAATCTTAGTATGCACAGTATATTGATATTTTTAGGCCAGCAAAAACTGAGATTCAAAGTCTTCTCAAATTATTTCCATTTAGTAGGAAATTACTCATGCAGAAGAAAGCTATTTTCATACTGTTACTCGTTTATTTATAAAATATATGTGTGTCAGTTTTCCTCAAAGGCAGCAGAAATAAAGCTCTGTGTGGTCCGTGCTTATTCTGGGAAAGCCTCAGGCCAAGTTCCTTCATCCTCTCACAAGAAACAGCTTTCTTGTCATGCTCCTCTCCTGGGAACTCTGCAGGATCACAGACAAACTACAGATTTTCTGTTGACTATTCACACCACATTTTTATCTCAGCTCTCAAGTTTGACCCACTTGTCCCCACAGCTTCCTCCCATGCTGTATGATTTTGCCATGTGCTCTGAGCAGCCTTAGCATCCTTTCTGTCTGCTGCAGTCCATAGAAAAGATGGGTATCCATTCAATTTATTACTGTCTACTTTTTCTTCCCAACTTCCTAATAGTAAGTATTAACACCTCAGTTTTTATTTTTTCTTTGTCTTAAATTTGGGTAATCTCTGGCTTTCAGCCAAGGATTTGTGCCTTTTTTCTTTTTGGCACTGTAGTCAGGCTTGTCCTGTACTAAATTGCACAGCTTAGTGCCTCACCTTGACACACATAGTTTGGTGAGACTTGCAAAGGAATCAGTCAGGAATGAAATGACAATCACAACAGAATCAACCCTTCTATAGATGTATTCCCTAGGTATTGTAAATCTGTAATTATGTTTTTCTCTTCCTTCCAATCTTTTAGTCCTTTCTTCTCTCTTTTTACAAAATGTTTTGTTTTACATCACCTGTTGGTCTTTCATGCCCTTATTAGAACTCAGTATAGTTTCTTTATTGGTTTAGCTCTGATGGTTTAACTTATGCTGACCGAGTGCCTCTAAAAGCACACCCAACAGAATGAGATTTTTTGACCTTAGTTTCACCACCTGATGACATAAGCCAAACTGACAGAAACACTTTTTACTGGTAGCATATCTGCCTACACAGAAGAGGTTTTACCAGTTTAGGTGTGTCAAAGAAGAGGTAAGATTTTTGGTGGTTCTTATATCCCTAACTTTGTGATTGAGATCAAGACTAGAACTCTAGCATGCATGGGTTTCTACATTATTGGTCTTCCCGTAACCCCCTTTTCTGTATTTACTAATATCCATTATATTAAATTGTCAGTAAAGCCAAACAATATTGAGATTTTGCTTCCTCATCTTTCTTTCTGTTTTCATATGGACCACATTCATAATGAAACAATTCAGAGAGCTCTTGTATCCACAAAGCTGTCATAATCTCTTCCTCTTTCAGTGAGATGTGTCTTTTTTTAGCTTAAAAATCTTTTTAGTTTTAGCCTTTACACTTGTTTTTTTTCTACAAGTTTTCTTTTTAAAGTTAGATTTTCCACATGTGATATTCATTATATTTGTGTAGTGTCATTCAGATTTAACTTTATGAAATAACCTGTTCTATGCTGTCTTTTTTTAATCAGGATATAGCATAAGCATTCTGGCACTGTTACATGGTTGGTAATTGTATTTTATAACCATCATGAAATCCTTAAGAGCTCTATAAAGAGCTCTCCCAATATACTCTTCTTCATTCAGAAATTCAAGTCTGATATACCATCCCCATGTCATACATTGACATAAAAAAAAAAAAAAAAAGGAGAAACATGAACATATTTGCCCCATTCATGAACTGTGCAAGTGTACACATATTCACTGTATATGCAGGATACTGTGTTTAACTTTCTATTTGAGAATTATTTATCTAGCTTTCTCTATTTTTAAGTCAGTCATTTTGATGTATAAGAAGTTGCAGTTTTTGTTTTCTCTGTATTCCCTTTCTGTTTTGTTTGGTTTTTTTTAACTGTAATTTTCAGTGTTTCTATTTATTAACTATTTATAAAGAACATTTATAGGAAATAACATATAAAATGCAATATTGACTGTCATGGAATCTGCTGCTTATTGTGCTATATCAGAAAAATGAGTATGGAGAAAAAGCAATTTCATTCACAACTTATTAATTTCATTACTTTTACTGTATCTCCATCAGACTCCAAATGTTCTTTAAAGAATTTGTTTTTCAAACTGACATCACACTGACATTACTTAGCTTTGAGTTTGTGGCTTAGTCCACACAGAAGGAACAAACAAAATATGCTATGCAATAATGAATAGCAGTTCACTGTATTTGTTACAGAAATATAGTGTGTCACAGTCCTGAGATATAGATTGCTGTGCGCAAAACTGAGAATCACTGCTCTTTGGTATAGTTTTGTTGCTTTATTCACTCAGAGATAATGTGCTGGGAGAAGAAGGTAAACTTTTACTTCCAGTCCTGCAAGTTCAGATGTTTTCTACTGAACAGAAGTAAACAATATCATTCCAAGAAGCAAAAGCAACAGTGGCAGAAGGCTGAGCTGAGGCAGTTTAAACCTAATTTTCTTCTGAAAGTTAAAGAGTAATTGATCCACTCTTTTATCTAAAAAGGGTGTCATGTATAATCTAAGTCTAGAAGACTTTGGGTTTTCTTAGTAGCTATTTACTATTAGTGAAGGGCTGAAGTCTGAAGTCTAAATTTTAGGTCTTGATAGTACAGCCTTTACTCACATTGAATAAAAGTTCCTAAATGAACAAAATATTGATAAGGCTTGACTCTTAGTAAATTTTTATTGTGCTTGAGTTTTATCCTCTTAAATAAAAATAAATAAATGAATACATCATTCTGCTATACACAAGCTTATTGAATGTACAGGTGAACATCCCATGGTCTACCTGTCTCAGATTTCCTAATATGAATAAATTAATGGAAGAGCATAAATATATTAAATTACAAATCGAGAAATTACTGCAGTTGTTCAAAGCTTGTGAATATCTGTTTGAAATAAATAAGCTCTGTAATTTGTTACTCTTCTTAGCAGTCACACACTTCTGACTTGGTTCTTGGTATACACTGGCCTTATGTTCTCACTGTATCTTTTTATTACATCATTTACTGCCTTCCTGCAAATTCTTTGTGATTGTCTAGAGGACAAGGAATCTTCAAGAGCTTCCCCACTCCTTTCTTAGCAGTCTCCTTCTGTTGTCTTCCTGGAACTGTTTGATATCTTCTTGTCTTTGATCTGGTAACTTCAGTGTTTAGTTTAACCTATTTAAACCCTCACTCCATATGAAAACAGAGAAAAGTCTTCTTGAAATTCACTGGGTTAAAATTCATTGCACAGTGTTGCTCTGGTCTCTGATGACAATTTTTATCCTGCTTGTGATAGGATAATATGCTCTTACTGAATCCCTCTTCCTCTCCAATTCATCTTCATATGCCTGAGATTCCTTTCTTACAAATCTATACTTTGTTTTACAAAATGATATCCAAAGCGTTCCCCTGAGTGCTCTCCAAAAACCGTCATTGGCTTGCTTCTTCACATCAGTCAAAACAGATTCCACTCGAGTTTTGCCAGTGCATGTATTACCCAAACCAATATGTTTATTTGTAATATCATTCCAATATTTCTCTATATGCCACAATATAGTGATATACTTTAAGTCTAGATGTAGACCAGCTATCATAGGAGAATTTTGTTGGTTTGAGTGAAAGTATTCTTATACTATTAGGTAGAAAATCATCTGTCAACAGTGATGTTATGTAGCGGTGATCAGGTGCTGGTCTCTGCTGTTCTGTAGGCCTATCACTTACTTTGCCAGAAAAATGGGTGTGCTCTACTGTCTTGCTCTAGCTATCATGAGTGGTACCCTCAGACAACACTAGCCCAGCCTGACATTTTACTGATTGTTTTTGCTATCCCTACAGTTTTATACTTTCAGCAATAACAGTAGTTTTTGCTTGAGTCTCTCTTAGGCAATCTGAACTATCTTTGGCTGGTTTTAGTAACCTGACTCACTATTAAAAATAAAATTTAAAAAGTCACCTGTAAGGAAATAGGCTTTATCAAGTTGCTATATAGGTTTCTTTTTGTATTCTATTTTGTCATGACTTGCTGAATAATCTCATAGGGTAGTTCAGCTCCTCTCTACTTGTGGCATCTGATATAATCACACTTTAGAACCATCAGCAATTTCTTCATCATGCTGTTAAAAAATAAAGTAAAAAGAAAACATAAACTAACAGAGTGGTCAAGAGTCTATGAATTTAGAAATCATTATTTTCAAAAGAGAACTTAAAGATAAGCCTGATAATGACTCTAATAAAAGGAAAGGTACAACTGTATCTTAAGGAAATAGGTCAAGTTAGAAAAAAAATCTATTTTCGCTAGATTTCTTTCCTCTTTTTCATTTTAATCACATAATTTAATCACTTTGAAAAAAATATTTTCACTGAGATCAAGAACAGTGCCCTTTCTTCTTCTACTTTTATTACAATTGAAATAATTTGACCTCAAATAAAATAACATTGTCAGATAACTTATGATTCAGTCCTTAACACTTCTGTAGGGTTGGAGCATTTTTTTCTTCCACAGTTAATCTTGCTTTAGGTCATCTGCTCACAATTGCAAATACCTTCTTTAATTAGTAAATTAAAAAAAGAGAATTTCAGAGCTCCTTATCTGTCTAGTTTTGTTACCCCATCTGTGCATATCTTGAAAGAAGCTAAAATATGTATAATGTTAATTAATTTTGTACCACACTAGAGCTGTTAAACCAGGTATTCAAATCCTTTTCCCAATTCAAAAGCATTCTGAAGCCTAAAGTTATTAGTAATGAGTAATTTAATTTACTTTAAGTTAGTTAAACTACATTTAATTGGGTTACATGGAGGCACTCTAGTAGTCGCTGAAAATATACAAAACAATAATATGCATGGATTTAAGGAAAATATTGTGTTACAAATATTTTTCATTACATTATAGAATGACAAAGGGATAATGGTTTCTAGAAGTGTCGACAAGTTTCTGTAAAAGATGATGATTAAAAACAGACCACAGAGCAGACAATCAAGGGTAAAATTAACAAATCAAATATGATGGACTTCCGCAGGGCCAACTTTAGCCTCCTTAATCAATTGTTAAGGGAAGTCCCATGGGACAGGGTGCTAGATGGTAAAGGGGCTCAAGAGAGTTGGTCAACATTCAAGGACCACTTCTTGCAAGCTCAGGATCAGAGTGTCCCAATGGGTATGAAATCCAGTAAGGGAGCTAGGAGACCAGCATGGTTAAACAAGGAACTGCTGGGCAAACTGAGGTGGAAAAAAAGAATTTATGGATCATGGAAAGAGGGGCTAGTCACTTGTGAGGAATATAAGACAGTTGTAAGAGGATGTAGAAAGGCAATTAGGAAAGCCAAGGCCTCCTTAGAACTTAACCTTGCAAGCCAGGTCAAGGACAATAGAAAGGGCTTTTTCAAATACATAGCTAATAAAACAAACACTAGAGGCAATATAGGCCCACTGATGAATGAGGTGGGTGCCCTAGAGACAGAGGATATAAAGAAGGCAGAGGTGCTGAATGCCTTCTTTGCCTCTGTCTTTACTCCTGCAGGCTTTCCCCAGGAGCCCCTGATCCCTGTAGCCCCGGAAGAAGTCAGGATAAAGGAGGAGTTTGCCTTGGTAGATGAGGATTGGGTTAGGGATCAGTTGAGCAATCTGGATATCCATAAATCAATGGGACCAGATGGAATGCACCCAAGGGTGCTGAGGGAGCTGGCAGAGGTCATTGCTAGGCCACTCTCCATCATCTTTGGTAAGTCATGGAGAACAGGAGAGGTGCCTGAGGACTGGAGGATAGCAAATGTCACTCCAATCTATAAGAAGGGCAAGAAGGAGGACCCGGGTAACTAGAGACCGGTCAGCCTCACCTCCATCCCTGGAAAGGTGATGGAACAGCTTGTTCTTGGCACGATCTCTAGGCACATCAAGGATGAGGGGGTCATTAAGAGTAGTCAACATGGTTTTACTAAGGGTAAGTCATGTTTGACCTACCTTATTGCCTTCTATGAGGAAATAACTAGGTGGATAGATGATGGTAGAGCGGTAGATGTGGTTTATCTTGACTTCAGTAAAGCATTTGACACTGTCTCCCACAGCATCCTCGTAGATAAGCTGATAAAGTATGGGTTTGGTGATCAGGTAGTGAGGTGGATTGTGAACTGGCTGAAGGGAAGAAGCCAGAGAGTTGTGGTTAATGGGACGGAGTCTAGTTGGAGGCCTGTGACTAGTGGAGTCCCTCAGGGGTCGGTACTGGGACCGGTGTTGTTTAATATCTTCATCAGCGACTTGGATGAGGGTACAGAATGTATCCTCAGCAAGTTCGCTGATGACACCAAACTAGGAGGAATGGCTGACACACGAGAGGGTTGTGCTGCCATTCAACGAGACCTTGATAGGCTGGAGAGTTGGGCGGGAAAAAACTTAATGAAATTCAACAAGGGCAAGTGTATAGTTTTGCATCTGGGGAAGAACAACCCCATGTCCCAGTACAGGTTGGGGACTGACCTGCTGGAGAGCAGTGTAGGGGAAAGGGACCTGGGGGTCCTGGTGGACAGCAGGATGACCATGAGCCAGCAATGTGCCCTTGTGGCCAAGAAGGCCAATGGCATCCTGGGGTGTATTAGAAAGGGGGTGGTTAGTAGGTCAAGAGAGGTTCTCCTTCCCCTCTATTCTGCCTTGGTGAGGCCACATCTGGAGTATTGTGTCCAGTTCTGGGCCCCCCAGTTCAAGAAGGACAGGGAACTGCTTGAGAGAGTCCAGCGTAGAGCCACAAAGATGATGAAGGGAGTGGAACATCTCCCTTCTGAGGAAAGGCTGAGGGAGCTGGGTCTCTTTAGCTTGGAGAAGAGGAGACTGAGGGGTGACCTCATTAATGTTTATAAACATGTCAAGGGTGAGTGTCATGAGGATGGAGCCAGGCTCTTCCCAGTGACATCCAATGATAGGACAAGGGGCAATGGGTGTAAGCTGGAACATAGGAGGTTCCACATAAATGTGAGGAAGAATTTCTTCACAGTGAGGGTAACAGAACACTGGAACAGGCTGCCCAGAGAGGTTGTGGAGTCTCCTTCTCTGGAGACATTCAAAACCCATCTGGACATGTTCCTGTGTGACCTGATCTAGGTATTCCTGCTCTGGCAGGGGGATTGGACTAGATGATCTTTTGAGATCCCTTCCAATCCCTAACATTCTGTGATTCTGTGATTCTGTGATTTCTGATTGAACAAGAAAACCTAGATGACACTTAAAGTTTATAGCTACAACACTATCAAGAGAGAATGAAGAAAGTAATTTTCAAAAGGAATACATGAGGATCTAGCAGGAAAAAAAAAATCAACCCAAAACTTAGTTACGTCAAAGACCGCATGTTTCCCTAACAGATTTACATAAAGTACACATATGACAAATAAAACCCAGACATTTCTGTTCTTATCTTTCTATGCAAATAGTGCATGTGCTTATACTAAGAATTCATGTATATTTATGTGAAAAATGTAAACACATTTTTCATATTTAATGAAAGCTCGAACATTTTATTCATTAGTAACATATAAAACTCAAAGCATTTGTGAGCAGCAGGCTGTGATTTGAATGCATTGGCTAGTGCACACAGCTTTGGTCCAGTGTTCCACAGGTATTAATCTACTCATTTTACTCCACCAAACCAAAAAGATCTTACACCCAAGAGTAAATTGTACGGACTCTTGATAATTGCATAGAAAGAACAAGTGAAAACTTTTTTGTGTGGTCAATATACAACCTTCTTTCCCTTGGATAGTCTCTTTGTTGTTTTGTTGGGTTTTTTAAAATCTATATTTTATATTTTTAATTTATGTAAAGTACAACAATTACTCTCTTTGGTTCTATATTTCAGTTTTTAGTTACTATAATTGGATTAATTTATCATGTGGTTACATAGGGTATGACTATGGCTTAGTTCTCTGCAGGTAAGTATAGGGAAATAAAAGCAAAAGTGTATATACAGTCTGCATAGGACCATAAACAATGGTAGACTGTAAGAGAACAGTGGCTTTTTCATAGGCTTATATTTTTTGGCAACATCAAAGTGTGTGACCTCACTCTTGTCTTTACATCAACAGAGGACAGGAGGAACTGCCCTATGCCTGAGGTGCGCTTAAGAAATGCAGCATCAAGCTAACTTTTCTATACCTAAGAGAGCGCAGAGAACAGTCTTGTTTCTTACAATCCACTGTTATTGTTTACCTGGTCTGTACTGTAAAAACTATCTGCATACACAACAGCAAAAAAATATAATGATGTGCACCACAGTGATTCACATGGTAACACTAAGATTTTTGTAGTGGTAATAAAGGAAAATCCATCACCCATCATATTTTGAATTCAACACACTTGCACTGAACAGCTTTTTAAAACCTTGAGTGTGTTTTTTCCTCTTCATCTAACACCAAAAAAAAGCAAAATATTCTACTCTTTATATCAGAGTCTACACAATTTGCTGCAATCTGAGATTAATCAGAGAAAGAACAATCTAAAATAACTCCCAATATCTTCATTAAATTCACTGAGAGCCATATGGAGACACCAAAAACATGAAACATTTTTCCCTTATATTCAGCACAATAGCAACTATCTATAGCACATATCTACTGAAACTGAAAAATATTCTTGTTGAGGGAGATTTAATATAAAAGAATTTCAGACCCTGTGATGAAAGCACGTGAAGTGCATGTAACATCTTAATGTTAAATTCTGATCAGCAAGTGCTTAACATAAGTTATCATTTATATAAATTCTTAAACAACTAAAACAGATATTGAAATCCCTGTCTTTTTTTTTTTTCAAGATAATTCTTTGTTTGAAAGATCTGTTTGTGGTCACGTATGTATTTCTCCATTTAAAAGAACAATATACCTGAAACAGTGATTTTCAAAGCTGACAATCGAATCTCCATGAAACAATTGTGAATAGTGTAGGCCTCACTGAAGGAGATTAGACATCATATGACAGGACAAGAGGTAGTGATAGGACAAGGGGTAATGGTTTTCATCTTAGAAAGAGTAGATTCAGACTAGATACAGGGAAGAGATTTTCTGCGATAAACCACTGGAACAAGTTGCTCAGAGAAGTAGTAGATGCTCCATCCCTGGAAACTTTTAAGCTCAAGCTGGACAAGGCTCTGAGCAACCAGATCTAGTGGAAGATGGCCCTAGTCACTGCAGGGGAGTTACACTAGAAGACCTTTAAAGATCCCTTCCAACACAAACCATTCTATGATTTTATGATCACTTAAAAGCTGATATACTGGACTGAACACCAGTGTGAAATTAAAGTGAAGATCCACTGAGGTAAAGCAATTTTATGTAATGTCTGACTGTTCTGCCACAGCTTTTTATATGACCATGTAGCTTTCAGAAAACTGGGGTACTTAGTATTTGTACTATCTATATAGACTTTTTTGCTTCCTCTAGGTAAATTAAACTGCCTTCCTATCTCTATCCAATTCAGGGAATAGTCACCAGTTTTTTGGTGAACATTATTATGCAAAACTTTTAGGCCAAACACAGTTAAGAAAGGAGTGAAGCTGAGAACTTAAACACAAAAATACTATTTTACTGCATGAATTTTCAGATATGAATTATCTTATGTATCCAACTAGTTAGAGTATTTTGGAGCATGATAAAAATATGATCTTACATATATAAAAATATGACTTTACATTATACCAGCAGACATAAAAGTAATAAAATCTGTAGTTTATGAAAACTAAGTCATTAGATCTGATTAATTATGTTAAGAGCACATTACTTATCAAAACCTTGATCTTTTGTAACAAGAAGAGATTCAAAACCTACCATAGTAAAGAGAGGAGAAAGAGAGGGGAGGGGAGAGGAGAAGGAGAAGGAGAAGGAGAAGGAGAAGGAGAAGGAGAAGGAGAAGGAGAAGGAGAAGGAGAAGGAGAAGGAGAAGGAGAAGGAGAAGGAGAAGAAGGAGAATATTTCAGCTAAAGACACCTACAACAATCATCTAGTCCAACTGCCTGAGCACTTCAGGGCTGAATAAAAGTGAAAGCATGTCCAAATAGCTTTTAAAGACTGACAGGCTTGGAGTATCAACTACATCTCTAGGAAGCTTGTTCCATGTTTGACCACTCTCTAGGTAAAGAAATGGTTCGTAATGTCAAGTCTGAACCTCCCCTGATGCAGCTTTGAGCCATTCCTAAGCGTCCTGTCACTGAATACCAAGAAGAAGAGCTGAGCACCTTCCTCTCCACTTCCCATCCTCAGGAATCTGTAGAGAGCAATGAGGTCACCCCTCAGCCTCTGTCTCTTCAAACTAGACAAACCCAAAGTCCTCAGCTGCTCCTCACAGGACATGCCTTCCAGCCCTTCCACCAGCTTTGTTACCCTCCTCTGGGCATTCAAGGACCTTAACATTGTTTTTAAATCATAGGGCCCAGAACTACACACAAGTCTCAAGGTGAGCCACAACATCACTAAATTCAGTGGGATCATCACCTCTTTTGACCGACTGGCTATGCTGTGTTTGATGCATCCCAGGATGTGGTTTGCCCTCTTGTCTGCCAGGGCACACTGCTGACTCATATTGAGCCTGCTGCCAACCAGTATCCCAGATTCCTTCCTGCAGGTCTGCTCTCCAGCCACTCCTCTCCCAGTTTATTTGTGTCTTTCATTACGCTGTCCCAAGTGCAGAGTTTGACATTTTCTCTTACAAAATGTAAAGTCATTGATGATTGCCCAGTGACTTAATCTATCTAGATCTCTCTGCAAGGCCTCTTGTCCCTCAAGAGAATCATCAGCATCTCCAAGTTTAGTATTATCAGCAAATTTCTTAATGGTGTATTCAACTACTGCCTGCAGGTCATTGATAAAATATTGAACAGAACTGGCTCTAGAAGTGAGCCCTGAGGAACACCACTGTTGGCTCTCTGCCAGCCAGATGTAACCATATTCACTACAACCCTCTGAGCCCTGCTCTTCAGCCAGTTCATCATCCAGCACACCATATACAAGCTCAATTCACATATATAATCTCTTTTTCTTCATCCTGATTAGTCAGGTGACTATCTTCAGCATGTATTGGTCCAGTATTTTCCTTCTTCCTATTAGTATATTGAAAAAAGCCTTTCAAGAGACTCTCTCAAAATAGGAGGGGAGGAGGGAGATGACTGTTTGTTTTGCTTTGCTTTCAAAACAAGTTTCTGCAGTCAAAAAATCCATGGTTTTTGGACTGCTTAGATCTGACAGAGAAGAAATAGTAAAAGTCAAAAAAACTATTCAGATTGAATTCTCCCATCATTCAGTAGCTGTTTGGTGTTAGCTTGATCTTTACCGCAAAACTGTGAAGGAAAGTGGAAAGAAAAACAACAAAAGAACAAAAAATAAGTAAACAAATAAACCCTCAAAGGGGTGGGATAGGAATTCAGATGTAGCATGTTTTAGTAGGTAATGTTATAAACAGATGTCACAGTTCAATACTCTCTGACAAGGTTCTTGTAGATATTCCAACCATGGATAGTGTAATGATTAATATTCTTATTTAAAGATAGTTGACGTTACACAGGATTTATGATTTAGTGGAGTGATCAAAAAAAATAAATTGCATAACACAATACAGATGTAAGCAACTGACATAGCTGTTTAGCTAAAAGAAATGTCACTCTTCAGTCCCTTTTCTGTTAAGACAAAATCAGCTTCTTTGCAACAGCTGTGGTCAATCACATCATGCATTATTCCCTGAGCTTCATGGGCATATCCTGCTTGCCCATATCCTCTGAGCCTTCTTCCATTGTAGAGGTGTAACAGTCAGTAGGCTAGATTCCACCCCTAGGAGTTTAGTCACTCACAGCAGGTGAGTTAAAGATCATATTTGAATGTGGTCCTTGTGTCTGAAATTTGCCTACACTTCCCATGACTGTGGCTAAAGCACTCCCACAACATCTTCTTGCTGATGTCTCTTTTTGTTATTCATTGCATGTGCATTCCAAAGATCCCTAAATATCTGTGTAATTATTGCAAAAACAGTATTCTTACTCTTGTCTAATTAAAACTCACTTCCTCACCCACACTCAACTTCAGAAATGTCCTGCATAGTAAAAAAGCAAAGATAATAAATTACAGAAACTTGTAAAAATAATTAATATTTTCTGAATGTTATGAACTCTGCAGGAATTTTCTTCATGTCGAGGGATCTGGATATTGCTCAGGATACACAGTCAAGAGTGTCGGTACTGTCATTGTAAATTTCCTTCAGGAGGAAGCCTTAGTGCTGTTCCATTTCCTTTTCTGACCTGAGCCTTCCCAGTTTTCTATGCAAGTTATACCTATATAAAGATAAAATATTTTTCTGGTAAATCTGTAGGGCAAGGGTCGTAAATCAAGAGTACTACCATAGTACAGTCCATTATATTTTAACAGAAGAAATAACTCCTTTTACAGAATGAATTATTAAACATCAAGAGAAAAACCACTGCTTCAGTTCATTATTCACATTTTGTTCCAATCATTACAGCAATTTACAATGCTTAATCTTCGTACAGAAATGTGTTTCTTCATGCTCCTTTACCTGGCAAATGAAGTCACAGTCTCCCTCCTACTCAAATGTAGTTTGATTTCATATTCGGTGTGAAAACCAGAAGAAAACAGAAAAGTAAACAGTATTTGAAAATAACTGAGAATGTTGGTTTCATTCATAATTATCATAACTTTATTGGTTTCCATTTGGTTTTTGTTTGTTTGGTGTCCTGGTTTCCCAAGAACATTCCAACAGCCCAGCCATGGCAGGCAGGCCAGGAGTAGCCCTGAGTCAGCTGGGAGTTTCAGTCAGGGCAGCTGCCCCAAGCTCACTCACAGGTGTATGCCACACCACTGTCATGAAGCCCATTATAAAAGAGTGTGTGTGTGTGGGGGGGGGGGAGTGCAGTGTAGTGCAGTGGAGAGGAGAGGGGGGGTGGAGATGGGAAGGGGAGGGGTGGAGATGGGGGGGGCGGAGATGGGGGGGGGTGGAGATGGGGACGGGAGGGGAGGGGAGGGGAGGGGAGGGGGGGTGGAGATGGGGAGGGGAGGGGAGGGGAGGGGAGAGGGGGTGGAGATGGGGAGGGGCGGGGGGGGTGGAGATAGGGGAGGGGAGATGGGGAGGGGAGGGGAGATGGGGAGGGGAGGGGAGATGGGGAGGGGGGGGGAGATGAGATGGGGAGGGGAGATGAGATGGAGAGGGGAGGGGAGGGGAGGGGAGGTGTGTGGTGTGAGGGGAGGGGGGTGAGGGGGTGAGAAGGTGAGTGTGTGGTTGGGTGAGGAGAGTGGTGTGTGTTTTTTCTCTTTCTAGGGCTCTTCCCTCCTGCTCCTTCTGCTGCTCCCAAGGACCAGGCTTAGTATAAACTTGTACACTTTATGTTGGTATTTGCATTAGTTTTGTTATTTCAATAAATCCATTTCTATTTTAATTCATGAGGCTTCTCCCTTTTTTCCTGATTCCCCTTCTCAGCTGAGGAAGAATTATTGGGTGATAGAGCAACTGCTACAGTTTAGCCTTGGATACAGACTAAATGTAGACATTTGGGTTTTGTGTTGTTTGTTGGTTTTTTCCCCATATAGTGACTCAGCACTAATCAGGAGATTTCCCGTTTTTAAGTCCTCTTTGTAATCATACAGTTCTAAGGGTTTCGTTCACTGTGGATTCAGACACCAAGTTCCCAAACAGTTTAAATCTACACAAAAATCCATCTAGAAACACCCTGGCTTTAAACTAAAGAGGCATGGAATGAGTAAATTAAGTCTCAGTGTTATATGCCTTTGAAGCTCATGAAATGAAGCTTATGCAAAGAGATTCCTCATTTCCAGCCTAACTATCATAAAAATGTGTCTTGTTAAAGGAGAGAAAAATAAGCTTTGCACTATCATAGAACAAACATTTCTAAAAAAACAAAATTAAAAAAAAAAAATTAACATTGAAATTCAACACAAGAATTTTTCACAGTGTTGATGAAGCAGAAGGGTTAGAAGACACTAGCAGAGCTAATTCTATGAATTTCAGTTTTCAAGTTTTGTCTAGTACAGGTAATAAAACTTGCTAATTTATTTCATACATTCTTTTTACAGAGTAACAATTTTACCAAAATAATTTTCTCTGTATAGAGTAGAATTCACTACTGGTATTAAAACAATGACTCTTTTGAGTACATTCATTCTTTCAAACTGTGTTCGACAATTATTATATCTCAATAACCTCAATTAGACTTATAGGTACCTTAAAGTTCACAATGATGTGTAAAAGTTCTTAACTCTGAAGGCTACTGGGAATGCTTTCATTAAGAACTGTATTTTTTATCTCAGGTGGGAAAGAATTGATATGAACAACGAGGCAAGTTTCATAAACTGTTATTTTTAAGACACCACCTCTTACTTAAAGGAGCAACTCAAAGACTTTATTCAAAAACATGCAGTTTTCATTGTTTGCTTTGGTGACTGTGGTAGAAAACTTCAAAGAGGTTATTTGGAATATTAATAGGTTTCATTACAATCCATCTTTATTAAGGAACCTGTTTTTCTAGACTAATACATACTTTCCTTTTAGGAAGTCTGTGAATCTTGAAGGAAGGACTTCTTTATCAAGCAAAATCATCTCTGATCACAGAACACTCTTATTCTGGTGCTTGTGAGATAGTCATTATTAAGAAAATGTTTAGTAAAAGCAAAAGTATTCTGGCAGTTAATGTGTTAAATATAGAGACAAATTTTCTAAATTATAAACTTGGAATAATCTGAAAGTAGATTCGATGTGGACTAACAGTTCTGGTGAAGTAAGTCACCTTTAGTTCACTTGTGTGGGACATACATTTGAAATATGTTTACCAAATGTTTGTTTACCAAGTTAAACCACAATTTAAATGAAAACTCTTGAATTATGCTGGTAATTTTTTAATCAGAAAAAGTTTCCAAGTCAGATGAAGTTAATCACTGCAATTTAAGATTCCCAGTAGCTCAATATCCTTCATAAACATCAAGAATCTGATCTCTCCTCATTACAAAAAGTGTCTGCCCTCTAGCCATACACAAAGGGAAGAATAATAGAAAATTAAATCTCAAAAAAACCCAACAAAACCAAGAGGTACCAGCTCAGAAGATAAGTGTTCTTCACAGGCTAGAAAATATGGTGATTATCAAATCAAGAGAAAGAAGGAAGGAGGTCCCTCACTAATTCCTTTGGCAATAAACCCAAAAATATTTCCCCAAAAGGGGTGCACACCCAAGCCTATCTCTCCTAAGACAGACCTTGGAAACAAACATGTTGACCAACTGCCTGTTGCACTGCACTTCTGGATGTGGTATACCTGCTGCTGTGGTGTAACTGCAGGGTGGATGCTGTATTCTATGGCAGACACAGTACACTGTATATCTGTGTACAGGATCTGCACATAAAGATTAGGAGGTACTAGATGACACCCTAAGCAGCTCATCATCATAATTTAATGACCTGACCAGCAACAGGTTGTTGTGCTGCACACAGCCTGGCATTCAGAGATATCCAATGAACAATGCAAAGGAGAATAAGAAGGAAAGTTCTTGTGAAGTACGGCACAGTGTTGAAGATGTATCTTAGATATTTTCTTAAAGAGGGATAAGAATATCTAAACATTTTAAAAATAGACAGCTTTATTTCTAAAGCTCTCTAACAAGGTACTAAATTTATCTGAGCCTTGAAACATAGCAGAAACCTGATTCCAAGACAATCAAGTGAGCTGTAAAGTCTGACATTGCCTCAGTAGCCCAGAGAAAAGGCCTTACAATTAACTGCAGGTTAGCAACATAGCCATGACCTTTGAAAAACACAAAGAGTTTGTCTTTCCCTCTAATTGCAAGAAAACTCTTTCTGATTTTTTGGCAAAATGAATGAAATCTTAAAGAAGTAAAGCCCAACACCTGACTACAGGCATGTCACATTCCTGAGCAGAAGCTTCCCTTTCTCCAGTATGCATAAAGTTTGTGTTACACAGCTGATTGTGGTTTTGTCATGCTGTCCAGACTGCCAACAGACAATAAAGCCACAGGAAACAGGACCTGAGCCTTCAGTAGCACAAGGTCATACAATGCACTTAAACAAACAGTTCATATAGTAAAAAAAGGTGTATCATCTGAAATCTCACTTGTTCTTTGTAAGGAAGATTATAAATATATCAGTAAGCACACAAGAAGTCATGAAAAAATATAAAGAAAAATGTAGTTAAAAATAATGTTCAACATTGTAATGTACAACACAGAATTTTTGAGAGGGAGCTGACAGCAACAGATAACTCCAGACAGTCTTGCTTTCCTGCAGAGAAAAGTGGATTATATTTGCTCTGAAACATGAAGAGAATCTTAGACTGTATCAACAAGGCTCTTTATTGCACTGACAGTTGAATCTTGCTTCAAGTATCGGCAGTGCCATGTACCACATGCAGCAGTGTTGGGAGGTGTTGAGATGATCCTAAAGTCAGAGCTCCAAAATGCTATACATCTCCTATCATTAGTAAGAACATGACCTGCACCTACAGTCAGGATGTGTGTCACCATTTTGAATAATTACAAGCAGTTACTACAGGCTTGAACCTTAACCACAGAAAACTTAATCTATTCAAAGTTCAGACAAAAGAGCTCGGCACACCGTATTCTCAGTGACGGACAACCACTCACTGGTTAAACTGTAAGACAAAAAAAACCAAGTGCCTTATTTTCCTGCCACCTGACTGTAATAATTTCACAACCACTCGTGTCTGCAGGTGTTAGAAATATACCTATAAGCATGACTGTAAGGCCTACAATTCCTTTGAAAATGATCCATGCACTTATTAATTTCTAATAATATGAAACCTCTCTCATCACCACATCCAGAGGTATCCTTACATTACAGAACCCAGAGAAAACAAAGTTATGTTGAAACAGAAAAGGGAAAGTGAGATGACAGCTTCCTTAACCCACAGTATTAAGACATATAATTCCTCAAACCGGAAGCTGTTACTGTGTCTCAAGCAACTGCACTATTAGAAGGATTGAGCTGGTTTGAGGTAGTTCTGAAAGCCAATGCCAAATTTGAACCACAGATTACTTTTCATGTCTAGTTTGTACCAGGCCCAACCTTTCCCTCATCTGCTGTTTTCTTTAATGTCTCCTGCTCAAATAGAAATCTAGAGCCTTGGAGAACTTGTGCCACTCCTAGTCCCAGTGAATGTGCTTAGCTCTTTTCCCTCTGGATATTTCCAGTGTGCCAGTTGTACACTTTCTACTCATCTGGGGCATGGCTTCCAATTCAAGGAGGGTGCATTGTGTTAGGGCATGATGGCACTGACTCTGAAGCTGTGAACACCCTTTTCTCTTCTTGTGTTCCAGTCCTCTCAGTGATGTTGTCTTCTTGCATGCCAAAGGCTGCTGTGACAGCAGCAGGAGAACAAGAATAATAATAATGGAATATTTTGAAAGGAGGATGATTTAGAGTATAATTCATTTTCAATCTTGGTATTCATATAGTAAAAAAAAATTACGAAAGTGTGATAGTTTTCAATTACTTGATTAATACAGGCAAATTTTCTTATGTATGATTATCTTGAGAAGTAAACAATATGATGAGCCTCATTTGACTCTGAGCTATTAGGACAACACATGCTAAGACTGTGACATGTACACTATGCAGAAAGGCTTACAGTATATTTAAGAATATGTTGAGCTAACAGGACATCTTAGGACATAACTATAAGGATGAACGCTCTTTGCAGAGAATTACAAAGAATATAGCTAAGACAGCATAGCATAAATTGAAGATTGTTGGTCAAGATGATTGCACAAATTACCTGGACACTGGTATCAAATCAATGGATGTCAGTTTGATTGCTGTGTCATGGATTCACTAATAATTTTCTTAAGAATTAGGCTAAGGAAATAGTAAAAATGTGTATTCCAGCCAGTATGATTGTTTCTCAGATGTAATGTGATGTACTCAATACAGTGATTCTTTAGGGTCTTAAACTATCAAAATTATATAGTTATTTATGGTTCTGAATGGAAAAGCTGCCCTGCAGGGAAGGTTCAAATGGTTCTCTTTATATGAATCAGGAAGCATTGAATATATTGTTGGTGATTAACTCTTGACACCACAGTATTTCTATATTAGTATACCTATACTTAGTCTACTTATAAGAAAAACACTTGTTCAATTTGAACTTCACACCAGAAGTAATAAAAGTTACAGAAAAGAAGCCCACCTGGTACACCTACAGCTACATTTAAGAGAGGAGGGACAAGAAGTGCTTATAAAAAGTCTCAAGGTAGATAAATCAACAGTGTTCAATAATAAATAATGAAGCAGGTAGGCAACAGAAAAATGGGTATCTGTGGTGGTTTAGACCCTGCCAGGACCCAAGACCATGTTGCCGTTGCCCCTTCCACACCCTTGGACGGGGACAGGACACGGAGTAAAATACAAACCCCAGGGTTGAGATAAGCGAGATTTAATACAACAGGGTAAAAACAACAAACCGAACAACAACAGTAACAACAGTGATGACAATGTACAGAGCAAGAGCTGTACCACACAGACACAGCATGAGGTACAGACCCAGACAAAAGCTGTTCTGCACTCCTGTGCCTGGGCACCCCGACATGACGTCAGCATGGGATGGAACAGCCCGGCTGTAGCTCCCTCCCGACTGCTGGGGAAAATTAACCCCATCCTAGCCGAACCAGGACAGTATCCTGCACAAGCTATTAGAACATTTTGGTGTTTCTTACCCCCTTGAATTACTTCTTTGAATTACTTCTTCAGCTTTTGATCTAAGAGACTACAATCTGATAGGCTAAAAATCATGAAAATTTAAGGACCAAAGAGAGTCTGTTCCTTTTTGTTGTTGCTTTGTTTGATATCATTGAGAAAAGCAGAACTTTCCTACATGAAAAGCGAGTGCAAAAAGCAAGAGGCAGCACCGTTCCAGCAGTAATTTTCAGTCTTTTTTGATAAATCTAGCCTGTGGGTAATGAATTATGAAAGTATGGATATAGCACCAATGTCAATGAGCAAACTGATGTTGGCAGGAGAAGCAAGAGTACTATTTAAAAAAATGTTTTGAGGTGGGTATAAATATTAAAAATCTATCCACAAAATACAACAGTAGGAATATAGTTATAAAATATAGTTATATAAATATAGTTATATAGTTATATACCTCGAGTACAGGGGAGATACATCTAGAAAAAGTGGAACAGATATGTAAATAAAAAAGGCTGCGTTTGTGGAGAATTGAGAGCAGCCCTGAGGAGAAGGACTTGGGGTTATTGGTTGATGAGAAGCTAAACATGAGTCAACTGTATCCTGGGCTGCATTAAAAGAAGTGTGGTCAGCAGCATGAGGGAGGTGATTCTCACCCTCTACTCTGCTCTTGTGACACCCCACATGGAATATTGTGTTAAGCTCTGGGACCCCCAACATAAGAAGGACATGGACCTGTTTGAGCAAGTCCAGAGGAGGGCCATGAAGATGATCAGAGGGCTGGAGCACCTCTCTTATGAAGACAGACTGGGATAGTTGGGGTTGTACAGCCTGGAGAAGAGAAGGCTCTGGGGAGACTTTATAGCACCTTCCAGTACCTAAAGGGGCCTACAAGAAAGCTGGGGAGGGACTTTTTACAAGGACATGTAGTGATAGGACGAGCGGTAATGGTTTCAAATCGAAAGAATGTAGATTTAGATTAGGTATTAGGAAGAAAGTCTTTCCTGTGAGTGTGGTGAGACTCTGGAACAGGTTGCCCAGAGAAGTTGTGGCTGTCCCCTCCCTGGAAGTGTTCAAGGCCAGGTTGGATGGGGCTTTGAGCAACCTGGTCTAGTGGGAGGTGTCCCTGCCCACTGTAGGGGCTTGGAACTAGATGATCTTTGAGGTCCCTTCCAACTCAAACCACTCTATGATTCTATGATTCTATGATACAGGTTTTAAAAATAGACAATTAAAACAATGAAAAGAACTTGAAGTAATTTAGAAATTATATACGTACATACATACTTTTCTAATAAGATATGTCCATTTATTTCAAGTTAAGTATGGTTATGCATTCTTAATTTTTTTCCCCAATATTTATACATACATTTGGGCCCAGACCAAATAAACCCTATTAAAATATACTTTTTTTGAAAATCATATTTCAGCAAATTTCAAACAATAAAATTATTAATATGCCTTCTTTGTAGCTATTGAAATGAAGTTACTGTAAGTATAGAACAGAAGATTTATTGTCATTTCATGTTTTATCATCACTACTAATAAGGTTTGAACGCCTGTTACACTTCTTTTTTTTTGCCTCCTGATCAAACCTTTAAATCCACATGAAAAATATGACAAAGGAGCTTTGGATTCTGTGGAAATTCTTTCCCTCTGGTGATAGAATCAGACATTGTTATTGTCTACAGTGTCAGGACTAGGAAATGCGAAAATAACATATTGCTGACTTGAAAAAGCTGGATGGCCTGTTTCCCATTCCAGGAATAGTAAATTCTCTGCTCCCTCACTGGAGGAAGGGCTTATAGTTCCACCCACACCTACTATTTCCTGTGGTCCACAAAAAAGACAAGAGATGTTTTTGGATACCCCTCTTGTAGTTACTGATGACCACAGCACAAATTGCTTTCCATGCAAACTTTCCATACTAGTTCATTCTCATATACCCTTCTAGACCTTGATCCATGATTATATTAACCTGTCATATTATATTAGGAAAAAAATCAATCTACTCTATGCCATACATTATAACCACATTTTTATCATCAGTACCATTTTTTTTTTTTTTCCCTAGATGCATTGAAAAAAGGTGTTCCTTCTGCTTGCATATAAAAACAGTCAACTCAATCAAGAAGTCTGCCAAAGAGAATTTCTTTTCACTTTAATTGGCAGGACATCGCTCAGCGACTTGTCGTTGATCAAGTTCTGCCGCTTTCAGTGGCTGACAGAGACTGCTTTATCACTAGCTTCTAGAAGTAGGAAGTGAATGCTCCTAATCTAGCTAGCATCGAGCAAGGTTGACTTAATAAGCACTTTTTGCTTGTGCCTGGGTTCCCTCCTTCAGTTCAGGTCTGATCAAAATCTGTCTTTTATTTTAGAAAACAATTTCCTTCTCTCCTAATTATGAAATTAAGCTTGTATGGGAGACCAGAGCACTTTCAGTATATTAGAGAACAATGAGCCTGAAAAAAAAAGGTAATAATCCTGTCTGTGGCCTGATCAACCAAATTCCAATGTTCCATATAGCCGCTCTTTCTCTTTATCATAACTCCATGGGGTGTCACTGTGGACCTGGAAGGAGATAAAAACAAGAGATACACTTGGCAGCTGGAGTAATTTTAGATGCTATAGCTCTTTAACAGAGAAAAGAGTTGTCTGTGAATTTTTGGCGGGGGGGGGGGGGAAAGAACAAAACCAAAGCAAAACCAAAACCAACCAACCAACCAACCAAACCCAACCCAACTCTTGGTTTCATAGAATCAGAGAAGCACAGAATCATAGAATCATTATGGGTGGAGGGACCTCCAGGGTCATCAAGTCCAACCTTTATCCCATCATATTCCTAACCATTAAACCACTACACCACAGCCTCAAGTGCCTCATCAACCCATTTTTCGAACACCCCCAGGGACGGTGACTCCACCACCTCCCTGGGCAGCCTATTCCAGTGCCTAACCACCATCTCAGTAAAGAACTTCTTCCTAATATCCAACC
This sequence comes from Podargus strigoides, assembly GCA_028020825.1. Taxonomy (NCBI): domain Eukaryota; kingdom Metazoa; phylum Chordata; class Aves; order Caprimulgiformes; family Podargidae; genus Podargus; species Podargus strigoides. The sequence goes on along the minus strand of CM051663.1, from coordinate 64,267,341 downwards.
CAAACTTCCCCTGATGTAACTTGAGGCCATTTACTCTCATCCTGTCATTAGTAATTTGGGAGAAGAGACCAACACCAGCCTCACTACAGCCTCCTTTTAGGTAGTTGTAGAGGGCAATAAGGTCTTCTCTCAGTCTCCTCCAGGCTAAATAACACCAATTCCCTCAGCCGGTCTCCATAAGGCATGTTTTCCAGACTCTCACCAGCTTCGTTGCCCTTCTCTGGACTCGCTCCAGCACCTCAATGTCCTTCTTATCCTGTGGTGCCCAGAACTGGACACAGTACTCAAGGTGCTGTCTCACAAGTGCTGAGTACAGGGGCACAATTACCTCCCTATTCCTGCTGATCACCACATTTCTGACACAGGCCAGAATGCCATTGGCCTTCTTGGCCACCTGGGCACACTGCTGGCTCGTGTTCAGCCGGCTGTCAACCAACACCCCCAGGTCGTTTTCTGCCAGGCAGTTTTCCACCCACTCTTCCCCAAGCCTGTAACTCTGCATGGGGTTGTTGTGACCAAGGTGTATGACCCAGCACTTGCCTTTGTTAAACCTCATACAATTGGTCTCAGCCCATGGCTCAAGCCTGTCCAAATCCCTCTGCAGAGCCTCCCTACCCTCAGGCAGATCAACACTCCCACTCAACTTCACGTCATCTGCAAATTTACTGAGAGTACATTAGATCCACTCATCCAGGTCATTGATAAAGACATTAAACAAGACTGGCCCCAAAACCAAACCCCAAGGGATACCACCTGTGACCGGGCTCCAACTGGATTTAACTCCATTCACCAGAACTCTCTGGGCTCGGCCATCCAGCCAGTTTTTAACCCAGCAAAGAGTCCACCTGTCTAGACCATGAGCCACCAGCTTCTGCAGCAGAATGCTGTGGGAAACAGTGTCAAATGCCTTCCTGAAATCCAGGAAGACAATATCCACTGCTTTTCCCTCATCCACTAGGCGGGTCACCTGATCATAGGAGATCAGGTTGTTTAAACAGGACTTGCCCTTCGTGAACTCATGCTGGGTAAACCCGATCTCCCTGTTGTCCTGCTCTTGCCGTGTGATCTCTCCTAAGATGAACCTTTCCATAATCTTCCCTGGCACTGAGGTCAGGCTGACAGGCCTGTAGTTCCCCGGATCCTCCTTCCTGCCCTTCTAGTAGATGGGCATCACACTGGCAAGTTTCCAGTCATCTGGGACCTCACCCGATAACCAGGACTGATGAGAGATGATGGAGAGAGGCTTGGCAAGTTCCTCCGCCAGCTCCCTCAGCACTCTCAGATGGATCTCATCTGGCCCCATAGTCTTATGGGTGTCTAATTGACTCAGCAGGTCCTTTACTACTATTTCCTGGATTACGAGGGGTTTATTCTGATCTCCATACCGATCTTCCAGCTCAGGGAATTGAATGCCATGAGGAGAACTGGTCTGGCCGTTAAAGACCAAAGCAATGGAGGCATTAAGTACCTCAGCCTTTTCCTCGTCCTTGGTAAGAGTGTTCCCTTTCGCATCCAATAAGGGATGGAGATTCTCTCTGCATCTTTTTTTATTGTTAATACATTTATAAAAACTCTTCTTATTATTTTTTGCAGCAGTGGCCAGGCTGAGTTCAAGCTGTGCTTTTGCCTCCCTAATATTCTTCCTACACAGCCTAACTAAATCCTTATACTCTTCCCGAGTAGCCTGTCCCTTCTTCCAAAGGTGGTAGACTCTTTTCTTTCTCCTAAGTCCCAGCAGAAGCTCCCTGTTCAACCATGCCGGTCGCTTTCCCCACCAGTTTGTCTTACAACACCTGGGGACAGCCTGCTCCTGCATCTCTAACAGTTTTTTCTTGAAAAGAGTCCATCCTTCCTGAACCCCTTTGCCCTCTAGGACTGTTCCCCAAGGGACTTTCTCAACCAGTGTTTTAAACAGGTTGAAGTCTGCCCTTTGGAAGTCCATGGTGAGAGTTCTGCTGCACCCCCCCCCCAACTTGGCTAAGGATTGAGAACTGTATCATTTCATGATCGCTCAGCCCAAGACGGCCTCCGACAACCAGATCGCCTACCAGTCCTTCCCTGTTTGTGAATAACAGGTCTAACAAGGCACCTTCTCTGGTGGGCTCACTTACTAGCTGAGTCAAGTAGTTATCTTCCACACACTCTAGGAATTTCTTGGATTTTTTTCTCTCTGCTGTGTTATATTTCCAGCAGATGTCTGGTAAGTTGAAGTCCCCCACAAGAACACGGGCCTGCGACTTTGCAGCTTCAGCCAGTTGCCTACAGAACAGTTCATTGACCTCTTCATTCCGGTCAGGTGGCCTGTAGTAGACTCCCAGCAGGATATCTGCTTAGTTCACCTTCCTCAACTTTATCCATAAACATTTGACTGGCTCATCACGCTTATCAATCTCCATACAGTCAAAACACTCCCTAATATAAAGTGCCACCCCACTGCCCTTTCTACCTTGCTATTCTTCCTGTAGAGCTTGTAGCCATCCTTTGCAACACTCCATTCATGAGAGTCATCCCACCATGTTCCCGTGATGGCAACTACATCATAGTTGTCATGCTGCACAATGGCTTCCAGCTCCTCCTAGCTTCCTTGCCAAACAGGGAGAAGGAACCATCAAATGTGTAAATCTACAGGATAATTTTATTCCCAGTCCCACTAAATGCTGTTTAGCACCCTTGGTTACCAGCAGTTAGTGGCCACAGTGCAGGAGGAAGATGGCAGCATTTTCTTGAACAACATAAGGAAGTAACGGCTTCCAGCAGACCTAATCCTGGCCATGCATAATGTATGCCACATTTTCCACATACATAAAATGTACTTCAGTAAAGTAATTAGTGTTGATAACATTACTTATTAAAAGAGCTGTTCTGAACTGCCTTTACACATAAAACACTAGTTTTATGTGTATCCCTACATATATATGCAGTATAAATATAAATATGATACATAGGTTATACGTGTTAAATTAGAGAACTAGGTGTTTAATAAAGCCAGCCTCTCCTCTACCTTCCCCTGAATACTTCTGAATACTTACCAACTTCTCAATGATTTTCTTCTAACTTTACAAGCTCTTGATACCTTATTTTTAAAAAAATACCACTAAAGTCCATAAACCAATGAATTAAATTAAAATCTAGTCATAAAATCCAGACAGTCTGAGTGTTTTGCAAGAAAGAGTACCAGATAATCCAAAGCTCTTTGAAAGTCTCGTGAAACTCATGATTTCACCTAAAATTTATGACTTCAACTCCTACTAGTTAGGAGCTTCTCAATAAAATCCTTAGTTTTCAAATATATGAAGGGTTTTTAATTCATTTTTTTTAACCAGCAGAACATTACACTAAGCTGTTTTTAATTTAGGGCAGTTAGGACAGGTTAACCCATGGTAGCATCTGGCTTCTTGGCAGGTTCCTCAGACAACTGGCTTAGGACTAACATGTCTGTCAGATGGTAAGGCGGCTGCTGATGGGCCATGCCTGTATGATTTCCCCATGTCTTTCTTTTCAGAATTCCCATTAACTCAATGAAATCTGTTCATCTGTTTGTAAACAGATTACCATGTACTTTTATAAAATAAGGATGATAAAGGGATTTTTCTGTAATTGACTTTTCTGTATGTTTTCTAAGGAAGTCTCATAATTAAAGCTATCCTTGTGCTATATTTCATTTCAGTTAAGATAGTTTCTGCTTTATGATGAATCAAATTCATTTGCTTTGTTTTCGTTTTTTGAGGTTACGAGTTTTTTTCTACGTGTTTAAGAGTAACACAGAAGTGGATGTATTCTAAGTCTATAGAAGCTGTACGGTGTTGGACATCCCAGCTCCATTGAAAGTGGAATGAAAGAAAATAATAATAATTTAGAGTCCTGCACGGGCATTTCAGTTTCTTTGTGCTCCAGAGGTAGTTTCATTAGTCATCCATGTATTTGATGTTGAATTGTATGCCAATGACTGGGATACTTGGCTGTGTGTTACAAAACTTAATGTGGTCACCAAAGCGTTTTTGTGAAGGCAACAGCTTTCCTGCATTGAGAGACCTTTAGTCAACCTCACTCTCAAAACATTTTTTTTTCTTCAATGTGGAATGACCCCATTAACTTACAATACAGTTTTCAACCCACACAGTTAGACTTTTAGATCAGTTGGTGAAAAATAATGTGACCTTCCTTCTTACATATCACCTGGAAATCACCACAGGAACTGATCACTGAACCAAAGACAAGCAAATGGTTCTGGACCCTTGCTCTTTGGTAAATCTGTACCTGAGGTCAGTCAGCAGCTTTGCCAGTTTATATTATGTAGTCAGACAGCACGAAGTGTAAACCAGCTGAGATGCAAGGGTAGCAACCTTTCAAACGTGTATTGGATTTGGTTTATTTGTCTTAATGTTTATTGAAAAAGGAATGGTGAAAAAGCACCAAAAAAGCACAAGTATCACAAAATGACGTGTCAAGAAAATAATTCCATGATTGCTTTATCCAGACAGCAGTCTTTTTAGTCATTCCTTTCTTATTTCTTGTCAACCATTTGAATAAAATACAAAATAAACACAAGAAGAAACCTCTTTTCCATCCCTCAAAGCAAAAATTGTTGCTTGATGCAAATAAAGGTCTCTTGTGCCAGTTCTTAGTGGTTGCCATGTTGACAGAGGACTGAAATTTGAGAGTTGGAAATGATCATATTATCTCTGTATCTTAAATTCCATAAACTTTCAGGGAGGGTAAATTGAGACCCAAAAGTACTGTCTAAGTTGTTGATAAATCATATTGGTGAAGATAATTAGTCTAACAATACTGTACTTGGCTAAACAAAAAGCAAAAGAGCTCCCTGCTTGGCATTAAATGAACTGGTTGTCTGGAATAAATACTATGACTTTCTCTCCTGTTTAGAACTAGAATCAAACAGCTCTGAGTTAAACACCGAAATTCTCAAACGGTGAATTGCACTTGCAAAGGAAGACTTCTAGCTACATCTTCTTTGCTGACAGAAACATTTAGTCTCAAGAGTTACTTTGACATTCTCCTACTGCTTTTAAATTTGATGTAAGCAGTTACAAATTTTTTGCTTTCTAGTTTTGGGGGGGTTTTGGTGTGGGATTTTTTAATTTTATTTTTTTTATTGATGAAGGACAGTTGGCCAGGAAAGGATTCAGCTGTGCCTTGGTCCACATAAAGATTTTGACCATGGAATATGACTCCTTAGTGCTAGGATTCTGATGATTTTGGCATACATGAAGATAAATTACACAACGATTTTCATATTCAGATCCAAGAATAAGTTTCAATTGTTTGATAGTTTTTAAAAAGTTCTCAAAAGTAGTCTTCCTAAATAAAGACATCATAAACATCAGAGGCATTTGGATCTCATTTAAGCTATGGCTTTGACCTTTCTGTCCTTTTTACCTGCATCCGGTAACTGTTGTACTAAAAATCTGATGAAAACAATGCCCTTTGAAAGCTCAGACTGTACTAACTGTCTAACTGTCATTAACTTTTTTGACTTTTTCCATTAAGTATAAATTAGCCATTGATTTGGGGCAGTTCTTGTTCTTTTCACTTGTAGTTATCTTAGCAAATCTGTTGCTGAGGTTTTATTACATCGAAATCATGACACAGCATCCCTCCCAAATTCAGTACAAGTACAACTCACTATCAATTGACTGTCTTTTTTGAAAACTTGATAGAAATCTAAACCATTGCAGTATTTAACAAGGCAGTAATGTAACTAGACAACTAGTGTTTGCTTTGGGTTCAGCACATGTAACTCACATCAGTGAGGCTCAGTCATTTCTTCAGATTGAAGTGATATCTTGCCCAGAAATTAAATACAAAAATTCACATGTTGGGTGTCGTAGCTGATAGTTCAACAGTGAATGCTGAGAATTGCAGCTGAGAGTAGTCAAAGGTGAACATAAAAAAATTAAGGAGCTGAATTTGAATGTGACAATAACACAGACAGTATGATGATTCATTTCACTCTACAACATTATCTGAACTTTGTGGTCCTAAAAGTCAGGTTAGAATTTAGCGCTAAAAAGACCATTTTTCTAGTAATATATACCCATACTTCTTTGAAAAGCACCTGAAGTTTTCAGTATTTGGGCATTCTTTCTTCCACCTGTAACCCAGAAATTTGAAATAAAAAATATTCTTTCTAACTCCTGATTCTGTATATTTTTCCCCTTAGTTTTTCATGCTGTGATTTCATTGGCCCTTCCATTTTCCAAGATGGTGGAATTTGCTATCTCAGGTCAAATCAGAATATTCTCATACTTTGGTGCTGGGTAGTTTTTTCCTGTTCTTATTGAAAAGAAAATCTTGTTCATAAAAAATGAATTTTCCCCTCCACAAACAAGTAACCATAATCTGTTATTACCTCAATAAAAAGATTTTCCTGATGGCTTATCTTTTTAGGAAAGATGTTCAATGAGCACTTAATTTAAAATAAATGAACAAACAAACAAACAAACAAATAAAATACGTATTAAGTGGTTCAAATTCCTGTCTGATTCAACTGTAATTCAAACAGATATTTCTTTTATTGTAACCTCTTTTTCAGTTTATAAGTCCTACGATTTGTCATACTTTTCACTTGAAATACCCATCCAAATCATGATTCTGATAAATAATTGGTAGTGGATATCTAGAAAAAAATAATTAAGATGACATACATGCTGTAAATTTCCTCTCATGCATTCTTCGGTCCGTCACTGGAATAAAGAAGCCTTGATATAGAGGGGTCACTGTGTTTGATAGGTACCAGTGAATTCATATTTCTCAAATTGAGCTGCTCCCTATTTTATCTCTCTTATTTCTTAGGCCTTCTCATTCGTACCAGTGTAACAAAGTAGCAATGTTTTCTCCTCTCTCTTACGTGTCTTCTCAGAGCTTTCTCTCTTGTTCTACAGTGGTCTTTGGACACATACAAACATATGTTATGATAACAAAAAGGGAAAATGCTAATGCTGTCAATGTTCACCAAATATATCAGTTCTGAAAACCAAGTTGCATTATTTAAACAATATTTTAGATGTATTTTTAACTATCTAAGCAAACAAATGAAATTACGTTTCAAATTATAATTAATTGTCCTGGGTTACAATGTGTTCTATTACCATGAGATGTTGCAACCAGGCACTGATGTTCCTTGCCTCCTCCCCCGGGACTAGCTTCTGTTAATAGGCCCAACAATGCCTTGCCCCATGACTCACCATCCCTTTGTGAGATGCTCTGACCAGGTAAAGGGAGCCAAGCATTCCCACCGGGGATAAAATCTGGTGGTTTGGAACAGCACGAGCAGCCTTACCCGCTGGGACCCCAGAGGACAAGGACTACAGCACCACCAGATTTTCAGAGGAGGACCAGTTTTCTTTTCTACAAGATCACTGCTTCAACAGGATCATTTTCAAAGAGAACTGCAGCTGCCAGTGAATCGGACTGCTCAGACCTCTTTCCACAAGATCACTGTTTCAACAGGACCATTTCAAAGAGAACTGCAGCTACCACTACATCGGACTGCTACCAGCACCCTGCCCGGCAGGGTGCCAGGTTGTACCCCTGACTCTGTCAGGCTTTAAACCAGTTTCTCTGTATTATTGTTTTGTTATATATATTAGTAAAAACTGCTATTCCCATTTCCTCATATCTTTGCCTGAAAGCCCCTTAATTTCTATTTTATAATAATTCGGAGGGAAGGGGGTTGTATTTTCCGTTCCAAAGGGGGCTCCTGCCTTCCTTAGCAGACACCTGTCTTTCAAACCAAGACATTAATGATACATGAATATTAATACATTGCTTTTTTATCAGACAAGGTTATAATTTGTTGATCTTTCCATGTTGTCAAGTTTATCCAAAATGCCTACTCTACAAGGGCAGTATAACTTAAAAATATTTTAGAAATAAAGAAGGTGGGAGGTCCTGCTAGTAGTAGAAAAATATAAATATTTTAAAACCATTGGCATAAAGTGGATGCTGGAAAAACATTTTCACTGAATACTTTTCTATTTTTCATAGAATCATAGAAATATAGACTTGTTTTGTTTGGAAAAGATCCTTAAGATCATTGAGTCCAGCCATTAACATAATATTGCCAAGTCCACCCCTAAACCATGTCCCTAAGCTCCACATATACATGTCTCTTAAGTACCTCCAGGGATGGTGACTCAACCACTTCCCTGGGTAGCCCATTCCAAAGCTTGACAACACTTTTGGTGAAGAAATTTTTCCTGATATCTAATGTAAACCTCCCCTTGTGCAACTTGAGGTCATTTTCTCTTGTTTCCTCCGAGTCAAAATATTTCAAAGGAAGATGTCATATTCATTTAGATTAGTAGAATCCTTATTGTATTATTTCAATAAATAAAATAATAACATAAAAATTATACATATAAATCAGATTTAGACATAATATCAAAATATGAATAAAATTTTCAAAGAAAAACATTACATTGAAAGATTTTAGTGCTATTTAAGTTAATACTTTCTGAGTCGAAACTGAAAATTAGGTGGCATTGTTGAGAAAAAATGTTGGAAACCATAGAATAACTGACTTCATAGGAGGCAGAAGAACTTAATTCTGACTGCTTCCCTAAAATTTGTGAATTAGGACACTAGGTATCAGTGATAGATGAATATTTCTCTGTAAGAATGAGCCACACTTGATGTGCTTTAAAATCCCCTTGCTTGTCAGAACAGAAGAACTTATGAAGAAAGACAAATTGCATTAAATGACATCTCATCAAGAGAGCGACAGTAAAGAAGACTGGGAGCAAGAACAGACCTTCTCCATTTCCAGATCGAATTGTAAGTCTGAAAAACTCTAGTACACAATGATACCAAGAAATCCCCATTTAGCTTCTCTGCATTAACAAATGGCTTTACTAATCTTTCTTGGTTTATTATTGTAATTCATAAATGAAAAAAAAATACCTCTTTAAATCTATAAAATTCATTGGTTGTCAGGAATAACAAAATGAAAAGGGAATAAAATGCAAGATGTGCATGGTTACTACAAACAAAGTTTTATAGTTTTTCTATTGAAACAGTGTATTAATATCGGGTTCCATATTATTTTAATAGCTGCATAGAAAAATACCTATGTAAAAGCCTATAATTAGCCATTACTCTGCACTACATTATGGTTATTGCAAAATCAGTTCCAACAACTTAAAAACAGTCTCTCTATGTACCATAAACTGAAATATTTGTGCTTATCACATACCCAACTTACCATTTCAGATGTTTTTTAAAGTTGTAGTTTCCTCACCTATTTCACACCAAATTGTTAAGCATTGCAAATGAAAAAGTAGGTGTTAATCAGTGGTTCATATTCAGTAGGGAACAGGGAGGAGGAAAGAGATGTTATATTCAGGCACATCATGTTTTCTATGTCATAACCATCTGCAAATCAGCATTTATCTAAGACCATTGTACTACGAGCTCTAACATTTACTGGGCAAAGTTTTGGCGTCTCAACAGGATTTACTGTGTCTCTATCAAGGACAACACACTCATAGAGCAAACAACCAGTAACCCAGGGATTCCAGCTACAAGAGGAAATACAGGTTGCTATGTAACAATTCATGCAGTTTTTGCAGCAGCAGATGGACATTTTGAATGGAATTGATGCCCATTTGGCTCTTATTCCTTGCATTTCCAGAAGTTCAGGTTTTAAAGAAAACCAGCCACAAAACGTGTTGAAGTTGTAGAACATGAGCCTGAACACATCTGGTCCTTCTCTCTTGTCTTTGAGGTAGTGGATGAAGTCTTTCACATTCCTGCTTCCCCAAAAGGTCAAAGCATAAATACATTCTATGTGCAGGAGACTTAACTCTAGTGTTTTCTCTTCATTGTTAAGATTAATTTGAATTTGTTGAGGTAGAGGCATGTTGTGAGATGTACACAAGTGGAACCCTATGGCTCATACAGATAATTTTGAAATCCGTGGGTCATGCTGTGACTTTTATAGGCCGTTTAACTGCCTTGACAGAGGAGTGAATTAGACAGCTTCCTGATCTTTACTGTAGGTCTTCTGTATGACAGCATGGGAGGAAAGCATGACCAAAAATGGGAAAACACAGGAAAACTGACACAAAGCAGACACACAGTGCAGTAGCTGAAACCATCTGCTTGTAACTTGCATTTAAATAAGTAGGCAGATACCAATTCGACAATGACACTTCAAAAATCCTTGTGTTCAATTTCTTGGCTATGTACATGTGAGCTTCTATAGCATACAACATCAGCTAAAGGTATTTTTCTTGGTCTGGTGTGACAAATGTAGGAGAGCAATTTTTTAGATTTGAGAAGCATATGACTTTAGAGAAAATTTTTTAAAAAAAGAAAATAAAAAGTTTTTTCGAAGAATCTAAGCACAAATAAGAAGAGAAAGGGGACAGATAACATTCCCCTTCTTTGGAGTCATATTGTGGCATACCTACGTTCTCTGTGAGCTCAGCTACCTGACCTATCCCATCTGAGATGCTTGTAATATGGCATAGGCTCCAAATATATATAGCCACATACACGACACCAGATAAGTTATGCCAATATAGCAGAGGTTTGCAGTTTCTATTATAGGAGGCTGGGCAGAGGACAATGATTTGGCTGATGTTACTTATAGTATTGTCTTAATAACAGTATTGCTGCTTTTTCTCATAATAACACATCATTTAAAAAAACTCTGTTCAGAAACAGATACCTTCCCAAACATCTCCCTTGTGACACTCGACTAAGCCATGCTAACAGCAGTCATAACACGCTATGAAGTATCCTTCCCTTCCAAATACTTTCAGAAAGCTGGCAGACCAGTGCTCTCAGTTATTTAAGACTCCTTTTCTTTCTTTCATACTGTTTGTTATTATTGTCTTTCATCTTGTGGGCTTGCCTCATCACTATCTGAAACAAATCTGAATCTTGATTTTCATTCTTCTGTAACCTCTTTTTACTACTATGATAGCCAGAAGATACTTTCTTCTTGGCTTAAACTGCAATTGAGAGAATGTAGGAGAATACTCAAATGGAGTAAAACTGACTCTAGCAGGATAGTGGTCATATTAAAAGGGCACTGCTAACTCAGCCACTGGTTGGCAAATTACCCTAGGAGTCAATGAGCAATTAAGAGCCACACTGAGGTTATTCTAAGATATATCATGGAGCATGATAGTCCTTGATTGTCAATTGTGTTGGGATGTTTAATGACTCTTGCTGGTTTTCTTGGTGTGTTGCCTTCACAAAATTGTGGAGGATTGACCCTGTCTGCTAAAGCATACAAGATTTACCTGAGAGTACAACTATAAGATACATTTCAGAAAGACATAGATATATTTCGCCATAACCAGGAACTTCCCAAGAGCCATATAGAAACAAGTAGTATACTGAGCGAGTGTTCTGAAGTTGGTGAAGCAGGACTAGCTAAGTCAAGCCTAACACTGAGTTTGCATTGTTCATGTAGAGTACAACTGTTACTCACTTTTCTCTGTATTATACAGAGTGAGGTGAGAGAAGGCTCTAGAAACTTTGATATGTAATTTAAATCAGAATGTGAGCAAGGTGACTCTAGACTTGATCATCGTAGCTCAAAATATTAACCACTCCCAAAAATCCCACCTCTCAACTCCACTTATCCACTAGACAAATCCTCAGGTACTATAATTCATAGGTGTTTCACAAAAATATGCCCTTGGAGACCAGAATTTGCTTCAGAGTATTCGTACTACTGCCTTGATCCACTTATACTGTATCTTTTTTCTTTTGCCTGAATGCAGAAGAGATTTAATCAAAGTCATATTCTACTATTTCTTTCTGTTGAAGTTTATATTTGACCAAGTGTTCTTCGATCAAAACCAACAGTAATCCTAATGATAGGAAAGTCTGCAAAGTAAAGGCAAATAAATTAAGGTCAAACATGGCTGTATCAATGCCCCTTTTTATACACCAAATTGTTAGACCACACTGTGAAAGCAAAGATGCCTACAGGGAATTCACTTCCACACACTAGCTGATCGATTATGATACACAGTAGCCATTTGGTGAAAAATATGAGTCATTATCCCACAACAAGGGACCAGGAAAGGTTATATCTACATAGTGTACATTTCCTGCTTCCTTTGAGGGGTGGATGGGGAGCAGCAGGTTCTAATCAAGCTTTGCAAAATTGTTGATTCCTTTTACAGTAGCATCTAGTTTAGTAGAAATGCACTTATTGTCTTGAAAGTAATAACTAGAACCAAACCAAGAGTCCTGGTTGTCATCCTGGCCCTTAGGAGATGACTCTGTTACTGATCTCAGCAAAAGTACATTATTGAGTCTTATTCCACTGTATTTCCTTTCTCCCTGGTCAAATGAATGCAGTATTTCTAATACCACAACCTTGACAAAGTAACTTGTCCATTCTATTATTCAGGGATCATAGCACTTGTCTCATAGATAGGAGCAGGGCATTAACCACTCTTAACTAGGGAAAATACAAGTTTTTGCCCTCTGTGTATCTAACAAAAATTTATGAAATTTAATTGTTGTGATGTTGAAGTTCCTGTTCAGGAGGAGTGATTCCTTCAGGTGTGTTTAAAAAGTGAGGGAAAAAATGTTCCAAATTCACAAAGGTTTCCTTTCAATCTTCACCAAATTGACTAGACTCCAGAAAGAGCAGAGATAATTTGGGACATCTCTTTCCCTGTCACTTCTATTTTAACTGCCTCCAAATGTTTTCTTGTTCAATGTGTTGTGGGGGTTTTATTTATTTTATTTTTGGACATATACTAATTCTTCCATATATTAGTTTGCCCAATGCAATATCATATATCATTATTTATACATAGAATAATAATGTGTCCTCTTTTTCATATTGACATGCGCACACACTTCTTTTTAATATGCTTTGTACAACTACTAAAGTTAAATTATTAAAATTATTTTGTATTCTTTAGTAACTGTTTAAGGAACAAAGACTTCCATAGTTCACTGAGTACACTCAATTCAGAAGACCCGATCTGAAAGTGATTGGAAAGGATCAGTCTCTCAGATAGCTTTGAACCGAACTATTCTTCAGTACTAGAAACAAGACATGACAAATCTTGCTAGAAACTAAAAGAAAAATCAACTGAGGTTTTCGTAAACAAATTCTTGCAGAGAGAGATGCCTAATATTTAATATTTCACTTTTCAAACTGTCACATCTCAACTGCATCAACAGCTTTTCTACAGACTTACTACATATGGCAACTCTTTTTGGAAATGAATGGTAATAAATTTGTGTAAAACTCCACAAAGGACTACTGTATGCAAGAGCTGGAAACTAATCTTTGTAATGATTACCACAAAATAATTGGTTTGGGTGGAGAAATCTTTCCTAGATACTGCCTAGCTATCTAGAAGGAGTAAGCTGGTTTTACAGTCATAGAACCATAGAATCATAGAATTATTTGGGTTGGAAGGGACCTCAAAGATCATCTAGTTCCAACTCCACTGCAGGGACACCTCCCATCAGACCAGGTTGCTCAAAGCCCCATCTAACCTGGCCTCAAACACTTCCAGAGAGGGTACAGCCACAGCTTCCCTGGGCAGCCTGTTCCAGTGTCTCACCACACTCACAGGAAACAATTTCTTCCTAATATCTATTCTAAATCTACCCTCTTCCAGTTTAAAGCCCTTACCCCTTGTCCTATCACTACATGCCCATGTAAGAAGTCCCTCCTCAGCTTTCTTGTAGGCCCCTTTCAGGTACTGAAAGGCTGCTATAAGGTCTCCCTGGAGCCTTCTCCAAGCTGAGCAACCCCAACTCTCTCAGCCTGTCTTCATAGCAGAGGTGTTCCAGCCCTCTGGTCATCTTCGCGGCACTCCTCTGGACCCACTTCAACAGCTCGATGTCCTTCTTATGTTGGGGACACCAGGACTGGACGCAGTGCTGCAGGTGGCGTCTCACACGAGCAGAGTAGAGGGGAAGAATCACTTCCTTTGACCTGCTGGCCACACTTCTTTTGATGCAGCACAGGATATGGTTGGCCGCCTGGTCTGCAAGCGTACGTTGTCAGCTCATGTTGAGTTTTTCAGCAACAGACACCCTCAAGTCCTTCTCCTTAGAGCTGCTCTCTATCCATTCTCCACACAGCCTGTACTTGTGCTTGGGATTTCCTCAACCCAGGTACAGGACCTTGCACTTGGCCTTGTTGAACTTCATGAGGTTGGCAAGGGCCCGCCTCTCCAGCCTGTCAAGGTCCCTCTGGATGGCATCCCTTCCCTCCAGCCACATTTACAATTAGAAATACAAGATAATGCTTAATGAATCAATCCAAAAAGCAAAAGGCCTCAGCTGTTGTCTCTTCAGTAGATGCCAAAAATCTATCTAACAGAATCAAACGACACAATCTGTTTCATTTATTAGAAAGAATTGGTCTTGATTCTAACTTTATTCACAGAGTAGAGATTTCATATTGGATAAAAATTTCTTTCTTACTATGTACTGCTGTTTACATTTGCAGCAGTATTTAAATGATCAGTAATAACAACAGTTACAATTGCCCCTAAATTTCTTATGTTTTGTCTTTTAAACTGACACTGATTCTCTGCATAATACTGTGTATGTTGCCACCATTACTTTTTAATCTACTACAAGTTAGCTCATTATCCACAGGCATGTGCAGGATGCTGTCAAATTTTAATAGATAATATCCATATAGATACTGTCCGTGGAGACGTGCACGATGTGCTTGAAAGAAAATATATTTTGTTTAATCTTCCTTGACATCCCAGGAAACCTCAATAAGCATTGTTATTGTATAGGAGAAACTCTCCTTCACAATTCCATGTAATCTTAATGGGAAACCACCTACATAAAGAAGCTGCATTCTCTTTAAATTTTTAATCCTGTTAATCAAAATCCATTGACATACATGTGTTGAATTTAATATGAGGCATTCAGTTCAGTAATTAAAGGCAAATGATTTAATCATTAATTTGGCACCAAACTAATAAAAATTTGTGGTCACATACAAAGGTTGACTAAAAGGTCAGCAGTATAGTAGCATTCCTCTCTATCCTTCCAGTTGCAGGGAATGATGAGGGAAGAAACCGGAAGAGACAGCAGATCAATACCCGTCTCCATGTCTGGTGCCACCAGCAGAATTGTGGGATTTTTGATCATGTGTTGGTCTACATTACACCAGGTCTGCTAATGACAGATGGTGTACAACTGTGTCAAAGGGATAAAAGGATCTTTACACGTGAGTTAGCAGGGCTCATTGAAAGAACTTTAAATTAGATTCGAAGGAGGAAAGGGATAAAATCAGCTCACCTGAGACAAGCATGGGAGCGGCATACTGATTTTTGAGGTACAGCGTGTCTGCAAGAATAATGTTACCAATGAACTATTCTACAAGGAATTAAGGGATCTCTCCAGATAAACTGCCCTTGTCCTTATGGATGATTTTAACTTTCCAGACATCAACATGCAACATCGTACAGCTGACACAAACAGGTCCAGGAAATCACACAGAATCACAGAATGTTAGGGATTGGAAGGGACCTCAAAAGATCATCTAGTCCAATCCCCTTGCCAGAGCAGGAACACCTAGGTCAGGTCACATGAACATGTCCAGGCAGGTTTTGAATGTCTCCAGAGAAGGAGACTCTACAACCTCTCTGGGCAGCCTGTTCCAGTGCTCTGTTACCCTCACTGTGAAGAAATTCTTCCTCATATTTATGCGGAACCTCCTATGTTCCAGCTTACACCCATTGCCCCTTGTCCTATCATTGGATGTCACTGAGAAGAGCCTGGCTCCATCCTCATGACACTCACCCTTGACATATTTATAGACATTAATGAGGTCACCCCTCAGTCTCCTCTTCTCCAAGCTAAAGAGACCCAGCTCCCTCAGCCTTTCCTCATAAGGGAGATGTTCCACTCCCTTCATCATCTTTGTGGCTCTGCGCTGGACTCTCTCAAGTAGTTCCCTGTCCTTCTTGAACTGGGGTGCCCAGAACTGGACACAATACTCCAGATGTGGCCTCACCAAGGCAGAATAGAGGGGAAGGAGAACCTCTCTCGACCTACTAACCACTCCCTTTCTAATACACCCCAGGATGCCATTGGCCTTCTTGGCCACAAGGGCACACTGATGGCTCATGGTCATCCTGCTGTCCACCAGGACCCCCAGGTCCCTTTCCCCTACACTGCTCTCCAGCAGGTCAGCCCCCAACCTGTACTGGGACATGGGGTTGTTCTTCCCCAGATGCAAAACTCTACACTTGCCCTTGTTGAATTTCATTAAGTTTCTCCTCGCCCAACTCTCCAGCCTATGGAGGTCTCGTTGAATGGCAGCACAACCCTCTGGTGTGTCAGCCATTCCTCCTAGTTTGGTGTCATCAGCAAACTTGCTGAGGATACATTCTGTACCCTCATCCAAGTCGCTGATGAAGATATTAAACAACACCCGTCCCAGTACCAACCCCTGAGGGACTCCACTAGTCACAGGCCTCCAACTAGACTCCGTCCCATTAACCACAACTCTCTGGCTTCTTCCCTTCAGCCAGTTCACAATCCACCTCACTACCTGATCACCAAACCCATACTTTATCAGCTTATCTACGAGGATGCTGTGGGAGACAGTGTCAAATGCTTTACTGAAGTCAAGATAAACCACATCTACCGCTCTACCATCATCTATCCACCTAGTTATTTCCTCATAGAAGGCAGCAAGGTTTTTCAAACATGACTTACCCTTGGTAAAACCATGTTGACTGCTCTTAATGACCCCCTCATCCTTGATGTGCCTAGAGATCGTGCCAAGAACAAGCTGTTCCATCACCTTTCCAGGGATGGAGGTGAGGCTGACCGGTCTCTAGTTACCCGGGTCCTCCTTCTTGCCCTTCTTATAGATTGGAGTGACATTTGCTATCCTCCAGTCCTCAGGCACCTCTCCTGTTCTCCATGACTTACCAAAGATGATGGAGAGTGGCCTAGCAATGACCTCTGCCAGCTCCCTCAGCACCCTTGGGTGCATTCCATCTGGTCCCATCGATTTATGGATATCCAGATTGCTCAACTGATCCCTAACCCAATCCTCATCTACCAAGGAAAACTCCTCCTTTTTCCTGACTTCTTCTGGGGCTACAGGGATCAGGGGCTCCTGGGGAAAGCCTGCAGGAGTAAAGACAGAGGCAAAGAAGGCATTCAGCACCTCTGCCTTCTTTATATCCTCTGTCTCTAGGGCACCCACCTCATTCATCAGTGGGCCTATATTGCCTCTAGTGTTTGTTTTATTAGCTATGTATTTGAAAAAGCCCTTTCTATTGTCCTTGACCTGGCTTGCAAGGTTAAGTTCTAAGGAGGCCTTAGCTTTCCTAATTGCCTTTCTACATCCTCTGACAACTGTCCTATATTCCTCCCAAGTGACTAGCCCCTCTTTCCATGATCCATAAATTCTTTTTTTCCACCTCAGTTTGCCCAGCAGTTCCTTGTTTAACCATGCTGGTCTCCTAGCTCCCTTACTTGAGTTCATACCCATTGGGATGCTCTGATCCTGAGCTTGCAAGAAGTGGTCCTTGAATGTTGACCAACTCTCTTGAGCCCCTTTACCATCTAGCACCCAGTCCCATGGGACTTCCCTTAACAATTGATTAAGGAGGCTAAAGTTGGCCCTGCAGAAGTCCAGGGTTCTGGTCTTGCTAGGCACTCTATTCCTCCCACACAGGATCCTGAACTCCACCATCTCATGATCACTGCAGCCAAGGCTGCCATCGACCATCACTGCTTCAACAAGACCCTCCTTGTTGGTAAGTACAAGATCCAGCAGCGCTCCTCTCCTAGTCGGCTTATCCACCATTTGCATTAAATAGTTGTCATCAATGCACTGGAGGAACCTCCTAGACTGTGAACGGCTGGCTGTGAAAGTCTCCCAGCAGATATCGGGGTAGTTAAAATCCCCCATGAGGACCAAGGCCTGCAGTTGTGAGGCTGCTTTCAGCTGCCTGTAGAAAGCCTCATCAACTCCCTCGTCCTGATCAGGAGGTCTGTAATAGACCCCCACAACTGTATCACCCATGCCTGCCTGCCCCTTAATTCTTACCCACAGACTTTCAACTTGCCCCTCATCAGCCCCTGGAGAAAACTCAATACATTCAAGTTGCTCCCTCACATAAAGAGCAACTCCACCACCTCGCTTCACTGACCGATCTTTCCTAAAAATGACATAGCCATCCATGACCACATTCCAGTCATGTGAGCTGTCCCACCATGTCTCTGTAATTGCCACCAGGTCATAACCTTTAGACCGCACACAGACCTCTAACTCCTCCTGTTTATTCCCCATACTGCGTGCATTGGTGTACAGGCATTTCAGATAGCAAGCAGAAACATTCTGAAAATAACTTTCTGGTGCAGGTACTGAGGAACCTCTGAAGATCATCTAGTCCAACCTCCCTGATAGAGCAGGATCCTAGAGCAGATCACACAGGAGCACGTCCAGATGGGTTTTAAATGTCTCCAGAGATGGAGACTCCACAACATCTCTGGGCAGCCTGTTTCAGTGCTCTGTCACTCTCACAGTAAAGAAGTGTTTTCTTATGTTAAGACTGAACCTCTTGTGTTCCAGTTTGTGCCCATTGCCCCTTGTCCTGTCACTGGACACCACCAAGAAGAGTCTGACCCCATCTTCCTGACACCCACCCTTTAGATATTTATAAGCATTAATGAGATCCCCTCTCAGCCTCTTCTTCTCCAAGCTAAACAGACTCATTTCCCTCAGCTTCTCCTCATATGGGAGATACTCCAATGCCTTCACCATATTAGTGGGCCTGCACTGAACTCTTTCCATGTCCCTCTTGAACTGAGGAGCCCAGAACTGGACACAGGACTCCAGATGAGGCCTCACCAGGGCAGAGCAGAGGGGGAGGAGAACCTCCCTCGACCTGCTGGCCACATTTCTCTTAATGCACCCCAGGATACCATTGGCCTTCTTGGCTGCAAGGGCACATTGCTGGCTCATGGTCAGCCAGTTGTCTATCAGGACTGCCAGGTCCTTTTCCCTAGAGCTGCTCTCCAGCAGCTCAGCCCCCAGCCTGTACTGATCCATGGGGTTGTTCTTCCCCAGATGCAGAACTCTACACTTGCTCTTGTTGAATTTCATTACATTTCTCCCTGCCCAGCTCTCCAGCCTGTCCAGGTCACGCTGGATGGCAGCACAGCCCTCTGGCATGTCAACCACTCCTCCCAGCTTTGTATCATCAGAAAACTTGCTGAGGATACACTCTGTCCCTTCGTCCAGGTTGTTAAAGAACATATTGAATAGGACCGGATCCAGTACCGACCCCTGGGGGACACCACCAGTCACAGGCCTCCAACTAGACTCTGCCCCACTGACCACTACTCTCTGGGCTCTGTCCTTCAGCCAGTTCCCAATCCACCTCACTGCTCCATCATCCAATTCACATTTGTTAAGTTTGGTTGTGAGGATACCATGGGAATCAATGTCAAAAGCCTTGCTGAAGTCAAGGTACACCACATCGGTTGCCCTCCCCTCATCAGTCAGTCTAGTTATGTCCTCGTAGAAGGCTGTCAGTTTGGTCAAGCGTGACTTCCCCTTGGTGAACACATGTTGACTATTCCTGATAACCCTCTTCTCCTCAGCATTCTTTGAGATGGCGCCAAGAACAAGCTGTTCCATCACATTTCCAAGGATAGAGGGGAGGCTCTTTGGCCTGTAGTTACCCAGGTCCTCCTTCTTGTCATTTTTATAGATTAGGGTGATCTTGGCCTTCCTCCAGTCCTCAGGAACCTCTCTTGTTCGCCAGGAGTTTTCAAAGATAATGGAGTGCGATCTAGTGCGGGACGGGACTGGAGAAATCAGGAACGACTCAATGTGAGTTATCCGGAAAGCTCAATTTATTGCGCAGATACATTTACTTATATATCATTCTTCTGTCAAATCACCACGACTAAGCATATCTTATTATCTTTTTCTTAGGTTTTCATTAGACCACTTCTACATCAATCATTAACTTTTAACCTATGCTTCAGCTTCTAATTATCATATTCTCCGCCTTGCCTGTTAGTTCCCTATCTTATGTAACTTAGTTTCTTGTACTACTCTGCAAGGACAGTACGTCCTTGAGGCCTAATCTTGGCTGCTAGCGCCTGCACAGTAGCCTGTTCGTGCACCTGCTCTAACACTCCATGTCCATTACTCACAAGCCAAACTCCCACAATTCCCCCTTTTTCCTTTTGCACGAACAGAACTTTATGCATTAGACTAGTGACTAGTTTTGTTATTAGCTTCCATACTATTCCTAGCCCAATTAACAACAAGACAATTATGATCACCCAGCGAATGCCTTCTTTGATCAAACCAAGTAACCATGGGGACAGACTGCCAAATATTTTTTGTAACCATGAATCAAACCAGCTTGTCTCCTTTTGAATCTTTAAGTGTGTTCTTTACGCCACTGTAGTTGTTGGTGAATTGATTCCCCACGATTGCTTAGACTGAAGCAGCACATCCCTTCAAAATCTTCACATCCATGGCCTTGTGCTAAAAGCAAAAAATCAACAGCAGCTCTATTTTGCAACACAGCATGCCTGACGCTATCTAAATCTTCTATTAATTCTGTCTGTCCCTTTTTACAAATTTTTCTTTCCCTACACGCGGTCACGCATTATTTAATTGGTTAAAAGTCTCTAGTACAAGGCAAACATGCAGCTCAGTTCAGTTCTCGTTGGTTCTTAAGTTCTTCTCACACAATGTCCAATTGGTCACTCCCATCTGTTCACTCCTGCATTCCCTAGTGAAGCAGTCATTGCTCTTTTTTTTCTTCTTTTTTTTTTTTTTTTTGTTTTGTTTTGGTTTGGTTTTTTTTTTTGTTTATTCCTTTGAAGCAGCTTCCAGAATGTGGCTATCTGCCTAGGCCAACATCCCGCATGGCTGGTTCACTAGATGGCCATTCTCTTTTAAATGCATTTCTACAGTCTAGCAATGGTTTCTACAGATCCTTCAGCACTCCTGGATGCATGGCCCTGGATGACCATCGATGATGGAACTGCCCCAGCCCTGTGTTGGAAGACTCTGACTAGGGGCATAAGATCCCAGCTGACCCTGAACTTGTTCAAGACTTGCTGCACAAACTAGATGCGTATAAATCTATGGGCCAAACGGGATTCTTCCCAGGGTATTTAAAGAGTAGGCCGATGTCATAATAAGACATATCTGTTATTTTTCAGCAGTCCTGAGAGTCTGGACAGGTCCCAGTCTACTGGAAGCTGGTCAGTGTTGTCCAATATTTCAAGAAAGGTAAGAAGGAAGGCCCTAGTAATCACAGG
Source organism: Podargus strigoides (assembly GCA_028020825.1). NCBI lineage: Eukaryota > Metazoa > Chordata > Aves > Caprimulgiformes > Podargidae > Podargus > Podargus strigoides. The sequence continues at coordinate 64,246,041 of CM051663.1, read as the reverse complement.
CTGGTCAATCACTTCAGTGCATGGAAAATTATGGAGAAAGTTATCCTGGGAGTTATTGAAGAACACTTGAGAAACAATGCAGTCATTGTTCATAGACAGCATAGATTCATGACGGGAAAGTTCTACTTAACTAACTTAATTTCCTTTGATCACAAAGTAAGTGACTAAATAATTAACCAAAGGAAGCCAGTAGATGTGGTGGTTTTGGATTTTAGCAAAGCTTTCAATAGTGTCTCTCACAGTATCTTTCTGGATAGACTGTCGGGCACACAGCTAGACAAGTCCATAATATGTAGAGTGAGCAAAGGGCTGACGGGTGAGGCTCAAAGGGTCATAGCAAAACAGGTAGAAAGGAGAACCCTGGGAAGTACTGACCTGTCAGGCCTACCTCTGTGCCTGAGAAGATCATGGAACAGATCCTCCTAGAAGCTATGCTAAGGCACCTGGAGGACAGGGATTTGATTCAATAGATCCGGCATGGCTTCACCAATGGCAAATCTTACCTGCGATCATCATAAAGCTGGAGAGAAAATCACAATTTTTCTTTAGTGATTTACATATGAACAAAATATACTTTTTTGGCTTATTTTAGAAAAAATAACTTAGCCAGGTAATACACCATCATACACCATATCTTGTCATAGTTTTCTCACCAAATATCTAGCTCTCTTGGACTGACTAATCTTTCTGAAAGACTTCCATAAGAGAGTCCTCCAGTTTTCTGTAGGAGCTAAACTTTCCCAGAAGACTATTAGTACAGCCTTTCAAGAGGTCATAAACTATTGCTCCTTCTGATTTATTTGTTTCTAGCCTCAGATAACTCATTATTTGGAGCGTCTCCAGAAAATGTTAAATTTCTGTAAGCTGACCTAAGGCATGGACCTGAGCCCCTGCAGTGGAATGGCTGCAGGCTAGGCCAATGTGAAAGCCTCTGTAGCCCCTTGCAGGCTTGCAGGGGCTGAGGCATCAGACAGAGCACATATAGAGAGAGGTGCTCAGGCCCCAAGAAAGGGCCATCTCATACCATCTAGCTTTGGATCTGGGGCAATTAGCCCTGACAAAAGGCTTCAGTTTTCGGTTTCAGAGCTCAGCTGTAACTCAGTAGGGATCTCTGAATTAGAAGGTGTCAGTGTGCCCTTTCCCTCCTCATGCCACGTGCCACATGTGAAGCTGCATCATCCATCCACCTCTCTGAGCCATGGTGAGGTGCAAAAGTGAGAGCCAGCTCTTTACTATGAACTGAACACAGTACCACATTCAGATGAGGAAGGGTTTATTAAATTTATACTAACTCTGACTGTTCTTATATGCTCTTTATTAACACTACAATTGGTTTTGAGGGTTCAGACATCATAAAAAATCTTCGGTAAAACACTGAGTTAAAGGTACTTAATGAGAACATTTCTTCCCTTCATGTTCCTAAATCTAATTTTTTGTTATCCACAACACACTGGCTTGAAGAAGCGAAGAAGAACAAACTTCTAAAAAATATTGTGTTCTTAGCATAAAAATCTATGAATAGCCCTGGGGATTAAATAAATATATTGAGTAGCCTGGAGCAAAGAGATAATCTTTATCTATTCTGGGGTGCATATGATCAATAACAGAAAATAAGGGATGTGAGTGATTGTGTTATGACATTTTCACTTCTATATAAACCTAATGTGAATTCTGAATATCTGCCAGTGCAAAATTCACATTTTGCTTTTCCAAACTGTTTCTCTCTGTAAACATTGGCTACCAACATCTTGATTATTAGGCTTCAGTTAACAGGTTGTTCATCTTAATCTATGAAACTAGGGCTAGGCAGGGTTTTCCCCCAGAACAGCAACATATTTTCCTTTCTCAGGTTAAATATAAAAGTTGAAATCTTGACAATTTCCACAGGTCAGCTGAGAGAAGACGGGAAGAAGATGACATGATCTGTCTTATAAAATGATATGGGTTATAAATGAAAAGCTTTATAAAAATTTTAATTTTCAGAATTTACAAAATAATTAGTTTTTGTTTGGTTTATTTTATCAAGTAAATTATAGTTTAATAGTGTGTGAACCAACACAGGCAGGTCGCAGGAACAACCACAAAACCACAGATAAAAATGCAAAGAGCAAATATATTCTCATTACCTCGCAAACTGGGGGATCTTCACAGCAGCACCTGGGGCAGAGGCACATAGGCAGGACCGCAGGACCGCAGAGCTCAGTCCTTGCTAGAATGAGAGATTCCAAAACTGCTGCTTTCACTTGTATATCAAGGATTTCTCGCAGGCAGTAGTTATCCACTGTGCTTTGGTGTTTCCCACAGCAGGGCAGAAATCTCAAATATGTTTTGGAAAAGGGTGCCTCTGAGTCTATCACAGGCCTGTGTTCTCTCACTGCAGGTGTACTACTTGTCAGGCACAAGACTAAGGAACTATTAGTTGTGTGATATAGGTGTTTTTCGACACTCCAGGTGCAGGTCACTTGAGCGTGTTTATAATCCTCCTCACCAATCTTCTTTTATATTCCCACAAATAGAATAAAAAAATAAAAATCAGCTCATGAACAAACTCTTCACAGGTACAGCAGATCTGTTAGAAGATCTGTTCACTGTAAAAATTCTGCTCATAGCTAGTTATGATTTCAATGAATTATCAATTTAATGAAATAAAGTTTTCAGATATCCTTTAATAATTTCTTGATTTTAAATCTCTATATTATCTGAAGTAAATTTGAATATTCTTTTTCTCAACATCTCACTCTTTGGCTCTCTGTGAAGAATTTTGTGATCTAAATCTAGCTTTTTATCTTGTAACTAATGCTAAGAAATATAAACAACATGTTATTTGCTTGTGTAGGCAGAAGGGACTTCGTGCTTGTTTGTTTATTTGCAGATATAGGTTCTAAAAATAAATGTGGTAAATTTCTGCCTAAAGTACTGCACTCTCCTTGCTTTCAGCAACATCATTCTTTCTTTCCCAAAACATAAAGGAAGAGATTTTAATGAATCATAAATGTAGAATTATTTTTCTATTTTGTCTTATTATTTTTCATTTTATTTCTTACCAATTTACAATTAAAATTGACATAAGTGTAGTTCTTTCATGTTGCCTTTGGCTGTGCTTGAAAAAGTAGGGAAACTCAGACTATTCATTCCAAACTACAGATTACTAGACCTTCAAATCTAACTTTCTTTAAATTGCTAACACTCTTCAAAAGTTACTTTGATTTGCAAGCGGGTCCTAAAGACGTACTTAAAATCCTTTGGGTCACTTATGAAAGAGTTGGGGTTTTTTAATTTAAGTGATATGGCTTAGCGTTTTAATTTTTCAGACATGAGTCAAGTTCACAGAATCACAGTTAAGAGTAGTTCCTGCTAAATCAGGGTCACCTGAAACACATTACACAGGATTTTCATCCAGGCAGGTTTTGAATATCCCTAGGGAAGGAGAGTCCACAACTTGTTCCAGTGTTCTGCCACTGTCAAAGTAATGAAGTTTTTGCTCATGTTCAGATGGAACTCCCTGTGTTTCCACTTGTGCCTGTTGCCCCTTGTCCTGTCATGGGGTACCACTGAAAAGAATCTGGCTCCATCCTCTTTACATCCACCCTTTAGATACTTATAGGCACTGATAAGGTCTCCTCTCAGTCTTCTCCAGGCTAAAGTGTCCCAGGTCTCTCAGCATTCCCTCATAAGAGAGATGCTCCAGCCTCTCAGTCATCTTTGTTTCCCTCCGCTGGACTTTCTCCATAAATTCCTTGTCTCTCTTGAACTGGGGAGCCTAGAACTGGATACAGTACTCCAGATGAGACCTCACCAGGGCAGAAGAGCGGAGGAGGAGAACCTCCCTCGATCTTCTGGCTGTTAAGTTGTTTAATAACAACTGATAACAATAACAAAAGACAAATAAAATGTGTAATAATTTCAGGAAATGAAATTCAAGCTAACATATATGAAATTTCCCACATAAGACAGTTTTATCAAATAGGCTGTCAGTAGTTTTGTTCACAGAGTTTTCTTAGGCCTTTTAAAATTATTTCTGCTATTCCACTTTAATTAGAATTTATTTGTTCTCCGATCAACTGTAGTTTGCTTTGAAGCACCAATGGGCGTGTCTTATACAACATGTATTTAGAATTGTGTTTTCACATTCCGCCTTTACTCCCACCCTATCGTCTGCTCCTTTTTAGTTTCTCTGTCTCTCATTTCTTTGCCTAGTTCTATATATACCATGTTCATTCCAGCTCTGGTCTCCTTATTTCCGTGTAAATCACACACAAAATCCAACAGGGCAAAGATTTATTTATCAAATTTTTGACTGTTAATTCTGGAATATTTAATGTTAAAATTGCCTTTCTATAGCAATTACAGTTACAATTACTGCACCGCTATATGGAAACAATCATCCTCTGCAGCTGTTGTTATGTAACTACTATAAAAACAACCTTTGCAACCTTTGCAACTCCAGATATGTGGATGTCTCTATATCCTATTAACAATAGCAGACCAAAACCTGATGGCTCCTGCTAAAAATCAATGTGATATCAATCGACTGTAAAGTTTCTGGAATTGAATAGTACAAGCTGAGAAGTTAAACTAGAGTTTGGCAGCACACTGTCTTCTCAGAGAAAAAACTATTGCCCCTGTTACTCACAGACAGAGGAGGTTTTGTTTAACCTGACTAGAAATATGAATTAGCAAAAAATCTGCCCTTTCCATGAATGTAACTATCAGAATGGATACACAGAATGTTTTCCTTTATCAAAGAGCCAACAAAATTGTTGTTTGTCAATAATCTAAGCCTCTGCTATTTAAATTAAAAAGAATAAGACATAATTAAGAAGAAGTTTCCTATTTGTTGATCATATAACAGTAAGGATGTGATCTCCCTAAGAGCAATATTAACAGTTGCAACTTCAGGGTATGTTAAAGACTTGATAAAATATTCTACAATAACTAAGGCTCATAAAATATCTTAATTTTGTAAAAAATCTCTCTGAATATTTGTGTCAATTTAAAATAATATAGAATGCCAAATACTTTACATCTGTCATGGGAAAAACCTACTTTTTCCTTTCTAAATATTTTGCTATAGATGCTCCTATGTTTTAATGAAATTATCCATGCATATGTGCACATCTCTATCACACTTCTAAATTGGTAACATCTGTTACTGAGGCATCTGTCAGGAAATGAGGGAAAAAATGGAAAGAGAAAACTGAGTTATTTTTATTTCCATGTACTGTTTGGATAGCTCAGATATTTTGTTTATTGTTTGTTTATATAAAGAGAAAAACATTCCCAGCAATGTATAACAAAAATTCACCAGTTCACCTGCATTTCTATTCTCTTTATTGAAATGGCCACTACCGAAGTTTTTAGAGGCAAAATCTCCAAATAGGATATGCTAGAGGATGCCATCCCAAGGGACTTTGAAAGGCTTGAGGAGTGGGTCCATGTCATGGTTTGACTAAAACAGAACTTATTTTCCCTTTCAGAGATTTTACTTTTCAGTTAAGTCACTTCTAAGACTTCACTTTCTGAAGTTAACATGTTGTTTCAGAAAATGTCTTCTCCTAGAAGTGATAATGCTCGATGTTTATAGTTGATACTGAGCTCACAGTACAATGGTGTTCAGAAAGGCTCTTGCTTATACTTAATCTTCCAGAAACCAAGGTCACTGTCAAATTCTTTCAGTGCCACCTTGGGACCCTCCTTAGTGTAAGGATGCAAAAGTGTCAGGGAGGAGCGGACAGGACAGCTGACACAAACTCACCAATGACATACTCTATCCAATATACGTCAAGCTCAGTATAAAGCTGAGGGATCAGGAGGGGACAGCTCTCTTCTATGGTGGGTGTCCTGGGAGGACTCTGCGTTTCTTCTGCTCTGATTTCCTGAATCCAGTTCCTGTCTTCCTGTCTGCTGCTGAGTCCAGGAGTCCAGCCTGGTATCTTCCCAGTGCTGCACTGCCGCACAAGTGGTGACCTGAGCATCTTTGGGGGGAGCACAAGACTGGGTGGGGAGCTTGAGTTTGATCTGGGTTTTGTATATATATTTTATTATTATTATGATTATTGTTGTTGGTTTTGTTATTATTGCTTCGTTATCATTATTATTGTTTCATTAAAGCAATTTTAGTTTTTATTTCAATATGCAAGTCTCTCTTTTCTTCTTTTCCTTGCCCTATCTGGGAAGGGAGAGGCATTAATAGAGAGCTTCTGTCATTCGTTTCATGACTGGCTCAGCTTCAAACCTTGACAGCCCGTGTAAACCTCATGAAGTTCAACAAGGCCAAGTGCATGGTCCTGCATATGAGCTGGGACAATCTGTGGGATGGGGCCTGGAGACCAGAGTCCGGAGTGCTGCTCAATTGATAGTCGGGAAGTGTTGGAACCTGTAGGCCATAAACAATGGGAAAGGAATGCGATAAAACCTGAACAACACTGAGATAAACAAGTTTCAGGTGCCCTGCCTAAAAGGCCTTAAGGACTTTGCCCTCGAGATAAGATCAGGTTGCTAGCATGACCAGGTATCGCTGACTAATAGGATGCAGCTGCATGGACAGTGTGTGTTCAGGGGACCAAATCTGTTTGGAACACGCAGCTCATGTAAGCATATATAAAGAAATGGTTGCGCACAATAAACCGACATTTTGCTTGCATCAAGCTGTGTCCCGTCTCTCAATCGCGGCAACAATCCCCAATATCAATACAGACTGGAGAATGAATTGATTGAGAGAAGCCCTGTGGACAAAGACTTGGGGGTTTTGGTGGATATAAAACTGAATGAGCCAGCAATGTGCATTCGCAGTCTAGAAAGCCAGCCATATCCTCGTCTGCATCAAGGGAATTGTAAAGGTCTAATTTGGATGAGAGGAAGGCCCCCTTGCTTTCTAATCAAACTCAGATAAAATCTGGGAGGCTAGACCAACCTCTTGTTTCAGATCCGATCAACTTGAGAGAGATTAAGACACAGATGAGGTCATATATCATGAACTCACCCATTTATTATAACCAAAACCAGGAGAGAAAGCAATAGGAAAGAACAGAAAATGAAAGAGAAAAAGACTAAGCAAGAATTTGGGATAGGAAAGCGCAAACGATCACTACCATGGATCCACTTGTGTTCCAGTAGTCCACACATCTTCGAGTTCGCCAAGGGTCTGGTGGTGGCTGGCTACCATGACACTTGCCAATAATGGGGCCGCCACACCTGAGTCTGGATTATTGGTCTTTTATAGGCTGTTTTCACTCCAACAGCTTGTGTCCAACATCCACCTGAGTCCCACATCTTCAACTGCTGCTGTCAATCAACTTTACACACTGTTTTCTCCTCCAAGGTGGGGGATGTGGTTTGTGGTTGGCTAGACAGGATGTCATTTTGTGTGGTTGTTTTGTTCCAGCACAAGTAAACTTTGAGATAAAATGCCTCTCCGCCCAGTCCCTTACAGGAGGCATGACCAGCAGATCAAGGGTGGTGATTCTGCCTGTCTACTCTGCTCTAATATTTATAATATTAACTGGCTTATTAATATAATGTATAGCACAGCTGTATTACTAGATGAGAGAAGCAAATCAAATAGGATTCATAAGGAAAACAATACTACAAGCTACACTATCATTATGCAACTATGTAAATCACAGTTCACTTGCACCTTGATTACGGAATGAAGTTTTGGTGTCTTCATTTTAAAAAACACAGTTAAAGTAGCCTGGAAAATTTTCTAGGCAATAAAGTTGATAAAATATAGCACAACTGGTGTTTCAGTAAGTAAAACTTGTAAGTGCGCAAAGAGTCTTCTCTCTGCAGAAAGCCAAAAAAAAAAGAAAGAAAGAAAAAAAAACAGACTTCAGGAGGTCTAAGGATACAGATTTACAAAATATAAGCAGCACAGTGAAGGTTGAGTGAAGATTTACAATCTTTCCCCTCTGTGAAAACTAGTTACCGTTAGACACAACTAAAAAGAGGCAAGTTTAAAACAGACAGAAAGAGGTAGTTATTCACTGAGAGGTATATGATTAGCCACACTCTTTAAAGGAATAAATACCATGTATACTTCACTACTTTTATTTTGCCCTTGGCATCTACTTACGGCTACTGTTGGAGACAGTGTACTGGATCAGGTAGACATTTGTTGTGACTCTTTACATATTCTTCTTATCTATCCAGTGATATTTTTTACACTGAGACAGAGCAAAAGAGCTAGGGGGAAAAAATCTTCAAAGTCACATGACCACTTACACTCTTATCTTGTGGGAAATTTTGTCCAAAACCTCTGTTTCTTCATTAGAATATCCTAACACCCAAATAATTATTTTAACACTGTCAGATGCTAGAAACTTGAACTACTGTATGCACTTTCTACATAAATGTGGCCGTTACTAGTTTAAACAGTTAACATTTCTGCTGCCACTTTTTCCGTACCAGCTTTTTTGTTTTTTCTTTGCAGAGTATCAATGATGCCAACATATAAAATTTAAAACCTTCAATTCACAATCCACAAGCTGGAACACATGACTGAGCCATTTACAGAATGCATACAACTGTATCTGTATCATAATGATAAATTAGTCTTTATGATAGTAATAATGACAAAGAAAGGCCTCATATTTGAAAAGTCTTGACAGGTTGGTGAAGTTCCCAGTGACTGGAAAAGGAGAAAATTATCCTCGTATTTTTGAAAAGGAAACTACAAGCCAGTCAGTCTCACCTCTGTGCCCTGCAAGACCATGGAGTAGATCCTCCTGAAAACTATGCTAAAGTACATGGAAGATAAGGAGGTGATTGGTGGCAGCCAACACAGCTTCACTAAGGGCAAATCATGCCTGAGAACTTTGGTGGCCTTCTACAATGGGATCACAGCATTGGTGGATAAGGGAAGAGCAACAGATGTCATCTACCTGGACTTACGCAAAGCATTTGATACTATCCTACACAACAGTCTTATCTCTGAAATGGAAATTTAACATGGACTTAACAGGTGGAACATGCAGTGGATAAGGAATTGGCCGGCTGGTCATTCTGAAAGAGTTGTTGTCAACAGCTTGACTTCAGCAAGGGTTTTGACACTGTCTCCCATAACATCCTCATTAGGAAACTCAGGAATCATGGGTTAGACGAGGGGACAGTGAGGTGGATCGAGAGCTGACTGTGTGACAGATCACAGAGGGTTGTGATCAATGGAGCAGAGTCGAGTTGGACGCCTGTAACCAGCGGTGTCCCCCAGGGGTCAATACTCAGTCCGGTCTTGTTCAACGTATTCATCAATGACCTGGACGAAGGGGACAGAGTGTATCTTCAGCAAGTTTGCTGATGATCCCAAGCTGGGAGGGGAGGTGACACTCCAGAGGGCTGTGCTGCCATCCAGTGTGACCTGGACAAGCTGGAGAGCTGGGCAGAGAAGAACCTCATGAGGTTCAATAAGGGCAAGTGCAGGGTGCTGCACCTGGGGAAGAAGAATGCCAAGGCACCAGGATAGGTTAGGGGGGGACCTCCTGGAAAGCAGTTCCAAGGAGAAGGATCTGGGAGTCCTGACAGACAGTAAATTATGCATGAGCTGGCAATGTGCCCTTGCCGCCAAGAAGGCCAGTGCCACCCTGGGCTTCACATGGCAGTGTGTGGCCAGTAGGTCAAGGGACGTCATTCTCCTCCTCTACTCTGCTCTGGTGAGGCTGCAACTGGAATACTGCATCCAGTTCTGGGCTCCACAGTTGCAGAGAGACAGGGAACTACTGGAGAGAGTTCAGTTGAGGGCAACAAGGATGATGATTTGGAGACTGGAGCATCTCCGCTATGAGGAAAGGCTGAGAGAGCTGGGACTCTTTAGCCTGGAGAAGAGAAGGCTGAGGGGTGATTTGATTAATGTTTACAAATACTTAAAGGATGGGTTGAGGGAGGATGGAGCCAGACTCTTTTTAGTGGTTCCTGGTGACAGGATGAGGAGTAATGGGCACAAACTGGAACACAGGAGGTTCCATTTAAATATGAGAAAGAACTTCTTTTGGGTGAGAGTGTCAGAGCACTGGCACAGGCTGCCCAGAGAGGTTGTGGAGTCTCCTTCTCTGGAGATTTTCAAGACTCACCAGGATGCAGTTCTGAGTGATATGCTCTAGGGGATCCTGCTTTAAAGCAGGGGAGTTGGACTAGATGATCTCTGGAGGTCCCTTCCAACTCTCAAAATTCCATGAAATTCCCTGAAAACAGCTTGATGTCCAGGTGGAGACCACTGATGAGTGGTATCCCTCAGGGGTCTGTATTGGGATCAGTATTATTTAGCGTCCTTTTTGGGGCAGTAGGATCAAGTGCACCCTCAGCATGTTTGTGAATGGCACCAAGCTGAGTTGTGTGGTTGATACCCTAGAGGGAAGAGATGCCAACCAGAGGCACCATGACAAGTTTGAGAGGTCAGTCCATGTTCATAGAATCATAGAATCACAGAATGGTTTGGGCTGGAAGGGACCTCAAAGACCTAGTTCCAACTACACTGCCAAGGGAAGGTATACCTCCCACTAGACCAGGTTGCTCAAAGTCCAGTCTAAGCTGGCCTTGAGCACTTCCAGGGAGGGGACAGTCAGAACTTCCCTGGGCAGCCTGTTCCAGTGTCTCGCCACCCTCACAGGAAAGAATTTCTTCCTAATATGTAAACTAAATCTACCCTCTTCCAGTTTAAAGCCATTACCCTTCATACTACCACTGCATGTCCAAGTAAAATGTCCCTCCCCAGCTTTCTTCTAGGACCCTTCAGGTACTGGAATACTGCTATAAGGTCTCCCTGGAGTCTTCCTTTCTCCAGGCTGAAGAGACCCAACTCTTTTAGCCTGTCCCCATAGGATACTTGCTCCAGCCCTCTGATCATCTTCATGGCCCTCTTCTGGAGTCACTTCAACAGCTCTATGTCCTTCAAGGGTTGAGGGCTCCAGAACTGGATGCAGTATTTCAGGTGGGGTCACATGAGAGCAGAGTTGAAGGGGAGGATCACCTCTCTCTACATAATGATCATACTCGTTTTGATGCAGCCCAGGATACAGTTTGCCCTCAAGGCTGCAAATGCACACTGACAGCTCATGTTGAGTTTTACATCCATCAGCACTCCCAAGTCCTTCTCGTTAGAGCTCTGTATCCGTTCTCCGCCCAGCCTGTACTTGTGCTTGGGATTTCCTCAACCCAGGTGCAGGACCTTGCTCTTGGCCTTGTTGAATTTCATGTGGTTTGCACAGACCCACCTCTCCAGCCTGTCCAGGTCCCTCTGAATGGCATCCCTTCCATCCAGTGTGTTGACCACACCACGCAGCTTGGTGTCACCCACAAACTTGCAGAGGGTGCACTCAATCCCACTGCACACATCATCGACAAAGATGTTAAACAGCAGTACTCTTAGTACTGGTCCCTGAGGAATGCCACTCATCACCGGTCTCCATGTGGACATTGAGCCATTGACCGCCACTCTCTGAGTGTGACCATCCAGCCAATTCCCTATCCACTGATTGCTCCATCCAACAATTCCATGATTTTGAATTTAGTGACTAGGATGTCATGCAGGACAGCATCCAATGCTTTACACAGCTTCATGTAGGTATCATCAGTTGCTTTTCCCTTATTCACCAATGCTGTAACTCCATCATAAAAGACCACCAAATTTGTCAGGCACGATTTGACCTTGGTGAAGCCATGTTGGTTACCTCCAGTCATCTAATCTTCATTTTCAATATGCCTTAGCAGAGCCTTCAGAAGGATCTGCTCCATCATCTTGCCAGGCACAGAGGTGAGACTGACTGGCCCATAGTTCCCTGAGTCTTCCTTTTTTCCCTTACTGAAAGTGGTGGTTATGTTTGCCCTTTTCCAGTCAGCAGGAACTTCACCAGACTGCCATGACCTCTCAAATATGATGGAAAGTGGCCTAGCAGCTTCATCTGTCAGTTCCCTCAGGACCCTTGGATGGATCTCATCAGGTCCATGAACCTGTACACCTTCAGGTTCTTTAGATGGTCTCAAACCTGGTCTTCACTTACAGTGGGCAGATCTTCCTTCTCCCAGTCCCTATCTTTGCCTTCTGCTACTTGGGTGGTGTGGCTAGAGCTTTTGCCGGTGAAGACTGTGGCAAAGAAGTCATTGAGTGCTTCAGCCTTCTCCATATCCCCTGTGTCTAGGTCTCCAGTTCCCCTCTGGAGAGATTCCAGATCTTTCCTAGCTTTCATTTTATCACTGGTATACCTGTAGAAATTCTTCTTCTTCCCTTTTTTGTCCCTGACCAGATTTAACTCCGTCTAGGCTTTAGCCTTCTTTACCTGGTCCCTGGCTGCTCGGACAATTTCTTTGCAATCCTCTCAGTTAACCTGCTCTTTCTTTGTCTGCCTATAGACTTTCTTTTTGCTCTGAAGTAAGTGCAGAAACTCCCTATTCATCCACATAGACCTCCTGGCACTCTTGCCTGCCTGCCTTTTTCTTGGGATGCACGGCTTCTGAGTTTAGAGGAGATGGTCCTTGAATATTGACTAGATTTCTTGGGTCTCTCTTCTCTCCAGAGCTTTATCCCATGATATCATGCCAACCAGATCCCTGAAGAGGCTGAAGTCTGCTCTCTTGAACTCCAGAATAGTGAACACCCACTTTGGTGTCCTAAGGATCATGAACTCCACCATTTCATGATCACTGAAACCAAGGCTGCCCTTGAGCTTCATGTTACACACCAGCCCCTCCTTGTTGGTGAGGACAAGATCCAGAATAGCACCCTTTCTCGTGAGTTCCTCTACCTCTTTGAGGAGGAAGTTATCCACAATGAATTCCAGGACCCTCTTAGATTGCTGGTGTCCATCCATGTTGTCCTCCCAACAAATACTGGAGTGGCTGAAATCCCCCATGAGGACCAGGGCTTGTGAACATGGATATGTTCCTATCTGTTTATAGAGGGCCTCATCGACTAGGTCTCCCTGGTCTAGTGGCCTGCAACAGCCCCCCACTGTGATATCTCCATCCCCTGCCTTCCCTTTAATCCTGAACCATAAGCTCACTGTCAGCTCCTTTGGAACAGGTGGCTCAGAGACTTTGTGGCTTCCCCCTCCCTGGAAGTGTTCAAGGTCAGGCTGGATGGGGCTTTGAGCAACCTGGTCTAGTGGGAAGTGTCCCTGCCCATCGCAGGGGTTTTTGAACTGGATGATCTTTAAGGCCCCTTCCAATACAAACCATTCTGATTCATTCTATGATTCATGTAGAACTTTAGAAACATCTTCCACAAAATCATTTAGTTCATTTTTCACTCACACATCTAACACCTCAAAAATTCACTGCCTAGCTTACCAGTATAATTTGTACAAAATAGGGTGCATTTGTTATCAGTTTCTCTAATGTCATTCTATTTCTCTCTCTTCTTTCTCTTTCTCTTTGTATATCAACAGGAGGAGACAAAGAAGACCAGGAAATCATAATCTATGTCTTTAATGATGGGCTATGGCATTGTATAAATAATAAGTAAGCAAAAATCTTTAAAATTCTGTGCACTTTACATAATAAATAGTCCTGTTTACTTTGAGCTTTTTCTTACAAACACCTTAGTCAGAAATAGTTACTGAGATTTATACATGTGTAATATTTGTTTTTCCCTGTCATCAACTAACTAGAAACATGAGTATTTGAAAGCAGAGTACCTTGGCTTTCAAATGTTTCATTTAAGGTAGTGGCAGCATAAGTTCCCTCTTTCTTTGCCCGCTTAGTAAGCTTTAATATTTTCTATCTTTCTTTCCCTAATCAGATTAAAATTAATATAGTCAGTCAATTTCTATGTAGTCTTAATTATGAATGTGAATCAGTAAGAGTGAATAATTATTGTCACAGTATAAACTCAGTTTCATCAAAGGCTGATTTTTTACAAAGCAATGCATTCAAAATTGTGTAGTTTATGGTACCTATTGGATGTGATTTACACTCCCCTCTGTCATTTTGAACTGTTCCTTTTATTCATTTAATTTACCTGATTTGTATTGTGGTTGAACAAGCAGTTAAAGGGCTGCAAAATCTTAGACTGGATTTGGAACAAGCTGGAAAGCTGAAATTGGCTCATCACTGAGTCCAATATATCATGGAATTGTGCTGAAACATCTATTTATATCTGGGAGGTACAGTAGATATTCCCAGCTCTCTTTACACATTATAGAGTGAGCGTACACAATGAACTTATACAGGACACTGAACCTTTTGGCATTTAAAGCCTTATGTAGTGTATCCTAACTGCTGTTTGACCTGGCTGCAAGCACGAGTTCCAATAGAAAAGTATTTAAAGAACAGGTCTAAGAGACAGATGGCAGACATCATATCTGTGTTAAGCACATCGCTCAGATATGCAAACACCTTTAGGCATATATCAGATGCCATCAATATTCCTCAAAATGCCACCTAACTGTAAGCGAGTGACTGAATCTCATTACTGTCAATTCTTTGCTGATATAATGTTCTTTACTGAATCAAAATTTTATCTTATTGTAGAAGTCCTAGAATAAATAACATTTTACATGATAAATAACTATTTATGTGATTCCATTATAACAGGTTAATAAAATAAAATCATGTAGATTAGAACACCAGCAGTAGTATCTCACTTGATATTTTCATGAACAAAAAACGTCACTTCAGACTTATTATACCCTATAAAGCGAAAGTTAGGTTGTCATTTCCATATGATGACTCAAAGATTTGGGACAGATTTTTCTTTTCATTTAAATGGAGAATCTAATGATAACATTGCTTATTACACTACAAAAAAATAAATCAGATACCACAACAGCTTAAAAAAAACGTAGCAAATAGCATGATCACAGCATTTAATGGACACTTGGAATATATTCTCTTAATTGTCAGGGGGACAATTTTTGAAATATTGAGCCAGGATCTAGGTAAAGCTAATTCTTGCACATCATGCAAGAGATTACACTCTCATTGTTCAGATGCTGTCCTGTGCAAAGTGTTCCTAGCACTGAATCTGAACAGCATGAAGGTTTTTAATATGTGCTAGATGGTTATTGGAAAAGTCCTAAAAGCAGAGCCAAGAAGAAATGCAGAGCAACTATATTCAGCTTTTCTCCTCTTTTGCTAAGGGATTGTTATGTTAATAGATGGTGATTTGGGCAATTCATCCTGAACTATTTAAAATTGCATTTCTAGTTCGAAACACTTGTCTAGACACTTTCTAAAGTAGAGAACAGAACCTCCTCTACAAGTTAATTCCTTCCCTTGATCTCAGAGTGCGTTCATGGTGGGTATCATTGTGCTAGATAGAGATGCCTTCTGCTAAACTTCTTCCAGTTAATGCTAAAGTATTAAACTGGGATAAAGTGGTTCCTAGCCTAGAACCTTCTTCTGGCCTCTCACATGTCTCACACAGGTGAGTCAGCAATCAGGCGTAGAAACATTATGATAGGAGAAAAAATGTCAGTGTTATCAAATTAGTATCTGATAGCTATTCTGGTAGTACTGGAGCAGTAATGAAGGACAAAAGCAGAAATGCAAGAGGTTTCACTTAATAGAGAAATCTATTTCCTTCAGGGCAGGCTGTCTATATCTGATGGACACCATTTTTCCTGCATGTCATAGAAAGCAAAGAACAGGAACTTCATTGGCCTCCAAAGTTCAATAGCTCCTATCAAGTGTGCAAGTTAAATACTCCTGACAACACTTTCCTGAAACCACCAATGGGGTAAAGCTCCAGTTTGGTTTTTAATGCAAACTTAAGTTAGGATAGGATTCTGCTTTTTGGCATAGAAAAGATTTGTGGTTTTCCTCACCTCTAGGAACTGAAATAATTAGTTCAAACTAGACTGTGATGTTTTAGACAACTACATTTTGGTGAAAAGAATTAGCCTTAAGAGATGGCAAAAGAGCTTATATATTGCTTTTCTTTTTTCTTTTACCAAGAGGTTTCATTTCTACAGTGGTTTGAAAAAAGTGGCTTTATGATCAGATTGAATTGGCAGCCATTCTGTGACAGATCTGTTATACTCAATTCATGTTTCATTTCCATGCACACTGGAAAATGTACTCAAATATGTCTTTAGAATAAGCTTCAGTTTCTGGTACCAGAAGGCTATTTTACTAAACAGAACATTTTGTACATCCTTCATAATGTTAAGAAAATGATACCTTACGTCCAATAAGCGACAGATTTATTGAAAGTGACTTGTGCAGTCAATATCTGTAATGAGACACCTAGTTTCATCTTGTCCAATTTTTACATTACTCTTCATTTTCCCAGGGAACTACAAAGCTGAAACACTTTCAGTAAAACATTTCCTTGTAAAATGGTCTGTTTTATCTGTCAGCAAGAAGGAATACATTTTCACTGCTTTAGCATGAGAATATTTATCCATTTTATTTCCATTCAGCCACTGGAACCCTAATGATCAAAGCCATTTCAGAAGGTATCATGTATCATAACAGCCATTTCATTCACAAGTAAAGGATGAGCCTTTTTTCTACTACTTAGAGGTCAGCAATAATTCCCAGACCTATTCTCTGTATACAAATAATGCTGTACCTTTCATGTGTCCCTTTCATTTTTATAACTCTGCAGTTTTATGACTTTTTGCAGACCTTGGTTAAAATTTCATATTTTTGATGCAAGCAGCCCCAGCACAGTCACAATCCAATCATTCTCCTTTCATCTGCTTTGATTAATTTGATTGTACACAATCCTGACTTCTAGAAGGAAATTCTGCAGAACATAGACTGGATCTAAAAGATTTGATTTTCCTCTATGAAGTTAGTGCAGCATATTATAGAGAGCAGCAAATTATGCTGGAAACAATATTTATTTAGCAGTTTATCAACTTCTTTGATACTGTTCATCAAAACAAGTGGAACTGCCCTTGGATAGTCTTCATATATTTATCTTTTGTGTACAGTATTTAGTCATTTGTAGTTAAAGTTGTTATGTGAAGGAGAAGCAAGTCATTAATAAATCTAGTTAGAGAAAATTGCTGTCCTACCTAAGGTAGGCATACTCATGAGTAACTTCTGAAAGCTGGACATTTCTATTCAGTCTTGAGCTTCCTAATACTCACATAAGGAAACTTAGCTGCCTCAAGATGGCAGCTGAAGCAGACAAGATGCTGAGCAAATGTTACGTTAAACCACAAAGAGGAGAAGAAACACTGGAGACAGGATGTCTGAAATTCTGCTCTTTGGGTTGAGACTGGGAAAAGTGAATGGATAGCCATCTACAGCCCTTCGGGTTCTGCAACACCTTTTTGATCCCCCATGAAAATAGTTGTTATCCATCTTTTCAATCTTTTTTTTTTTTTTAAAAAGAGACCAAAAAAATATAAATCTATATATACATACAGCTGTGACAGAGGGAGGCTGTGCTACTACTCCCCCATAGAGGTAATGCGAGTAGTTCAACCCTTCCTTTTTACCTTGCTAGTAACAAGGCAAAATAAACGTGGGCTTTTCTTACTGAGGTTCGACCTTTCTTGAAATAATGCTGATGTGTTGAAAATATTTTCAAGATTCATAAGTAAGCTGGTTATATTCACTGTGGAATATTTTTGTCCATTAATGCCATAGGTCTCAAAGATCTTTGTGAATAAGTTTTTACAAGCCTTGGTTACCCACGTAGGGGAGACAACAGTCTTAGTTTTCCTCAGCAAAGGTCATGGCTAAATAGTGTAGTACCCTTATATTCTATCTCCCTTGTTATATAAAAAATGTGAATTATATCTTAAATTCCTTTTTGCATCCTGTATTCCACAGGATCTCAAGTTATAAAGTGCAGCACTGTAAAGCACAACAAATAAAGAGATCTAAAATTATAAATATTTTAACATTAAGAAGCATGTGACTGTAATCTTGATGGACGTGTAATGCTAGTACTACTTGACAGAATGTCCTAAAAAAAATCGGTGTCACTAGAAATGTCTTTGTAAGAATAGAACCAGCTGTGCAAATTTGTTGGCAGACAGAGGGATTTTAAATTCTTTGAAAATAAACCAACTTTTTCCTCACCATCTAAAGCCTCATATTCAAAGTGCATACAGTCCAGACCATTTACTAGCCACTTGACAGTCTCTTTCCTTCTCTTCTCCTATGATGAATTTATCTCACTGCAGAGTTAAAAACTACATGTGGCAGAACCAAAATAAGGCATCTCAGAAGTTAAGTGTATTATTGCTGTTTACATACATATTTAGATTGTTCTTATGATAATTTCCAAGGTGTCCTCTCTTTTCACCATATTTTATCAGTGTGTGTGCCAAGCACCAGAGAAGCATTGTAAGATTAAGAGTGCTTGTGTGAGCACTCTTATTTTGAATCTAGATTTCAGTATTTCATTACTCATCGCACCTTATTGCAAAGCATTCTGTCACATAGTAATTTATGTGGGGGAAAAAAAAGTTAAACCAGTAAAATTACCTCTACTCACTCACTTAAATTTAGTTAGAAACTTTTTTTTTCTCCTTGCCAGTTTTATTGAGGCTCTTTTTTAAGACGTGAACTGGAACTGCTGTGGTCTACGTTACAACTATGCATTATTTTCATTAACTTTAAAGTGCTTGACTCCCAAGGATAATAACAAATCAGAATATTCATAAAGCTAAGATTTAGAAGCCATTAATTGCTTCCCCCCACACACACTTTTTTGAGAGATGCATTCTTAGTAACAGAGTTCCAAGTATCTGTCACATCTAAAACCCCATGTTCTGTATTTCACCTTTCTCCATACTTTTTCCTAATCAGATCACATGAGAGGGATTCAAGGACAGCTTTTTTAACCTTTGACTTAGTAGCAATGTTACATCAAAAATATTTTCTTAATTCAGATGCCATAACTTAATGTCTAATTACTTCAACATTGAAAAACAACAGTCCTTTGACCAGTTCAGGTGCAATCTGTGTGCAGTGTACTTAAACACAATTGCATGATCTGTTTTATCACTGTTTTTTAATGAAGACACTGTTGGATGAAAAAACTTTTTTTTATTCAAGATAGGAATCCACCACATTATGTTCTTGGTACAGTGGCATTTGTCTTTCAGGTGGAAATTATTATGTTTTAAACTACATAAAATGACTGTTATTAAAGGGTTGCTTAAAGAATAAAGCCATGAATATTGTTAAATACCCACCGAAATCAAATATTGTGCAGGCTACAAATATATATTTGGATATACATATATCCAAACATGTTCAAGTCTACTCTTGGCCTTTTTTACTGTTGAGGGAACAAATTGAGTTATTCTCCTGTAGGAAGTCAGTGGTTATACTGTATTCGCCTGAAGTTGCAGTCATTACACGTGTCTGGCTTTGCTGGCTGAAAAATAAGGAGATAACAGAAAGCCCCACTTCTCAAAAATGAAAGCGTTCTAGATCTAAACTGATTTTTCTATTTCTCTACAGTCCAGCCCTCCAAAAATACAAAGGGAAAATATAAAAAAAAATATTAAAAATATATCTATATATAAAAAAAAGAGCTTTTTCATACATTTTAAACTGAAACAAAATTGTTCTTATGGGCAGGGCAAAGACCCAAAACCCCACTGTTGTCTGGACCGCCTATTGCCAAGCCTTCAAAACCAATTTCTTTACTTTTGTATTTAAAATGTAAGACTACATACATGTTGGCTTTTATCTAAGAGGTTCCAAAGGGAGTAGGAATGGATTTGAAATGTCATGTGGGCAAATGAATATTCGGTAGTCTACATATGAGGATAACCTAATCAAAATTTATTTATAAAGTTCACCAAAAAATAGTTAGAAATCATGAAGGTTCATTTTTGTTTTCAGCTTCCTGACAACTCTATCTGACTGCTTAGAAACAACTGACAGTATAAGTAGCTTTCTTGGTGCTGACCTTGAGAACCTAAAGTTGAAAAATGTCATCCAATTGAAGATATCTCCAAGTACACTCCATGGATGAAGGCTCTGAGGAAGTACTAACCAAATGTTATATCAGGAAACTATTATATAAACCACTAACTGGATGTTGCACTGTCAGCATCACACCAGGGCACAGTTCATAGATCTATCTATGTCAATAGATGACAATGGACAGGTACTGAGATAATATTTCCAAACCTATCTGCAGTCTTTGCACAGCTGACCATCATGTAGGAACATCACTCCTACATTACCTATCAGGAACAGACAACCCAGCTACCACAAGATCTCAACACAACTAGTGATGTAAAAACTAGAAAGGACACTTCATCTCTAAAGCTCTTCCATGGTATTTAAGAAACAGTGCTACTCCATACCATACCACACCACATCTTCTTCAGTTACAAGAGAGAAGCAGAATACACAGGGGAGATGTCACTTCAGCTCACAATTTTATGATGATAATGCTCAGCTGCACACCAATTATTTGTGGCTTCCAATAAAAAAATGATTAGTAATCAGGTGCCTAAAATAATTAAACATGGTAATAAGAGAATCAGATTTCAGCCTGGGAAACAAGAAACTAATGGGGTTTCTCCTGGTTTGAGTTAAAACAACCAATTTTCCTTTCACTGATTTTACTTTTCAGTTAAGTCTCTTCTAAGACTGCACTTTCTGAAGTTAACATGTTTTTCAGACAGTGTCTCCTCCTAGAAGTGACAGTTCTGGGAGGACTCTGTTTCTTTTGTCTCTGATTCTGATCCAAGCATTCCTGTCTGCTGCTGAGTCCAGGAGTCCAGCAGGGGATTTTTCCAGTGCTGCCCTGCAGCACAAGTGGTGACATGAGCACCACTGGGGGGAGCACGAGATTGGAGGGGGGAGCTTGTGAAATAATGGTCACATGTGACTTAGAAATTAAACTTATTTTAAGGGGTATAGCATCGTTCACACATTGAGGAGAGCTACAAGATGGAAGAAGGTTCCAGGGTGGAGTGCAGCTGGTACGTGAGAAATTCATTCCACAGGAGTTCCCAAGGCAGCCTTAGGTGTTGGTAACATCAGGGGAGCTTGATGTGCTGACTCTAAGAGAAACTGTACATAGGGTGGAGTGCAGTGGATACACGGTGGCTGGGCTTTGTGGCTTGGGGTGGGACTGGAAGGTACCACAAAACTGATAAGCTGCGTATTTTATACCCTGGTCCAACAGCCTGTCATTTTTTGACAAAATACTGCCTTTTGGGTGAACTTTGCTAATTATAATCTCATTATAATATAAAAAACACACCTCCATCCCAAAAGCTACCCTCCCCCAAGGTGCCACAGACCTTATGTACTGTATTTTAAAAGTGAAGTGATAAAATTTTACACTAATCATAACAGAAGTATGTATGACCAGAGTCACTCAAGCTCCATCTGAAAGGTAAAAATAGTATAGAAGTGTCTTAAGAGAGGGGGGATGTTCAGGAAGATATCATCACTGTCAGGGAACATACCATCTTGGATTACCTCTGACTTCTGGGATCAATCGGTGACTGAGCCTCTCTTCCCCCCCATCTTATACCTTTGGGTAAAATTTGAACATGGCTATACCAAGTACTTCCCTGGGAAACTTAGAAATCTCTCTAGAGTTGTTTTGTAACTTAGCTTGCTTATATTCAGACTGTATTATCAACACCTTTAGTGCTTGAACATGTTTTATTGACAGTAGATTTATCATTGGCAATCCAAAAGAACATGTGTATCTGTTGTTTTAATAAAAGTGTTTTAATAAATTCATTAATCTGGCCATGGGAGTTCACAGTGGATGCCACCAAGCTCTTTATGCTTGACTGTGGAAATTCATGGAATGCTGCTAGACAGATAGTGTGTGGGGTTAGTAATGCACCCTTAATCGTGATAGTCCAATATCTATATTGGTGGCGACCAGGATTATTAATGCCAAATTGGGCGTCAGTTGGAATCTAAGCACAGCTGCCTCTCAGCCCCTCTGAAACCTAAGGACAAATCACAATGCAAGGGGGTTTATTCTCTGCTAAATTTCTTTGCCCTTTAATGTGTATGTATTATTGTTATTACTACTTCTTTATCATTTTTGTTTCATTAAAGCTGTTTGTTTTTTTTCCAATCCGTAAGTCTCTCTCCCTTTTGTTCTTTCCTTTCCCCTATCCAGGAAGAGAGAGGGGTTAATAGAGAGCTTCTGTCATCCATTTAGCAGCCAGCCTAGGCTCAAACCTTAAGAGTATTTTAGGACAATTAGGGTTTTTTAGGTGTTCTGAGACAAGCAAATTTTATTCTATAATAGTTACGAGAGTTTACAAAAACAATCTGAGAATAGCAGTGGTTATCACTAAGGGCTTGTAGAAAATGAGTTGCCAGCTAGAAAAAGCAGAATATAATACTGTCTATAATGACAAGCCTAGAGCAAGCTGTACATCAGCATGACTTTGTACACAAGAAAAAGTTATCAGGGCAGTGAGGGAAGTTGACCTTGGCTGGCTGCCAGGTGCCCGTCAAAGCCCCTCTATCACTCTCGCTCCTTAACTGGATAGGGAAGCAAAAATATGGGAAAAGCTCTTGGGTCAAGATAAAGACAGGGACATCACTCACCAATTACCTTCATGGGCAAAACAGATGAGTTGGGGAGATTAATTTAATTTATTGCCAATCAAAAGTCAGAGTATGTTGAAGAGAAATAAAAACAAATTTTAATACACCTTCCCCTCACCCCTCCTTACTTCCCGGGTTCAACTTCACCCCCAACATTTTCTACATCTTCCTGTCCAAGCAGCAGAGGGAATGGAGACTGGGAATGGAGGTTGCAGTCAGTTCATAACACTTTGTCTCTACCCCTTCTTACTCCTCCTGCTGTTCCCCTGTTCCAGTGTGGGGTCCCTCCCACAGGAGACAGTCCTCCCTGAACTTCTCCAGTGTTGGTCCTTGCACAGGCTACAGAATGACACTAAACTAGGAGGAGTGGCTGACACACCAGAGGGTTGTGCTGCCATTCAACGAGACCTTGATAGACTGGAGAGTTGGGCGGGGAGAAATTTAATGGAATTCAACAAGGGCAAGTGTAGAGTTTTGCATCTGGGGAAGAACAACCCCATGTACCAGTACAGGTTGGGGGCTGACCTGCTGGAGAGCAGTGTAGGGGAAAGGGACCTGGGGGTCCTGGTGGACAGCAGGATGACCATGAGCCAGCAATGTGCCCTTGTGGCCAAGAAGGCCAATGGCATCCTGGGGTGTATTAGAAAGGGGGTGGTTAGGAGGTTAAGAGAGGTTCTCCTTCCCCTCTACTCTGCCCTGGTGAGGCCGCATCTGGAGTATTGTGTCCAGTTCTGGGCCCCTCAGTTCAAGAAGGACAGGGAACTACTTGAGAGAGTCCAGCGCAGAGCCACAGAGATGATGAAGGGAGTGGAACATCTCCCTTCTGAGGAAAGGCTGAGGGAGCTGGGTCTCTTTAGCTTGGAGAAGAGGAGACTGAGGGGTAACCTTATTAATGTTTATAAATATGTAAAGGGTGAGTGTCATGAGGATGGAGCCAGGCTCTTCTCAGTGACATCCAATGATAGGACAAGGGGCAATGGGTGTAAGCTGGAACATAGGAGGTTCTGCATAAATGTGAGGAAGAATTTCTTCACAGTGAGGGTAACAGAGCACTGGAACAGGCTGCCCAGAGAGGTTGTGGAGTCTCCTTCTCTGGAGACATTCAAAACCCGCCTGGACATGTTCCTGTGTGACGTGACCTAGGTGTTCCTGCTCTGGCAGGGGGATTGGACTAGATGATCTTTTGAGGTCCCTTCCAGCCCCTAAAATTCTGTGTTTCTGTGATTCTGTGATTCTTCGCAAACTGCTCCAGCACGTGTTCTTTACCTGGGGTGCAGTCCTTCAGGAACAGACTGCTCTACACCAATAGACTGGTGTAGGTGTCTCACACTGCTACAGCTCCTTCCAGGAGCCTGCTCTAGCACAGTCTCTCCATGGAGTCATAGTGTCCTCGTGAGGGCACACCTATCTTCCCCGGCTGCAGGTGGATATCTGCTCCACCATGGACCTCCACGTGCTGCAGGGGCACCGCCTGACTCACCATGGACTTTTCCACAGGCTGCAGGGGAATCTCTGCTCCAGTACCTGGAGCACGTCCTGCCCCTCCTTCTTCACTGACCTTGGTGTCTGCAGAGTTGTTTCTCTCACATATTCTCACTCCTCTCTTCCAGCTGCTGTTATGTAGAAGTTTTTACCCCTTCTTAAATACGTTATCACAAAGGCACTACAGATGTCACTAGTTGGCTCAACTTTGGCCTGTAGTGGGTTCGTCTTGGAGCCATCTGGCACTGGCTTTATCTGACATGGGGGAAGCTTCTGGCATCTTCTCAGAGAAGCCACCCCTGTAGAACCCTGGTATCAAAACCTTGCCACTTAAACCCAGTACAGGCAGGTAGCTAAGAATCTAGACATAGGAATGAGTTTGTGAATAATTTTAAATTGTCCAGATAAAGTGGTGTTATTCACACCTTACATTCTCTTCCAATAAAGTAAAAAGTTTTTTTTTAAATAGAGGGGATTAGAA
Organism: Podargus strigoides; assembly: GCA_028020825.1. NCBI lineage: Eukaryota > Metazoa > Chordata > Aves > Caprimulgiformes > Podargidae > Podargus > Podargus strigoides. Next base: position 64,221,629 of record CM051663.1, on the reverse strand, counting down.
TACATGTTGCACCTTTATTTTAGTAGCTTTTGACAAAGAATCATCATGAACCTGCTCTAAAGTAAGCACAAGATTTAAAAATACCCACATGCTTTCACAGAAAATATATTACATCTACTTGGAAGAGGCTAAGTACTTTGAAAGATAGGGTTAAAATTGAGAACTGCTTTTAGAAATTTGAGAAATTCTCTAAGAAAACACATTGGGTGATAATAAGTGTTTATACTGATAAAATCATACAGGAAACAACATCGGAACAGGCTGGAGACCAACTGTAACAGTTTTGCAAAAAGCTACCTGGGAGCTGTAATTGACTAAATCATCAATACAGACTATGTCATAGGAGAAAGAAAAAAAAATTAACAAAACCAGCCACAATGGTTTGTGTGTACTAAGGGAAAAGATGTCTGCAGCAGGAATAACATAACCTTTTTCTATCCAGTGTATGTTAGTTAAAGAAAAGTGTATTTCTTAAAGGGCTCTTCCCTTTAAATAAGACATGTATTAGTGAAGACAGTCTAATGAAGATAAATAAGAATGATCAGAGGTTTGTTAAAAATTATACAAGAAAAAAAAAATAGATTTGATTTTCAAGGCTATAGTGAAGATCAAATTAAAATAATTTCAGATTTCCTTAGCCAGACACAAACAAAAAATGATCTTTCAAGATCTTCTTCAATGCAAATTGGTCTGATGCTAAAATATGCCTCATTTCAATCCACTGCTACTGACAAACTGTCAAGACCTCTAACAGATTCTAGCTATGAGTAAAGAAAACCTGCTTGAAGAATGAAATAAATTTAATTAGAAAAGAAATTGCTTTGAAGAACTAACTATGACATTTATTTCACTTTCCAGGGCAAGTAAATAGTCCTCCTCACAACATCCAAGTGGCACAAAGCATTGAATTCTTATTTGAATCCTCTTTAAGTACAGAGATATATATGAGCAGAGTCAATTTCATTTAACTACCAGCATATTCCTCTTTCAGTTTGCTGGAAAGCTTTAATCTTCTTTAATCTTTCTCCTATGCAGAGGATCCTGTTACCTCCAGGTTAGGTGACTGTAGGTCAGTGCCTCTGAATCTGCATGTCAAGGTTATGCACAAATTTCAGCTGGTACAAATGATATCTACTAATATGTGGTCATAAACACATCAAGCTCTATTCCCTTCAATAAAAAACAACTTTTCTTGCCAATACAAGGCCTAATTTTTAAAGTAACTAAGAGATGATTCTGGCTACTTTTAATAGTGACTTCTGACTTTAAATGACTTCAACAGTTGTTTTTTTCTTGGTTTGTTTTGTTGTGTTGTTTTTGTTTTTTTTTCTGGGACAATGCAAGTCACTGAGCCAGAATGAAGCATACAACAGATGAGGGTGAAAAATATTCTGATGAGAACTTTTTACATAGGAGGAGAAAAAAAAAAAATCATGAGGTTGTCAGGAAAGTTCAGTCTTTTTAAGGTAATGGCAAGCATGTCTTCTATTTCCTCCCCAAAATTCCCTACCATAACCAAGGATACAATTAGCAATGCAGAGAAATGGGGGTCAGAAGTGACTCTGGAGAGACTTTCTTTCATACACGAAATTCTTATGTAAAGGACATTCAGCTGTACAGTAGACAGACAGCCAGATAGACCTCCTTTTGATTCTTTAGCATTGCAGCAAATGAAACCACAGGAACTCTCATGAACTGGAGTATAATCTTCACCTCTTTTCTATGCAGCAATTAATCCTCTATTTCACAGAATCATCCAGGTTGGGAAAGACCTTGAAGACCATCTAGTCCAACCATCAGCCAAACACTGACAGTCTTCAACTACACCATAACCCTGAGTGCTATGTCAACGCTTAAACACCTCCAGGAATGAGGACTCCACCACTGCCCTGAGCAGCCCATTCCAATGCCTGACAACCCGTTCTGTAAAGAAATACTTCTTAATATCCAGTCTAAACCTCAACTGGCACAGCCTGGGGCCATTACCCCTTGTCCTATTGCTTGTTACTTGATTAAAGAGACTCATCACCACATGGCCACAACTACCTTTCAGGGAGCTGCAGAGAGCAATGAGGTGTCCCCTCAGCCTTCTCTTCTGCAGACTAAACAAATCCAGTTCCCTCACCTGCACCTCATCAGACTTGTGCTCCAGACCCTTCATCAGCTTCATTGCCCTTCTTTGGACACACTTAAGTATTTCAATGTTCTTTTTGCAGTAAGGGGCCCAAAACCGAACACAGTACTTGAGGTGCAGCTTCACCAGTGCCAAGTGTGGGGGTAAGATCACTTTTCTGCCCCTGCTGGCCACACTTTATCTGATACAAGCCAGGATTCCATTGGCCTTCTTGGCCACCAGGAAACACTGCTGGCTCATGTTCAGCTGGCTGTCAATCAACGCCCCCAGGTCCCTCTCTTCCTGGCAGATTTCCAGCCACTCCTCCCTGTCTTGAGCTGGTTCGGGCCAAAGGAGGTTTGTTTTGATCCCAGAGGTGAAATTAAGACATGAACGAGGTCAAATGTCACAGAGTTTATGGTTTATTATAAGGTTGTGTGCACTTGAAAATTAAAGAGCGATAGGAAAGAAAGGGATAAAAGAATAAGCAGTATTACGAGAGATAGAGCAGAAAGAGAGAGGGGGGTTACCACCACGGATCCAGCGATGTCTCACAAGTCCGGTTGTTGATTGGTGGGGAAGATCTTCTTCCAATTAGTTGTGAACTGTTGTTGCTAGATATAGTCTCTTTCTCCACCCACTGACTCTGGGAGGGTGTTTCTGCCACATGCTGCTTTGCATATGTCCAGCCTACCAGTGCAAGCACCAGGTATCACTCCACGGGTCGTTCAAGGGTCATTAGGAGCGATCTCCATCCCTCCTTTGTTTTCCTCTGGAAGACCTCCTTGTTGCTGGAGCAGGCACACTGATGCATTCTGTTTGTAGTATCTATGTGAATTGTCCTGCTTGTCTCCCTTCAGATGCAGGAAGGGGGATGCTGAACCTGGCAGTTTTCTCCAATAACCCCTCTCCAGCTGCAGGAAGGGGGGATGCTGAGCCTGGCGGTTTCCCATGATAGTCTATATCCAGCTGCAGGAAGGAGGGTGCCAAGCACAGACAATGTTGAGACATATCACTGAGTGTTGAGACATCCTGGCAACGCTGAGATATCCTTTTCCATCTCTCTCCCAGACCGTCAGTTTCTCACACTCCCCAAGCCTGTAGCACTGCTGAGGGTTGTTGTGACCCAAGTGTAGAACCCAGCATGTATCCTTATTGAACCTCATACAGTTGGCCTTGGCCCATCGATCCAGCCTGTCCAGGTCTCTCTGCAAAGCCTTCCTATCCTCAGGCAGATCAACACTCCCACCCAACTTGGTGTCATCTGCAAACTTACTGAAGGTGTACTCTATCCCCTCATCCAGATCATCAATAAAGATATTAAACAGGACTGGCCCCAATACCAGTGAGCCCTGAAGAACACCACTTGTGGCCGGCTGCCGACTGGATTTAACTCATTCACCACAACTCTTTGGGCCCGGCCATCCAACCAGTTTTTTATCCAACAAAACATGTGCCCATCCAAGCCATGAGCAGCCAGTTTCACCAGGAGAATGCTGTGGGAAATGGTGTTAAAGGCCTTACTGAAGTCAAGGTAGATGAAGTCCACAGCCTTTCCCTCGTCCAATAAGAGGGTCACCCTGTTGTAGAAGGAGATTAGTTTTGTCAAGTAGGACCTTCCTTTCATAAACCCATGCTGACTGGGCCTGATCATCTGCTTGTCCTGTGCTGTGTGATGGTACTCAGGATGATCTGCTCCATCAGCTTCCCTAGCACCAAAGTCAAACTGACAGGCCTGTAATTTCCCAAATCATCCTTCTGACCCTTCTTATATAAGGGAATCACATTGGCTGATTTCCAATCTGCCGGGACCTCCCCAGTCAGCCAGGACTGCTGGTAAATGATGGAAAATGGCTTGGTGAGCACCCCTGCCAGCTCCTTCAGCACCCTCGGGTGTATCCTATCCAGTCCCATAGACTTGTGTATGTCTGTGTGGTGCAGCAGGTCACTGGCCATCTCCTCCTATATTGTGGGGGGGTCATTCTGCTCCCAGTCTCTGTCTTCTAGCTGGGGCAGCAGGATTCCCTCAGTACAACTAGTCCTGTTACTAAAGACTGAGGCAAAGGAGGCAATAAGCACCTCAGCCTTTTCCTCATCATTTGTTACCATGTTTCCTCCTGCATCTAGCAGGGAAAGGAGGCTCTCCCTGGTCTTTCTTTTATTGTTGATGTATTTATAGAAACATTTCTTGTTATCTTTCACAGCTGAAGCCAGATTAATTTCTAGTTGGGCTTTAGACCTTCTTATTTTTGCCCTGCATAGCCTCACAGCATCTTTGTAATCATCCTGAGTGGCTTGCCCCTTCTTCCAAGGCCCATAAACTCTCCTTTCCTCCCTGAGTTCCAGTCAAAGCTCCATGTTCAGCCAGGGTGGCCTGCTCTGCCGCCAGCTTCTCTTACAGCACATGAGGACAGCTTGCTCCTGTGCTTTTAAAACTTCCTTCTTGAAGAGTGTCCAGCTTTCCTGGACCCCTGTACCCTTCAGGATCATCTCCCAAGGGATTCTGTCAAGCAGTCACCTATACAAGTCAAAGTCAGCCCTTTGGAACTCCAGAATGGCAGTTCTGCTGCCCCCTCTTGTAGCCTCTCAAAGAACAGAGAACTCTATTATTTCATGATCGCTGTGCTCTAGATGGCTTCCGACCACCACATCACCTACCAGTCCTTCTCTGTTCACAAAGAGCAGGTCCAACAGGGAACCTTCTCTGGTCGGTTCACTCACCAGCTGTATCAGGAAATTAACTTCCACACATTCCAGGAACCTCCGGGACTGGTCCTGCTCTGCTGTGTTGCATTTCCAGCAGATGTCTGAGAAGCTGAAATCTCCCACAAGAACAAGCAATTGCAAGATTTCTCCCAAGTGCCTATAGAATGTTTCATCCACCTCTCTGTCCTGCTTGGGTGGTCTGTAACAGACTTCCACCATGACGTCAGCCTTGTTAGCCTTCCCCTGATTCTAACACAAAGCCACTCAACCCTGTCTTCACTATACTCGTGTTCCAAGCTTTTGTAACAGTCCCTAACATACAGGGCTACCCCTCTGCCTCTCCTTTGTCTATTCCTTCTGAAGAGCTTGTAGCCATCAATTGGAGCACTCCAGTCATGTGAGACATCCCAGCACGTTTCCATGATAGCCACTACATCATAGTTTTCCTGTCACATCTTGGCTTCTACCTCCTCCTGTTTGTTACCCATGCTGTGTGCATTGGTATAGATGCACTTCAAATGTGTTAATGTTCCCAGAACATTTTTGCATTTAGAGGTCCTAATTCCAGCCTGACCACTCACAGGTGTTACAAATCCATCAATATCCTTTGCATATTGACTGCCTTGCATGTCACCATCCCTTACCTCCACTGAGATGGCAGATTGAGGGTTCTCACTAGCACACCATCCCACAAGCCCTGGAAGGCTTCCCTCATGCTTATGTCTGCGAGGTCCAGTTTTGTCCCCTTCTGCCTTCAAATCTAGTTTAAAGTTCTCTCAATGAGTCCTGATAACTCCTGCCTCAAAATCCTTTTCCTCCTCTGGGACAGGCACATCCCATCTGTTGCCAAATGGCCTGGTGTCCTGTATACTAACCTGTGATTGAAAAAGTCAAAGCCCTGTTGGTAACACCAGTCTTGGATCACGAGTTCATCTGCTAACTTCTTCTGTTGTTCCCCTCATACATCCCTACATCTGAAGGGATGGAGAACACAACTTGCACCTCCAACCCCAACCTCCCAAGGTTCTGAAATCTCTCTTCATTGATTTCAGACTTCTCCTGGTCACATCACCACTACGCTCCTGAAAAACTAAGAGTGAGTAGTACTCTGTAGGTCTCACCAGAGTGGGGAGCTTTCCTATGAGATCCTTTCCCTGGGCTCCAGGAAGGCAGCAGACTCCCCTATGAAGCAGATGCAGTCTGCACATTCTGATTTCACAGAATCACAGAATCACACAATGGTAGGGGTTGGGAGGGACCTCTGGAGTTCACCTAGTCCAATCCACTTGCCAGAGCAGCCATCTAGTTCACCTAGAGCAGGTCACACAGGATCACATCCAGGCAGATTTTGAATGTCTCCAGAGGAGGATACTCCACAACCTCTCTGGGTAGCCTGTTCCAGTGCTCTGTCACCCGCAAAGAAAATAAGTTTTTCCTCATGTTCAGATGGAACTTCCTGTGTTCCAATTTGTGCCCATTGCTCCTTGTCCTGTCACTGGGCACCACTGAAGAGTCTGGCCTCATCCTCGTGACACCGACCCTTTAGATATTTATAAGCATTGATAAGATCCCCTCTAAGTCTTCTCTTCTCCAGGCTAAACAGACCCAGGTCTCTCAGTCTTTCCTCATAAGAGAGATGCTTGAGTCCCCTCAGCATCTTTGTAGTCCTTCACTGGACTCTATTCAGAGGTGCCTTGTCTCTCTTGAACTGGGGAGCCCAGAACTGGACACAGTACTCCAGATATGGCCTCACTAGGGCACAGTAGAAAGAGAGAGTCACCACTCTCAACCTTCTGGCCACACTCTTCTTAATGCACCCCAGGAAACCATTGTTCCGCTTGGCCACAAGGCCATATTGCTGGCTCATGGATAACTTGGCCACCAGGACTCCCAGGTCCTTCTCTGCAGAGCTGTTTTCCAGCAGGTCAGCCTCTAACCTGTACTGTTGCATGGGGTTGCTTCTTCCTAGGTTCAGAGCCCTGCACTTGACTTTGAGGAATTTCATTGGATTCCTCTCTGCCCAACTCTCCAGCCTGTCTAGGTCCCACTGAATGGTAGAACAACTTTCTGGTGTGTCAGCCACTCCTCCCAGTTTTGTGTCATCAGCAAACTTGCTAAGAATGCATGCTGGCCCTTCATCCAGGTCACTGATGAATAGGTTGAACAAGACTGGACCCAGTACTGACCCTTGTGGAATACTGCTAGCTACAGGCGTCCAACTACACTCTGTGCCATTGATCAGAACCCTCTGAGCTCTGTCATTCAGCCAGTTCTCAATTTACCTCACTGTCCACTCATCTAACCCACACTTCCTAAGCTATCAATGAGGGTGTTAAGGGACACAGTGTCAAAAGCTTTGCTGAGTCAAGATAGACAATAGCCACTTGTCTCCCCTCATCTTCCCTGCCGGCCATGCCATCATAGAAGGCTATCAGATTGGTCAAGCATTATTTCCCCTTGGTGAATCTGTGTTGATCACTCCTGATAACCTTATTTTACTCCAAATGCTTAGAAATAGCATCCAGAATGAGCTGATGCATCACTTTTCAAGGGATGGAGGAGAGGTCGATTGGCCTGTAGTTTCCTGGGTCCTCCTTCATGAAGACTGGAGTGACAATGTCTTTCTTCCAGTCCTCAGGCACCTCTCCTGTTCACCAGGACCTTTCAAAAATGATGAGGAGTGGCTTAGCAATAACATCTGCCAGCTCCCTCAGCATTCATGGATGCATCACATCAGGACTCATGGATTTGTTCAGTTTGTCTAAATGATCTCTAACCCAATCTTACTTGACCAAGGGAATGTCTTCCTTTTTATAAACTTCTCGAGTATAGAGGGAAAGAATATGCTTTAGTAGTTTCTTGCTCTTTGCATCCTAGCATTTTAAGAGAACGACTAATATGAATTTGAAACAGTTTTCAAGCTAACTAGAACAGCTGGTCATTACATTTAACCATTGCATGTGTAAGCGTGCTTAAAGAAATGAACAAGTGAACCCATTTATTTTTATCCTTTATAAATATTTATTGAAAAACATGAACATAGTAAATTGTTCATTGAGATAAATTCTAGGAACTGGATTCTGTGACTGTGTCAGTGAAGAGTATCTAAGACTAAAGAAGTTGTATTGTTTCCACAGTTCACTCAGCATGTAGCAGTTATTTTCATTAAGAGAAGATTCATAGTCAATATTGCTTAGCAGGGCAAGCACTCATCTCAGTGGAACAATATTCAAGTTTCTGGAAATATGTTGGGATGATTGGCTTATTTTTCTTAGGTTCTTTTATGACATTTCAGGATATATCTGGTAGAGGAGCTTTTCTGCCAGTGTACTATTGATTGAGATTAGATTAGAGGTCTATCTGTGTGAGAATAGGTTTGGGTAGTAGCCTGATGAGGACTGAAAATGAGCAACTTTTTATAGGAAAGGACTATGCTGTCCCTTTCTGATGCTGAAATATAAGAAGTGTAAATCTTTCTGTTTCATGATTTCTGTACTCAATCCATAGGGAGATTTACATAGGTTACACTGCTAAAGACACCCATTTGGGGATATAAAATGTGGCCCACTGAAACAAATTCACAATTTTGTTCATAAAGTCTAAATGTTTCCCATGTGATTGCATCTCTGCCACATTCTGTTTGCTCAAAAGTTCCTGATGTATTCACATGCTGATTTCTAGCTCTGCCATATAAGAAACTATGGGGGATTAGCACACATGTTAAAGCATTGGAACCACAATACTTCCTTGCTATGGTTTTGGTCCATGCCAGGCAATGTTGTGGACTGCTTTCAAGTATGGGTCAGATGCCAATCTCAGTAAAGAGTGTAGATAACAGCACTCAGACACATAATAAATGGTGATTGGAGTGCTGCAAGGTTGATCAAATGAATGTATGGAAGACCACATTGATAAGCTAATAGCATTTTTTAGGACTTTAGCACTGAAATTTGTCAGCTATGTATAATCAGAATACAGCTTTCTAGAACCATTAGGAAGTCTTAAAGTTAGGCCAGATGATTGTAAATCGTAGAATCATAGAAAAATAGAATCTTAGGAGCACTATGGATGGAAAGGACCGCTAGGATCATCAAGTCCAACCTTTATCCCATCATATTCCTAACCACCAGACCATAGCCTCAAGTGCTTCATTCACTCGTTTTTTGAACACCTCCAGGGACGGCGACTCTACCGCCTTCCTGGGCAGCCTGTTCCAGTGCCTAACCACCCTCTCAGTAGAGAACTTTTTCCTAATATCCAACCTAAACTTCCCCTGATGCAACTTGAGGCCATTTCCTCTCATCCTGCAATTCGTAATTTGGGAGAAGAGACCAACACCAGCCTCACTATAACCTCCTTTTAGGTAGTTGTACAGAGCAATAAGGTCTCCACAGTCTGCTCTTCTCTAGACTAAACAACCCCAGTTCCCTCAGCCGGTCTTCATAAGGCCTGTTTTTCAGACCTCTCACCAGCCTTGTTGCCCTTCTCTGGACTTGCTCCAGCACCTCAATGTCCTTCTTATACTGTGGTGCCCAGAAATGGACACAGTACTCCAGGTGGGGTCTCACGAGAGAGGAGTAGAGGGGCAGAAACATCTACCTTGGCCTGCTGGTCACACTTCCTTTGATGCAGCCCAGAATACAGTTGGCTTTCTGGTCTGCAAGTGCACATTGCCGGTTCATGTTGAGTTTTTCATCAACTGACATCCCCAAGTCCTTCTCCTCAGAGCTGCTCTAAATCCATTCTCCCTCCAGTCTGTATTTGTGCTTGGGCTTGCCCTGACCCAGGTACAGGACTTTGCACTTGGCCTTGTTTAACTTCATGCAGTTGGCTTGGACCCAATTCTCCAGCCTACCCAGGTCCCTCTGAACAGCATCCCTTCCCTCCAGCATGTCGACCACGCCACACAGCTTGGTGTCATTCACAAACTTGCTGAGGGTGCACTCAATGCCACTCTCCATGTTCCTGACAAAACTGTTAAACAGCACCGGTCCCAGTACTGACCCCTGAGGAACACCAATATTCACTGATCTCCACTTGGACATCAAGCCAATAACTACTACTCTATGAGTGCGACCAACCAGCCAGTTCAATATCCACCAAGTGGTCTATCCATCATGTACAGTTCTCTCCAATTTAGAGACAAATATGTCATACAGAATAGTGTCAAATGCTTTGTACAAGTCCATGAGAAAATCTGATCAAACCTGACCTTCTCCTACAGTGGGTTACTATGTATTGGTGAAGAAGTGCTTCATTAGTAGCCCTAATTCTGGCCTTTCAAACAGGCCTTCATTCTGGTCCTTCACTTATCTTCAAGTTAAGTAATTTGAACTTTACATAAATTGTAGAAAATTACTCAGAAATGTCCTTGTATATCATATCAGTGGTACAGTAGGTGTTTAAGATATGTCAATGAGACAGAAAACAGTTTGCCTTTTCTATGAAAATTCTATCCTTCACAGTACTGATTACTTCTGTTGTTCTTTGCTTACTGTCCTTGTTCAGCTGTTGCACTTTTCACATCTGTACTACGTTAATTTTGAGCAACTGCTACATCACTCTTTGTGTGTCAAAAATGTGTTGCATGACAACTCGCAGGCATGCAAAAATGTTTGGAGAAAATCTGAAAAAAAGATAAAAGGGGAAATGTTTGTTAACAGTGTTCTGGTTTTTCACTCTATTTTTCATAAATACAACTTTTATGGCTTCTTAATAGTGTTCTTTTATTTCACTCTGTATTTTTTATAAATACAACTTTTATAAGTATGTCAATGACTTGCTGCTGTCGGTGGTGGTTTAAGAGTTTGATTTGCTTAGCAACACTGAAAATAAAATTACTGATGTATATATAAAAATGGGACTATAGATCTCAAGTGTTCATCTGATGGTGCTGTGAATAAATTGTCAACTGTATCTGTATAGGAATCCAGACAAGACTTCAATCATACTCAAAAAGTAAGTAAATCTTTTCCTTGCATTTTCATAATATTAACCACATCACTTATTTCTTTATTTAATCATGCATCAAAGAAAAGGGTTTTGTTCACTTGTTTGCAGCGTAGTATAAAATGTGGGGCTTTTCCTTCCAGGAATTCAACATAAGGCGGAGAAATAACAGCAAGTGACAGTCAGTGTGAAATTTTTCCCTTACTAGCGTCTTTATGGGATTCAGACTACATTACACCAACTTTAGACACTTCAGAAGAGCTCCATTTGCAGAAGTTGAATACTAGGCAGAATTAGAAAATGAAATTTTTTGGTTTAGTCAAGTAATCCAAAAGTCAAATTCCCCAGCCATTTTAGAATATGTAAGCATGCTTTATTTTCATTAGTCTTAGTGCTTCTCTTCTATCTGTGTTATTGTTCTCATATAGACTGGAGGAGCAACAGCATGTAGGGTTTTAATATACAGGAATCATTGCTTTTTTACCAGGTAAACCTCTTTAATTGTTTATCCCTTCCTTATCCCTAGAGTTGCAACCCTTCAAGCTCCTGCTTCATTCTTGCATCTCCTTTACCCATGTGTTTTCAATAGGAGGAACACTAACATTCTCACAGCAGTTTCTTTTCCTCTTCGTACAGCATTCACCTTCAGTTCTTTTATTTCAAATCACCATTTTTAGTGGGAACACCCTGAACCACTTGGCTAAACAATGACAAGACGGAAAGATGAGAGGGAAACAGAGGGAGAAAAGGAATAAAGGAAACTTTATTGCTTTAAAAAGAGAGAAAAGAGAAAGAGAGACTGAAAGAGAGAAAGAAGGAGAAAAGGAGAGAAAGAGAAAGTTATTGTAATTTTAAGGATATATTTTCAGCACAAAAATCTCCAATTCAGATAAACAAAACCATAATTTCTTTCATGCTAGTTAAATTGTTTTATTTTTGGAAAAATGTCACCTTTCCATTGAATTGTTGATGCAGATTTTAGCTGCAATTCAAATTCAGAAGCTTGGTTAGACTTCCAAGACCAACTACCAAGACTCTCTGTTTTTCAAGTAGGGATGATGTTTTTCTTCAGCCAATCGCAGTAAAATATAAACAAAAGTATAATATTGTGTTTCTCTTGACACTAATATAAGTTACAAATTCAAAACTACAGAAATGTAACTTTGCAGAAGAGAAGATGGTTTGTGAAATAATTACTTACAAAAAAACCCCAACCTTTAAGTGGATTTAACGGTAAAATAAATTCACAGCAATACTGAAAGAGTAGATTTTTAATTATATCCATGTTCCTCTTTCAAATCACCTGTAAATAGAAATTTTTTTTTTTAGTTGTCTTGTTTCTCATAATATGACTCAGATTTAACAACACACTGTAGCTCTGCTTCCATTGCTTCCATTTACATGACCCTAAACTAACAACAAAACAGAAAAATTATCATACTTCAGTCTTCTGTGTCGCTGAAAACTTTTTCTCATCACATTTTTCTGCATGTCAACAGTGACAGCATGTTCTCACCTGGCCTCTTTCACTGAAAACTAACACAACTGAGTGTTTCACCTTCCCCATTTCTTGATGTGTTGGGAGATTTCAGTAACTTTTGCGTTTAACACCTTTCTTTTGTTTCATTCAGTGGACAAATTTTTATATATCATTCTGCTCTTTGATCCTATGGATATGCTGATATCAATACTTACAGAAATGTTATTTGAACTGTTCAGATAGATGATTAACACCAATAATCAACCACCTCGCTATTAGTGAAGGCAAACAGCCAGGAGTCTGTTAAGGCTCTATATCCCATGTCAAAACTCAGTTCTGAAACCAGTTTTGGAAGATCAAGTGAATATGAAAAATTCCTAATGTTAATAGAGGATATGCTTCCAATAATACCTCCATATCAGCCCATATGAACTTCAGTATGTACTTTTTCAGAGTGACATCTGCATTTATAGTTTGCAGAATATCCTATGCATGCTGGTGATTTTCATATGAACAATTTGCCTGCGCAAAGTGCCCAGACTTCAGAAAACAATACCCATGATAACAAGCAATATATTTTATTTTCACAAAACTCATTATATTGACAGCTACACATGATTCTCCAGACTTCTATTTCAGATCTGCTCTTTCTCTGTTATTTTCAGCTTCTGCTCTTCTTAGATACTATTAAAATTGTCCCCTATAGCATTTATTGTCCCCTATTACCCCCTGACTGCCTCTTCTGTCCTCCTCTCTCTTCTGTTTCCTCCTCTCACCTAATCAATCCTACTCATATCCCTGAGTGCACATATAGTTTCCACATTCTAATGATTTTTCCCATTTTCTGAAGTTGCTGCTCTATCACCTCATCTCACCTCCTGATCCATTCAGCTCTCCCTGCTTTGTCAACAAACTCCTTTGTTCTTTTCACCCACAACCATCTTGGTCAAATTGATTCAGGTCTGATAGAACTAAAAAAGGGCCAGATAGAACTAAAATAACAGTAATGACAAAATTGGTTTTCTATCCTTTTTGAATTTGAGTGTAAAAGATAATGTATAGTTCCAGCTTCCATCTGTTGTTTATAAGCAATAAGCTAGTGAAGTAACTCTCTGTTTCATGCATTCACATTGTGGACCAAATAACCAGATAGTCCCTACCTAGCTGAAATTTTAATTTAATCTCTTCCACTAAAATAAAATTATATAGTAAAAGAAAAGGTGGGTTTTGTAAGTCATCTGCTTTACATTATCTGGTCTAGCCAGTCTGATCTTAGTTGAACACTTTGGTTTAAAGGGTAAACAGACAAGCCAAAAAAAGCATTTCTGGGTAGAATGGGATCCTGAGTCTCAGAAGAAACAGTACCATATTTTTTATCACTCCCCTATGTACTGGACTGTGCTGTTGAAACTAGCACAAAGTCTTATTTACTATATTTCACTGCAACAATAATGGATAGAGTTAGATAGCATATGTCTTGAGGATAAATTGCTTCAATTATTTTATTCTGAGGAACAGTGCGAATCACACTGATGATACTTGAGCAATAAGAACAATGGCATTATTTTGCTCTTTAGACAATATCAGCTAGGATTCAGCATTCTTTATGCATGTAGACTTCACCTGTTCACTTCAGGGATTTCATTTCTGCCCTTACACACCACATCACTATCAACCTTCATTAAATATATAGACTTAAAAGCTGAAATGCACACACATCTAAACAGATAGTATGTACGGGCACTTTTTGTCAATTCTAGTTTAAGGAAGGACAGTGAAGACATATTATACAAGATCCTTATTTCTCATCAAGTGAGATATCAGAATCAACATTTTTACTTTATTTATATGCAAAGAGAAAGCTTGTAAATAAAATAGGCATAAAACACAAACAAAACATCTGGTGAAGTTTACACAGACACACTAAAAAGTAAGTATGAACACTGAAATGAAGTGTTCCTATCAACACCCTGGGAACTTGTGAAAACCTCTATCACAGTGGTTTAGCAAAAGCAATCCTACCCATCTAACAAGGGGTATAAATTCCTACAAGTGAAATATGTATTAAGAGAGATAAGACGACTCTTTCACAATCTTAACTTCCTCAACAAGGAGGAGGGACTTGATGGAATCTCATCTTGGAAAATCTTCTCTGTCTGTGGTTGGAGAGCACCAGAACCACCAAAACTATCACAAGACAAATCATAAATTGAGTAGCTCATGTGTGTACAGCTGTACTGTGATTAGAGCCTTGGATTGCCTTTATCTGGTCCAAATTCTATTTTCACCTTTGTTATGGGACAAAATTGAGAGATCTTCAGATCTCTTCAGAATTCCTCAGAATGATATGCATTGGCACACAAAAGGCACAAGTCAGTAGAAGCATGGGGGACCAGCAAATAAAGCTGAAACTTTGAAATGGAGGCCAAAGATGGAAAAGAAAGTTTCTAAAAAATAAAGTGTGAGCCTAGTTTCTTACATCGTAAGGCACAGATCTTGATAATTCTTATGAAAAAACTCAGAAAGCTACATTTATTATTTGACAGAGCAATAAATAATACCAGGCATTTTCCTTACATAATGCTTTCTCGATTACCATTAGAGGCTGATCTACTTCTGAAGTTCTCAGATCAAAGACCCATTAACATTGTCAATATGTTAGCTTAGCTACCAAAGATATATGGAAACAATGGCTTAAGGTGTTTCAGAAAGAGGTATGACCTCAAGATAGAAAAAGGTTGGGCAGCTCTGACATCTCTGTGATGAAGACTGGCAAAAAAATCATCCATGACTTCTTTTATGTAATGTATGTGGTTACAGAAGCAGCAAAGGACAAAGTAAGAATATTATTAGACTGAAAAACAGAGGAAAACATCATAAGAAAATTAAAACAGAAGTAATAAATATGGCAAAGAATGAAACATATGTGGTGGAATCTACTTCTGTTGCCCATGTTGTTTATCTAGATTTTAGTAAAGCCTTCAACACTGTTTCCCACAGCATTCTCCTAGAGAAGCTGGCGACTCATGGCTCACACAGGTGTACTCTGCTGGGTTAAAAACTGGCTGGCTGACCAGGCCCGGCGAGAGAGTTGTCGCGAATGGAGTTAAATCCAAATGGAGGCCGGTAACAAGTGGTGTTCTCCAGGGATCAGTTTTGGGTCTGGTCTTGTTTAATGTCTTTATCAATGATCTGGATGTGGGGATTGAGTGTGCCCTCAGTAAGTTTGCAGATAACATCAAGTTGGGTGGGAGTGTTGATCTGCCTGAGGGTAGGAAGGCTCTGCAGAGAGATCTGGACAGACTGGATTCATGGGCTGAGGCCAACTGTGTGAGGTTCAATAAGGCCAAGTGTGAGATCCTGCAGTTCAGTCACAACAACCCCATGCAATGCTACAGGCTTGGGGAAGAGTGGCTGGAGAGCTGCCTGGCAGAAAAGGACCTGGGGGTGCTGTTTGACACCCAGCTGAATGCAAGCCAGCAGTGTTCCCGGGTGGCCAAGAAGGCCAAGAGTACCCTGGCTTGTATCAGAAATTGTGTGACCAGCAGGATTAGGGAGGTGACTGTCCCCTTGTACTCATCACTGATGACTCTGTACCTCAAATACTGTGTCCAGTTTTTGGCCCATCACTACAAAAAGGTCATTGAGCTGCTGGCGCATGTGCAAAGAAGAACAACAAAGCTGATGGAGTGTCTGGAGGACAAGTCTTACAAGGAGCAACTGAGGGAACTGGCGTGTTTAGTCTGGAGAAGAGAAGGTTGAGGGGAGACCTCATTGCTCTCTACAACTACTTGAAGGAGGTTGTAGCAAGGCAGGGGTTGGTCTCTTCTCCCAGGTAACTAGTTAAAGGATGAGGGGTAATGGCTTCAAGTTGTGCCGGGAGAGGTTTAGATTGGATATTAGGAAAAATATTTTCACTGAAAAAGTTTTCAAGCACTGGAACAGGCTGCCCAGAGCAGTGGTGGAGTCCCCATCCCTGGAGGTATTTAAGAGATGTCTAGATGTGCTCCTGAGGGATATGGTTTAGCAGTGAATTAGCAGTGCTAGGTTAATGGTTGGACTTGATTATCTTAGAGGTCTTTTCCAACGAAGGCTATTCTGTGATTCTACAATTCTAAGAAGACAAGGCTGAGAATGTCTGATTGTCTGCTACATCAACAGTTCGGAAGTGCAAAACTTAGCATTCATTTCAGCAAAGTTGGCCAGTAGAAGCCCTTGTGATTAAATATTTTTAGCCTTAGTGTTAAAAACAGTAAAAAGAATACCCTTTTATCTCTGTTTTGCCTGGTTGTCCTGAAGTTAGGCAGGAGAGGGAGATAATAGTCATAGACAAATTCATCTGTAAGAGTCTGTCTCTGGTAGTCCTAGCAAGGAAAAATACATTTTGTCCTGCTGAGACAGGCTCTTGCTAAAGATGATTATTATTTTTTTAGAAAAATGATATTTAAGTTTCAAATGTTCAGTGTTTCCAGGGTAAGAAAGATTTTTTCCTTCTACCTCATAGACTAATAAAAAATACTTGATGCCGCTTTGCTACCTCAGAATTTAAGCAAACATTTCAGATGACTTAAGGAGGTACTAATGATCTCCATTTACAATCCCTGAAAAAATAGTAATACAGTTGTAAAGCAGATTATACAAATTGCAAGAGATATATACATAACAAGGCTAATTTTGCACCTGGACAATCAGGAGACTGAAGCAGGTGCCTCTGAAGTTGCTGTATATCTACCACTTTCTCTTTTACATGCTCCTTTGCAACTACACATTTCACATATCCCTATTCTGTGCCAGTGACTTTTTGTCCTGTGTAGCCATAGTCAATCTCATAGAGAAATACACAAGAAATAACTAGGAAGTTGTGAGAGATTGATCACTGTGGGAGACTGATCACCTTGAAACATGCAACTTTGTTAAGCTTTGACTGCAGAAGCGTGAAGACCAGATTTATCTTTATGGTTGCTTTGTGTGATTGATTTAGGACTGCCTCAGCAGGGAGGTTCCAGCAGAGATACGACCAAGGCAAACAAGACGCAATTGTGGCTGGCACCTCCTCAAGGATTCAGATAAACATACAAAGGACCAGTTGAGACGAGAGATGAGAAACTTGTGAGCTGTAACAACTGGAAAGATGAGCTAAGACAAGATCATATATGGAAAGGACACCCAGACACCGAAAGCCACCCCCTCCTCCGGGACACCTGAAAGACAAGATGAAGGTGTTAGGGGAATATAAACTTGGAGTGATGATCTCAGTAGTGACTGTATATATATTGATACCCAGTGATAAGTCTGAAGACTGGTGGTTATGTCTCAACATTGACTGCGTTGAGCTTCACCCCCCCCCACAGTGCTGTATTATTGGAGGGGACTGCCAGGCTCAGTATCCTCAAAACAGCGTGTGGCAGATAGGCCCACCCAGAGTTAGTGGGTGGAGAAAGAGACTATATCTAACAACAACAGCTCGCAACGAATTGGGGAAGGAGGTCTCCAACACCAGTCAACAACTGGACTTGCGAGACACCGCTGGATCCGTGGTGGTAACCTCCCTCTCTGCTCTATCTCTCGTAATACTGCTTATTTTTATATCCCCTTCTTTCCTATTGCTCGTTAATTTTTTAAGTGCACACCACTTTATAGTAAACCATAGAAAGCCTGTGACATTTGACCTCATTTGTGTCTTAATTTCACCTCTGGGATCAAAACGAATCTCCCTTGGCCCAAACCGGGTCAAGACAGACGTGGATGATCTGAACTATCATCAATTTTACGTAGAATTCATATGATTTCTAATTGACGTCTGACTGAAGTAAAGTAAGTAAAAGTATGTTTAAAGTACAAATTTACCCAAGACCTGAATGCTCTTTATTTGACGAAATATTTTCAAACAACTAAAAAAATATTAAACCCCCTTCTTAATAATGCTGACATTATATAAAACCTATATTTAATGAACAGGCAGATTTTGATTTTGCATTTCAAGCATGGAAAAATAGTTCACTTAAGAAATTAGGACATATGAAGTACAAGAACAGATTTAACTGTTAATTTTTTAAATTTTCTTAGCATTGTGTACTATTGACAGTATTCAGGATTTATTGATTCATTCTTATGCATTCAACAACCAGAAATGTAATCTTTGGGTCTCATCATGTGATGGGTTATTTTACCCACGTAAAGGAAATGCACCATACATTTGACTTTAAAATCAATACATTATCATATAAATTACTGCAAGGTTTGGGTTTTGGACATAATATTCAGCAAGAGAGAAAAATATTTATTTTGGGCACCTATGCTGTTGGAAAGTGAATGGCAATTATTGCCCAAGTGGTAGATTGTTTTGATAAAATTACAAAATATATTAGTGGTCTGAATTTGCTTACTAAATTCAAGAAACTGTTCAAGAAGGTAAATCAGAAGCAGACTCTGCTACTTTCAACTATGCTGTATATGCATAACTCAATACATGAAAAGTATCAATGATCTTAATGCAAGTGATTATATAATACTTTTACTACTTTACAATTACTACTGAATCTGAATTAAGCAATGGCACAGTTCTCCTTAAGAGAGATATTTAAAGTGCAGATCAGTATCTAGCTTCCACTCTTTCTAAGAGAAAAACACTGTGTTTCTTGTGTGCTTGTAATTATTTGTGCATGCTAGTAATTGATATTACAACCGTAATTATCATAACTGTGATAAACTGTAAAACCCAGGAAAGTGAAATTTACTGTTGGAATACTGCATTATATCCTGTGAGAATAAAGGTGTCTCAGGCGAGAAAAGTTATGAAATCTTAAATGAGTAAGATCATCATGTAAACTGTCTTGAGAACTGGACTTACAGTAGGGTTGCTCCAGACTTCAAGGACTGTTTCTTGTTTTCACATTTGGTATATGAAGAGAGAACAGAATTTTCTTAAAGATGAGTGAACCAGCACTGAGGAAATGGCTGAAAAGGTGATAGAAAAAAGAAGCAATTAGTGAAGACAAACATAATCCCAATAAAATTTTAGTAATGGTTAAAAAACAACAATGCCTCCAAACTTCTATGACACCTCTCTCTTAGTATAAATCACCACACAATGAATTATTGCTTCAGAAAATACAAACCATCTGTTACAAATTTTCAGCTATGTCTCCCCTCTCTGCTGAACCTCTATGACTGAACATGTTCATGGCCTCAGATCATACTCATATTAACCAGCTCAATGGAGTAGCTGCCGAAGAAACTCAGAAGAGATGATGAGATGTAAAGCTGACAAGGAAGTAGACACAATTGCCTGTCTGTCTGTCTGTCTGTCTGTCTGTCTATCTATCTATCTATCTATTAGAAAATCCTCAGGAGAAGAAATCAGTGTATTACTACTGAATAGGCCAAAAATCATCAGCTGAGGGTCCAGCTGAGGCAGAGAACATTCATGTATTGCTCTAATTAAATACATCTCTTCAACCACAAGAACTGACTGTAACTTTTTACTTTCCCTGCAGATCTGCCTAACTTCATTCGCATCTTTTTAGGAGATGACACAGACTTCCTACATTCTTAGAGTTTTAAAAAATTACTGTTACTGAGCTGTGAGTTCCTGCCCTCTCAGTAGAGGTATTGTAACCAACAGTGTGAGCTGGTTACAGTCAGACAAATGGTTGTGGTTGATTCAGTCCACTACTGTTAGTTTTCATCCTTTCCACTGGAAGTGACTGGTGCCTCTGATGTAGTTTGAACTGACCTGTGTCGTGATGTCGATGCTGCACTTCAGAACAGGTGTGGAAAGTAACTTGTGAGCAGCTCTAGAGAGGAACAAAATGTACTGGGTAGTGGTGTCTTGGGTATTTTCAAGCATTTAACAAAAAAATTATCAAGCACTGATCTCTCACCAGGGAAGGAAACTCAACACTTTTGGAGTCATCAAGAGTTTTGCTGCTAGGCATAGTAAAGACTTGTCTAGGTATGCTATTTTGCAGCCACTTCAATTATTAAAATGAAAAGATCTGAAAATTGGTTTTCCTGAAGAATAACTCCATTACTCAAGGGTAATGCTGTTTTTGCACTCCACTAAATAGCAAGTAATATTAAGGCAATTATCATTTGAACAGGTGTTTCCAGGGATAGCTATTATTGTGCCTTCTGGTATTCCAAACATACAATTACATTTTAATCCAAATAAAAATCCTATCTGCTAAAATATTTGTAAATAATATTTATAATTTTTCTCCATGTATGTTTGCAAATATACTCAAATCTTTCAATCAATTTTATGGGACATTTTGTGTGCATTCATGAGGGAGATGACCTTCCAAAACTGTTCTGAGAATTACAGCTTCCTGCACTTACCAAACATAGAAGGTATCCTAGCTTTTATCCACAATTTTAATTGGAGTACTCTGATGTACGATTTTCTTTTTTGAGTCCCTTGGTTAGGAAATGCACTGTGCATCACCTCTTAAGCAATCAAGGACTTAATGTATAACCTAGTGCCTCAGCAGCTTTAATAATGTTTGGTGATGCAGTGCATCTGCTATTCAGTAAAACAGAAAGAATCTGACCAGTCTAATAAATGGGTAGCCTTTTTTTTTTTTTTCCCCCCCACTTAGGGCTAAAACAGAGTGAATTGGAATGATTGTTTTAATTATATCCAGCCTAGTAAGATGACAGTGGAAGAACCTCAAAAACCTGTTGATTTTTAGGGAACTATTTTTATCTTTCGTGTATATATCTTGAGAATTTCAGACAAGAAATAAAATCTAAAGCATTTTGTTGAAAGCAGAGTGTTATGTTGAACCCTTAAACCACTATTTTAAAATGCATTGACAATAACGGTCTAGATTTATTTATCTATATAAGTGAACTATTTGTAATTTGTAGTTTGCTTCTCATTCACACTACATTCAATCTTATTATAGTCATCCTTCTTTCTGACACACCATTTATAATATACTTAACCTCCTAAAACGTGCATATATGAGTGTTTCCATCTGTTCTCTAAGAAGTTATATTTTTACCATGACAATCTATTTGTAACATTCTTCTTCCCAGTAGGTGAAATACATGCAAAGGTTAACTTATAATAGAGTAAATGAATGCATTTAATAGCTTATAAAAATACCTTGCGTCAGCAAATATGTTTGTTGAAAATTATTTCTTACAAGAAATTTAAAGCAATATCTTAGGTGTAGGAGAACTAGGTTTTAATTCTTTTGAAGTAAGTCTAGAGTTACTACAGATCAAGCAATTATATTGTTACTGGGAATTTCACCTCATCTAAAAGAAATGCTACTTGCATAGATTATCATAGAATCATAGAATTGTGTATCTGTGTTGTACTTTCTTTGAAAAGTAACATTATATCAAAAAGGTCAATGACAATATAATTTTTATTAGTCATTGGAAAAATCATAACAAAATAAACTAAGCAATATAAAAGGTGATGTTTTTAAACAATTACTCAATTAAATATATGGGGGAAATATAATCCAAATAGTTTTCTTACATGTGTTCTTGTCAGTGTGTTTGCAAAGTTGCAAAAAGCACTAGTTCAATAAAATGAGAAGCCTGTTGCAAATTCACTTCTTGACAGTTGAGACTGATAAATCGATGCTAATATGAGTTAAAATTAAAATTTAGTTATTCTAGATGAAGTTTTTGAAGAAGAAAGTAAAACTAAATACAATTACTGGTTTGTAATGAAATTATGCACTATTCCTGTATAGAAAGACATAAAAAAGAACCTACCCAAACACAATTCTTAATCTAAATTCTCTTCCTAATGACAGAACATGCAACTGATACTCTGTAAAGTTTCTGTGAGACGAAGAAAACAAAATCAAGGCTGCTGGCTCATGCAGCATCCTTCTTTCAAACCTATGTAGAATTGAAAAGGTAATTCATAGCAGATCAAGGTCAGTGGGTCCTATGCAAACAGTCTTTGAAATTTAAAATAATTATCACAGAGTGAATGTTGTCCTGGTAAATAAATACTGAATAAAAACTTTTCTGAATGGTAAAATATTCATGGGGTGAGTTCAGTATCTTTTTTATAGCTGAATTAATAAAAGCAGGAGGAGAAGAACACATATATAATGCCTAATGTGTAATTCACTAAGATATACAGAAAATTACAAGGTGAAAAATGAGTCAGTAGTTCATGCCTATATTAACCTATATAAGTACTAAGTAAGTACACAGTGTTTGAGGCATTTCTTAATCCATTGGAATAAATAGATATTTCCTTTCATGGCTGCATTTTTTTGTTATTATCACAGTGTAAAATACTACATTTAATTCATTTTTATCTATATCTTCAGAGCAAAAACATATTTTTTTTCAAGAATGTTTTCTTGTAAAGTAATAATATTACTCTATCAACACTCACTGAGCAGACGTATTTTTCAACATTCCCCTTTTAATTAACTTGTCTTACAAACAAAGGCTACCAGATGAACACAATTTATCCACAGCATGTCTTTTCAGCTAGAAGGCAGATAATTATTGCTCACTGCAGAAATAATGTTATTCTACTTGCTCATGTAAAACGAACTTTAAATGTCATTTTACAGCAATAAAGATTATGCAACACAATGCCATCTTAAGATACAACAATTACAAAGAGGAACTTCCCATTCACCTAAAGGTCAGAGGTGAGAGATGATCACCAATTCTTGCTAATACAAACTTAAATTGGTTTAAGCTAAATGTAACGATCTAATATCATGAAAACAGGGACTGTAAAAACCTAAGAGCTATTGTGATACATTTCCAAACAGAAACACACAATCTGTAAACACAAGAAGAACAAAGTCACTTCCAGCTCCTGTTTTATCTTCCTATTGGGTATTTCTTTTTGTATATTCCAGGAAGAATCATAGCATGCAAAATAGCTGATCCCTGTTACAGGCTAAAATTAACTTTTTTAATAAACTTGTGGCAGCTTTGTAACATTAAAATGTATTGTTTCAATTAAAAGAAACAACCACAGAATAATCTTTAAACATTAAGAGAAAATTGCATTTTTGAACACAAGTGCTGCAATACGTCTAAACATATTTACTTCATAAGATTTAGTAGTTTATAGAATCCAGCAGAAAAAACAAAGTAAGACAGCAGCTTAGTCATCTTAAACTATGAGCTAAAATATGCTATACTTGAAGTTCTGAATATCCCTTGCAGTGCAGTGCAGATAATTAGATCTCTTAAATCTCTAGCTGATTTCTTTCTTTTCCTCTCTTCTTCCCCTCCCCCCCACCTCCTTCCATAAATACAGAGATTTCATAGAGTTCTTGCATATTTCAAATCAAGGGTTTGACTGATGGGCCTACATTTGACGAACACCTCAGATGTGAATGGACTTTTTCAAATACTTAGCTAATAAAACAAACACTAGAGGCAATATAGGCCCACTGATGAATGAGGTGGGTGCCCTAGAGACAGAGGATATAAAGAAGGCAGAGGTGCTGAATGCCTTCTTTGCCTCTGTCTTTACTCCTGCAGGCTTTCCCCAGGAGCCCCTGATCCCTGTAGCCCCAGAAGAAGTCAGGATAAAGGAGGAGTTTGCCTTGGTAGATGAGGATTGGATTAGGGATCAGTTGAGCAATCTGGATATCCATAAATCAATGGGACCAGATGGAATGCACCCAAGGGTGCTGAGGAAGCTGGCAGAGGTCATTGCTAGGCCACTCTCCATCATCTTTGGTAAGTCATGGAGAACAGGAGAGGTGCCTGAGGACTGGAGGATAGCAAATGTCACTCCAATCTATAAGAAGGGCAAGAAAGAGGACCCGGGTAACTAGAGACCGGTCAGCCTCACCTCTGTCCCTGGAAAGGTGATGGAACCGCTTGTTCTTGGCACTATCTCTAGGCACATCGAGGATGAGGGGGTCATTAAGAGCAGTCAACATGGTTTTACCAAGGGTAAGTCATGTTTGACCAACCTTATTGCCTTCTATGAGGAAATAACTAGGTGGATAGATGATGGTAGAGCGGTAGATGTGGTTTATCTTGATTTCAGTAAAGCATCTGACACTGTCTCCCACAGCATCCTTGTAGATAAGCTGATAAAGTATGGGTTTGGTGATCAGGTAGTGAGGTGGATTATGAACTGGCTGAAGGGAAGAAGCCAGAGAGTTGTGGTTAATGGGACGGAGTCTAGTTGGAGGCCTGTGACTAGTGGAGTCCCTCAGGGGTCGGTACTGGGACCGGCGTTGTTTAATATCTTCATCAGCGACTTGGATGAGGGTACAGAATGTATCCTCAGCAAGTTTGCTGATGACACCAAACTCGGAGGAATGGCTGACACACCAGAGGGTTGTGCTGCCATTCAACGAGACCTCCATAGGCTGGAGAGTTGGGCGAGGAGAAACTTAATGAAATTCAACAAGGGCAAGTGTAGAGTTTTGCATCTGGGGAAGAACAACCCCATGTCCCAGTACAGGTTGGGGACTGACCTGCTGGAGAGCAGTGTAGGGGAAAGGGACCTGGGGGTCCTGGTGGACAGCAGGATGACCATGAGCCAGCAGTGTGCCCTTGTGGCCAAGAAGGCCAATGGCATCCTGGGGTGTATTAGAAAGGGAGTGGTTAGTAGGTCAAGAGAGGTTCTCCTTCCCCTCTATTCTGCCTTGGTGAGGCCACATCTGGAGTATTGTGTCCAGTTCTGGGCCCCCCAGTTCAAGAAGGACAGGGAACTGCTTGAGAGAGTCCAGCGCAGAGCCACGAAGATGATGAAGGGAGTGGAACATCTCCCTTATGAGGAAAGGCTGAGGGAGCTGGGTCTCTTTAGCTTGGAGAAGAGGAGACTGAGGGGTGACCTCATTAATGTTTATAAATATGTAAAGGGTGAGTGTCATGAGGATGGAGCCAGGCTCTTCTCAGTGACATCCAATGATAGGACAAGGGGCAACAGATGCAAGCTGGAACATAGGAGGTTCCACATAAATGTGAGGAAGAATTTCTTCACAGTGAGGGTAACAGAACACTCGAACAGGCTGCCCAGAGAGGTTGTGGAGTCTCCTTCTCTGGAGACATTCAAAACCCACCTGGACATGTTCCTGTGTGACCTGACCTAGGTTTTCCTGCTCTGGCAGGGGGATTGGATTAGATGATCTTTTGAGGTCCCTTCCAATCCCTAACATTCTGTGATTCTGTGATTCTGTGACATACTGTAAAACAAATATTGACCTATGGCAAAGGAAAAAATAATTATAGTACATAGCATAAAATTTTGTACAGAATCACAGAGCCGCCGCTCTCTGCTCCACGTGCCGCTTGCTCTGAGGGGAGCTGCCGAGATGGCCGCTTTTAAAGTTTGCCGCGGCTCTCAGTCACGCCCCCTGCCACGTCAAGTTTTCTTGTAATACACCAGACATCAAAGCATCAGACAAAAGTTCTTGGATCTCTGTGTACGCTCTGTAACTACTCAAAAGCCAAATACAGGGAAGGAATTTTCTAGGCAAAGTTTGTATTTTAATATAGCTAGAAGGAAAGTAGCCATGTAATATGGCATGCTCTTTTCTGCATAATTTAAGCAGTACTATAGCAGTCCTGATAATCAGAAGACACGAGAAAAGGCTAAACTAGAGCTTAGAACAAAAGCGCTTTCTGAGTTAATTTCATCCTATTCCAAAAACTGTGTCAGCAAGATAACCACTGGGACAAGAAAACTGAGCTTTGGGAAAATCTGTTCTGCCAGCCCTTTGTGAGGCTGGAAATTCCATGAGCTCTAGCCTTTTCCCAGCTTAAGGCACAGGCTTGTGTAGCAAAATGGATAGACAGCTTCCTGTATTCCCAAGTAAAATACGGTACAATGTAACTTGATTACCTAGTTCCAGGTAAGTGAATGACTTTCACTTGGATTCAGTCATATGACAAAATGTTTTTTTGTGTTGAAGAGAAGTTTTAATTCTGATGCACTGTACAAGGCCTTTCAATACTAATAAACAAGTTTAAAAAGGGGGAACCTAAGTGTCCTTCTGTTCACTTTGCCTTGGCAAAACATGTTTCCCTTAATCTTCTATCCTTTATTTCCATAGCTTCCCAGGGAGCCTTTTTTTTGTCTTCATGGAACTCATTTATTTATTTGACAATAATCTCTAATAATACTTTATAATAAACACAGCAATAATATCATCTTCAAACTCACAGAAGTGATTCTCTTGATATCTGTTGAATATCTATGCTTCAGAAGTGCTTTTTCCATTTCTTTTTCTCCTACTTCTGTAGGTATCAGTTGTTTGCAGTTACATGCATGAAAAAAATAGCAAGGTGTATCAGTAAATGAAAATCAATAGTATTACATAAAGTTGTCAGGTTTATGAACTGCAGAGGAGGATGACTTATTTCCAAGTCATACTGCCCAAGACTCTGTAGATATGTATGATTGATAGTTCTCAAAAGATTTTACATCAGGACACGATATCTCACAGGCCTTTGTGCCCCACTGATTTCTAGAAAAAAAAAAAAAAAGATTCGTTTTTGGCCACAATTAGCAAGCAAGTTCCTTTCCCCATGCTTCTGCTACTCATGTGCACATTACAATAATTTATGAAAATCTGTTGTAGTCATAGGTCATGTTGTAACTCTTAGTACAGTTTTCTACAGAACAGTTGTTCTGCTGCTCTGTAGTAAAGTCATTCATGTCATAAACCAGACATTATTTCAGGATAGGATCTCCTGTCTCATTTTAATATACTTTGATGTGAACAACCGAAGTATGTGTACTTCCTTGGATATATGAGAAAGAGGAGAGTGAATGATATGAATTTGCAGGCCACAGGGGAGGAAAAATGTATGCATTTCAGAGAACATGCTCAGAGTTGGAGAGGTTTATTTTTCTAATTGGGTATAATACTGATACATATACGTTATAAAGCCAGTAGAAAAACATGTTCTACTTAGTAGCATCCCAATATCTGTATACTTGAAGACTCATGTTCACAGTTTGTCCTGATTTATCCTGGAACCACACATTGCCCTTTTTCTTTTCAAGCTTTGACACCGAAAGTATCAAGAGAATGCGTAAATTTCTCTTCTTCCACAGATCCTTCAATTTAGTGGATGTTCAAAATATTCAGGAAAAAAGCAATAAACAATGAACAAAGATCTGAATAAAAACCCAGAAATTTTAGCAAGTATGTAAGTTGCTGCTCTGAAAGGAGAAGAATGATATTCAAAGCGAATGTGAAACAATGGCTGTATATGAACAACTACAGGAGGACACTTTCGACTGAAAAAGTGAAGATTGGAAGAAGCTTTTCTTCTCCAAAGCAGGGAATGCAAGCCTAAATGGAAATGTGAAACACATTTTAAAATATTCAAACCCGTGAGAAGGTTATATCCTTGGAATTTTTTTTTTATTCTTTTTTTTAAAGACCTGGAGAAGACCCAGGAAAATGATTCAATTAATGAATCAATTTATGAATTCATAAAAATTGTTTGAAAAAAAAACACAATGAAAAAACTTTCAATCTCTCAGCAAAGACAATGAAGAAATTATTTACGGCTCTTAACCTTTCGACAATGAACAAGCTTTTTCCAGAGGTGTGGCATCCACAAGTCCAAAACTTACTGGTTTCCATGGAGGCTCTAAATCTGCTGCAGTGAAAAAGATTTCTGTTAATTGTGGTGAGTCATACTCTAAGTACCTGTCCTAAAAGTCTGTGTGAATGAAACAAGTTAAAAGTGTACTCTAGTGTTTTTTCTTGGGTGGTTATGGTATTCTCTTTAAAATTAAACATTCAGTAATATGGATGTTATTATTTGTCATTCAGGTTATATTCTCTTCAAAAATACGTGAAAATATTTCTTTTAGGTTTTGCTTTGTCTTTTTTATTTCAACAGGAAAAGGAAGAAACTCTTTGTGCTTTGTTTTGACAAAGGCAAGACAATATATATAATTTAATGCTCTGTTCTAGCAGTTATGAATTCACAGATTTATATGTGGAATGATAATCCCCTCAAAACACATGGCTTAATTGAATGGAAGATTTCTGCCGAAATTAAGATCTCAATAGGAACTGGTAATTTGTTAGAAAGTAGCTCCTAGGGATTATGGATGAAAACAAATAATTTATTTGTTTTTCTTATTGTTTTATGTTAGGCTATTTTGACTTTTGTAAAGTAAAAAGTATTCTCCCTAAAAATTACTGATACCAATGCACTAAAAGGTATATAAAAGAGGAAGGGTAAACATGAAAGAAAATCAGAACTGCAACAAAGCTTTAATATATGACTAGTCATCATGAAATCTGCCCTCAGGTACATGTATTTACAACTTTCACTTAAACAATGGTGATAGATTTTCTAATGGAGAGCTCAAATCACACACTTTCAGTGTGTGTGGCTTTTCTTTCAGATAGAAGAATCTAGCATATAGACAGGGACAAACTCTTTCCCCCCCCCCCCCCGCCAACCCCCCCAGAAAATAAAGTGTGGTGTTGCTTCCTGCTGTCTCACAGAAATAACTCAAAAGACAAGTAGTTAAGATAGCACTAAAATTATGTAGTTCTGCCATACTTATCAACAGCAGCCTGTCAACTGTGTTGTAGCTGAGTAGCATTACCGCCACACTTGGGGAAATACTCACCACACTCAGGCAAACAGAAATACAACCAATATTAGTTGGCTTAGTGTCCAATATTTTCTGTGTGCTGAACATGGACCTAAGTCTATCCCTCTAAAGTCCCAAAGGTGTTTTCCAGAAGACGTCAATTACCCTGCTCACTTACATTTGCGGCACTATGTACTACCTGTCATCAATAGTCATGATGAGGTTCCTGGGAGAATGCCAGGTTTTATCTCACACAATGAATGACAGACCTTTGTAGGGTCTGTTTGTGTTTGTTTGTTTGTGTTTTTTTCTAAGTCTTGTATATCTATTTTAGTTGCTCAAAGATCTAGTGGAATAACAATCAGAAATTAGTTTAGTCACTACCTTCTCTTGCCAAACCTGAGAAGTAACTTCTACTGTTTGTAAGCCTGTTTGCATAGTGATTGTGCAATTATAAAAATTAACTAGACAATAACAATTATAATGCTTTCTGGTCAAAAGAGAAGAAAGATTATTTGCTCAGTATATAAACACAGAAAACAGAATTTTCTAACGCCAGCACAAAACACAACAAGGTAACACCATCCAGTGGTCACCTCCTGCAGCTCATACACACAGCATTCTTAATGAATTACACAAAAGACTTCACTTCTGTTGATAGCTTTTCCTTTCAGCAGCTAAAAATACATGAGGCAAGGATTAAATTTTTTTAATTTTTCTGTTTTTATAAAGCAGGTAAATTTTTAGTTCCATGACAGTCTGACACCATTACAACAAAACGTGAAAGGAAACAAGCAGGCAGATAGATTAGACAGATGCATGTTATTACTACAATGAGCTGTGTTTCAACAGTATGTGACTTACTCTACTTTTTATTGTACACTTCTCTTCCTTGAAATGGATTAAGTTCCTCTTGTTCGAACAGAACGACATCCTGCAGTAAACTCCAATTTGAGTTAATGTTGTCAGCTTGAATAGTCTTACGAAATACCTTTAGGAGTAAGGATGTTTGGGGTGACTTTCTTTTTTTTTCCAAATAATTAAATACTGGAACTGATCAAATAGCAGCCACTTAAAAGAAAGCTATACTTCCTACTCTAACTACTCTTTTCTTAATTCTCTTGACATGAAATATGTATAGAATCTGCCCTGAGAAAATTTCTTCATCGAAATCCAACACATTGTAGATTTACAGAGTTAGATATGTGATCCTGGTACTACCAAATAGTCTAAATGTACTAAATACTAACTCTCTATTCTCACAAATATTACCAAAATTTGTCTTTCCCATTTGTCACATGGTTTATTCACAGTCATCAAGTATTATATTATCTGATAATAGAAATATCAGTGCTGTATAAGATTTTGTGTTTTTCATTTTCCTTTAACAATACGAAAATCATCTAGAATGCATTTAAAGTATATCAGTTGCTGTTTAGGACTTCTAAACTTTAGTCTAAATATTTTCCAACAAATTTTCTTTAAGTACTGTTAGACTGGTTTTGCACGTCCTTTGCAGAGTCATCAGAAGGTGTGTTTGTAATATTAACACCTTAAAGTTGAGGCCTATACTGTCTGGGCATAGGTGGAAATGGATTTCATTATACTACAGGATAGGCTACCAGCACGAGTTTCTCTTTTTAATTTGTCACGTATTTCCTTTTTCTATATCTCAGTGAATGTGAGTCTCAATTCTTTAACGAAATGTCAGACTACTAGTCTGGGAAAAAACGCAACAGGATCAAATCAAATAAAAATGGTTAGAATCACAGAAGACTGTGGTAATAGCCACATCTACTACTAAGCGTTCTATATGCTTATGCTCAATAACATCTCTTAGTTCATATGACCAAACTTCAATTTTAACCTTCTGCTCCTGGTACAGCTGTTGGTTTATTATTTTTTCTTCCTATATTATGGAGAGAGAAGAAAATGAAAACCTCTTCTATTAACTCTCATTTAGTTTCTGATGGTCAGAAGTCATCTGAAAGAAGATAACTCTGCTTAGTTACTTGATACAACAGTTTGCTAATGACATAAAGTTTTCTTTAGCATGTAGGAAATGCTTTTTTTTTTTTATTTACCCTTACTTTTCCACCTGCTAGTGTAATTTAATCATATTTGACAGCTCTGCAATTCACAGATATTGTCACAGACTGTTAACAAACAAAGTCTAAAGCAATATTAGTCCACTAGACAAAAATAATCCATTCAAATTCTGACTCTCTGCCACAACAGTCAAACACATGTTTATTCAGCAAAGCATTAAAATTGTCTTCATAACCTGATCTGCCTTACTCAAGATGAGAAATGACTGGTCTTCTTTTTACTTTCTCAGCATGTATGTACAGATTGCATTAAGAAAAGAAAAATAAAAATTTATAAAAATCTATCAATTGCATAAACAACTTTGGAGGAGTAAGAGTTTCCAGGTTTTAGCTGAATTAGTAGCAGCGAACAAATTTTGCAATGTGTATGCCTCTATTTGTCAATTATCTACTCTGGTGGTCTTCTAATCAAACCTTTTTTTCTAATGTATTATTTATTTTCATGTCTTTGTGTTGTCTGTAAGCAAAGAAGCAAAAGTTGCAGGAGGCTGCATTCATAAAAGTTAAATTAATTACACTTACCCATCCCTTGCCATCTTGAAACATAATATTTAAAGTTTAACCATAATAAATGTATAATCCTCCACACATATATTTCATCCAGTCTTTCATATTCTCTTGGGGATTTGACCTGTTCACTGGGAATCACTTGGAATCACAGAATCATAGAGTGGTAGGGGTTGGAAGGGACCTTCAAAGACCACCTAGTCCAACCCTCCTGATAGAGCAGGATCCTAGAGTAGATCACAGAGGAACACATCTAAAGAGGTTTTAAATGTCTCCAGAGACCAAGACTCCACAACCTCTCTGGGCAGCCTGTTCCAGTGCTGCCACCCTCACAGTGAAGTGTTTCTTTATGTTAAGATTGAACCTCCTGTGTTCCAGTTTGTGCCCATTGCCCTCATCCTCATCTACAGAGAATGTATCAGGACTAACATTAACCTTTAAGTAATCAGCTCATTGATTATATATAGTCCTGAAGCTATAATTGTATTTTATGTGCTCTTCAAAACAAATATTGTTCTTATAGTTATGTGTTTATCTTTTCTTGAATACTCAGAAAAAGTGTTATCTAATTTCCTCAATACTATAGCAACTAAAGCTAAAAAAAATGTGCCCTACAGATTTATCTTTTTTGAATTATTTTTTTTAATTTTATTTTAAGTTAGTTCTAGTAGTCATAGATTTTATATTCTTTAATCAGATATATACAATTATTTTAGTTTACTTTCATGCAATATCTTTTTAAAAGTTTTTATATCCTGTGTCTTTACACTCTACATGCCACAAATGTCTTTCACTTGATGTAATTTTTCTCAAAAATTACTAGCATATTCTTCCTACTGTTCTGTTTTTCTCACTGTTTTCACTTCACCATGAATGAATTCTCTTGATCAGACATGAATTGTTATTCCTGCTCAGAGATTCCAGGAGTTAGGAGGACATTTGAAAAAGGAGCATTGTATAATCTCAGGTTTTAAGCAAATATGTTCCCTCTTGGTAGAACGTATTCCAAACAACTAAGTGGTCACTAAGACCTGCACAATGAGTCGCAGAAGCAGCTAAAATTTTTTTGTAGCATGCTCTGGTGAAACAAATTTTATTTGGGCATCCTTAGATATTTATCTTGTAAACTCTGAGTACGCTGTTATGAGTACACAATACTGTTTAAAGAAGAACAGTCTTAAGAACATTTTGAAGCTTAATTAATGTTTCCTACTCAAATATTTGAAGGATATAAACACCAAAGAGAGATAAGAGTCAATTAGTATATTGCCTAGGGTAGGGAAAAGAGTAACGAGATGGAATTAGGAAAGGAATGTTTAAGTTAAATAAGAAGAAAACCTTTCTGACACTGAGAACCACTAGCCTGTGAAATTGTTTCTTAAAGAAAAAGGTTAAGGAATTATTTCTTCAGACACTAAAAAATACTTGGGCACAGCATGAAGAAATGCTGTAGAGTAGAAGCAACAACTTATTGGAAGAAAAAGACCTGATAAACATTTTCCATCTTTACCTGTGCTTTTTCAGTTTTAGTATTGAGAGCCAAGATGTTCTGAGGAAAGGAACCTTTCTTCAAGCTGAAATGATATGAAGGAGTCATTCATAGGTTTCTAGTCATCCGATACTATCATTAAATCATTTAGTTCTATAACATTTAAGAGTCTTTAACTCTTCTAGTCAGTTTACATGACTGGTAAAGACCAAATATGTCATTAATTCTCAAATAGCTATCAGTGTTTTAAATCTCATACTGCAGAATTCAAAATGCCACTCATCCATAATTCAAGAGATGTTAAGGACAGCAATTAATAGTTTGCAGTAGCCTTCTAATCCATGAGCTGCAGTCTCACATAGGATTAAAGACCAATGTAATTTAAATGAGATTATGAGTAATGAAACAATTGTATCTGAAAACATGAAGCGTAAAAGCCTTTCAACTCTATTCTGAGGGGGGAAAAAAATGTTTACATGCGTATGTAATTCTTTTGTAAGATGACTACAGATCACACTTAATAGGACAACAACACAATTTGTTCATGAGTGGAATATAGATTTGCATTTAGGATATGTTTTCTTGCTGGCTGACTGAGCTTCATTCTATTTAGTAAGCTTTGATAAATTCCTATTAAAATAAGTTTTGTATTCCAGGTCTAATCTAGAAACCTTACTGCAGTTAAATATCCTTCTCAGCATGGGTTCTGTATTCTATCACTGATGCAACTAGGTCTGTGAGTAACTGACCTTCTGGGAGAAAGATATGTCAGCATTGCCAGGATCACAGAATCATAGAATCACCATGGTTGGAAAGGACCTCCAGGATCATCAAGTTCAACCTTTATCCCATCATCTCCCTAACCACTAGGCCATTAGACCATGGCCTCAAGTGCTTCATCCACTCGTTTTATAAACACCTCCGGGGACAACGACTCCACCACCTCCCTGGGCAGCCTGTTCCAGCGCCTAATCACCCTCTCAGTAAAGAACTTCTCCCTAATATCCAACCTAAACTTCCCCTGACGTAACTTGAGTCCATTTCCTCTCATCCTATCATTAGTAATATGGGAGAAGAGACCAACACCAGCCTCACTACAACCTCCTTTTAGGTAGTTGTAGAGGGCAACGAGGTCTCCTCTCAGTCTCTTCTCCAGACTAAACAACCCCAGTTGCCTCAGCCAGTCTTCATAAGGCCTGTTTTCCAGACCTCTCACCAGACTCGTTGCCCTTCTCTGGACTCGCTCCAGCACCTCAATGTCCTTTCCATACTGCGGTGCCCAGAAATGGACACGGTACTCACGGTGTGGCCTCACGAGTGCCGAGTACAGGGGCACGATCACCTCCCTACTCCTGCTGATCACACCGTTTCTGATACAGGCCAGGATGCTGTTGGCCTTCTTGGCCACCTGGGCACACTCTGGCTCATGTTCAGCCAGTTGTCAACCAACACCCCTCGGTTCTTTTCTGCCAGGCAGCTTTCCAGCCACTCTTCCTCAAGCCTGTAGCGCTGCATGGGGTTGTTGTGACCAAAGTGTATGACCCAGCACTTGCCTTTGTTAAACCTCATACAATTGGTCTCAGCCCATGGCTCCAGCCTGTCCAAATCCCTCTGCAGAGCCTCCCTGCCCTCAGGCAGATCGACACTCCCACTCAATTTCGTGTCATCTGCAAATTTACTGAGGGTGCATTCAATCCCCTCATCCAGGTCATCAATAAAGACATTAAACAAGACTGGCCCCAAAACCAAACCCCAAGGGACACCACCTGTGACCGGTCTCCATCTGGATTTAACTCCATTCACCAGAACTCTCTGGGCTCGGCCATCCAGCCAGTTTTTAACCCAGCGAAGAGTCCACCTGTCTAGACCATGATCCGCCAGCTTCTGCAGCAGAATGCTGTGGGAAACAGTGTCAAATGCCTTACTGAAGCCCAGGCAGACAACATCCACCGCTTTTCCCTCATCCACTAGGTGGGTCACCTGATCATAGAAGGACATCAGGTTGGTTCAGCAGCACTTGCCCTTCATGAACCCCTGCTGTATGGTCCTGATCCCCCCGTTGTCCTGCTCTTGCCTCGTGATCTCCCCCAACATGAACCGTTCCATAATCTTCCCTGGTACTGAGGTAGGTTGATGGTTGGACTAGATGATCTTCAAGGTCTTTTCCAACTTAGATGATTCTGCAGTTCTGTGACGAATGAGTGCATCTCCCTCTTCCTACCCAGGATTGATGTGGGTGGTTTTATTATGCAAGCTTCCAAGGTCCTTGTTCACCCTTACATGAGCTGTTTAATACTATAATTTAACACTGTAAGCATACTGTGGGTTTGGTGGAATCTGGTGTCGTCCTGGTGTAAGAGAAGGCAATTTTCAGGTGAGGCAATATTGAAATGTGCCCCAGGATGGCCAATCCCTCTGGGGCAGGGTGTGTGTAAGGATTTGGGCAGGTTTCTAGGGTTGTAATCATCTCCCATAGCCTGAGACTTTACACATGGACAGACAAGTGACTCTGGCAAATCGATGTGTCACATGACAGAAGGGCACCTTGTCTAACTCAACGGAAACCAGCAGCTTCTAGGACTGTACTGGGGCTTGATTTGTGCTTACCAAGCCACAGTTCACTGCTATCAGAGGACTGTAGTTAAGGCAGGGACCCAAGCTGCCTGTGAGAATACCTTGATGGAGACCAGGGTACAAACTACGTCTGAGGACATGATAGCAGATGTAGGGATCCAAACTTCATCTGAGGACACCATGGTTGAGATAGGGACCTTAACAATACCACCAAATGAAAAAAATCCCAGTCTTAATCTTTTGTTTTCCGATGGTATAGGTTAACAAAGTTTAACGAATAGCTGGGTTTTTGAAGATTCAGAAATGCCTCATTACCTAAAATATTATGTCAGACAGGTAAATTAACAGTCATATGTCTAAAACATACACAAAAGTATTAATAATTTGCATTACCTGTAGTATATTACCCCTAACCTTCAGATTACTCTCAGTGACTGTAGTGATGCATACTATGAAATTCTAAATACTACCAGAGGCTTGTTGCAGAAATTGATATCGTTGGAACAGGACCATCAGGTATGCTTTCCCTACTGATGTTTCGTGTCAAGGATAGACTGGTTGAACATTTGTGATTTGTAAGAAAACTTTGACAGAAATTCTGAATGCTTTGAATATTCTGGTCTGCTCTGGTTAGGTGTACCTTTAGCACTGACTACTGAAGTAAAAAATGTGGTTGGTCCAAGAAGCATGAAGGACAGACCTGTGTGAAATTTCTTTGAAGTAATTAAATTAATAACTGTCCACCTCCCCTGTGAAATAGTCACTGTCCTTGTCACAACACAGACATGTCACAGATATTTTTTGAACATTTCCACCAGGCTCAGAAAGGGTAATAAATACTTAGTAACAAGTAACACTTTTAATATGTTCTCCAATTTACAAGTTGTTTTTTTTCCCCCAAATATCTTAACTTTCTAGAAAAGAGGCAAGAGTTTCTACTGCAGTAAGCAAAGCACAAGCTGTATCCTTGCTATCTGACTTGATTGATGGCAACCAATTCATCCCTTTCCTATCTGCTAGAAACCTTCTATTTTGTATTTGACTCGAGCTGTCCTCTGAGAGCCACTTTTGGAATATTCTGAAATTTTCATTTTTTATCTCTTGGATGTGTGCTGCTGAGGCTAACACTGTCTCTAGAAGACCTTGAAATATTAATTTTAGCTTTGGTTGCATCCAGATATTCTTGCTTGCTGAGACATCTTGTTTCCTGAACTGACAGAAGGCTGTTTGCATAATATACAGGTTGCTGAAAATTCAACAAGCACAATGTCATGTTATTGTAAATCTAGTCACTAGCTGGGCTCTCATTTTCAAAGTCAGAACCTTGGCTACAGTTGCACTCTTCTAACTCAGTATGTACACCTCCTGGGTTATTCCTTAAACTTCAGAATGTCACATCACCAAACTACAGCCCCATTTACAATAAGAACTGAGAGTAAAATGCAAAATAAGCAGCCATAAAAATAAAGCAAGAAAATGTGTGAGCTGAAATATAACACTAAAAAGGCACTGTGAGGTTTCTTGGAGTACAGTTAGTAATACCTTTGTATTTTGATGTTACAAAATGACAAAAACAACACAAGACTTGTAAAGTATTAAGATATATCTGTCCATCTGCCATTTTATCCCCAGTATAAGTCAATATAGAACAGAATTTTTCTATAGGATTTTGTCTCACCACTTATGATGACCACCAGCATGGGAAATGCTTTCCTAACCCTTGGAAAACAGAATCAACACTTGCATGTGAAAAAGGTAGATAATTATTAAACATGTGAGTTAGGTAAACCTTCAAATCATGTTTGAAGAAATTTTTTTTCCCTTTTGATTCTGTCTGAATGTGTGAAGGAGAACCTGGAATGAATTATTAGAATTAGTCAGAAAGTTAGCCACCTGCATGCAAAAAATATGATTTTCCTGTCCTTGTTTTTTATTTTGAGTTTGAGTGTCTTTTTCATGCTGAAAATAATAATTCCAGTCATTAAGCTTAAATATGTCTTTCAAATGCTTTATTTCCATTTTGAATACACTTTATTTTTAGCAAGAATGAAAAGCTGGTATGGATTTTATCTGTTTTTTTATTTTTTAAGTGAGCCATTTCATTCTGAAAATAATAAAAAGCTTTCAATTTCCTTCAACTGAAAAAATTGCTCAGGTGACAAGTTTCCATGCAAAGTTTCCTTCCAACAAGTTGACTTCTTCTAATAAAACCACAAAGTCAATCCTGACCAGCTCTGCTGATCATCATGCTAATTAATGCATTGCTTATGGAAATAAGATTAGCAGCAAATTGAGGCTGCCTAATAGAAGTGTCAGTGTCATATTTTGTTCTATTTCTGAAAATTCCATGTAGACTGTATAGTTCACTAACTGCAGATTTTTCAGGATGTTAGAACATGGACAGGTTAGTATAAGAATGACAGATCCTTGGGCACCTTAAAGATTCTAGCACAGGTGTTGTTTTGCACTAGGAGGTGCTGGTTCATTATGATCCCATGAAGAAAGACACTCCAACTCTGTAAAGTACAATTCGAAATGCTAGAGCTAATACTATAGAGAAAGAAAGCACAAATAATCTTAAGTGTCTTCTGGAGGATGTATGAGTTGGAGACATTGAGTAAACCACAGTGGGTGAATGCAATCTGCAGTCATACACTCAACTGCAATATCTCTCTAACAAGAAGTATGGTAAATTTGATTAGATGCTTATTCTAACCAACCGTATATTTTTCTCACTTCAGGTTGCTTGCACCTGTAGTGCATCATGATTTCCAGTGTAGTACCAGCATCGAAAAACAACCTGTAAGTGGTACTATGAAACAGTAATGTTCCAGAATAGAATAATGTCCAAGTGCTAAAAAGCACTTACCAAAGCTCAAAAATCCTTAGGAAGAGGGGACCAAAAAGAAACTGAACTTTAATTACACTGGACTGCTCACCCCAACTTTGAAAAACAAATCCTGTTAATAAGTTACTCTGTAACCTCTGAAAAGAATACTATTAAAATTTTTGTGTTTCATTTCTCCATTTAAATCTTCAAACTATGTTACTTTACCTACCTCTGAAACTATTGTGAGGATTAAACAGTCCATTTTGTCCATATAGTACAAAGTACTTGAAAAATACAAAATACTATTAATACAAGTCTATTCTCACTAATGTGTATAGTACGATTAGAACAGAAGAACATACCTACAACAACAACAAACGTATTTATGTAGTAAGAATTTTGTACTCAAATGGAACATTTAGTCACTTGAATAATGCAATGTGAATCACTCTATTACATGAAGAGCTTTCCAGAAAGAATAAAAACTCATTTCTAATGGAGCTTTTAAAAGGCCAGCAGTGAAATCTGATTTCCATCTGAAATTTACTGAATAAATACCTGCTATCAAGGAAATCCATCCACATAAGAAACTTCAAATATTTAGTAAGGATTGGAAGAAAAGTGTCATTGCCAGGTGACTGTAGCAACCTGCTAATAGATGTATGGCTAGTGAACCTACAAAGTAAAATATTCATGAAATACAAGCAGTTAATGAACATTCTGTACAAGTTAACATACATATCTACCTCCATTTCTCATTGAAGTTTTAATTAACCATAACTGCCTTCTGATTTGATGAACAAAATGTGCTCATTTCTCTAATACATTTGCAGGTGAAAACAAAATTTTCAAAGGAGTATTTTTCCCTGTGTTTTCTTTCTAAAAATGAACTTAAAATTAAGGCTGACTTAATGAAATCTTGAAAGACATCAGAATTGTCAGGTACATTCTAAATGCAAAGCATTTAATGTTGAAAATGAATTTTTTCCTGCAACTTTCTAACTGGAGATGTACAAAGATTGCTTCAGCCAACTAATATATCTTCATAATGTTAGCTTTGCACAGAGAATTTTCAAATTCAGGGACACTTTAACAAACTGATTTCTTCCAAATCACAGTTTGTAAATCAGTCTGCAGCAAATGTTTCCAGCACATTTTGTGATACTCTGTTTCATATTGGGTCAGTAAATCCTTATAAATGAACTCAGATGCGTTTTAATAAACTTTCAATGAATGTACAGAATCTGACTATTTTAATAAGAATTTTACCTATGAGGTTATTATGTTATTTTACAAGCTCAGTTTTTAAATTACTCAAATTTAATAAATAAATTTTACCCCAGAAACGTCCTTTCAGATCATATTTAGAATCTGATTCCTGCTAAGCTTTATACCTTCATAACTCCTTCTTTTTAACTCTAATTGTTTTGCTAGGAATTGAGGAGCTTACAAGATTAAAGTATCCCATAGAGATCAATGTACCAGAACAAAAGTTTAATCCAGTTTAAAGGTGAATGTTGCTACAGGTGAGGCCTAAACCAGCTG
This sequence comes from Podargus strigoides, assembly GCA_028020825.1. NCBI lineage: Eukaryota > Metazoa > Chordata > Aves > Caprimulgiformes > Podargidae > Podargus > Podargus strigoides. The sequence goes on along the minus strand of CM051663.1, from coordinate 64,181,785 downwards.
TGTTGTCACATGAAGAAGAATAATTTAGCACATTAGGAAATCATGCTTGCTATAACCTTTTGAGATACTACCTTGTCGTGTTTTGAGGCTGGGCTGGCCACTGAACAGATGGCAGATGCTCTCTGTTAACCGCTCTCCCTTCCTGGACAGGGGAAGGGAAAGAAGAAAAGGTAGAGAGACTTATGAGTTGGAAATAAAACTAAACCAGCTTTAACGAAACTGTAAGAGTAAAAAGAGAGATATAATAATGAAAAGAAAAATAATGAAATATATACAAAACCAGTATTGAGCTTCTCCCCCTGATAATGCTCACATCACCACTGGTGCTGCAAAGCAGCTCTCAGAAGATCCCAGGCTGGGCTCCTGGACACAGCTGTAGATGGGAGTTGGATTCAGGAATGCACAGATCACAGACAGGGTCTTCCCAGGATGATGGCCATAGAATACAAACAAGGGCAGGAAGAAGGGCAAGAGAAGAGGAGCAGACCTTGACCCCCGTGATCCCTCAGCTTTATACTGAGCTTGACATGTATGGGATGGAATACTGCATTGGTCAGTTTGGGTCACCTGCCCTGTGCTCTCCTCCCCACAGGTGCAGTCCTTTTGCACCCTTACACTAAGAGGGACCTCAGGACAGCACCAAAAGAATTCAGCAGTGACCTTGGTTTCTGGAAGATTAAGTATAAGCAAGAGCCTTTCTGTACACTACTGTACTGTGAACCTAAGTACTGACTATAAACATCAAGTGTTATCACTTCTAGGAGCAGACCGTGTTGTTGACTTCAGAAAGTGCAGTCTTAGAAGAGACCTAACTGAAAAGTAAAATCACTGAAAGGAAAATTAGTTCTTTTTTAGGACATACCTATAAAAAATAAATCCCTTTTCATGATGCTTGCTATTTATCTCTTCATATCTCTTCATGCAATACTATAAATGTTCAATAAATGTTCAAACAGGCAGATCTGGAGTGTACTTGATCTTATCCTCAAAAGGAAAATATGCGTATTGTTTACTCAGCTGAAAAAAGTAGTGTACCTATGTACATATGTGTTTTGCCAATTAGTAGGCCCAGTAAAAAGGACACAGCCAGCAGCAGAACAACAATCCAGTACGCAGGTTCTATTTCACGTAAAGGGGTCAGTATATAGAGGATTGCTGGGGGTACAAACAAGTCAGATAGATCACAAATAACAGACATCAACCCCAGCAACCCCAGGAATGACACAACATCGCTCATAACAGATGGAACAAACAGAGACACGAGATAACCCACAGAGCAGATGGGAGACAACCAGGAGAACAAGGCAGTTACATATGACAGAAGTAACCCCATATTGCCTCCCCACAAAGCCCGCGTTTGTATGTGCCAGACCTGACTGCGATCCGGTTGCATGGGTGGTCAGGAGGTCCTTCCCCAACAGGAAAACTCTGTGAAGTGCGTCCACTCCACAGACAGACTCTCCAACCCTTCCTGCAAATGGGCCCAGCTTTTATCCCCAAACAGGACACCTGGCACTTGTTACCAAAATGCAGGGCACCTGGGGCTTGTTTACCTGAGGGCTCTCCTTGCAAGGCCGGCTGCACCCTGGAGGAAAGCCAAAAGGTAAACTCATCCCCTCCTCTTAAAGGGCTGTGGGAACCACCCATATGTCAACCTTAATTCAGGGCTGGGGGTTCAGACCCCAGCACTTCAATATGCCTGATGAATTCAACCTGTCTTTGCAAACTGAGTTGCTGAAATACTTTCTATGCACAACAATGTACATTGGTTAGCCTTCACAGGAAAGGAAAGGAGATATTCTCCAGCTCATTGTAGTTGAATTCAGCAATTCAGACCAGTAGCAACAGTACTGTTCTCATATTTTGTCTTCAACACATCTGATTTTTTTATCACAAGCTAAGACAGAAGAGTATACTTACTGAAAGAAATTTTAAGAGGTCATAAAGATGTCATGAGAATTGTTGAATTTTCCAACACAATCACAATGTGTTCACTCTGCTGCAGTGAGATCGGAAGTCTTCCCTCTGCAATACAAGAAAGTGACTAGAGCAGGCAAACTCCAACTGGACGGAAGCCACAGGGGACACTGAGACTCTGGCTCACTATTTTACAGGAAATATGGCCTTTTTTTTTTTGGGGGGGAGGGTGGGGCAGGATTGAGGAATTGAGTAAACAGCAGTAATTTAGAGACCATGTTAATTTACAGGTAAGTGCTGGGGTTTTTTTTCAACTGGGCTATTGTCAGAAGTGCCTGTAATCTCATGTAGATGTGATATTTATCTGTTGCTGATGTTTACTGAGCAGCCAAAGGGGAAGCACATTACCAGCTACAAACTCCATCAGTCATAGTCTCCTTAATAAGAGCACTTAAATGATCACTCCTGTTATTAACTTATATTGTATCTCTGTCTAGAATCCAAGATTGAACAGAAAATGGTCCTTTTGAAGGAGTAGTTCTGTGGCCACTGTGTTCATTTAAATAAAAAATTTTCTACTTTCTTTAGTGCTTTGTCTACAGTAATTAGTCTGAATTAAGCTCATTAGCTTGTTTTAATCCAATTAGTTCTACTGGAACAGAAAGAGAAAGAATGCTTTCATTTACTTACAAATATCAAGGAAACTTAAAGTGATAACAGAATACTTTATGGCTTTAACGCAGGCATATACATTACAGTTTGTTAAGAACTTGTATTATAAGTCAGCATGGACTCTGGGACTTCGGAGATTATTTATTTGAGATTATTTATTACACCAATGATTTCCCTGTAATGGTTTATTTTAACTTTGTAGGATAAAATGTTTTAGCGCAGTGGGCCAAACTGTAGCCTCATGTGTACATCTTGATGTGGCTGTGTGTAGAACTTCTCTGAAGGTCATGATGTTTGCATGTATATCAGAGAACAAATATACATTTCTGTTTAATGACTTATTTTTGGACTATGTCAGTCATCACATTTTACTCAATAGATGAATGCAACAGGATTAAAATACCAAATTACCATTGTTAGACTATTCCATATGAATCTTAAGAAGTCACTGTCTTGGCATGTCCAAATAAAATGCCTAGGTTCATCAGAAAAAAAAGATAGAACAGGTAGCTAATTCCTTTAGTTGTTATTTAAAAATCAGCTGTATAGGCTTCAAGATACAACTTCAAGAAATAACTAGAGTAACCCTTTTTCTCTTCATTACACATGATTATTTTCTGAATCATATTTCTCCGTTGAAGAATTAGAACATCTGATGCTGTGTAAACTTCAAAAGCGTTTGACGAGTAATACACTGTCAGTGTCAAAACAATGTAGTATGAGCCATTGGACTGCACAGTACTGAATTATAATACCACAATCCATACTGAGTTTCTCTTTAGATGTCACAAAGGAAAACAGTCTTTTTCAGCAGAGCTGAATTACAGAGAAAATCTAGTCATTGTGCTTAGTTTTAAACTGTATACAAAAAAAACATAGAATCATAGAATCATAGAATAATTATGGTTGGAAGGGATCTCCAGGGTGATCAAGTCCAACCTTTATCCCATCATATTCCTAACCATTAAACCACTACACCATGGCCTCAAGTGCCTCATCAACCCGTTTTTTGAACACCTCCAGGGATGGTGACTCCACCACCTCCCTGGGCAGCCTGTTCCAGTGCCTAACCACCCTCTCAGTAAAGAACTTCTTCCTAATATCCAACCTAAACTTCCCCTGACGTAACATGAGGCCATTTCCTCTCATCCTATCATTAGTAATATGGGAGAAGAGACCAACACCAGCCTCACTACAACCTTCTTTTAGGTAGTTATAGACGGCAATAAGGTCTTCCCTCAGTCTCCTCCAGGCTAAACAGCCCCAGTTCCTTCAGCTGGTCTCCATAAGGCCTGTTTTCCAGACCTCTCACCAGACTCGTTGCCCTTCTCTGGACTCGCTCCAGCACCTCAATGTCCTTCTTATCCTGTGGTACCCAGAACTGGACACAGTACTCAAGGTGTGGTCTCACAAGTGCCGAGTACAAGGGCACGATTACCTCCCTACTCCTGCTGGTCACACCGTTTCTGACACAGGCCAGGATGCCGTTGGCCTTCTTGGCCACCTGGGCACACTGCTGGCTCATGTTCAGCCAGCTGTCAACCAACACCACTCGGTCCTTTTCTGCCAGGCAGCTTTCCAGCCACTCTTCCCCAAGCCTGTAGCGCTGCACGGGGTTGTTGTGACCGAAGTGCATGACCGGCACTCTAGGAATGTATTTTAAAAGAGAATGACCATATATTGAACCAGCCATACAGCATGTTGGCATAGGCATGTAGCCGCATTCTAGAAGCTACTTCAGAGGAAGAAAAAATAAGAAAGAGCAATGACCGCTTGCGGGAGCGAGCAGATAAGAGTGACCAATTGGACACTGCGTGAGAAGAACTCAAGAACCAAAGAGAGCTGAACTGAGTTGCATGTTTGCCTTGTGCTAGAGACCTTTAGCCAATTAGATAATGCGTGACCACGTGTAGGGAAAGAAAAATTGTATAAAAGGGACAGTCAGAATTAACAGAAGATTTAGATAGCGTTAGGCATGTTGAGTTGCAAAATAGAGCCGCTGTTGATTTTTTGCTTCAGCATCTGGGTCAGGCTCGAAGGTTGGATTGCTCACATGTCCATTGCTTGATAAAAAAAAACCCAACACGGCACCTGCCCTTATTAAACATCACGCAATTTCCCTCAGCCCATCATTCCAGCCTGTCCAAATCCCTCTGCAGAACCTCCCTGCCCTCAGGCAGATCGACACTCCCACTCAATTTCGTGTCATCTGCAAATTTACTGAGGATACATTCGATCCCCTCATCCAGGTCATTGATAAAGACATTAAACAAGACTGGCCCCAAAACCAAACCCCAAGGGACACCACCTGTGACCGGTCTCCATCTGGATTTAACTCCATTCACCAGAACTCTCTGGGCTCGGCCATCCAGCCAGTTTTTAACCCAGCGAAGAGTCCACCTGTCTAGACCATGATCCGCCAGCTTCTGCAGCAGAATGCTGTGGGAAACAGTGTCAAATGCCTTACTGAAGTCCAGGTAGACAACATCCACCGTTTTTCCCTCATCCACTAGGTGGGTCACCTGATCATAGAAGGACATCAGGTTGTCTAAACAGCACTTGCCCTTCATGAACCCCTGCTGTATGGTCCTGATCCCCCCGTTGTCCTGCTCTTGCCTCGTGATCTCCCCCAACATGAATCGTTCCATAATATTCCCTGGCACCGAGGTCAGGCTGACAGGCCTGTAGTTCCCCGGATCCTCCTTCCTGCCCTTCTTGTAGATGGGCATCACACCGGCAAGTTTCCAGTCATCCGGGACCTCACCCGATAACCAGGACTGCTGAGAGATGATGGAGAGGGGCTTGGCAAGTTCCTCCGCCACCTCCCTCAGCACTCTCAGATGGATCTCGTCTGGCCCCAAAGACTTATGGGTGTCTAATCGACTCAGCAGGTCCTTTACTACTATTTCCTGGATTACGAGGGGTTTATTCTGATCTCCATCCCAATCTTCCAGCTCAGGGAACTGAATACCATGAGGATCACTGGTCTGACTGTTAAAGACTGAGGCAAAGAAGGCATTAAGTACCTCAGCCTTTTCCTTGTCCTTGGTAACAATGTTCCCCCATACATCCAATAAGGGATGGAGATTCTCCCTGCATCTTTTTTTATTGTTAATATATTAGTAAAAACTCTTATTATGTCTTGCGGCAGTGGCCAGGCTGAGTTCAAGCTGAGATTTTGCCCCTCTAATGTTGTTCCTGCACAACCTAACTAAATCCCTATACTCTTCCCAAGTAGCCTGCCCCTTCTTCCAAAGGTGGTAGATTCTCTTCTTTCGCCTAAGTCCCAGCAGAAGCTTCCTTTTCAGCCAGGCCAGTCTCTTTCCCCAGCAGTTTGTCTTACGACACCTGGGGACAGCCTGCTCCTGCATCTTTAACAGTTTCTTCTTGAAAAGAGTCCATCCTTCCTGAACCCCTTTGCCCTCTAGGACTGTTCCCCAAGGGACTTTTTCAACCAGTGTTTTAAACAGGTTGAAGTCGTCTGCCCTTTGGAAGTCCACGGTGAACGTTTTGCTGCCCCCCGCCCCCCCCCCCCCCCCCCCCAACTGAGCTAAGAATTAAGAACTGTATCATTTCATGGTCTCTTAGCCCAAGACAGCCTTCAGCCACCACATCACCTACCAGTCCTTCAATGTTTGTAAACAACAGGTCTAACAAGGCGCCTTTCCTGGTGGGCTCACTCACCAGTTGAGTCAGGTTATCTTCTGTGCACTCCAGGAATTTCCTGGACTGTTTTCTCTCTGCTGTGTTATATTTCCAGCAGATGTCTGGTAAGTTGAAGTCCCCCACAAGAACAAGGGCCTGCGACTTTGCAGCTTCAGCCAGTTGCCTACAGAACAGTTCATTGATCTCTTCATTCTGGTCAGGTGGCCTGTAGTAGACTCCCAGCAGGATATCTGCTTTGTTCGCCTTCCTCAACTTAATCCATAAACATTCTACTGGCTCATCACGCTTATCGATCTCCATACAGTCAAAACACTCCCTAATATAGAGAGCCACCCCACTGCCCTTTCTACCTTGCCTATTCCTCCTGTAGAGCTCATAGCCATCCATTGCAGCACCCCACTCATGAGAGTCATCCCACCACATTTCCGTGATGGCAACTACATCATAGCTGTCGTGTTGCACAATGGCTTCCAGCTCCTCCTGCTTATTGCCCATGCTGTGTGCATTTAGTGTAGAGGCACTTGAGCCGGGCTGATGACTTCCTTACCAACTGTGGCCTGCCACCTTTGGGTTCAGCTCTAGGAGGCCCAATTTTATGCCCTTCCCCCTTCGAACCTAGTTTAAAGCCCTTTCAATGAGGCCAACCATCTCATTTGCCAGGATTCTTTTTCCCCTCTGAGACAGATTAGCTCCATCTGTCGCCTGCACACCCTGCATAGCATGAAGATCCCTATGTGTAAAAAGCCCAAAATTTTGTCTGTGGCACCCATCTCTTAGCCACATGTTTATCTGGTGGGTCTTCCTTCCTCTTTCCGTATTCTTTTCCACCAAAGGAATTGAGAAGAATACCACCTGGGCTCCCAGTCCCTCAAGTGATCTCCACATGGCCATGAAGTTTTTTAAATTGGTTTCAGGCTCCTCTCTGTAACATCATCACTACCAACTTGGATAACTAATAGTGGATAGTAGTCTGTTGGCTTTACCAGACTAGGGAGTTTCTTAGTGATATCCCTGACTCTGGCCCCAGGGAGGCAGCCGACATCTCTGTGGACTAGATATGGCCAGCATATGGGGGCCTCTGTTCCTCTCAGAAGGGAGTCACCAACAACAACTCTTCTTTTCTTCTTGTTAGAGCTGGTCCTAACTCATGGGGGAGACCAACTTACCTTTGGTGACTCCTCTGATGAACACAAAATAGTATTTACTGTGTCTTCATTTCAAAAGAACCTATGTAATTTTAAACCCAGAATTACCTATCTTAATCTAAGATGTAAATAGGGCTAGATTAGTGGTTTATCAATGAAGCTCACTCCATTCAACCCTAATTTATCTTCATTAGTTATACAAAAGATTTACTTCTATTATAGTTTTGCTTTATTACTTAATTCAGTAAGAAGAATGAAAGTGAAATTAACTGCAGTTTTAAATCTGAGAAAAACACACAGCTTTTCAGTAAACAATCTATAAATGGATAGGATTTATTCTCAGCATTTTGTTCTTTTAAATTTGCAGAATTATTGTTAATCTCTGAATTGTGTTATGGATCAGACCTGAAGGCAATAAAAACATATATAAAGCACTCTTTCTCCTTTATACTATTTTTTCTTGATTTTATTCTGTGTTTGTTTTTAAACGAATCATTCCTATCTAGTGTGTGGAGTAACTATGAAACTGTGATTTACCCTAGGCCCCAAAGAAGTAGGAGACTACAATTAGTTGTTACCCTTAAGTAATCCGTTCACAATTTCAGCCTAACTCTCTGGGAAACATAAACTACAAGAAGAAATCAAGTTACATATAATCATTCCTGTGGGGCTTCAATGGCACTATGCCAAAATTATACTACATACCATCCTTATATTCCAACAAGATGTTTGTCTCCTATTAGGAATTTTTGGACATGAAAGTATACAAGATCATTAATATAGATATTAGATTAATTAGTAATTTCTATTAATTTTTATTTTAAAATATTTTTTTCTGTGTAATTATTATTTTTAATATAGATTTTAATATGTTCAGAAGCCAGAATGCAATTTTGTAAAATTCCCACCAAACCTCTTTATGCTAAATGAGTGAACATAACAAAATTAATAATAAAATATAACTATGTTTAGGACATAATTCAAATAATTCTCTACAAAGTGATCCTGCTTGATTCAGGGTCCTTTGATTCAAACCTGAAAATAATTTGTCGTGTTTTTTGTTTGTCGCTGTTTCATATAGTCATATTGTTCAATATGGTAAAATGAAACTGTTATAGGTATTCACATTTTAGTGTACATAGAAAAAACAGACATGGTTGTATTGTCTCTGACTCAAAATTATACCTTACAAGTAATTAATTTTTCTTTCAGGCTGTGTTATTTTAATTAGTAAGTGAAAGAAACATATTTTAGTATTGAAATTCATAATATAAATTTCTCCGTTCAATTCATTTGCAGACTGGCTTGAATGTATTCTGTGTTGATATAGAAGATTAGACTATTCGAGGTTCCTGTAAGCCTCTGGCTAAAATTCTGCCATGATATTAAAGGAAATATTAATGATTTACCTCTTGCTGACAGGGTTTACTTTACTTCTGTGTAGTCTCTTGACGTTCATTTGCAAGGCTGACTAAAAAAAATAAATCTGAATTAGGATTACAGTAAATGAATCTACATAATAAATGGGTGCATGCAATAGAAGTTAGTACTTGGCCTACAGTTAAAAAATTCTGAACTGAGAACAGTATATGCATGAGGGACACAGACAGAAAGAAGACTGCAGAAGACATCTAGACAGAGAAACCATCTGGCAAGAGAAGAGGATAAAAGTATGGAGCCTGGATATGCAGAAAATCCCTAGCATTTAGTCTAAGCTTTTTTTTCCATCATGAAGTCATTGCAGTTTGTTCAACACTTTCCTGAACAGCAAAAATTGAACTGTGGAGATCCATAAACTTCAGTATGTTTTTAAACATCTCCTGTTCATCTTTACTATCTGCCCAAGCCTTTCTCTGTTACCCTTTAAGATCTCTGCCCTCAGATCCTCTCTGGAGCACTGCTGTGGGTTCACAGGTAAACAGTTGTGGACCAAACTCACCATTTCTACAGAATTTCCACTCTGATTTATTTCCTAGCCTGCTACTTGCTCCTTTGCTTATTTCCATTCTCATTTCTTTTTATTTAGTGTATTGCTTCCTCTTTAATTCCATTTAGTTTCTCACTCCAAACTGATTCTCACCTCAGACACACATGCAAAAAATCTTTCAAGCCATCATTCACTACTATTGCTTGTGCACTGTAATTATCCCGATTCATATTTCTCTTGCATGCTCAGAGTGCAAACTCTTCCAAATGGGGATCTAGACACTGATACGTGCTTGTACAGTGCCCAGAGAGCAACTGTCACATTTTATTTTTTAAATAAAAAAGAAGAGCATACTTGATTCTTTCACTTTTATCTTCAAAAGTACTGAATATTCATAGCAAATTCCCAAGTATTAGTAAATTTCCACAAAGAAATAGTGCCAGCAGAATCTAGCAAGAAGGCTTCCTCAACACACATAAGGCATCTTTACTGAATCACTGACATCTTTGAACCCCACTGGTATTGTTCTTTTAGACAGTTTGAAACAATCTGGACCACATGAAATTATGTGAAATTAGAGACAGGATTTTCTTAAAAACTTGACTCCAATTAAAAAATATATAAAATCCATTACTGGTCAAATGTTAGAAAACAACTCAATTCAATAAGAGTAAAGAGCTGTCTGGTAACTGTTACATGTATTCTCTATTTAAAACATCTTAAGGGTATAAAGAAGTACTAGTCAAACATAGTATTATTTGAATTTATGTTATCCTCCTACCTTTGGTGCTGAACATTTTAAATAACATCTAACAGATCTACACCAGGAAGCTTATTAGGGATGCTGTTTCCATAACAACAAATAGGATTTGAACAGAAATACAAAACTCAATTGTTACTGTTCTTCACAACACATAAAATCAGTTATTCAAAATTACAAACAGCATGACACTGAAAAAATATATTAAAGCAAAGGGTGTTAACAATTCTATTTTGTATTTAGCAAATGTTTAACTCATAAATACTTGAGGGTCAGCTATAAGAACCCAGAAATTTACTGTTTTGTTTATGTCAGGCTAAATCATGACCTGAGAGAGGAGAGGGTTTTTTTCTAATGTACAATTAAATGAAAATACTATAGCAGTCAGACAAGCCACAGAAAGAAACCATCTAGTTAGGTATAAATGGGCTCACACAATGAATAAATGAAAGGTCCAATTCTGCCTTCAGTGAAAGTCTTTATTTTTAAGTTTTTAATTTACACTCATGGAACAGGATGTTAAGAAAGTTTTTGTATCTTTATTTTCTATTTTATTATTTTCATCAACTACATTATACTTTGTACACTTTGTTTCATTCTGAAAATAACAGGATTTTCTAAATGTCATTTTACCTCTAGGGCATATATTTTTCTTTTCTTTCAAAAACTTAAATTTCTGTTCATATTTTCCTATGATAATAGTACATATCAATCAGTGATGATAAGAAATGAAAGTAAGAATACTTCAGCACCATAGGCAGTGCTCCTTTTTTTTTTTTTTTTTCCCAGGGGATAATATTAGTAAATAAAATCGCACAGACTACAGCTCTGTAATATAAACTTCGTTTTCTATCTATCTCACATACGGTGAAATGCACGGATCGGATGGAAATTGAGTTTAAAAGTGTATTAAGGCGTGACTCATGAGACATTTCCTGATGTAGATTTTGGAAATGCAGCCTACTTGAATGATTCTAATGTCAAACTGATACATCAGAACTAAAGCAGCCATATCCTTAGTGACATCTGAGGACAGTTTGCTATGAAAAAGAGAATCCTCTGTATCTCTTCAATTAAGAGAAATGTCAGCTGCTAGTGCCATTTCATTAAAACAAAAAATTTCAAGTTAATGTTTTCAACTCTGATTTTACCTGGTCATTACAGGTAAGATGAAACTGACCATTTTATGCAAGTGACTTGTTCTCACTCAGCTTGGGGACAAATGTCAGGAATTTGCCAAGAAGCTTTAAAGTTCTTAAAAAAAGAAAAAAATAAAAAATAAAGGAACTGGAAGCTCTTAGAAAAGGGATTGCAATGCAATCTTTATGATATCAACCATGTCTGGTCTATTCCTACTATACCAGGACAACCCTCAGCAAGTCTATGGATCATACCACGCTGTGTGATATAGTTGACATTCTGGAGGGAGGGGATGCCATCCAGAGGGACCTTGACAGGCTGGAGAGGTGGGCCCTTGCCAGCCTCATGAGGTTCTACAAGGCCAAGTGCAAGGTCCTGTACCTGAGTCGAGGAAATCCCAAGCACAAGTACAGGCTGTGTGGAGAATGGATAGAGAGCAGCTCTGAGGAGAAGGACTTGAGGGTGTCTGTTAATGAAAAACTCAACACGAGACAGCAATGTGTGCTTGCAGCCCACCAGGCCAAATATATCCTGGGCTGCATCAAAGGAAGCATTGCCAGCAGATCAAAGGAAGTGATTCTCCCCCACTACTCTGCTCTTGTGAGACTTCACTGCGTTCAGTTCTGGGGCCCCCAACACAAGAAGGACATCGAGCTGTTGGAGTGGGTCTAGAGGAGGGCCGCAAAAATGATGAGAAGGCTGGAGCACCTCTCCTATGAAGACAGGCTGAGAGAGATGGGGTTGTTCAGCCTGGAGAAGAGGAGGCTCCAGGGACACCTTATAGAGGTCTTCCAGTACCTGAAGGGGGCCTACAAGAAGGGTGGAGAGGGACTTTTGACAAGAGCATGTAGTGATAGGACAAGGGGTAAGGGCTTTAAACTGGAAGAGGGGAGATTTATACTGGATATTAGGAAGAAATTCTTTCCTGTGAGTGTGGTGAGACACTGGAACAGGTTGCCCAGGGAAGCTGTGGATACCCCCTGTTCTTTGAGGTCCCTTCCAACCCAAACCATTCCATGCTTCCGTGAGCCTGTAAGATAAGACATCATAATATTTAGTTCCTTATTCACAGCTCAACATATTTTTTAAACAACACACTGATATGAATCGATATGCAATGACAGTCTAAAGACCTACACAGCTGTGTGCGCTTTTTACTCTTGAGAATAAGGCATCTAATTCCTCCAGAGCTTAATTCTGTATAAATAATATTGTAATTAACATCATACAGATAACGTAAACTGGTTCCTACGTAAAAGGTAGTTACGCATTTGTATGTTTAAACAGACAGTGGGATTGACTAGAAAGAAAAATAGAAGGAATGTCAGGTATAACTCACATAGGTAATGTACGGATTAACAAGCTTTATTTCTAGAAACTCTCATTCTAAACTGATGTTTTGTTGAAGACTGATGTTACAGGAAACCTTCTGAACAAAGCAAATATTTTCATTTGAAGAGAAAAATATGCTGATTCGGATAATTTCTCAGTACAAGATAGTGGGACCTTTTGTCTTTTGATCACTCTGCTGTGTGGAGCTAAGTCTAGACTGCACAAATGTGTCAAGAACTACAGTCCTTGTCCACTAATTGTTCAGTTCAGGGATCTGTTTAAAATATCTCTTCTCGGGGCCTCATGTAAATATTTTCTTCTCTTGGAAAACAAGAAAGAGAGAGGAGGAAATCGTGCATAGTAGGGCTGTAGTTGTATCTTACAACCTGATCCAAGGAAAATTTTTGCCAGTCTTTCAGGAGTCTTCTATATTTGCCAACAACAAGACCTTTTCTTACTTGCTTCTACTTGGAATCACATCTTTCTCTCACTGTTAACTGCTTCCAACCATAATAGCTCATCAAACTTCACTGCCTACTGCCAGATTTCCTGTCATGAACTGTGATTTGTGGATAGGAAGATCAGATAATCTCCTTAAACATAATATTTTTACTTCTAAAAGGAGCAACAAAGCTTCAGAAATCAACAAACACCAGTTTATCTACAGTGTAATTTATTCAAAGTTTAACTATTTCTCCTTATTAATAATTCATGGAAACTATTGAACCCTGTTTTTTTTCTATAGTGTCATCTCTTATCTGTTAGAATTCTTTCGCTATTCAAGCATTCAGCATTGGCCAAACAGCTGGGTAACTTTATCCAAAATCTGAAATTAGCTTTTTCACAACTATTAGGTTGGGTGATGTCCTACTTTACCAGATGCTTTATCTGGATGTATTGTATGGATTCACTTGTTTTCTAACGGCCCTGCCAGTAATTCAAATAAATCATGCAACAGTAAATACCAAAATAATCCAATATAACTTCATAATAACCCAATAACTAGCAAATATACAGAGTTAATGAATTCTCATTTATGTGCATCACATTCCTCAATCTGCCCCTGTAAGATTCACTGTACATAATTGACATCCTCAACATTTTCATTGGCAAGAAAGACGTCTCGTTGGATTGGGATTATCTGACATTAAGCATCATGAGATTTCAACCTGTCCAACAATATCTACTCTTTGTAGATTAATATTCCCTCTTTTATCTACAGAAAACTTTCTTTTCAAAAAGTAGTTAGCACAAATAAAGCATGCTAGTTTCTTGCGGCTAACAATATACGGCATGCTGCCTTGACCCAATTAGGGTACAGAGAGATTCGTTTCAGTCCCAGAGGAGAAATTAAAACAGAAATGAATTCAGATATCACACATTTTTTACTGTTTATTACAAAGTTTTGCATACTTAAGAACCAAACAGTGATTGATAGAAAAGAAGTGGATATAGGAATAAACAGTAATATGTTAGGGCAAAGAGGGGGTTACCACCACGGATCCAGTGATGTCTTGCAGGTCCCGTTGTTGTTTGGTGGGGAAGATCTCCAAGTTGGTTGTGAGTTGTTGTTACCTTTTACAGTCTCTTTCTCTGCCTACTTGCTCCGAATAGGCATTTCTGCTGTGAGCTGCTTTGCATATGTCCCACCTATCAGCACATAAGTCAAATGTCACTCCCGGGGTCATCAGGAGCTATCTTCATCCCTCCTACATCTTCCTCTTGAAGACCTCTTTGTTGCTGGAGCATGCGCACTGATCCGAGTAGGTGCATCCTGTTTACGTATCTGCAGGGACGGGATGTAGCAAGCAAGATCTCTGAGAACAGCTTATGTGGTAAGCCTTTTGGTTTCCTGTGTACCTGTGGCATAGCTTTAGGTGTTAAAATAATGTACAAATAATATCAAGGTGTCTTGATAATGTCGAGACATCTTGAAACAATGCCAAGCTGTCAACCTCTCACATACCTGTGCAGTTAGTACTACAACCAGATGCCTTGGTTTTCTTAGCCCAGATGAACATGCTTGTAGCAGAGCAGACAGTGAATAGCTTTCAGCACGCCTGTAAAAAAGGCTTAGATTCAGTACTTCCAGATTCAAAACAGAAATTCTTTATCCTTTTGTCACCAAGGTCCATATTTCTGGGATTTGCAATTAAAAGCAAAATGAAGCAGCTATAGAAAATGTTTTATCATCTGAATAAATGGAGCTTCCTTACGCATAAACATGTCAGTGGTGTTTTACAATTACATTGCATATATATGGACTTTTTTACAGTGAGGTGATTTGAGTATTTACCAAGGAATCCTTTATTTAATCTAAAAGTATTGTCATTCCAGAATCAAACTTATTCAGTTTTATCATGTTAATTTATTCAAACCATACTTTGTTCCACCACAGATATATTATCTTGCTCTTGATAAACCAAATTTGCCATTCATAAACTGAAATATGGCGTTTCTACAGCACTATTTTATATTGCTGCTCAGGATATAATCTTCACAGAAGTAGATAAGATAGATGAATCTTAATAACCATTTTTGACCTTGGCATTTTACAGATACAACTTAACTCCTGTTAAGTCCTGCTGTACTCTTCAATCTAATGTAAGGAAGTCAGTGACAATTCATCAGAACTGTTCATCACAGAGCGGCCAAAGGTGCTTTTGCAGGTGTAACATTGGACCCCCCCAAAACACATTAGCTATCTTGATATTTGATTCAAGTTTGTTTTGAACACATTAGCTGTAATCATATACAGAAAATTTAATTATCTGCACACAAAACACTAGTTGCCCAAACAAGTAAAGAAAAGATCATTTGTTAAACCATAATAGGCCCAAAATATAAACTCTTCATATTGAATACCTATTGTGTCAGCTATACCTATTGTACTTTTAAATTAATATAATAACCCTAAGGCACCTGACCTGAATTCTGCCACTGGAACTTACGTAAGAAGTGTTATTTTCTGACTCTTCCCTAATATCCCTTAGCAAACAATTTTCAATACATAGTTCTTTTATTAAAAAAAAATAAATAAAAGAAAGAAAGGAAAAAATATATGAGGATTTTTGGACATAAAATAAATCAGAATTGTTGCAATTTCTAACAAATTTCCACTCATGACAGGACAATATTTGCATCCAGCATCCCTAACTGTTTGCTGTGAAAGGATGTGTAAAATCTTAGGGTGTTCTTTAGATCTTTAACGCCATTTATCCACCTGGTTGTTACAATACCATACCCTTGGAGCTAACTAAAAATATATTGTTTCTCAGCATGATGCAGTACCTTTGGATAGGCCTCCTCATGTCCCGCATGGCAGTTGTGAAAACATGTCTTCTCCTGCAAATACCAAATAGATTCTCTGTATTCCTCCTCAGTTGCAGAGTCACATTTAATCACCTCAACTAGTTAATCTGGCTTCATCAACTGTGTTATCTGAGTTCTGAAAGTTTGCTTTAGATCTTCCATCTTCCTCCTTGAAATAGCCCTATTTGTCTCTAGGGTTCTTTATATTATAATAGAAGGAAAATTTTCCCATGAGGTCTTCTAGAGATTGATGCAAAAGTTTCTCAGATTCATTCTGGCCTTTGGGATTTTCAAATAACAAGCAACTTCTGTCAAGTTGCCACACACATCTTGTGTAAATATCCCTGGGCTTAATCACTGTTATTTATTAAAAACTATTCCAATAATTTCCAATTATATGTCTCAGGAATCTGACTAGATGATTAGAATTCTTTATTCTCATTTGTTTCTCATCTGTGAGTAGTTTGAAATGCCTGATTTTCTATCGAAAACAGGGCAGTGACCAGCAAAGACATCTGGGAGTACTTTAACAAAATCAGGTTCTCTTAGGTTGTTTTACTAATACCCAGTGAAGTGGTGAATCTTTTTCATAATGAAATTCAACAGAATCATTTGTAAGCTGCTGTAGTCCCAAATTTTGTTGTTAAAACTAAGTCCAAGGAATCTAATTAATATCAGCTCCCTAAAATAATTAACTCAACCTTAAAAATAAGTGGCTGAAATTGATCAAACCTCCTCAGCACTTGGAATTCAATGTTAATTTAGTAAAGGACATTTAGCATGAATTTGCTGGAGAGAGGTCATGTCAGCATTTCCTTGCATTGTGAGTGTGCTCCTTTGAAATCCTATTCAAAGGAGAAACACTAATTCTACACTGTGAAGAAAATGAGCTATTTGTTTCCCATAAATTCCTATTGAGTTTAATATAATATTTTAGCAATAAATAACAGTAATTAATATCTGACATTTATTAGCTATAGAATTCATTTGAACACTACAAATCTTGGAGCTTCTTAGACTTTTTTAGTCAGAGCTGTACTGGAGGAGGAATTAAATTTCAGTCCATGCAAGAAGAAACAGTAGAAAGCACGAGACCACATGCTAATTTGTGTTTCTTTAGCAGAAACCGCTGTCACGAGGCTATGTTCTTCATGATCAAGCCTTTGGCTATAAGCTTATTTACTAGAGAAAACTGTTAGAGCACATTTTTTGATCTGTAGAGATGTTCCAAGGACCTCTGTCAATCTTTCAAGGTGTATTTGGTCCCTACATGCTTTAGGGGAATACCAAGAGTAAGGTATTCATGTCTGAAAGACAGCTGGAAAGGCCACAGAAATAGCAAAGAGAAGGTGAAGGTTTTAGACATGTTCTTCTTCTCAAGCTGGATGTTACAGAATGGTATTATAGGTTGATGTTGTCTGAGCCTTTGTAAACAAGAAGCACTTGTCCTGCATCAACCTCATGTTGCATTAAAGTTCCATTTACATGTGGTTTTAAAAATTATTGGATGTTTGAAGAGCTTGTACATCGTTTTGTGTAGACAGAGTACAACAGGTTACATCTTGCTACAGCAAATAATCACTTAAAAGATGTTTTAATGATGTTCTCACTATCAGCTTCAATACATAATACTGATGCCTCTTATTTACTTATCCTTCATAAATCAAATCTGAAGTTAGAGTGACCACTGAAATCTCTAAACTGTCTCTTTGGCAACACTGTTATTCTTAGACTAAGAGAACAGTGGAGTAAGAAAGAGTGAGGTATTTATTCTCTCTCCTGTAGGCTTGATCTACTCTTATTAATTTGAAGTTAAAAATTGTCAGGATAAAACTGACAAAGATTGGACTTTACAATTCCAGTAGAAAGGCAGGGAGGCGAGGAATTTATTCGTCCAAACCAAAGACATTTTACAAGTGAGGAGAAGTAGAATAGAATTGTTCTGGAAAAAAAAAAAAAAAAAAAAAAAAGATAAATCAAAGCAAAACAAAACGACAAAACCACAAACTAAAATAAACAAAAAACAGAGCAAATCAAATCTACCAAATGCCCCAAAACAATACATCTTCCTGAAACACGAATATTTTCATTCAGGGGAGAATCTCAGAGGATTTTCTCTATGAAGCTTGTATGAAATGTCTAAAATCCAAATTATCATCTCAGATTTATCCACATTGCATTTATCAGAAAATGTGACAAAGGAAACATCATCGTGTGTCTGAAACTATCTAAACTGTCAAGAGAATGGTAAGTTTTAAACACATCAATATTTAAACAGTAAGTTTTTTGCCTTTGAAATGAAAGGAAAAATAAGAACAATTATTAGGTTGTTGTGGAAATTGTGGATAAAGCTTATTACCATTTCCTTTAAAGGATATTAGAATAAAAATATGGTTGTATCAGTCAAAAAAAACCCCCAAACATCACCAAAACAAAAGGAGAGAAAAGATATTCAAAATGCTCTTATGTTTTGAAATGAAAAATCACAGAAGAATTAAATGGGTCTCCTGAATTAGTCACTTGCATAGAAAAAAATAGTGGCAAACCTCTAAATCTCTAGGTATGACTCCTGTGTTAAATGAACGGTTTTCAAAGAAAGGATTCCTGTGGGGTTTTTTCCTCCAGCACATTAGAATAAAACACCTGAAACAGATGGACAGAAAACATTAAGATGGTTTTAAGTCAAAGACTGTCATCATCTGCACATAGTTTGATATAACTTCTTTTCCAGCTACATAAGAGTTATTGTAAAGCTATGACATACAGCTGCATGCTCAGTACCTTGTTTTGCAGCATGACAGACAAATCCTCACTTTACAAAGAGCTCTGTTTTTATACGCATGACTCAGAAAGGAGGTTAGGGTTAAAAAAAACAAGATAAAAGAGAGTGAAATCAGAAATAAATTTTATTCAAATTTTATGTCCAAGAGTATCCAGATTGTTCTAGGCACACTAAGAAATTATTGAACTAAGTATAATTCTACATGATGAATAAAGATCTGTAAAGGGAAGACAGTTACCAGTAAGTTCTTTTGGACAGAAAACACTGAAAATGAGAAGACATGAACTGGAGATAAGTCAAAAACCTAAATGATTAAGAGTTTGTTACTAAGCAGTAAATAACATACAAATAATCACATGGTTAGTATGTAATGTAGAGAGGTGCATTTGTTTTGAGGCATAGTGATGAAGTATCAGTGCTCATAAAGAGATGTGCTTAACTTCTGATTTAGTTAATGTGCATCTCTAGGAAAGTCCAGCTTGGGACACAAGCCTGTTCCTTTCTGTCTCCAGTCTTGCTTTAAATATAAAACTATGCTTTGATTCTGCCCACTCCCTTCTCCTTTGACATTAACTCCTTTATTTATTTATTTTATAACTTACAAAGTTAATATTCTTGTAGTACTGTAAAAGACCTTTGGAAATTGTTAGAGAGAGAAATATGCATAATGAAGCTTAAGCTTGATTAATTTTGCTTCTTTTGTCTCAGTCTTTGCAGAGACTGATATGACTAACTAAACAAATTGCTTTAGTAGTTTCATAAATTCTACAATCGAATTAGCTCAATTGATACTCAAAAAATTTCCTTTTTTCACCATGCTTGTTTAATTTAAAGCCAAAAGAAATAAAACAGATCCATAAGAGTGCTGCTCGCAATTGCTTCTCAAACTTTTATTTTCATCTGAATCAGACCCAGAGCTGGGCTGTCCGTCAGGTTTTTACATCACCAGCCCAAATAAAGAGGTGTCCCTGGTCTGAGTATTAACGACCAGCAAAGGTAGAGATAGGGTGCAGTGTTGGGTACCTGGGAGAGGTGGGGAGTCCCCTGGGGCAGGCAGGGCAGGGCAAAACCTCTGCAGCTGGCCAGCAGGGCAGGCTGGGTGGCATTTTCCATGACTGAAATCACGTCACATTCATGTCTGAAAGATGGTTTGATGATTCACATCTCAAAACTGCTGAGAAAAATAAAACAGTTTCTCCTAACAGTCTGGTACTTAGAAGGTGAATAGAACCACATACAAAGTATAAAATGAGAGAAATCTAACCTTTGCCACCAAGTCAATCAAAATTTATTTTACAGCTGTAACCAAAATGTCATGCATTTATTTTCAGATATCTAAAACATGTCAAAATTTTAAACTAATTTTCTTCTCAGTGACCGCAGGGAAGAGCTAAGGAACTATTAATCCTAAAGGTAAATAATATCCTCACAGACTGGAAAATCCATATAAGCTATACTTTCAATTTCACAGTAACATCTGAAAGATGAACTTTCATGATCTCCATTGCAGCAAGTTAGAGGACACTCACATTTTTAATTTTCATTTGAAGATGCATAGTGAATTAGCCAACATATTAAGCTTTCTCAGTTTTATTACAGCTAGCTCAATCAGTTATTTATAGGTGCACATCATAATGCAAGTATATTCCTAGCTAGGAATAAACCATGATTTTTGATCCTGTACGGATTTTCAGACTCTTTCTCATCTTTCACCTTTGAAAAATCTTGCCTTTGAAAGGCACCCTTTCATATGTGACTCTGAGCAGAAAGAGAGGCTCTTCATTTTTACTTTGTAAAGTAGACAAGCCTGACTGTCAAGATAGGGACAAGTAAATTAAAAATATCAGTATTTTTATTCTCATACTACTAAACAATAGTGGTTTGTTTTTTGTCATGTTGGAAGACAAACTTCAGGCTGCAAGACCTATGGTCAAATCTAGTGGTGATAGCTGCGTGTGATTCAGTGTGGTGCTGTAAAATCACAGATTGTTTTCAAATAGTGAATATGGAAGCTGTTTGGACCACGTCAAAAGTTGTAAAGTGAACAATAGATTATTTTCTCAGGAAAAAGACAAATCCTATACATAGGTCAGAAACAAGTTACCTGTTTGAGTTTCCACTTTATTTCTATTGATTTTTCTTCTCCTCCTCCCTTACATTAGTCTGTTTAACAGAAGGAAAATAATCAAAAATACTAGAGGTAGATGTGTAAAAACCCCTAGCTGCCTAAGGCTTTTTAGAAAGAAATAGGTGTTCTTCCCCTGTTTAAAATGTAAACAAAGAGAAACCTGATATTTTTAAAATATCTTTGAAAAAAACAAATCAAATACTTGTTGCAAATACTGGTTAAATGTTTCTTAAAAGATATTGAAAAAGCAATTCAATGGATCCTTGTAGCTGTCACCTGCACAATATTTACACTACTAACAAATTGTTTGATTTGTTTACTTTTTTCCAGTGATGGAAAATTGTGGAAAATTTCCAATGTTGGTAATTGGACAGCATTATAGTGTATTGCACACCAATGTCTACCAAGCCTTGTATTTTTGTGGTATCGACATGCCAAGACATCGAATCCACAGAGTCCAATAGACTCTGTTATCCCTCTCCTCCACCTGGCTGGAGGTAGGGCCCCTCTAATTCTGAGCAAAGCAGCTGTCATTAGCATATGGGTCCAAGCTACTCACATGGACTACTCTTGTATCATCATCAGTCACGCATCTTAAGTTTGGATCTGAGGCCCATCTACACTGTCGGGGGGGCTGCCTTCTGGAGACTGCAGCAGCATTTCTCCTGGCAGGTCTTCCTCTTGCAATATTTCGGTTTGCAGTCCATGGACACCTGTCTGTAGAATTAACATAGGTTTTCTGTCCTATTTCCTCATGTCCTCTCTCTGTTACCAAACTGATCAGATTCTGATGATTTTATGATTTTAGTTTAGCTAAAATCAAGTTAGGCCTAATCGAATCATAAGAGGGAGTAATTGTGTTTTGTTCTAGTAATTACAGAAAGCACACAGAACATACAGGTGGTACCAGCAGCTAAAGTACATGAAGCGAACAGGTGGTACAAGCAGCTAAGGCCCAGCATTGTCTGTAACTAGAAATTGTATAGTCAAGAAAGTAAAATATTATGTTTAAGCAACCACCGTGGAAACAATACAGTAATTAATCATATAGTGGCTAAAGTCACAGTGACCAGTTTATGCTGCTTAAAGATCCCCTTATCCCCCTCCCCATCCTAATCTGAATATTAGAGGGTACAATCAATAGCGCGACTATGGCGTGACTATAGGTGACCAATGATTGTTATTAGAAATGAATATGCATGAAGTGAAGTAATCCAACCAATCATTAGGGGCCAATCAAGGTAAAGGTTAATCTTAATGAGCAATTGAAAGCGAGTAGTACATGCAGTTTTATGTTAAACATCTTATACAATGGAACTCAAATGTATAAAAACCTTGCTAAAGGTGATGTAACCCAGGATACGCTAGGTGGAGCTATCCCCTGTATCCTCCGCACGTCAATAAAGAAGTGTCTGCTTATCTACATCACATTGGTGTTGATAAGTTTTTTTGTCCTGTTTGGTGACATCTCCATGTTCTCTTAAGAAAAACCATAGGGTACCCCACAATCTACACTGTCTGTCTCACACAGGCCTTTCAGGGGAGCGCTTTCTCTCCACAGCAGAAACCTGTGTTGGTATTGACAGGGAGTGTAACTTGTCCTCCATCTGGGACAGCCTGTCAAGAACTTTGGTTAACGCTGCTGTGGAGTGTTTCCACAGCGGAGGTGCCAGCCCATGGGGAAGAAGAAAGATTATCTGCATACTGCCTCAGTCAAGCATCCAGATCACCTATGGGTGGTGCCTCATCATCTTTCCAGCTAAATAATGCCAATACATTGGTGTAAACTGATGATGTGCTGAACACCCACTTGTGCCACATGGGTCCAGTAACTCTAAGTGCATCTGGATCTGAGGGTCATCCACAGTAGCATAAATCATCTCCCGCACAGCTATTTCTCTTAGATACTGCACACCTCTGTCAATTGCCATCCACCTGCTTGGCCTGTACACAGCATCATCTCGATAGGGATACCTGTTTTTCACACTCAGTAGGAGCCGCCTCCAAAAACTAAGGGATCGTACTTCTCTTGAGGTACCTTTATCAGTGCTCACGTCCCTTGCTATCTGACCCAGCTGCTTAGCTTCATTGCCTTCCAGTTCTACGCCCTCAGCTCCATTATCCCAGCACCGGAGCAGCCAAGAAACCAGGGGCTAGCCTTCATGATGACCATAATCTTTGTGGATTTCTCACAATTCACCAAGCGATAAAGACTGAGTAGTGACTTCTTCCCGACCTGCTCTTCTTGCATATTGCCTCATATACAGGGGCAGTTGGCACCAGCTGAGTACAAGGGGAAGCTGGACCATCCACTGCTGGGGTCAGACTATCTGCACTACTTCCTGCAGGGGCTGAGCTGACTGCAGGACCCATGGCAGGGAATGTAGCAACCACAGAGCACCCAACTCTAGGCCATAGTTTCATTTTGAGCAAGATGAGAAACCGAAAAAAGACCCAATAACAAAATCACAACTGTCGAAGCATCCCACAAGTGTTCCAGAGTCATCTTGCCTATCACGATGTAATATAGGTCAGAGATTGGTGTAACTACAAATTAACTTATCACACTGTAACCTAATGCTAAGAAACATAACAAGGCAACACTTCTAAGCTGACAGTGAAAAGCAATAAACTGTACAAATCCAAAAAGCAGTTGTGATAAAGCCATCCAATTCTCAAAAAGTAATTCCAACACCAAATACCAAAGAAGTCCACCAAGAGACCATACCACCCACACCAATATTGTGAGTGGATGAGTTATCCAGTGAAATCTGTTAAAACTTCAAACCTGGGTTTCACCCAGATGAGCTATTTAATTTAAGGCTCAAACAAATGCTGGGTGCCAATTAAACTGTCTACATTTAGTCAGCACCTGGGTCTAAACCATAGCAGTTATTCTACTACCCAATACTCCCTCTCCAGTTAAGAAGAATAATAAGGGAAAAAAGGGAGAAGCCCCATGAGAAGAAGTAGAAACAGATTTAATGAAATAAAAAGACTGATATAAGAACCAACATAGACTATAAGAAGTTCTACTCAGCCTGGTTCTTAATGTCAACAGTAGGAGCAGAAGACCACAAGGGATGAGGCACAGGAAGAGGAGGAGCTCCATCCCCAGTGAGCTCCCTCCTTTTATCATGAGCATGATGAGGTCGTATGGGATACACCTGTAAGTCAGCTGCCTTGATTGGATCTCTCGGCTGACTCAGGGCTACTCATGACCTGCCTGCATGGCTGGCTCATGGGTCTCTGCCTGGGGAACCAGGACACAATACTATTAAGAATAATTTTCTCTCTTATTTTTTAACTTGGTTTAATATTTTTATGTGATCAGTTGTGATTTAGTTGAGAGATTTTGTTTTACTTCATCAAAATTAATAGGTAAAGGTTCAGGTTTTTAAAATTGTTAAGTGAAAACAGGAATTCTGTTTTATGTCGTTCCACTACTATATATTCTTGACTTTATTCTTGACTTTAAAAGAAAGATCAAACAATGTCAAATGATTGTATTAAAGTCAAGTGAAAGTCTTTCAAGAAATATTATAATGCTGCTGCCTGTCTTGCATGAATTCCACTGAGATCTTTGGCTGTTATATACTTGATGGAAAAGTAAGTACCTTAGTCTTATTCCTGCTTAGTTTCCCACAAAATGGATACACATCAAACTTGTGTTGTATGAGACTATAATTCTGTATCATTTAGAAATTTAGATTAGAAATTCAGGAGACAGTGCAATTGAAGATTTCTTATGTTTTGAGTGTATTTTTAGGTGTTAGATTTTTTAACCTGTTGAATTTTGGAAGGTTCTTTAGCAGAACACATACCATTTTTCTCATGTATTCCTTCAGAAAGACGTATACAAAATATTGTCAGAACTTTGTTGTTGAGTGATTAGCATAATCCGTAAAGAGATTAATTTTTAAATTTAATTCTTAAGTAACAGATTACAAAATTCATGCAATTCAAATTTTGTGGTCATTTTCCCATTTTTCATAAAATAAATGAAACTAAGAAGTGAAGCAAGCAAACAAACAAACATAAAAACCAAATGGAAATTAAGGCTAAACTTAGTTGTTTGGTTTTTGCTTGGGATACATAATATGTGCTAAGTTTAGTTAATCAAAGTTCTCAACGATTTGGTTTCATTCATTACATGAGCAGTGTTCAATACGTTAGATGTAATTTATCATAGAATCATAGAATGGTTTGGGTTGGAAGGGACCTCAAAGAACACCTAGTTCCAACTCTCCTGCCATGTGCAGGGACACCTCCCACTAGATCAGGTTGCTCAAAACCCCATCTAACCTGTCCTTAAACATTTCCAGGAAGGGGGTATCCACAACTTCCCTGGGCAACCTGTTCCAGTGCCTCACCACACTCACAGGAAAGAATTTCTTCCTAATATCCAGTATAAATCTCCCCTCTTCCAGTTTAAAGCCCTTACCCCTTGTCCTATCACTACATGCTCTTGTCAAAAGTCCCTCTCCACCCTTCTTGTAGGCCCCCTTCAGGTACTGGAAGACCTCTATAAGGTGTCCCTGGAGCCTCCTCTTCTCCAGGCTGAACAACCCCATCTCTCTCAGCCTGTCTTCATAGGAGAGGTGCTCCAGCCCTCTCATCATTTTTATGGCCCTCCTCTGGACCCAGTCCAACAGCTCGATGTCCTTCTTGTGTTGGGGGCCCCAGAACTGAACGCAGTGAAGTCTCACAAGAGCAGAGTAGTGGGGGAGAATCACTTCCTTTGATCTGCTGGCAATGCTTCCTTTGATGCAGCCCAGGATATATTTGGCCTGGTGGGCTGCAAGCACACATTGCTGTCTCGTGTTGAGTTTTTCATTAACAGACACCCTCAAGTCCTTCTCCTCAGAGCTGCTCTCTATCCATTCTCCACACAGCCTGTACTTGTGCTTGGGATTTCCTCGACTCAGGTACAGGACCTTGCACTTGGCCTTGTAGAACCTCATGAGGCTGGCAAGGGCCCACCTCTCCAGCCTGTCAAGGTCCCTCTGGATGGCATCCCTTCCCTCCAGCATGTCAACTATATCACACAGCGTGGTATGATCCACAGACTTGCTGAGGGTTGTCCTGGTCCCCCAGGCATAGACCCATGGGCCAGCCATGCAGATAGTCCATGAGTAAGCCTGAATCAGCTGAGAGATCCAATCAAGGCAGCTGGCTCACAGGTGTATCCCACACCATTTCATCATGCTCATTATAAAAGGAGGGAGCTCACTGAGGATGGAGTTCCTTCTCTCCCTGAGGCTCCTTGCTGGTGGTCTATCTGTTCCTGCTGTCAGCATCAAGAACCAGGCCGAGTAGAGCCCTCTATACTTTACGTTGATTGTTGTTTCAGTTTTGTTATTCTATTAAATCTGTTTCTCTTTCAACTCATGGGCCTTCTCCATTTTTTTCTGTGATTGTACCTCTCAACTGGGGACGGAGCATCAGGTGGTAGGCTAACTGCTATGGTTTAGCCCGGAGTACTGGCTAAGCATAGACATATCGTATGCGAACTTGCTGAGGATGCACTCCATCCCACTGTCCATGTCGCTGACAAAGATGTTAAACAACACTGGTCCTAGTACTGATCCCTGAGAAACACTACTCATCACCAGTCTCCATGTGGAGAGACATTGACTGCCACTCTCTGAGTGAGTGTGACCATCCAGCCGATTCTCTGTCCACTGGTTGTTCCATCCATCAAATCCACACTTTTCCAGTTTAGTGACGAGGATGTCATGCAGGACAGCGTCAAATGATTTGCAGAAGTCCAGGGAGTTGACGTCAGTTTCTCTTCCCATATCCACCAAAATGGTAATGCCATCATAAAAGGCCGCCAAATTTGTCAGCCATGATTTGACCTCGGTGAAACCATGTTGGTTGCTTCCAATCATCTCATCTACATTTTCCATATGCCTTCAGGAGGATCTGCTCCATGATCTTGCCAGGCACAGAGGTGAGACTGACTGGCCCATAGTTCCCTGGGTCTTTTTTTTTCCCTTCTTGTAAATGGTGGTTATTTTTGCCCTTTTCCAGTCAACAGACTTCACCAGACTGCTATGACCTTATAAATATGATGGAAAGTGAATTGGCAACTTCATCTGCCAGTTACCTCAGGACCCTTGGATGGGTCCCATCAGGTCCACTGAACTTGTGTACCTTCATGTTCTTTAGATGGTCTCTCACCTGATCTTCACCTACAGTGGGCAGATCTTCCTTCTCCCAGTCCCTACATTTGCCTTCTGCAACTTGGGTGGTGTGGCTAGAGCCTTTGCCTGTGAAGACTGAGACAAAGTAGTCATTGAGTACCTCAGCATTCTCCATATCCCTTGTGACCAGGTCTCCAGTTTCCTTCTAGAGAGGGTCCACATCTTCCCTAGCTTTCCTTTTGTCACTGATATACCTGTAGAAATTTTTCTTGTTCCTCTCTATGTCCCTGGCCAGATTTAACTCAATCTGGGCCTTAGCTTTCCTAACCTGGTCCCTTGGATGCTTGGAGAACTTCTTTGTTATCCTCCCAGTTAACTTGCTTTTGCTTCCACTGCCTATAGACTTTCTTTTTGCTTCCAGGTAAGTCCGTGAGCTCTTTATTCACCCACACAAGCCTCCTGGCATTCTTGCCTGCTTTCCTATTTCTTGGGATGCACTGCTTCTAGGCTTGGAGGAGGTGGTTCTGGAATACCAGCCAGCTTTCTTTGGCCCCTCTTCCCTCCAGGGCTTTACCCAATGATACCCTGACAATCAGATCCCTGGAGAGGCCAAAGTCTACTCTCTTGAAGTCCTGAGAAGGGAGCTTGGTATGCACCCTCTTTGATGTCCTAAGGATCATGAACTCCACCATTTCATGATCACTGAAGCCAAGGCTGCCCTTGAGCTTCACGTTACTCACCAGTCGTTGTTGGTGAGGACAAGGTCCAGCATAGCACCTTTTTCATGACAAAGCCTGTAATAAGAATTTTGGACAGCACAGCTTGAGTCCACTCCTGTGACAATTACAAGTGGAGTCAGAGAGGTTAGGAAGGAAAACTTACTGCTTTCAGTTTGTAGTCATGACTGGTGGAGGTCAATTGCTGCCGTGAAATGCATCCTCACCATCACAGAAATGAATTTCAAAACAAATATAAGACCTAACTCCAAAGCATAAGAAAACTGAATAAGTTTCAGGAAAATGATTGTAGGCAACATGGTTAACATCACAGTTCCTTTTTCATGGAGTGAGCCACAATAATTAAATCAAGACATGGTTACTTACCTGTGCGTGCTTCTGAACAGAGGTGAAGGCCAATAGTTGGATAAATAGAAGCAAATGAGGTAGGTGAAAAAAACATGGAGTAAAACACATTTTCTAGATTAAACACTGAGTTTCTTTACTTTGTGAAATCTATTCACTATTTTATACTTTGTTAATCCTTCTGCCTAAAACATATAAGTAAATTTGTAGGACAATTAGAATGAAATTGATTTAATTTCCTGTTTTCTTTAATGATTTTCATTGGTCTTATTACTAGGTTTAAGTTCCTGAAATCATTGTTCTCTTAGTTCTTTCCCATATTAATAGATGAAGATTTTTAACATTGCGGTAAATCATTTCATCTTAACTGCTAAAGTGATGGCAGATCAGAAATAAGAATGATTAAATATATATATAGTTCTTTTTTCTACTTATCAATTCACAAGCTTGTGGATAATTCTCTTTATTCTCTCTTCTTCTCTATTCTCTATTAAGAAAAAGGAAACTTCCTTGGTAGAGTACCAGCAATGTTCCAAAGCTTTAAAGTGTAATAGTCAAACATGGCTGTTAAGCCATTTATCACAAAGAAGAAAACAACTAATAGAGAGAAGAACTAGAGATACTGTGATAACATAGAAAACTAGAGATTTCTTAAACATTTTTGCAAAGGTGTTAGAAAGCAGTGATATGTCATTCTGAAAAAAAAACAAACCAAAACCCTACAAACAAACGATGTCTTGATTAAAGCATGATTATCATGATTATCATTTATAGACAGAAAAAGAATATTAATTCATTCAAATTTCAATTGCAGTGCTCTAGATAGCTGTCTGGAGGTAGAAACTGGCACCTATGTACAAAGCATAGTAAAGGGAGTGGCTTTATACGTGATCCTTTCATTGTAAGCATCTTCAAAGCTGCTTCTTTAGTTGCCAGTACTTAAGATCTTTTCCAATACAAGTTTTAGGGCTCTGTTGTCTTGGGTCTGTTAAAAGCAAGCCATGAAGAAATCCTCATGTGTTCTATCACAGTAGGAGTGGGGAAGAGCTGCTTAAACTGCAGTTGTGCACTCAACCATGTAGATGATGCTCTGAAAGCCATGACGGTGAGCTGCCTGATGTACCTTTAACTATGAAGTGTTGTCTCCATGGTTCTGCCTGATCCTGATGATAGTTTGAAATATAAGTATTGAGACAAATGCCATGACAGCTCCGGAAAGGAAACCCAAGCTGTTGTTTTCTCCAGAAAACTGTGACAAAATTCCTATTCTCTACAGATGTCCCACTGGGTTTCTATCCTAGGCCTGCCCCACATCTCCTATGACCAATTCACCTTCTAGCAGAAGCAACCTGACAGATGATGCGTACTCATAGGAATGTAAATGCACTGCAAGCTGCATTTACATGAAATGAAGAGTTCCCTCCCCTCCACACTCCCAAATTCTTCGGAAGGAAGATCAGTAGTCAACAGTGGGAAACCACACTGAAAGAGACAGGAGAAGAAAGCTGGTTAAGAGTGGATCTCAGTAACTGCCATTCCCTATTAAGATCTTTTCCAGTACAAAGAACTCCTACTTGCTTCTAATAAACTATCTGATAAGTTAGTTTCTGACGAACTGCTCTGGTCTTACTTTGCTTGGTGAAGCAGTGAAAAGTGTCAGCCATGGCTTCCTATATTTTCTGAGAAACAGTGTTGCACTATCCCCCATTAAGCCTTTTCTTTCATAAAGATGTATCTCCATATCACCTCTCTGACTGTTAAAACATCTAGGTGATTAAGTTACATCTACAAATAGTTTTCTGTCTCCACATGGGAGTACAGTCCAATCTGTATTTGCAGAATCTCCTATATCTTCTGTGGGCCGTAGTCCCTGTCCGCATCATGACAGATGGATTTGTGATCACTTCTAATAAACAAGAATTTATAAATAAGATTCCCCACTTCAGAGAACAACTGTTTATTTCCTTTCCTGTGATTGAGTATGAATACCTTCTACACAGAAAGGTTAGAGTGAAATGAACATGAATATAATTGCTTTGTTCAAATAAATACCAAAGTTTTTATTAAAAGACAAAGTTTCCTCCAGATGTTGGACTGATGCACATATACACTTTAGATTTTTGTTCCCCAGTCAATTTTGCAGTTTCTAAGTATATTTCTTCATAATTTTTTTTATGTTTATTATGTGTTTAAATCTAAATCCTTATCATAATCACAATGCCTTCCAGTTTTATTTTTTTGTGAATGCTCTGCCGGTTTTTAGGTAGCCAGCATATACCTGTTTCCCTGTTGTGTTACTGGTCAACTGGACAATTCCTCTGATCTTCCAACCATAGAACGAGATGCTCCATAACAGAGGGTAAATCTATATTTGATTCTTTAAGTAGTTATTCTGTGACATTCTGGTTTAGTTTTGAAATCAAACTTGTTGCTATAAGTTTTGGGTTTGTGAGTTCCAATCTTGCCCTCCTCTCTAGTAATACATAAATAAAATTACAAGTAAGGCCGTTCTGTCACTGCAAGCAGCAAATTCATCTTGTCAAATCTCACATAAGCCAGATCAATGAAGTGATCAGGTCTTAGTTTAGGAAAATTGCTTGTATTTAAACTGGAAGACAGTTCTTGTCTTGCAATTCACCCAAGCTGATGATATCATATCACTTAATACTAGTTTTCTTATTACCTTTTTTAAACAAACTTTAGGAAAAGGGTTTTGTTGAACTCTTTTGGCTTTCCCACCATAGCTCATCACTGACATTACCTGTGTGGCAAATTTTATCAGAAAAGTCAAGATCATTTAGACTTGCAATATCTGATAGCTAGATGAATTGTTGCTTGGGCAGAATACAACTTCATTTTACTTTAGACAGGAGGCCGAACCACACGGTGTTACTTCTGTCCTCATAGGTCTTAACATATTTTTCTCTTACTTTGTACAAACCACGTTTCTTATCAGGAAATCAGACATGCAATAAGGGTATCTTCCTGAACTCTGTAAAAAGAAATTACCTTTTTTGCCAATCAAAATCATATCCATCAATATCACAGAAAGAAACCAGGAGAGGTAGTTTAAAAATGTCTAGCAAATGCTTATGATCCTTTAAGACCCCTAATTCTATCTTACAAAATGAGGAAGTGACTGAGATTAGATTCTCACAACATAAATTCCAGTGGAGTTAGTTTCAGGTAATTTTAAGTCATATGTATATGATTTATCAATATCATGCTACACATCTAGGAACTGATCATAATACAGACATGCTGTGTGTTGATTTCTACTCAGTGTCTCGTTAATATTCAACCATGGCCAATCACTAACTCTTTCTCTTCCAGTAGATGTCCTCTTGGATAATTCCAATAATAAATAATAAATAATTATTATAATAAATAATAAATAAAAAATAAATAATAAATAATGTCAAATAATAAATAATAAATAATGTCAATAAATAATAAATATTAAATAAAATAAATTAAATAAAATAAATAATAAATAATGTCAAACGACACAAAGATATGATATATTTTCCTTGACCTTTTTTAAACTTGTTTTCAGCATTGACAGAGCTACCTCTTTTTTCTGAATAGTAGAATATTTGAGAGGATCTTAATCTATCTGAAAGACTGGAGCACTGTAGTCTGCAGATTCTTTTACATAATGTATTTAGAAGTTTCTAATATATTTTCATATCTATTGTAAAAATTGTTTTATTTAGAATTCCATTGTTGTTATGTTACCTATTTCAATCTAGTATTTTTTTGTTGTCTAAGTACTCTTATTCCCTTCTTACCAACCTAATCAAACTTCTTGAATGCTTTAGTTTGTCCTAGTTCTAAGTGTTTCTCCTCACACTTCAATATAACTCATTCTCCACTTTCTTTTCCCTTTTCCTTGTCTGTTTTCTTCTCATCTGATCCACTGAAACTGTGTCATCAGACTTATTCCTCCTCCACTTGTTTTTTAATACTAGTTGCAAATGGATGTCAAACTGCATCCAGTTTTGCTGAAACCATATATATTTCGACAATTTTTTCCATAGTCTTCGAATACCTAGCACGTAATGCTCAAAACAGCAACATCAAGATGATAAACCAATTGGACTGCATATGAGTGATTTCAGTCTCCAAACTTCAAATGTCCCTATTATGTCATTGGCATCATCAGGTGTGTGTAGAGAGATTAAAATACAGAGTGAGCAATGTAGTGTGCTTGTAGTACCTCAGGAAACTCAGACAAGGAATGGGAGCCTGAAATTGAGCTCTACCGCTCTTTATACAGCACTAAGAATCATAGAATCATAGAATGTATTGGGTTGGAAGGGACCCTCAAGGGTCATCTAGTCCAACTCTCCTGCAGTGAGCAGGGACATCTTTACCAGATCAAGTTGCTCAGAGCCCCATCAAGCCCGACCTTGAACATCTCCAGGGATGGGGCCTCCAACACCTCCCTGGGCAACCTGTTCCAGTGAACCACCACCCTCATATTGAAAAACTTTTTCCTTACATCTAACCTAAATCTACCTTTTTCTAGTTTAAAGCCATTACCCCTCATCCTATTGCTACATGCCATCATGAACAGTCCCTCTCCTGCTTTCTTACAGTCACCTTTCAGGTATTGGAAGGTCGCTATAAGTTCTCCCCAAAGCCTTCTGTTCTCCTGGCTGAACAACCCCAAGTCTCTCAGCCTGTCTTCATAGGAGAGGTGCTCCAGCCCTTTGATCATTTTTGTGGCCCTCTTCTGGATGTGCTGCAATAGGTTCACATCCTTCTTATGTTGAGGACTCCAAAGCTGGAAGCAGTACTCCAGGTGAGGTCTCACCAGAGCAGAGTAGAAGGGCAGAATCACCTCTCTTGATCTGCTGGCCATGCTTCTTTTGATGCAGCCCAGGATGCAATTGGTCTCCTGGGCTGCAGCTGTACCTTGGTGGCTCATGTCCAGCCTTTCATCCACTACTACTCCCAAGTCCTTTTCCTCAGGGCTGCTTTCCAGCACATCATCTCCTTGTCTGTACTGATAACGAGGATTGCCCCGACCCAGGTGCAGGGCCCTGCACTTGGTCTTATTGAACCTCATGAGGTTCACCTGGGCCTACTTCTCCAGCTTGTCCAGGTCCCTCTGGATGGCATCCCATCCCTCTGGCATGTTGACTGCAACACCCAGCTTGGTATCGTCAGCAAACTTGCTGAGGACGCACTCAACCCCACTGTCAATATCATTAATGAAGATATTAAATAGCACTGGTCCCAGTACAGACCCCTGAGGGACACCACTTGTCACCATCTTCCATCTGGACATTGAGCCATTCACTACTACCCTCAGGATGCAACCATCCAGCCAATTCTTTATCCACTGAACAGTCCACCCATCAAATCCATATGTCTCCAACTTAGAGAGAAGGATGTTGTGGGGGACTATGCCAAAGGCCTTGCAGAAGCCCAGACAGATGACCTCCGTAGCTCTTCCCTTGTCTACTGATGCAGTTACTCCATTGTAGAAAGTCACTAGGTTGGTCAGGCAGGACTTGCCCATAGTAAAGCCATGCTGGCTGTCCTGAATAACCTCCCTGTCTTCCATATGCTTCAGCATAGCTTCTAGGAGGATCTGTTCCATGATCTTCCCAGGCACAGATATGGGGCTGACAGGTCGGTAGTTCCCAAGGTCCTCCTTTCTACCCTTTTTAAAAATGGGTATAATGTTTGCTTTCTTCCAGTCACTAAGGACTTCACCTGACTGCCATGATTTTTCAAATATCATGGAGAGTGGCTTAGCAACTATATCAGCCAATTCCTTCAGGACTCTGGGATGCATCCCATCAGGTCCCATGGACTTGGGTATGTTCAGGTTCCTCAGATGGTCACGAAACTTATCTTTACATACTTTGTCCCTCATCCCCATCTTGTGGGCCATCAACTTGAGAGCTGTGAGGAGAGAGGTGGCCAGTGAAGACTGAGGCAAAACATTTGTTGAGAACCTCAGGCTTCTCCTCGTCTGTTGTTACTAGACCACAACTGTCACTCATCGGAGGCGGGGGCGGAGGGGGGACGACAGAGGGCACACTTTCTTTAACCTTCCTTTTCTGGTTTATATACCCATAGAAGCCCTTCTTGATTTTCTTGACATCCCTTGCCAACTTCAGCTCCAGCTGCACCTTGGCTTTCCTGACCTCATCCCTACACAACCGGGCAATGTCCCTGTACTCTTCCCAAGATACCTGTCCCTGCTGCCACTGCCTGTGGAGTTCCATCTTGCCTTTTAGTTTGACCAGCAGGTCTCGACTCAGCCACGCTGGTCTCTTGCCTTCCTTGCCCGATTTCTTACACCTGAGGATCAAGAGCTCTTCCACTCTGTGGAAAGCCTCCTTAAAGATCTGCCAGATCTGTTCTGCTCCCTTGTCCTTAAAGGCCATTTCCCAGGGGATCCTATTGACTAACTCCTTGAAGAGTTGGAAGTTTCCTGAAATTCAGGCTCCTGACTGTGCTTCTCATGTGGCTCATACACCTTAGGACAGTAAACTGCACCAGTGCATGATCACTACAGCCCAGGCTGCCTTCAATCTTGACATCCCTGATGACCTCACTCGCATTAGTGACCACCAGGTCCAGTATTGCTCTCCCTCGACTAGGGCTGTTTATTTGTTGCATTAGGAAGTTGTAATCAAGGCACTTCAGGAGTCTCTGGGATTGCCTACAGCTTGCCATGCTGCTTTTCCAACAGATGTCAGGGTGGCTGAAATCCCCCAGCAGGATGAGAGCCTATGAGCTTGATGCCTCCTGGAGCTGGTGTAAGAAAGCTTCATTGATGGGCTCCCCTTGATCAGGCAGCCTGTAGTAGATATCAACCTTGAGGTTCCCCGTGTTGTTTCGGTCCCTAATTCCTACCCATAAGCTTTCAACCTACTCTTGGCTATTCTTTAGGGACAAAAAGCAATTCAGTGGTTTACTGTGAAGATATGTTGAAACCTTCTCACTGTATAGAAGAGTAGAATATTTTTCTGAATCCAGCTGTTCTAATTCAGCCACGTAAGAAACATGGAGCCAAAACTCTGGTAGTTCTTTATGGTGCTTCCTAGAGAACCAGGAAAGATAAAATATAGTGAGACATACAAGATGTTTTCTAGAAAAAGGAAGGTATTACACTTGGCTACTTGGTCAGATACATGAAGAAATTATTCATAATCAAAATTAGCAATCACGTGTACAACACGTTACAGGTATAAACTCTGCTATTTCAGAAATGTAGCATCAGAAGTTGAGGATAGTAACAGTCCTTAGAGATGCACCCAGAAGATAAAAAAAATATGCTGATCAATATTGTTGTATACTTTATTTCCACCTTGATTCAGGTAAATGGTAATATTACATGTAATCAGGAAATGTTTTCACATTTTCTGTAGTTGTGATTTTCAGTGCTGAACAGTTGTCATCTTCCTTATGATGAAGTGATACACGGAAATGAACCACAAAGGCACAGTGAGAAATTGGAGGCAAGCCAGAGATGTACTTTTAATGTTTACATGCCTTTTAGACTGCATTCTAGCCAGGGGCTACTTGAGCAGGGTGGCAGGCTAGGGAGATCTCTCCTGAGATGTGTCACTCTCTTGACTCATCGCAACAGACATATTTTAGAGCAGGAAGGCAGGGCAGGGCAGTGGAGCACAATCACACTATGTCCCTGAAGGCAGAGAAGCTATTACTGATTCTATATTAGTACCACAAACAGCAGCACCTACAGCAAAGACAGATTTTCACAGTTTCTGTATAACTGTTTGCAGTAACAGAGATGCTCATCTCTGTGGTGCCAGGTGCTGAAGCCTCCAAAGGTTCAACTCTTATCTAGCTATTTTGTGTAAAGATTTGTTTTCCTTACATATTTAATCAGACATAACTTGTTATGGTTTATGCTACTAGGCCATAGCCTTATTAGCTTTTGAAGGCTTCTGCGAGAAAAAACAGCCTCAGGTTTATCATTGTACTTGAATGACAAAAATAGCTGCACATACTGAAACTGCCAACAACTGATCAAGAGCAGCACTGGGGTCAGGATAACTAACTCTCAACAGTTGTTGAAACACTCTCCACATGTGTACTATGAGTATGCCAAAATACCAAACATCACGCAAGAAGACCAATGAACGGAGTTACCCGTCATCTTTTCAGTTTTCATGTATATTCTGGCCTTTCTCCTCTTTTTCATACTAAAAGATTCTAGTCAGGTGTTTACTCTCAACAGAACATATATGAGATCTGACTTAAAAAATAATTTATACATTTTCCATGTTTGCTACAGCAGGCTAATTATGTGGTATAACTTCAGATCATTTCACATTAAATTACAGAACAGGCAGTTGGGTATTATGGTGGTGAGTGAGTTATAAAGTCTGAATTTTATAAACTGGGGTTTTTTTCAGTATTGGAAAGACAACTATGTTTCTGAGAAGCTTAATGATGTTTCACAGGGACAAATTCTGTCTTTCTTCACAAGAATTCATATTTGAGGAATATGAACATATGCATATATATCACCTGAAGGCAAAAGATGACTGGGTTCTGAGAATCCAGGAAATTTTTATAGCAGTTATGAGATAAATAAATAATTAATCCAAGAGAATCATTCATAGCTTATTCTAAAGGCCTATATATTGTCCAAGACAATTTATAATAGCATTAATGAAAAAAAATAAGGATTGGATCTAAGGCCAAAAAAAAAAGCAGTATATTCTGAAACATAATATGGAAAAGTACTTAAATCTTGTGAAGTTCTTGAGTTTCTTTCTTTTTCTTTAGAAATTTTAAAAGGTTCCTGGCTATAGTTTGAATTGTTTAACAAGAATATATTCAAGTTAATTTTGTCCAGTATAGAAAATCAGTAAGACTTTAAAAGGTAATACGTAAATGAGAAAAGAGATAAATGGAGTGTTATTTAGAGCAAAATAACATCCTTTTGCTTTCAGAAAACAGAAAATCTGAGAACTAGGAGAAATTACAAAAAGAATAATATCCTTTGGTTTTTAATCCAAGCCAATGTGATTGGAAACAGAGCATTTGAAAAGTACATAGATTTCTGTGTGGGTAGGATGAGTAGCAACTGATAACTATGCTAGAGAAGTCCTGGCTACAAGTGCCAAAGGTTCCCCTTTTGGAAAACTCTTCCACAAAACAAATAAGAAAGAGTTTGAAGAAAAATTTAGTGTGTATATAATACTATATGTTATGCTCCATTTTGAACTCTACTATTAACCACTACAACCTTATT
This sequence comes from Podargus strigoides, assembly GCA_028020825.1. Classification (NCBI taxonomy): domain Eukaryota; kingdom Metazoa; phylum Chordata; class Aves; order Caprimulgiformes; family Podargidae; genus Podargus; species Podargus strigoides. Next base: position 64,144,520 of record CM051663.1, on the reverse strand, counting down.
CATTAGTACAATATAAAAATGAATTTAAAACCAGCTTGTGTAGTAGAAGGAAACAGACAAAAGAACAATGGGTATTGCTATACCTCAAGGCAGGTTATATATGATTGTTACGGTTCCAAAGGGAACATTCTTATTATCTAAATTGGACTGCCTACTCTTCTAAGGAAAAAAAAAAAAAAAGGAGCACTATAAAATATTGTGGCAAAAACTTTGCAGCAGAGCCTTAAAAATGAAATATACTTGATCATTTCATACATGACTTGCAGCCTTCCCTATCTGTGGCAGAAAAAGAATAATAGCATTCAGAAATGTGCTTTCCACTTCCACAGATCCTTGAAAAGGTTTTTGTGTTTAGGTGGCCTTGAAAGTTAACTCTTTCCCCTTCAGATTCTCTACACTCATTTTCTCTCAACTTATTTCTTGGCTTTGTCCTGTAAATTTCCTTTATTCCTTTACTGGCTCTCTTCTTTGGTGAACTCTCTGTTGCACACTGTCATGACTTCTAGAAGTGGATCACGTGGTGACAAAAAATACTTTCTTCTCAATCCTGTTTCTCCTACTGTGTGTCTCTTCTGCAAGATCCTATCTGAACCATTTTTCTTGGGTTTTTTTAATACTTTTTTTCTGAGGATGACAAGTGTTGAAGTATGAACCTTGCATGCTTGAGTTGAAGTCTATCTTCTAGTTAAAAGTCATTCTGGAATGCCAAAAGGATAGACTTTGCTATTCTGGACTATTAAGGGATAGTGTTCTGTCAGATTTAGGGAAAATCTAGAGATTTTCTTCTCTCACTATTTGTTTACTCTCTTACTATTTATTACATAAAGCAGAGGTGTGAGATGGGTATGTTTCAGAGATATTTCAAAAATCCCATTTAGAATCTTGGCATATAAAAGACGTCAGGAACAAATTTCTCCACTTATTCAATTTCTGAGCTAGATGAGTGCATTTATTACTTGATACGTAATTTTTGGTAAGTCTTTCAGACATCCAAAAGCTTCTGAATCTCCATGTTCTTACTATATTCTGACCTTTAAAGCCAGCAAACTTTAGCTCCATTGGAAGTGAGAAGACAGAAGACACCTTATAATGGGTTAATTAGATTTTCTTTTTTGCATGTCAGGGTTCGATATGCCTTTCATATCACATTGCAGTGAAGGACTTGGTTTACATGAGCTCAAGAGATATTTTTGGGGCGATACATCACCCAGTGGCAGGAGAAAACCAGAGAAAAACATCTGAAACATAATAATACAGAGTGATGTCTTAAACAGGTAGCTAAATATTTGATATATGGATTTCCACTGTTATTCTTCAGGTTGTGATACTGATACCAGAGCTAACCTCGCTTCTCAATTAGTACATCCCACGTGACTGTTGAAAGTTATGTCAGCAATGCAGGAAAAGACAGAACAGAATAATGCTAAGAACTATAGCTTTTATCACCACTACAGGGCCACATCACTGGAATCAAACAAAATCAGTATGATCAAGCTCTCATATCTGTGCAAGTAAAAGAAATTATACTACCACAGGAAGATCTATGTACAAAAAGAAATATATTATTTTTTACCTATGGGTGCACATTCTATTTGGCCTGCTTTTTCCTTAAGAACAGTGGCAGACTAGAGCCATACTCAGGACAATTCAAAGACAGATATTTTTCAGATATCCATTTCTTACACAAACACTACACTGTTAAGAACTCCAAGTGTCTTTTTAACTTTATGGTCATGCACAAAACACATCAATATGATCTACTTTGGTCTGATATTTAAGTTCTGAATGTCTTTACTTAGACAAAACCTTGAAGTCTGGCCAGGACATCACAGTCAGAGGTACTCTAGATACACATACCTTGTGTTCCTATGTACTCCAACCCTTGACATTGCTGTAGTCTCTCCACTCCTGTCTTACTTATAAACTGAGTCTTGGTACTGTAGTATCATGTCACTAAGGATCTTAGGGAGTGAACAAATAAGTCAGTGATGAGGCCTGTCTTCATTAGTGCTATGATCTGTTTCTAGTGCAGTGGTCCTTAGCAGTCTGTTGTGTTATTCTCCATCCTTTAGTAATTTAAATTAATCGTTCCTTAGAAATAATAAAATTCTAGTTTCTTGCAGGGCACTGTCACAAAATATTATGCCTCGTCTTAGCTGTTACAGTATGCATATCATATGAAGCTAGTGGAAACGAGTGAAACCAGGCTGAACACATAATAAAGCATCTTTGTATGCCAGGAAGCATGGTGCGAAATCACTCCTGCCAAAGGATGCTGTGAATAAAGTTTCCAGGAAAGCATAGGCAAGTTCAAGGAACAGAAATCCAGAAGAACAGAGAAGTTATGTTAGGCTCATGTAACCTGAGATGAAACAACTGTAGATTAGGAGAGAACTGGAGAGTGAGGAGAGTACCAGCTCCTGGTTTTTTTTTCCACTGGTAGTTTGTTTTGGTCATTTAGCAGACTTTGTGGACCTTTACTTTTGTATGCATCACAAGGAATAAATCACGGTATTTTTTCACCCAAGTGTAATTATCAAGCAGATACTTTGCAAATACTAGCATCAACTATGTTTAAAACTGAGAAATCATAAGTACTAAATGAAATGTGTTGAATCTTCATGGATGAAAGTTTTCTTCAAGATATCTTGTAATTCAAAGGGGGGAAATCAACTCTGGACTTCCTATACTACCTTGAAATTCCATGGAAAGTAAAATCTACTAAGATTAAGACTCTATCATGTAACTTGGAATTTGTGTAAAATAATCAGAATTTAGAAATTGCTGCTGCAACTTAGGGGAAGAAACACATTTTGAGAAGCTCTGAATAGGACTGATAGCAACATTATCTAATAATTCACAACAGTATAGAGAAAAAATCTGAATGAAGATTGTCATTCAATATGATCCACATATTCCCATGCAAAGTACATATCAACTTGAAATCTTATTGATATTTTTCTTTCTCCTACTGTTTTTGACAGTCTTTTCTTTCTGATGCTGTTTAATGCAGAGCGTTACAACTCTTTGTGGCATTATTTATAAAGTTAAATCAATAGGTAAAGATAACTTCCCCGATGTTTTTTTACATCTTAAGTATTTGTACTCAGTTAATAGATATTTTTTCCTTAAAATGGCCTATAAAGTTGACACTTTGGTCTTCCAGTTCTTTGGCCGTAGAAGTGAACTTAAAAATACTTTAAAACCTAAATATAACCTTTAAATTAAGCTAGATGTCAACTCCAAAGGAAGAATAACATATTTATAGAGGAAGGAAAAAGAAACAGAAGGAAATAAGTTTTGAGGAGAGCATTCAAAAGAGACCAAAGTTTAGCTTTCTAAAACAGAGTTTTATTTAGAAACTTTCACCTGGTAGTTGTCATTAATTTGTTTTATGTCTATTGGGATCCTCACATGCTGAGCCCTTTACAGAAGTAAAAAAAAAGACAGTATTCTCAAAGAATACTCATTCAACATTACAAAAAGAGGTAGCATACAAGTGACAGTACACCTTCAAAAAATATGCAAAGGAACTCCCCTGTTAGAGCAGGATCCTAGAGTAAATCACACAGGAACATGTCCAGAGGGGCTCTAAATGTCTCCAGAGATGGAGACACCACCCCCTCTCTAGGCAGCCTTTTCCTGTGTTCCAGTTTGTGTCCATTGCCCCTTGTCCTGTCACTGGACACCACCAAGAAGAGTCTGGCCCCGTCTTCCAACATCAGTGAAAGATAAAGCTCAGTGTGGTGTTCAGATGATTTCCAAGGAAATTTCATTTTAAAACATCTAAAAAGACTCAAATTATAACTGGAAAGAACACCTCACATATGTCAAACAAGCCCAAAAATTATCTAGTTGTTCTCTCTGACTTTCTAATTTATGCTTGCTATTTGTTTTGGTTTGGTTTGGTTTTTCTTTGTTGTGGTGGTGATATTTTTTTGTTTGTGTGATCAGAGCTAATTCTCTGTATCCTCCCATTTTGGGGTATTATTTATTTGCAGTGTTTTACTCAGCAGACAGACCATCAGACCTGAGAAAATCTTAATTTTTATATAAAGAATTATGGCTTTGAAATAATTTTGAAATTAAAAGTTAAAATTAACATTTTCTCATTTTTTAATTTATTCTTTCCTAGTTTACAAGTACCTCAGCTGTAATGTCCTACTTCCCAATGAGTTTACACTTCCAAATCTAGTCATGTAGCAACACAAAAATGGACATAATCTGAAAAGCATGTGTTTGTTATTAATGATCTTCCTCTTTCCTGACCGTGAAATGTATTCAAGTGATTTGATGTGTACAGGGTGTGTAACCCCTGAATTACCTGAGAGGAAATGTTCCCATTTTTTTGGTAAGTAGATGAATTTGAAGTTTTTAACTTGCCAGAGGATTAACTGGCACAGTAAACATTTTCTGCTATTTACACTGGGTAAGATTGCTTTTTAATTAAAACTACAGTTATGGTGATACTCATTAGAAAGTGAAGTGAAATACAGCCACCTCTGAGGTTTTCTTGTGATGTTGACAGTTTAATAACCATTTATTGCTAAATGTTTGCTAATACTCTGACATTTCTGAGCAGCTCTATTATTTTAAGGCATTCATTCTCACTGCTATGTAGGGATATGAAATAAAATTCATCTGTCTACTTGTAATTATAGTGGCAAAGTGCTAATATGTAGATTAAGTTTAAAATGTGTAAAAGGAGGAAGGGGGAAGGAAGGATTTATATTTGCTTATTCACTTTATTATTTATAAGCATTTTTGTAGTACTCCTCTCCATAGAGTCTAAGTGTCAAATTTGCCATTTTTTTTAGAGATATAATGTTCGTGTGCACTTAAAGTAAGAAAATGCTTTTACAGTCTTTAAAAGAGTGTTTCCAATAAAAGGAGAAGCAACTAAAGAGAAGCAAATTACAAATATATTGCTTTCAGCTCACTATTGTCCCGGTTTGAAAGACAGGTGTCTGCTAAGGGAGGCAGGAGCCCCCCTTGGAATGGAAAATACAACCCCCTTCCCTCCGAATTATTATAAAATTGAAATTAAGGGGCTTTCAGGCAAAGATATGAGGAAAATGGGAATAACAGTTTTTACTAATGTATACAACAAAACTATAATACAGAGGAACTGGTTACAGGCCTGACAGAGTCAGGGATACAACCTGGCCCCTGCCGGGCAGGGTGCTGGTACCAGTCCGATCCAGTGGCAGCTGCAGTTCTCTCCGAAATGGTCCTGATGAAGCGGTGGTCTGTAGAAGAAAAAGTCTGAGCAATCCGATTTCGGTGGCAGCTGCAGTTCTCTTAAGTGATCCCGTTGAAGCGGTGATCTTGTAGAAAAGAAAACTGGTCCTCCTCCGAAAATCCGGCCGCGGTGCAGTCCCTGTCCTCTGGGATCCCAGCGGGTAAGGCCCCTCGCGCTGCTCCAAACCGCCAAATTATCTCCGGCGGGAATGCTTGGCTCCACCCCTCCCCCCCTGGCCGGAGCATCTCACAAAGAGATGGTGAGTCCTGGGGCAAGGCACTGATGGGCGCATTAACAGAAGAATAGTTCCGGGGGGTGGGAGCAAGGAACACCAGCGCCAGGCTTCAACGGCTCATGGTAATAGAATACATTGCAACCCAGAACACTATAAAAATGGCAAGGTTTATGAGCTGCTGTTTTCAATGGACTTTTCATCATTTTTGTAATTTGTAGTCACAGTCATACTCATTACAATAATAAAAAAGAAAGAAATTATTTCTGCTCAATTAATTTTTACCTATAAAAATTAATATATGTTACTTTTTTATTACTGCCTTTTACTTATCCTTCCTGTTCACCACACTGGTCATTTTTGCCTGGACAGCACACAAGTGAAGAAATGTTTAAGCCTTAAGGCTTTAGAGACAAAACTAGTCACTTAATATTGTGTCTTTAATGAATAATTATCTTGAAAAAAATAGTTTGCACACATTTATGGAGATGAATAAACTATTCCACTCATCTATTTATTTTTTTAAAAAAGTTTTTAGAGAATTGCTTAATAAAATATTGTGTGTCTAGTCTAAACTTATCATAAGATGAGCTTTCCCATTGTGTTCTAGGAAAATGTAGATCCATTAAGATTAGCTCATATGACTGCTGAAATATTTCATTTTAATTTTTCTTTTTCTATTCTTTTAAGGGCTTTCAGCTGTGTCTTTCAATCTTGGAGGTGTTTGTGAAAAACTAGAAATGCACTGCATTATTAAATATTTCTGTTATGTTACTAGACAGGTGCTTACTCTGTTCATACCTGTTAAAAGGAAACCTTATCGAAATCAGTTGAAATTCATTCATATGTATTGACAGAATTTGTTCTACTAAATTTTCCAAGTAAGTAGCTCAATCACTATACAACTGGTTATCCTTTTGCCATCTTAGTCGAGATCAAGCAAAGCAGAAATCAGCAGTGGCAGTGACAACAGATGAAGTATGTGACAGTAATGTAAGGTTTCACTGTGCAACATTTGTCAGGAAAGAAAACAGGACACCTCTATTTCGTAAATGCTTAGACTTGGTCTTGGGCTCTGAGAAACATCATCTACTTCAAATTTAGTGTGTTCAGACTTCATGATAACATGTTATCATCTTGTTTTCAGAACAAATAAACTGGTACTTATCTTTACAAGCTCCAGTAGTATCTTTCTAGGCCTGTCAGTAGAGGAATTACTTACACTCTTGCAATAGATATTCTTTCCTTTCTCAGAAAAGAAAGTACTAGTCTTTTAATACCCCAGTAAATGTAATGTTCCTATTAATTCAAACAAGGGAAAGGTATTCTGTATCTTCAGTGTAGAAGCTTTCTCTTATCTATGCAACAAAGGTGAAAAGAAAAGAAATGGCATGGTATCTACCAGTATGTCACAGTAATGACATTTGGAGAGGTAGTCTTTTAGATGAGAAAGCAATATCAAAGATTAACCAAATGATTTTAGAAAACTACTTGAGACTAATCAGCTGACCTTCATATAGAGAAAAAAGTGTGCTGCAGTCTGAAGAACTACAGAAATATTAAGTTCCAAACATACTCAAAAAAAAAAAAAAAAAGAAAAGAAAGAAAAAAGCCAAGAACAATCTTGCCTGTGTTACAAAATAACTTCCGTTAGAAGTGCAAGAGCTTTCTATTCCCATGTGTAAGAAATCAGGCAAGAACAACAGAAGACCATTGTGGCTGAGTAAGGACCTCCTGATCAAAATTAAGTGGAAAAGAAGGAAACTTAAGAAGGAAATGCATGGGCAGTGGAACCAAGGACACATATCTTGGAAAGAATACAGGGACACTGCAGGGACATGTAGGGCTGGAATCAGGAAAACTGAGGCACAGTTGGTGCTGAATTTGTCAAGGAATGTGAAGAATAATAATAAGGGCTTCTACATGTATGTAGGTGAGAAAAGGAAGATTAAATAAAATGTACTAATCCAATAAATAAAACACAAAAAGAAGTGACAACTGACATGGAGAAAGCTGAGGTAATTAACAAATTTTTTTGCCTCAGTTTTCACTGGCAATTACTCTTCCCACATCTCTCAAGTTCCTGAACCTCAAGGTAGGGACCAGGGGAACGAAGTCCCTCCCACCGTAAGAGACGATCAAGTCTGAGACCATCTGAGTCACCTGAAAATACGCAGGTCCATGGGACTCGAAGAGGTGTATCTTAGGGTCCTGAGGGAACTGGCAGACATACTTGCTAAACCACTCACCATCACATTTGAAAAGTCACAGCAGTCAGGCTAAGTTCTCAGTGACACCCATTTTTAAAAGAGTAGTATGAAAGGGAATATCCCACCTGTTTTGTAAATGGTTAGTAAAGAGGACCCTGGGAATTACAAATCAATCAGCCTCACCTCAGAGCCCATTAAAATCACAGAACAGATCCCCCTGGAAGTTATGTTGAAGCATATGGGAAACAGGGAGGTGATTAGAGACAGAAAACATGGCTTCAACAAGGGCAAATCATGCTGGACTAATCTAGAGGCCTTCTACAATGCAGTGACTGCATCAGTGCATAAGGGAAGAGCTACCCGGACTTTGAGAAGACGGTTAATACAGTCCTCCACAACACTCTTACCTCTAAATTGGAGAGACAGGGTTTTTTTTTATTGATGGATGCATTATTACATGGATAAGGAACTGGTTGGATGGTCGTGTCTAAAGAGTTACAGTCTCTTAAGTCTTAAGATACTCTAAGTAGCTTTATATCAGGGAACAGCTGGTACTTCTGCTGCTCTGAAACATGCAAATCATTCAATTATAAATATATATGTATGTTAACTATGCATCTTAGAAAGACAGAAGCAAATCCCCTACCCTTGTCATTACACAGAAAAGCAATACATAGTAAATTTGGAGCTTCATGTTGTAGTTTTTATTCAAGATGAACAATGAAACCCTTAGGATGTTAAGTAGGGAATTTTCTTCATGTATTACAAACACTGGGATGGCTCCTGTAGCAGAGGCATATGTCTGGGCATAAAACTGCTGCCCTGAAATTCGATTTCCTAACATTTTCTAATTAAGAACTGCTTTTAATAACAGTTTCACACCATTCCATCTAGATCTCTAAAACAAAACAAAACAATTCTAAATCACTAGTTAGGGGAAAAGTTTAGGACTGAAAGTATTCTTTGCTAAAGGCTTATTTAATGATAGGGGGAAAAAAGAGAAACCTGGCTTCATACAACCTATTCTCCGACTATGTGCCAAAGCCCTCTTTTGGCTAGACTGCAATGTTGGTTTCATTTCACACTGATTATAACCTTGGTGGCACAATCGGCGGAGGTTTCTTCGTCAGAAAGAGTTTTGCTTGTATCAGAAATAGTGTGGCCATCAAGACCAGAGAAGTGATTGTACCCCTCTCCTCTGCACTGTTGAGGCCGCAGCTCAAATATTGTGCTCAGTTTTGGGCGCCTCATTACAAAAAGCCCATTAAAATATTTGAGTGTGTTTAAAGAAGGGCAACGAAGCTGATGAACGGTCTGGAACACAAGTCTGATGAGGAGTGGCTGAGGGAGCTGAGGTTGTTTAGTCTAGGGAAGAGCAAGTTGAGGTCCCTTCATTGCCCTCTACAGCTACCTGAAAGGAGGATGTAGAGAGATGGGGATGACTCTCTTCAACCAAGTAACAAGTGATAGGACCAGAGACAGTGGCCTCAAGTTGTGCCAGGGGAGGTTTAGACTGGATATTAGGAAGAATTTCTTCACAGAACAGGTTGTCAGACATTGAAATGGGCTGCCCAGGGCAGTGGTGGAGTCCCCATCACTGGAGGTATTTAAGAGACGTGAGATGTGGTGCTGAGAGACATGGTTCAGTGGTGGGCTTGGCAATGCAAGGTTAATGGTTGGACTTGGTGATCTTGAGGGTCTTTTCCAACCAAAACAATTCTATGATTCTATGATTCATCTTATTCCAAGAGAAAAATGGCAAGAGAAAAATTCCAAGAGAAAAGTAGCTTTATATCAGGGAACAAATTTTTTTAGTGTCAATTATTTTTTACATGTTAAAAATGCAAATATTTGTACATTCTTGAAATTATGTACATCATAGTGTTTTAGTGCACACATGCACCTTTCACATAAGAAGTAATCAGAATAACTAAGTAACAAGAAGAAACGACAGAATTTTTCATTCCTCATTTTCACTGTAATTCAGGAGTGAATAATGGGAATGTGTGAAATTAGAAGAAGGAGACAAGGACAAGAACTTTCAGTCAGTATAGAATCACAGAATCACAGAATCGCCTTGGTTGGAAGAGACTTCTAAGATCATCAAATCCACCCATTAACACTGCCAATTCCAAATTCAGTAAACATCTAAACATACATGACTAGGAGTAATATTTCATTATTTCACTTTTTCATGTGAAAGTAGAAAGAAATATGTTCCAAGAATGAAAACAGATGAAATAATCTATTTCATGTTTGATGTTATTAATCACATTTGGTTCTTGGACAATATATTGCGAGTACTTTTGACAGTCTACCATCCAAAACAAACTGCTGAATCATATATTGGTTTGTTATTTATATACATATTAATTGTTCTTTATAAGAATACATATTTATATATTTATACCACCAACTCGATCTTTGCAGAATATATATGTGCATCTAATACTGTTGTGCATGTATAGCATATCTCTCTACATAATGTTATTCCAGTTTGTATTTTTAAGTATTGAAGATTATGCTCTAGACTGTACGACCAGATCAAGGTAACAAGGTAAGCCTCATAAACAGGAATCTTATTTTGGGCTCTGTTGTTTTCAGAAGCAGATTTACTTAATTAAAAAAAAAAAAAAAGGATTCAAACTGACTGCTTATTTGGAATGGACTGAACTGGTGTAAAAAGCAAAGCCTCTGAAAGAAAACAGTAAACACGGTGGTTTACACACTAGGTGAATTATACTGTAGCAGTTTATTCATACATGTCAGAGATTCGTGTAACTGTGGAATTTCATTTTCATGTTTATATTCACAGGAGAGATGATATGGAATTAAAATGTTCTATGTTCTACCCTCTAGCCACTGGTAACACCAGAGAACATGGAGCATACAGTAAATTGACAGTTTTAGTCATCTAGTCAGCTGGCTATACTTCCTAAACACAATTTCAGAGATCAAAACCAATAATTATATCTGATATGCATTCTTAGTACTCTTTAGTTCTCATTGAAATTAATGGCAAAATTCTAAAACAGTTCCTTTCTTGCCTGCTTGCCTACTTTAATTTGGATTAATTTGAATAGCATTCTGTCTCAATGCAGCAGTACTTTCATTTGATCTGTCTCTCATGAGATTGTTTTCCTTAAACTGCCTTGTATGTTGACCGGTTACTGACACATGGGAATATGTATTTTGCACTTTAGTTTTGCCCTGAAACGAAGCAAAAGCAAATGGTTTTCAAAAATGAAGCATTCCAAACTTGGTGTTTCAATATGATCAGGTCATTTCATTTTTGTGAGGTATTTCACTTTTGTAAGATGTAAGATGTGTCTTTCTTCCAGTATTGTGGTATGGCTGACAAGACAAAAATTGTTGTAAATTCAAACGCGGCCATATTCCCTTAATAATAATATAAAACCTTATTCCAGTTATAGACCTACATGGGCTTCAAATTAAGAGACACACACTGTCTCCTGCAGTAGAAGAGTTAAATGGTATCAAACACTACACATAAATGCGAGCAGGTACTGTCTCATCCAGTGAGTGCTGCAGCTGTGGAGCTCCCTGCCAAAAAAAAGATTGTGGATGCTAAAAGTTTAAATGAATTTAAGGGGAGACTGGAGAGATTCATGGAAGACACATCCACTCAGTGTTGCCGTATAAATAAGAGCTACACGTGGCTCAGGAGTACTAAGGGAAAGTAATGCATATGCTTGTCCTTTTTTCACCTTTCCTCAGGCATTCTCTTGAGAGGAATGTTAAAGGCGGGCTCCTGGTCTGGTCTGACAAATTACAGTCGTATTTATACTTTCACTGTTGGAAGGAACAGAAACTGCATAGTATCTCACATATGTCCATGACATCAGTGGCTGGCACAGACTGTAGCAAAACTCTCTTGTTTTTCTGCTCTTGGTAGGATGGGAAGAGACAGAGTAGAGAAATAAGTTGTGGTTCCTGCAAATGTGACTTCATGTCCATCTAAGACCATGTTCCACGATACAATGAGTTCTCTTACACACCAAAAAAATCTTAATCCAAAATTAATCTTCACCTCAATATATAAATATTTACATTGCAAAGTGAACTTCTGAGTACATATTACTCTGACTGAAATTCTGCGTATGTATTTTTTACGCTTTTAGTACTTACGTACCAAATGTCTTTGGCTAAATTGATATAATATAGCTTATCAAACCAAAATTAAGGTTTTTAAACTAACGTCCTTTCTCAGTTTCTAGATTTATAATTATATGTTAAAATCTCTATGACAGTAATTGCCATGTGGGCTAACTAACATGGTACTTTGCAATGCAGAAATCATTATGCATGGCAATAGTTTCAATTTCAGCAACTTTTTGGAGAGTGCAAAAGCTCATTGTAGAACAGCATGATGGAAATTACTGCTTTCTACCTTATTACTTAAGACTACATATACTTACCATACAACTGGGCTTGATATCAACTGAAAAATTGTCAATGCGATTAATAAGCAGATATGAAGTTTACATTAGGTGTATATCAACATATGTGCAACTACACATGTGTTTAAGGCCAGGTTAGATGGTCTGATAAATTTGTGTTGTATGAATCTGTGAGTCTGAATAAAACTGGCAAAAGGAAATACACTTTCATAAATATCAAGCCGAACAGCAGCAGAAAAAGCTAATTGTGGCGTAGCTTTGGTAATTTTATAGCTCATTGCTCTGCATGAAGACTGTCAGTTTATACTAAACATGAAATTAAGTGGCTCTGCAGTAATCAGCCCATTCCCCTCTAATCTGATATGACTTTATCCATCACCCAAGCATAAAATGACCCCTTAAACTCAAGTGTTTCTTTCTTCCTTCACACCCTTCTCTCCGCTCATCTCCATTTCCAAAGTACAGAATCTGGAATGGAATTTACCATACACTTTGCTGATGATAAGTGGAGAAGTAGAGAAAACAGGAATAAGTGGGAAGGCCTTCTACGACTACAAATATGTGGACACTTATTTTTTTTATATTTTTATGATGAGGGTTGTGAGATAGTGGAATGAGTTGTCCAGAGAAGTTGCGAATGTCCTGTTATTGGCAGTGCTCAAAGCCAGGTTGGTTAGGGCTTTGAGCAATCTGATCTAGTGAAATATGTCCCTGCCCATGGTTGGGAGGTGATCTTTAAAGGTCACTTCCAATCTAAACTATTCTAGTATTCTGTGTTTCTATGAAAAACATCTATTTTTATGAAATTTGTGAAATAGGGAATTGGTGGATAGCAACGTTGGAGGTCTTAGGTTACTAGGTCTTTTAAAATTATAGCACCAAATGAAAGCAGTTTTCACCTGAATTTGCGTGATAGTCTGTGAATTAAGCTAATAATGTCACCTTCACTCTTAATGGAGAAGTGTCAGCCTCACTAAAAATATCAAAGATTGGGCGCATTTGAAAGTGATCCATAGAATCATAGAATCATAGAATCATTATGGTTGGAAGGGACCTCCAGGGTCATCAAGTCCAGCCTTTATCCCATCATATTCGTAACCATTAGACCATTAGACCATGGCCTCAAGTGCCTCATCAACCTGTTTTTTGAACACCCCCAGGGACGGTGACTCCACCACCTCCCTGGGCAGCCTGTTCCAGTGCCTAACCACCCTCTCAGTAAAGAACTTCTTCCTAATATCCAACCTAAACTTCCCCTGATGCAACTTGAGGCCATTTCCTCTCGTCCTGTCATTAGCAATTTGGGAGAAGAGACCAACACCAGCCTCACTACAGCCTCCTTTTAGGTAGTTGTACAGAGCAATAAGGTCTCCTCTCAGTCTCCTCTTCTCCAGGCTAAATAACCCCAGTTTCCTCAGCTGGTCTTCGTAAGGCCTGTTTTCCAGACCTCTCACCAGCCTCGTTGCCCTTCTCTGGACTCGCTCCAGCACCTCAATGTCCTTCTTCTACTGTGGTGCCCAGAACTGGACACAGGACTCAAGGTGTGGTCTCACGAGTGCTGGGTACAGGGGCACGATCACCTCCCTACTCCTGCTGGTCACACCGTTTCTGATACAGGCCAGGATGCCATTGGCCTTCTTGGCCACCTGGGCACACTGCTGGCTCGTGTTCAGCCGGCTGTCAACCAACACCCCCAGGTCCTTTTCCGCCAGGCAGCTTTCCAGCCACTCTTCCCCAAGCCTGTAGCGCTGCATGGGGTTGTTGTGACCAAAGAGCATGACCCAGCACTTACCCTTGTTAAACCTCATGCAATTGGTCTCAGCCCATCGCTCCAGCCTGTCCAAATCCCGCTGCAGAGCCTCCCTACCCTCAGGCAGATCGACACTCCCACTTAATGTTGTGTCATCTGCAAGTTTACTGAGGGTGCATTCAATCCCCTCATCCAGGTCATCAATAAAGACATTAAACAAGACTGGCCCCAAGACCAAGCCCTGAGGGACACCGCTTGTGACCGGTCTCCATCTGGATTTAACTCCATTCACCACAACTCTCTGGGCTTGGCCAGCCAGCCAGTTTTTAACCCAGTGAAGAGTCCACCTGTCTAGACCATGATCCGCCAGCTTCTGCAGCAGAATGCTGTGGGAAACAGTGTCAAATGCCTTCCTGAAATCCAGGAAGACAACAACCACCGCTCTTCCTTCATCCACTAGGTGGGTCACCTGATCATAGAAGGAGATCAGGTTGTTTAAACGGGACTTGCCCTTCGTGAACCCATGCTGGGTAGACCTGATCCCCCTGTTGTCCTGCACTTGCCGCGTGATCTCCCCCAAGATGAATCACAGAATCAAAGAATCACAGAATCCTAGGGGTTGGAAGGGACCTCGAAAGATCATCTAGTCCAACCCCCCTGACAGAGCAGTGTCACCTAGAATACATCACACAGGAACGCATCCAGGCGGGTTTTGAATGTCTCCAGAGAAGGAGACTCCACAACCTCTCTGGGCAGCCTGTTCCAGTGTTCCAGTCCTTTCCCCCTCGTTAATCTCTTTTCCGATTCAGATTCCAACCCAGGGAAGAAAGAAGAAGCACAGCATAGTTTCCATTTACAAAGCCTTGAAAACAAAAGCCCTGGTTTTATTATTTCATCCTTTCCCATTGTGCAGCGTAGTTGAATGTATGCATTGCCTGATAAGAAGTATTTTTTCTCCACGAAGTAAAATTAGGAAAACAAAAATAATTATATCTCCGAAGCAAGATGATTCTCTGTTTTGTTCTTGATTAAACGTGCTGAGATCTTGACTGTAAATCTACCAGACCAATGATGGAGTACTACAAAATGATGCCATTTGTGTATTGTAACCTTGCATAGCACTTCAGGATGTGAATGTAGTAATTTTGCTCTACAAAACAAACACTATGTAGTCTAAAAGATGACCTTACAGAGTTTGAAGGCCAGAAGAAACAATGGGCAAAAACAGCCTGAGGCTGAAAACAGGGAAGAATCATGGTGATGTTATTTTCAGGAAATGAGAAGACTAAAGAAAACCAATCTTACTAATAGATTTAAATCAAACATGAGCTGCAGTTTACATTTGAGATTGTAGTCTTAATGCTTTTTTAAAATGCTGAAATCTAATCTCCAGTTTTGTTACTGAGGTGAATGTAGCTGTCACTTGATGATGTCATTTTAAAACTGTGAATAATCCTTAAGATTATTTCCTGTTTCTATATCAAAGTAACAGAGAATGACCAAATTTTCAGGCTTTTCCAGAATTGTCTTCTCCAATATGATGAACAACGGTGTTCTGATAGGAAAACAGAAATTTTTAAAAGGTACAAAATAATGAAGGATAGAGTCCAGAGGTTTAAACTCCAAGGAAAACTGAAGTTGAGGCAGAGATCAGTAGGGAAGAATAATGATTACATAGAATGTAAGTGAAGCAAACGAACAAGAAGAGGGGATATTTAGACTCGATATTAGGAAGGAATTATTTCCTGTGAGGGCGGTGAGACACCAGAACAGGTAGCCCAGGGAACTATGTCTGTCCCCTCCCTGGAAGTGTTCAAGTCCAGGTTGAATGGGGCTTTGAGCAACCTGGTCTACTGGGAGGTGTCCCTGCCCAAGGCGGGGGGGTAAGAACTAGATGTTCTTTGAGGTCCCTTTCAACCCAAACCATTCTATGATTCTATGATTTGCAGTGAAAGGTTTTGTGTTCTGAATAGCAATGTGTGGCCATTAAGAGGCTAGGTTAACTGTTGGATTTGATGATTTAAAGGTCTTTTCTAACCAAAAACTGTTCTATGATTCGGTAATTCTATGATGTGCATTTGAACACCTAGGGACTTTAGGGACTGTATGACTTAGTTCAGTGTTAGTTTTTGCATTTCTTCCCTTGAATTTTTTTTTTTAATTTGGAAAAAAAGAGAGACAAGAGAATTCTTGAACAAAGGTACAAGGTGGGAAAGGATTTGGTACAGAGAAATACCATATGTATTGTGTCTCTGTGCCGGTTTGATGGTATTTTGAGATCACCGTAGGTTCAATCTTTGCACCTCTGATCAAGTCACAAAGGAGAATTTGGACTTGTCATGAGTGTTTTCTTTTTCCTTCATTTCCTTTCACTCATCAGGACCACTGGTTTCAAGTACAGCTGCAAAATGATAACTGTGAATTAATAAATCCTAGTGAGGAGATGACTGTAAGTTTCAGTACCTAACCCAGCTGTGGGCAGTAGTGATTTCTAGTACAGAAAAGGAAGAATAGTTTTATGAGAATTCATCCCGCTTTGCTCTTGAACTTTGCATCTTTTTCCAGAAGAAAGACACTTAAGACATCTCTTTCATCTTTTAATTCATTTCCATCGGTTAAGTAGTGCTGAGTTTGTATACAGATAATGATGATTTGCAAAATGTCGCTAGCTTTGTTAAGCTCAACAACAGACAGAGAAAAGAAATGTGTCTCTCCTAAGATTCAGGCCAAAGCATTCACATAAAATTTATTCCTTCAATTCAAGCTAAAAATATCAGTGCTGTTTTCTGATAAATTAAAAGGTGATTGAAGCATTCAGAAAGTCAATGACAAAAGGAATGAGTGCAGCAACACCTTATGGTCTAAAAGCCCATCTACATCTTTTGATTTAACTCAGGTTTCATTACTACAGAAAAAGCTACAAGTATATTAGCTATGATATATTTAGGGAAATGAGATATTTTTCTTAATCTGAGATGCCACTTTACACTCTTGTAACTGTTTCCAATGAGCAAAGGGAACTGCATGCTTTTTCACAGAAAAAACCCCAATTGGTTTAAAAAAAAAAAAAAAAAGAAAAAAAAAAAAAAAAGAAAACCACAAGAACAGAAGAGGAAAACATAAAACCCATGAAAAAATCCCAAGAGTTCACACTCATGCCTATGTATAACGGATGGGTACATAGATCTGTTGTGAATCAAACTGAAGCTGCTCTAGACTACAGACATACTAAAAATCTGTAAACAAAAAGCCCTCTCTTAATAGCCTCAACTTAAGAGGACCCCATTGGAATAATGTAACATTGCCATCTCCAACATTTTGATTTATGATCTCAATGACAGAGCAAACAACATCTTAATGACAATCACAAATTATGTTAGATTAGCGGGATTTACCATTATTCGTTGGAAACCTAAGGCTACAAAATGATTAGAAATGTACAATGGAAGAGATATAGCACAGAAGAAATGTTCTTTAAGTATCCTGAGGAAATTAACCTGAAAGTACTCATAGGAAGGGGAAGCAGTCATTTAGAATGCACATAATGGCAATATTGTAAAACAAGTATGTACTGGAACTAGATATAGATCTTTAAAGGTGCATCACTTTAACTGCCCTGGTGTTTGCTGGAAGGCCTACTCAGCCAGCCATCCACAGTCCAGGAGGTTCCTCCAGTGCATTGATGACAAATTCCTGATGCAAATGGTGGATGAGCCAACTAGGAGAGGAGCACTGCTGGATCTTATGGAGGGTCTGGTTGAAGTGCTGAAGGCTGAGGGTAGCCTTGGTTTCAGTGACCACAAGAAGGTGGAGTTCAGGATCGCATGTGGCTGGAATAGAATACCTGGCAGAGCTACAACCCTGGACTTCAGTAGGCCCAACTTTGGCCTTTTCAAGCAACTGCTAGGGGAAATCCCATGGGACAGGGTACTTGAAGGTAAAGGGGTCCAAGATAGTTGGTTAGCGTTCAAGGACCTCATCTTCTGAGCTCAAGATCAGTGCATCCCAACAGGTAGGAAGTCAAGAAAGGGTGCCGGGAGATCTGCATGGTTAAACAGGGAACTGCTGGGCAAGCTCAAGTGGAAGAAGAGAGTGTACAGATCATGGAAAGAGGGGCTGGCCACTTGGGAGGAATATGTCTGTTGTCAGAGGATATAGAGAGGGAACTAGAAAAGCCAAGACCTCCTTAGAATTAAACCTTACAAGAAAGGTCAAGGACAACAGAAAGGTCTTCTTCAAATACATCGCAGATAAAACTAACACTAGAGGCAATGTAGGCCCACTGGTGAATGAAGTGGGTGTCCTGGTGACAGAGGATAGAAAGAAGGCAGTTACTGAATACCTTTGCCTCTGTCTATACTGCTGGAGGCTGTTCTGAGGAGCTCCGGACCCCTGAGGCTCCAGAGGAAGTCAGGATAGAGAAGGAGTTTGTTCTGGTTCATGAGGAGTGGGTTAGGGATCAGTTAAGCAAACTGAACATCCATAAATTAATGAGTCATGATGGGATGTACCCTCGGGTGCTGAGGGAGCTGGTGGAAGTCATTGCTAGGCCATTCTCCATCATCTTTGTTAAGTCATGGGGAACAGGAGAGGTGGCTGAGGAGTGGAGGAAAACAAATGTCACTCCAGTCTACAAGAAGGGCAAGAAGGAGGACTCGGGTAACTATAGACCGGTCAGCCTCACGTCCATCCCTGGAAAGGTGATGAAACAACTTATCCTTGGGGCTGTCTCTAGGCATATCAAGGATAAGAGGGTCATTAGGGGCAGCCAACATGGCTTCACCAAGGGGAAGTCATGCTTAACCAACCTGATTGCCCTTTATGAGGACAAAACCTGGTGGCTAGATGATGGTAAAGAAGTGTATGTGGTCTATCTTGATTTCAGTAAAGCATTTGACACAGTGTCCCACAGCATCCTCGCAGCTAAACTGAGAAAGTGTGTTCTGGATGATCGGGTAGTGGGGTGGATTGCCTGAAGGAAAGAATCCAGAGAGCTGTGGTCAATGGGACAGAGTCAAGCTGGAGGCCTATATCTAGTGGAGTCCCTCAGGGGTTGGTACTGGGACCAGTACTATTCAATATATTCATCAGCGACTTGGATGAGGGAATAGAGTTCTCTGTCAGCAAGTTTGCTGATGACACCAAACTGGGAGGAGTGACTGACAGACCAGAAGGCTGTGCTGCCATTCAGAGAGACCTAGACAGGCTGGGGAGTTGGGTGGGGAGAAATTTAATGAAATATAAGAAGGGCAAGTGTAGAGTGCCAGTATAAGTTGGGGACTGACCTGTTGGAGAGTAGCGTAGGGGAATGGGACCTGGGGGTCCTGGTGGACAGCAGGATGACCATATGCCAGCAATGTGTCCTTGTGGCCAAGAAGGCCAATGGCATTCTGGGGTGTATTAGAAGGGGGGTGGTTAGTAGGTCAAGAGAGGTTCTCCTCCCCCTCTACTCTGCCCTGGTGTCTACGGTTAGCCAGTACTCAGGGCTAAACCATAGCAGTTAGTATATCACCCAAGACTCACTCCTCAGATGGGAAGAACTGGGGTAAAAAAGGAAAAAGCCCATGAGTTGAAGTATAGATAGATTTAATAGAATAACAAAACAGAAACAACAATCAAGATAAAGCACAAACGGTCTACTCAGCCTGGTTCTCAATGGTGATAGCAGGAACAGAGCACCATCAACAAGGAGCCTCAGGGAGAGGAGGAGGAGCCCCACCCTCGCTGAGCTCCCTCCTTTTATCATAAGCATGACGAGGTGGTATGGGATACACTTCTGAGTCAGCTGACTTGATTGGAACTGTCAACTGGCTCGAGGCTACTCATGGCCTGCCTGCATGGCTGGCCCATGAGTCTGTGCCTGGTGAGGCCGCATCTGGAATATTGTGTCCAGTTCTGGGCCCCTCAGTTCAAGAAGGACAGGGAGCTGCTTGAGAGAGTCCAGCTCAGAGCCACAAAGATGATGAAGGGAATGGAACATCTCCCTTATGAGGAAAGGCTGAGGGAGCTGGGTCTCTTTAGCTTGGAGAAGAGGAGACTGAGGGGTGACCTCATTAATGTCTATAAATATGCAGAGGGTGAGTGTCATGAGGATGGAGCCAGGCTCTTCTCAGTGACATCCAATTATAGGACAAGGGGCAATGGGTGCAAGCTGGAACATAGGAGGTTCTGCATAAATGTGAGGAGGAACTTCTTCACAGTGAGGGTGACAGAGCACTGGAACAGGCTGCCCAGAGAGGTTGTGGAGTCTCCTTCTCTGGAGACATTCAAAACCCGCCTGGACATGTTCCTGTGTGACCTGACCTAGGTGTTCCTGCTTTGGCAGGGGGATTGGACTAGATGATCTTTTGAGGTCCCTTCCAATCCCTAACATTCTGTGATTCTGTGATCCCGTGATCACAGAGAGAAAGATAATCAAAGCTTTGGAGCACTTATGCAAAACTAGCTGATCACTTTATTTAGCAGAAAGGAGAAACATTTTTCTCTACTTGATGTGTGTATTGTCAACCTACTTTTAAGGAAGCTGCCTTCATGGACCTTGTTTGCTTTCTCAAGAGATGCTATGTCATCCTCAGTGAGGTTGTTCTCATTCTGAATAGCAATTCGTCCTGCACTAATATTCATTTTAGCCAATAAACTTTACATCAGACCTCATCATCTCTTGTCTGATTACTGTGAATTCTTCTTCTTTGATAACTACCAAGTGGAAACTTTCTTTCAGTGTGTAAAAAAAAATGAGACTTCATTTCCTGATCCTGTCACTCTTTCCAGTCTCCTCATTTTTATCACCTTAAGGTCAGTAATCTCCTCCTTGCCTCCAAAGCCTGTCCCAACTCTGATTTATTAATCTAGTGATGTGTCTTAACATTGGCCTGCACTACAGAAACCAAGATCAGTATTGCTGGCCATGGTCACCAGTTCTACGGTCATTCCTAAGCACGTGGCAATTATTCCCTGACCTAGCGTAGGGCTCTTGCACAGCTGTTTAATTTCCACTTCACTCATGAAACTGAGAAGGGCCTAATGAGTTAAGAGATGAAGCTTGGAGTTATTTGTCAGTTTTATATTACATGACTTAAGCATATAAATTGTACAGCAAATGGTCTTTCAGCTTGTAACTTCTTTCATATGTCACTTATCTTTTTAGTTTTTAATATCTTTGAAGCAATAACTGTGCCATTTGGCTTTTTAGCTTACATTTCACTGTGCATAATGTAATTTAAAAAAAAGAAAAAAAAAGAAAAAGTGATGAAAGGAAAATTGAGGAAATGTATTCTGTGGGATTGTAGGTACAGTAAGAGATGAAAATTGGATGTATACACTTATTACCATTATGGATAACAGTAGTTACAGTCTGCAGTTTGAATGTAACCTTGGATAGTACTTTTAATATCTTCTCCTATGATAAAATATCAGACTTCAAGGCTACATCTATAGTCTGTGTGAGTAACAACTAATAAAAGACATGATGACAGCCCACCACTCCTGAAGAGGTTTAACTGTTTGGTAAGAGAAGAAATATTTACGTTAGTTTAGGGTGCATCCCTCTTGAGTTATGGGATAAGGTAAAGAGAGGTAAAACTCAAGCTAAAAACTCAAGTAAAAGCTTTCTGACAGTGAGATATGTTAGTCCACGGAATAACTTCCCTTAGGATATTTAAAATGAGACTAAACTATACATCTATTTGGACAGTGTGTTGGTAAATATACGGCTGGCAACAACTTCACCTTGGAAAAGTGAAGCAGTAGATGGGCCGATAAATTTGTGTTGTATGAATCTGTGAGTCTGAATAAAACTGGCAAAAGGAAATACACTTTCATAAATATCAAGCCGAACAGCAGCAGAAAAAGCTAATTGTGGCGTAGCTTTGGTAATTTTATAGCTCATTGCTCTGCATGAAGACTGTCAGTTTATACTAAACATGAAATTAAGTGGCTCTGCAGCAATCAGCCCATTCCCCTCTAATCTGATATGACTTTATCCATCACCCAAGCATAAAATGACCCCTTAAACTCAAGTGTTTCTTTCTTCCTTCACACCCTTCTCTCCGCTCATCTCCATTTCCAAAGTACAGAATCTGGAATGGAATTTACCATACACTTTGCTGATGATAAGTGGAGAAGTAGAGAAAACAAGAATAAGTGGGAAGGCCTTCTACGACTACAAATATGTGGATACTTTTATTGGGTCACTTCTCTGTTTGTAACTACTTTGAAGCCTGCAGGAATACGACATGTAGGTAGCAGAGATGTGTACTGACTACATTTGAGATGCAAGGAATTATACAAATTTAAATTGTTATCATCTGGCAGGCCAGCTTGTATTTCATGTATTTCACTCTTGAACTTACGGAAACTATTTTCTCTTCTAAAAGTTGCAGAAAGAACAAAGTAAATGACCTCACATTTACAGAGTAATAAAATCAAAAATAAGAAATCAGTTCTGGCACTCACAGTATTTCAGAGCAGGCTGGTATTATCCAGACTTCTTTACTTAAGCTAATAATTGTAAATAATTTTCCAGTATAATTTTTAAAAATATCTTAAAATTATGTTTCAAATATTATAAAAATCCTTGATTAGTCATTCATTTAACATTTTGTATTTTCTTGATAGGAAAAACTGAAAAAACACACAGAAGGAACTCATTCAAAACTACAATTGCAAATGAAAGTATGTTATGGTGTCACTTGCTGTATTATATTTTATTGCTTGGCCTGTTAAATTGTAAAATTGTAAGGTGCTTTTGAAGTAATTCAATCAAATAAAGTGAAAGTAATATTAACGAAAACCCTTTTGATTTTTATCGACCCGTAAACTTTAAAGTGTACATGCATAAACTCTCAGAAATTGTGGAGATGTTGGTGTCAATTCTAAACAACAAAAAAGGAAATATAAATATGACTATAAGTCACTTGATCACATTTTTATGTTATAAAATCAGATTCTATCAGTACTTTCTACATCTTCATCCAGCATTTCCTTCTCTCTCTGTATTTGAAACAAATATTTTTACTGGCTCTTAGGATCTCATATCCTATCACAGGTATGAAAGTCTTGGGAAGAGTAAGGAAAACAGAAGCAGGTATTAGGAAAATATCTCCTTCTTCTCTCCTCCAAAATAGAATAGTGACCTACGTATCATTTCTGTTCTAACAGTAGTTTTAGTCCTCTATCAGTATTTTTCTGTATTATGATAAAGCAATTGTATATATGCTTAAGGCATGTATACAATTGAGTTAGGGTATTGAGTCTTATTTTCTTAGTCTCCTTTTTGAAATGCGTTTTACATTTTTTCCTTCTTGATGCTTCTGCAGTCTGTATTTTTTAGGAAATTTTCTCTTGTTTCTTGATTAGTTTCCATGGTCTTACTCTTTCATCTTCTGAAACTGTTGTGCTACTGTGGATTAAAAGTTTTAATGGTGTTAATGTGCTAATAACTCTTCTTTCTTTTGTCAGTCCCTACCTAATTTTCTCCCTACCTAATTTTCTCTGACTCATACATTTTCAGCAGTGATCTTAGTGATGTGGCTGTGCAGTTTTTGTTATGTTCTTCATCTTTACCTTACTCCTTGGTTTTGTTTTGTTTATTTTGTTTCTTTTTTTTTTCCAGTGCAAAGTATAGAATATATTTTAAAAAGTAAAATTTCAGCAATAAACTCCAAATGGTTAAATATCCTTGGAGCAGAACCTGGATCCTGCTTTTGCAGGAGTTTCTTGCCTCCCTTTAAGGTTTCAGATGCAGTAGGCAGTCCGCTGTTTCTAAGTCCATTAGTTTTGGTTTTGTAGTACAGAATGAGTACAAATTATTTACCTTCTTTCATTTTATCTGTTAGCTGATGCTTTTTCTTAGGCTGTGAGTTGAACCCCTCAAGAGTTAGGTTTTCTAGCACACCTACGGCTAGGTTTTCAACCATGTAGATAAGCTTTCTCATATCATGTCATAGGTGGAAGTACCTATGTGATGCATCCCTTTAAGACACTCTGTTTCAAGACAACAATATTGCCACTCAGTAGAGGACTCAGAGTTTGGAACCTTGAGGGACATGGCATGCTGCTCAGGGATATGGTGTAGTTGAGGACTGTCAGTGTTAGGTTGATTGTTGGACTCAATGATCTTCCAGGTCTTTTCCAGCCTAGATGATTCTGTGATTCTCCAGAGAGAACAAAGTATTCTTCTGGATCTCCCTGGCCCAGGTTTAAGCTCCCACATATCATCTTTCAAGAAATTCATCCCTGTGCTCAGACATATGTATAGAAAGCAACTTCACTAAACCTTAAAAACTGTATTAGATTTAGACATAAAAGTTGGAAAGAAATGTCACAGAAAGTCATATAGTAGATATAGTCCCGTGCCTAGCATATTCTCAGCAAAAATGTGGAGCTAATTCTCTGGAGGACTTAAATGTTTCCATTTATCAGATAGGGTCTCGAGGAATGTTAATTAGTCTGCTGGGAGCAGCTCCTTACAGGGACTAGCAAAACCTGGTCTCATCACCTAAAGCAGGCAATATGAGTCTCACCTCAAATTCTAAAGCCTGGACCAAAAGTGATCTTTCAAAAATGTTATCCTCAGTGGTTGAATTTGAGAAAATATCAGTAGCCTGCTTTGGCATTTGTTCAGGGCTTGAGTGTATAATCAATATTTTCAGATCAATTAAATCATTGAACAATGCAAGCAAAACGTCAGCATTTCAGTAGCACTCCAGTAATTTTTTTACATTCGTTATTCTGTCCTTTAAAAAATTGTTTTGCTGATCATATTTTGAAGCCAGGTTATAGTCTCTCAGTGTTAAATCTAAAACAGGGAGAGAATGCTTTGGGATCAAGACACTACTCCATCAGCTCAGGTAACATTTTTTCCAGATTGCTTAAGCTTAAATACAACACATTTTTTGGATAATTTATTGATGCTTGATTTTGTACTTTTGGCCCTCAAATCAGAACATATGGTCAGTGAATTCCTAAACATATGATGCAGAGATCTTAAATGACCTTTACTACCAGTATGAGTCTTATGAAATAAGAATAGCTGTGCATCATCATTTGTTCAATTCTTGAGGCTATAATTAAGCTTTTCAGATCAATTAAAACACCAAACAATGCAAGCAGGGAGTCAACATTCAAGCAGCATTCCTAAAATGCATTTGCATTTGTTGTCCTCCCCTGTCTGAAATGACTCAGTGGTTCATGATTTAAAGCCAGACAGACAATTTGCAGTAGAGTTTGTGCCTGCATACACATATTTGCAAAACTCTATTCTCCTTAGATTTGCTTTTCATAGTCTATTCCTCAAATCTCCCAGGTTTACCTGTTCAATAAATCTCCAAAGAATTTGCCCTCTCTTTGCCTTTCCATATGTACTCTACCACATTTATTGATGATGGTATGCTTATATATAGCCTAGAGAACTGGATTTATATTATTTGATTATGGTCTGCATACTAATATGTCTGTGGAGTATTTTATTACTTTTCTATGAAAGACATTATTTATTTAAAAAATAAATGTAGAGAAAGTGAGAAGGAAAATGAGATGTAGCATTTCAGTGCTAAAATGAAAGCAAAAATCTGTTGCTATTCAGAATGAGAACAACCTCACTGAGGATGACATAGCATCTCTTGAGAAAGCAAACAAGGTCCATGAAGGCAGCTTCCTTAAAAGTAGGTTGACAATACACACATCAAGTAGAGAAAAATGTTTCTCCTTTCTGCTAAATAAAGTGATCAGCTAGTTTTGCATAAGTGCTCCAAAGCTTTGATTATCTTTCTCTCTGTGATCACGGGATCACAGAATCACAGAATGTTAGGGATTGGAAGGGACCTCAAAAGATCATCTAGTCCAATCCCCCTGCCAAAGCAGGAACACCTAGGTCAGGTCACACAGGAACATGTCCAGGCGGGTTTTGAATGTCTCCAGAGAAGGAGACTCCACAACCTCTCTGGGCAGCCTGTTCCAGTGCTCTGTCACCCTCACTGTGAAGAAGTTCCTCCTCACATTTATGCAGAACCTCCTATGTTCCAGCTTGCACCCATTGCCCCTTGTCCTATAATTGGATGTCACTGAGAAGAGCCTGGCTCCATCCTCATGACACTCACCCTCTGCATATTTATAGACATTAATGAGGTCACCCCTCAGTCTCCTCTTCTCCAAGCTAAAGAGACCCAGCTCCCTCAGCCTTTCCTCATAAGGGAGATGTTCCATTCCCTTCATCATCTTTGTGGCTCTGAGCTGGACTCTCTCAAGCAGCTCCCTGTCCTTCTTGAACTGAGGGGCCCAGAACTGGACACAATATTCCAGATGCGGCCTCACCAGGCACAGACTCATGGGCCAGCCATGCAGGCAGGCCATGAGTAGCCTCGAGCCAGTTGACAGTTCCAATCAAGTCAGCTGACTCAGAAGTGTGTCCCATACCACCTCGTCATGCTTATGATAAAAGGAGGGAGCTCAGCGAGGGTGGGGCTCCTCCTCCTCTCCCTGAGGCTCCTTGTTGATGGTGCTCTGTTCCTGCTATCACCATTGAGAACCAGGCTGAGTAGACCGTTTGTGCTTTATCTTGATTGTTGTTTCTGTTTTGTTATTCTATTAAATCTATCTATACTTCAACTCATGGGCTTTTTCCTTTTTTACCCCAGTTCTTCCCATCTGAGGAGTGAGTCTTGGGTGATATACTAACTGCTATGGTTTAGCCCTGAGTACTGGCTAACCGTAGACACCAGGGCAGAGTAGAGGGGGAGGAGAACCTCTCTTGACCTACTAACCACCCCCCTTCTAATACACCCCAGAATGCCATTGGCCTTCTTGGCCACAAGGACACATTGCTGGCATATGGTCATCCTGCTGTCCACCAGGACCCCCAGGTCCCATTCCCCTACGCTACTCTCCAACAGGTCAGTCCCCAACTTATACTGGCACTCTACACTTGCCCTTCTTATATTTCATTAAATTTCTCCCCACCCAACTCCCCAGCCTGTCTAGGTCTCTCTGAATGGCAGCACAGCCTTCTGGTCTGTCAGTCACTCCTCCCAGTTTGGTGTCATCAGCAAACTTGCTGACAGAGAACTCTATTCCCTCATCCAAGTCGCTGATGAATATATTGAATAGTACTGGTCCCAGTACCAACCCCTGAGGGACTCCACTAGATATAGGCCTCCAGCTTGACTCTGTCCCATTGACCACAGCTCTCTGGATTCTTTCCTTCAGGCAATCCACCCCACTACCCGATCATCCAGAACACACTTTCTCAGTTTAGCTGCGAGGATGCTGTGGGACACTGTGTCAAATGCTTTACTGAAATCAAGATAGACCACATACACTTCTTTACCATCATCTAGCCACCAGGTTTTGTCCTCATAAAGGGCAATCAGGTTGGTTAAGCATGACTTCCCCTTGGTGAAGCCATGTTGGCTGCCCCTAATGACCCTCTTATCCTTGATATGCCTAGAGACAGCCCCAAGGATAAGTTGTTTCATCACCTTTCCAGGGATGGACGTGAGGCTGACCGGTCTATAGTTACCCGAGTCCTCCTTCTTGCCCTTCTTGTAGACTGGAGTGACATTTGTTTTCCTCCACTCCTCAGCCACCTCTCCTGTTCCCCATGACTTAACAAAGATGATGGAGAATGGCCTAGCAATGACTTCCACCAGCTCCCTCAGCACCCGAGGGTACATCCCATCATGACTCATTAATTTATGGATGTTCAGTTTGCTTAACTGATCCCTAACCCACTCCTCATGAACCAGAACAAACTCCTTCTCTATCCTGACTTCCTCTGGAGCCTCAGGGGTCCGGAGCTCCTCAGAACAGCCTCCAGCAGTATAGACAGAGGCAAAGGTATTCAGTAACTGCCTTCTTTCTATCCTCTGTCACCAGGACACCCACTTCATTCACCAGTGGGCCTACATTGCCTCTAGTGTTAGTTTTATCTGCGATGTATTTGAAGAAGACCTTTCTGTTGTCCTTGACCTTTCTTGTAAGGTTTAATTCTAAGGAGGTCTTGGCTTTTCTAGTTCCCTCTCTATATCCTCTGACAACAGACATATTCCTCCCAAGTGGCCAGCCCCTCTTTCCATGATCTGTACACTCTCTTCTTCCACTTGAGCTTGCCCAGCAGTTCCCTGTTTAACCATGCAGATCTCCCGGCACCCTTTCTTGACTTCCTACCTGTTGGGATGCACTGATCTTGAGCTCAGAAGATGAGGTCCTTGAACGCTAACCAACTATCTTGGACCCCTTTACCTTCAAGTACCCTGTCCCATGGGATTTCCCCTAGCAGTTGCTTGAAAAGGCCAAAGTTGGGCCTACTGAAGTCCAGGGTTGTAGCTCTGCCAGGTATTCTATTCCAGCCACATGCGATCCTGAACTCCACCTTCTTGTGGTCACTGAAACCAAGGCTACCCTCAGCCTTCAGCACTTCAACCAGACCCTCCATAAGATCCAGCAGTGCTCCTCTCCTAGTTGGCTCATCCACCATTTGCATCAGGAATTTGTCATCAATGCACTGGAGGAACCTCCTGGACTGTGGATGGCTGGCTGAGTAGGCCTTCCAGCAAACACCAGGGCAGTTAAAGTGATGCACCTTTAAAGATCTATATCTAGTTCCAGTACATACTTGTTTTACAATATTGCCATTATGTGCATTCTAAATGACTGCTTCCCCTTCCTATGAGTACTTTCAGGTTAATTTCCTCAGGATACTTAAAGAACATTTCTTCTGTGCTATATCTCTTCCATTGTACATTTCTAATCATTTTGTAGCCTTAGGTTTCCAACGAATAATGGTAAATCCCGCTAATCTAACATAATTTGTGATTGTCATTAAGATGTTGTTTGCTCTGTCATTGAGATCATAAATCAAAATGTTGGAGATGGCAATGTTACATTATTCCAATGGGGTCCTCTTAAGTTGAGGCTATTAAGAGAGGGCTTTTTGTTTACAGATTTTTAGTATGTCTGTAGTCTAGAGCAGCTTCAGTTTGATTCACAACAGATCTATGTACCCATCCGTTATACATAGGCATGAGTGTGAACTCTTGGGATTTTTTCATGGGTTTTATGTTTTCCTCTTCTGTTCTTGTGGTTTTCTTTTTTTTTTTTTTTTCTTTTTTTTTTTTTTTTTAAACCAATTGGGGTTTTTTCTGTGAAAAAGCATGCAGTTCCCTTTGCTCATTGGAAACAGTTACAAGAGTGTAAAGTGGCATCTCAGATTAAGAAAAATATTTCATTTCCCTAAATATATCATAGCTAATATACTTGTAGCTTTTTCTGTAGTAATGAAACCTGAGTTAAATCAAAAGATGTAGATGGGCTTTTAGACCATAAGGTGTTGCTGCACTCATTCCTTTTGTCATTGACTTTCTGAATGCTTCATTCACCTTTTAATTTATCAGAAAACAGCACTGATATTTTTAGCTTGAATTGAAGGAATAAATTTTATGTGAATGCTTTGGCCTGAATCTTAGGAGAGACACATTTCTTTTCTCTGTCTGTTGTTGAGCTTAACAAAGCTAGCGACATTTTGCAAATCATCATTATCTGTATACAAACTCAGCACTACTTAACCGATGGAAATGAATTAAAAGATGAAAGAGATGTCTTAAGTGTCTTTCTTCTGGAAAAAGATGCAAAGTTCAAGAGCAAAGCTGGATGAATTCTCATAAAACTATTCTTCCTTTTCTGTACTAGAAATCACTACTGCCCACAGCTGGGTTAGGTACTGAAACTTACAGTCATCTCCTCACTAGGATTTATTAATTCACAGTTATCATTTTGCAGCTGTACTTGAAACCAGTGGTCCTGATGAGTGAAAGGAAATGAAGGAAAAAGAAAACACTCATGACAAGTCCAAATTCTCCTTTGTGACTTGATCAGAGGTGCAAAGATTGAACCTACGGTGATCTCAAAATACCATCAAACCGGCACAGAGACACAATACATATGGTATTTCTCTGTACCAAATCCTTTCCCACCTTGTACCTTTGTTCAAGAATTCTCTTGTCTCTCTTTTTTTCCAAATTAAAAAAAAAAATTCAAGGGAAGAAATGCAAAAACTAACACTGAACTAAGTCATACAGTCCCTAAAGTCCCTAGGTGTTCAAATGCACATCATAGAATTACCGAATCATAGAACAGTTTTTGGTTAGAAAAGACCTTTAAATCATCAAATCCAACAGTTAACCTAGCCTCTTAATGGCCACACATTGCTATTCAGAACACAAAACCTTTCACTGCAAATCATAGAATCATAGAATGGTTTGGGTTGAAAGGGACCTCAAAGAACATCTAGTTCTTACCCCCCCGCCTTGGGCAGGGACACCTCCCAGTAGACCAGGTTGCTCAAAGCCCCATTCAACCTGGACTTGAACACTTCCAGGGAGGGGACAGACATAGTTCCCTGGGCTACCTGTTCTGGTGTCTCACCGCCCTCACAGGAAATAATTCCTTCCTAATATCGAGTCTAAATATCCCCTCTTCTTGTTCGTTTGCTTCACTTACATTCTATGTAATCATTATTCTTCCCTACTGATCTCTGCCTCAACTTCAGTTTTCCTTGGAGTTTAAACCTCTGGACTCTATCCTTCATTATTTTGTACCTTTTAAAAATTTCTGTTTTCCTATCAGAACACCGTTGTTCATCATATTGGAGAAGACAATTCTGGAAAAGCCTGAAAATTTGGTCATTCTCGGTTACTTTGATATAGAAACAGGAAATAATCTTAAGGATTATTCACAGTTTTAAAATGACATCATCAAGTGACAGCTACATTCACCTCAGTAACAAAACTGGAGATTAGATTTCAGCATTTTAAAAAAGCATTAAGACTACAATCTCAAATGTAAACTGCAGCTCATGTTTGATTTAAATCTATTAGTAAGATTGGTTTTCTTTAGTCTTCTCATTTCCTGAAAATAACATCACCATGATTCTTCCCTGTTTTCAGCCTCAGGCTGTTTTTGCCCATTGTTTCTTCTGGCCTTCAAACTCTGTAAGGTCATCTTTTAGACTACATAGTGTTTGTTTTGTAGAGCAAAATTACTACATTCACATCCTGAAGTGCTATGCAAGGTTACAATACACAAATGGCATCATTTTGTAGTACTCCATCATTGGTCTGGTAGATTTACAGTCAAGATCTCAGCACGTTTAATCAAGAACAAAACAGAGAATCATCTTGCTTCGGAGATATAATTATTTTTGTTTTCCTAATTTTACTTCGTGGAGAAAAAATACTTCTTATCAGGCAATGCATACATTCAACTACGCTGCACAATGGGAAAGGATGAAATAATAAAACCAGGGCTTTTGTTTTCAAGGCTTTGTAAATGGAAACTATGCTGTGCTTCTTCTTTCTTCCCTGGGTTGGAATCTGAATCGGAAAAGAGATTAACGAGGGGGAAAGGACTGGAACACTGGAACAGGCTGCCCAGAGAGGTTGTGGAGTCTCCTTCTCTGGAGACATTCAAAACCCGCCTGGATGCGTTCCTGTGTGATGTATTCTAGGTGACACTGCTCTGTCAGGGGGGTTGGACTAGATGATCTTTCGAGGTCCCTTCCAACTCCTAGGATTCTGTGATTCTTTGATTCTGTGATTCATCTTGGGGGAGATCACGCGGCAAGTGCAGGACAACAGGGGGATCAGGTCTACCCAGCATGGGTTCACGAAGGGCAAGTCCCGTTTAAACAACCTGATCTCCTTCTATGATCAGGTGACCCACCTAGTGGATGAAGGAAGAGCGGTGGTTGTTGTCTTCCTGGATTTCAGGAAGGCATTTGACACTGTTTCCCACAGCATTCTGCTGCAGAAGCTGGCGGATCATGGTCTAGACAGGTGGACTCTTCACTGGGTTAAAAACTGGCTGGCTGGCCAAGCCCAGAGAGTTGTGGTGAATGGAGTTAAATCCAGATGGAGACCGGTCACAAGCGGTGTCCCTCAGGGCTTGGTCTTGGGGCCAGTCTTGTTTAATGTCTTTATTGATGACCTGGATGAGGGGATTGAATGCACCCTCAGTAAACTTGCAGATGACACAACATTAAGTGGGAGTGTCGATCTGCCTGAGGGTAGGGAGGCTCTGCAGCGGGATTTGGACAGGCTGGAGCGATGGGCTGAGACCAATTGCATGAGGTTTAACAAGGGTAAGTGCTGGGTCATGCTCTTTGGTCACAACAACCCCATGCAGCGCTACAGGCTTGGGGAAGAGTGGCTGGAAAGCTGCCTGGCGGAAAAGGACCTGGGGGTGTTGGTTGACAGCCGGCTGAACATGAGCCAGCAGTGTGCCCAGGTGGCCAAGAAGGCCAACGGCATCCTGGCCTGTATCAGAAACGGTGTGACCAGCAGGAGTAGGGAGGTGATCGTGCCCCTGTACTCGGCACTCGTGAGACCACACCTTGAGTACTGCGTCCAGTTCTGGGCACCGCAGTATGGAAAGGACATTGAGGTGCTGGAGCGAGTCCAGAGAAGGGCAACGAGGCTGATGAGAGGTCTGGAAAACAGGCCTTATGAAGACAGGCTGAGGGAACTGGGGTTATTTAGTTTGCAGAAGAGGAGACTGAGAGGAGACCTCGTTGCCCTCTACAACTACCTAAAAGGAGGTTATAGTGAGGCTGGTGTTGGTCTCTTCTCCCAAATTACTAACGATAGGACGAGAGGAAATGGCCTCATGTTACGTCAGGGGAAGTTTAGGTTGGATATTAGGAAGAAGTTCTTTACTGAGAGGGTGATTAGGCACTGGAACAGGCTGCCCAGGGAGGTGGTGGAGTCGCCGTCCCTGGGGGTGTTCAAAAAACGGGTTGATGTGGCACTTGAGGCCATGGTCTAATGGTCTAATGGTTACGAATATGATGGGATAAAGGCTGGACTTGATGACCCTGGAGGTCCCTTCCAACCATAATGATTCTATGATTCTATGATTCTATGGATCACTTTCAAATGCGCCCAATCTTTGATATTTTTAGTGAGGCTGACACTTCTCCATTAAGAGTGAAGGTGACATTATTAGCTTAATTCACAGACTATCACGCAAATTCAGGTGAAAACTGCTTTCATTTGGTGCTATAATTTTAAAAGACCTAGTAACCTAAGACCTCCAACGTTGCTATCCACCAATTCCCTATTTCACAAATTTCATAAAAATAGATGTTTTTCATAGAAACACAGAATACTAGAATAGTTTAGATTGGAAGTGACCTTTAAAGATCACCTCCCAACCATGGGCAGGGACATATTTCACTAGATCAGATTGCTCAAAGCCCTAACCAACCTGGCTTTGAGCACTGCCAATAACAGGACATTCGCAACTTCTCTGGACAACTCATTCCACTATCTCACAACCCTCATCATAAAAATATAAAAAAAATAAGTGTCCACATATTTGTAGTCGTAGAAGGCCTTCCCACTTATTCCTGTTTTCTCTACTTCTCCACTTATCATCAGCAAAGTGTATGGTAAATTCCATTCCAGATTCTGTACTTTGGAAATGGAGATGAGCGGAGAGAAGGGTGTGAAGGAAGAAAGAAACACTTGAGTTTAAGGGGTCATTTTATGCTTGGGTGATGGATAAAGTCATATCAGATTAGAGGGGAATGGGCTGATTACTGCAGAGCCACTTAATTTCATGTTTAGTATAAACTGACAGTCTTCATGCAGAGCAATGAGCTATAAAATTACCAAAGCTACGCCACAATTAGCTTTTTCTGCTGCTGTTCGGCTTGATATTTATGAAAGTGTATTTCCTTTTGCCAGTTTTATTCAGACTCACAGATTCATACAACACAAATTTATCAGACCATCTAACCTGGCCTTAAACACATGTGTAGTTGCACATATGTTGATATACACCTAATGTAAACTTCATATCTGCTTATTAATCGCATTGACAATTTTTCAGTTGATATCAAGCCCAGTTGTATGGTAAGTATATGTAGTCTTAAGTAATAAGGTAGAAAGCAGTAATTTCCATCATGCTGTTCTACAATGAGCTTTTGCACTCTCCAAAAAGTTGCTGAAATTGAAACTATTGCCATGCATAATGATTTCTGCATTGCAAAGTACCATGTTAGTTAGCCCACATGGCAATTACTGTCATAGAGATTTTAACATATAATTATAAATCTAGAAACTGAGAAAGGACGTTAGTTTAAAAACCTTAATTTTGGTTTGATAAGCTATATTATATCAATTTAGCCAAAGACATTTGGTACGTAAGTACTAAAAGCGTAAAAAATACATACGCAGAATTTCAGTCAGAGTAATATGTACTCAGAAGTTCACTTTGCAATGTAAATATTTATATATTGAGGTGAAGATTAATTTTGGATTAAGATTTTTTTGGTGTGTAAGAGAACTCATTGTATCGTGGAACATGGTCTTAGATGGACATGAAGTCACATTTGCAGGAACCACAACTTATTTCTCTACTCTGTCTCTTCCCATCCTACCAAGAGCAGAAAAACAAGAGAGTTTTGCTACAGTCTGTGCCAGCCACTGATGTCATGGACATATGTGAGATACTATGCAGTTTCTGTTCCTTCCAACAGTGAAAGTATAAATACGACTGTAATTTGTCAGACCAGACCAGGAGCCCGCCTTTAACATTCCTCTCAAGAGAATGCCTGAGGAAAGGTGAAAAAAGGACAAGCATATGCATTACTTTCCCTTAGTACTCCTGAGCCACGTGTAGCTCTTATTTATACGGCAACACTGAGTGGATGTGTCTTCCATGAATCTCTCCAGTCTCCCCTTAAATTCATTTAAACTTTTAGCATCCACAATCTTTTTTTTGGCAGGGAGCTCCACAGCTGCAGCACTCACTGGATGAGACAGTACCTGCTCGCATTTATGTGTAGTGTTTGATACCATTTAACTCTTCTACTGCAGGAGACAGTGTGTGTCTCTTAATTTGAAGCCCATGTAGGTCTATAACTGGAATAAGGTTTTATATTATTATTAAGGGAATATGGCCGCGTTTGAATTTACAACAATTTTTGTCTTGTCAGCCATACCACAATACTGGAAGAAAGACACATCTTACATCTTACAAAAGTGAAATACCTCACAAAAATGAAATGACCTGATCATATTGAAACACCAAGTTTGGAATGCTTCATTTTTGAAAACCATTTGCTTTTGCTTCGTTTCAGGGCAAAACTAAAGTGCAAAATACATATTCCCATGTGTCAGTAACCGGTCAACATACAAGGCAGTTTAAGGAAAACAATCTCATGAGAGACAGATCAAATGAAAGTACTGCTGCATTGAGACAGAATGCTATTCAAATTAATCCAAATTAAAGTAGGCAAGCAGGCAAGAAAGGAACTGTTTTAGAATTTTGCCATTAATTTCAATGAGAACTAAAGAGTACTAAGAATGCATATCAGATATAATTATTGGTTTTGATCTCTGAAATTATGTTTAGGAAGTATAGCCAGCTGACTAGATGACTAAAACTGTCAATTTACTGTATGCTCCATGTTCTCTGGTGTTACCAGTGGCTAGAGGGTAGAACATAGAACATTTTAATTCCATATCATCTCTCCTGTGAATATAAACATGAAAATGAAATTCCACAGTTACACGAATCTCTGACATGTATGAATAAACTGCTACAGTATAATTCACCTAGTGTGTAAACCACCGTGTTTACTGTTTTCTTTCAGAGGCTTTGCTTTTTACACCAGTTCAGTCCATTCCAAATAAGCAGTCAGTTTGAATCCTTTTTTTTTTTTTTTAATTAAGTAAATCTGCTTCTGAAAACAACAGAGCCCAAAATAAGATTCCTGTTTATGAGGCTTACCTTGTTACCTTGATCTGGTCGTACAGTCTAGAGCATAATCTTCAATACTTAAAAATATAAACTGGAATAACATTATGTAGAGAGATATGCTATACATGCACAACAGTATTAGATGCACATATATATTCTGCAAAGATCGAGTTGGTGGTATAAATATATAAATATGTATTCTTATAAAGAACAATTAATATGTATATAAATAACAAACCAATATATGATTCAGCAGTTTGTTTTGGATGGTAGACTGTCAAAAGTACACGCAATATATTGTCCAAGAACCAAATGTGATTAATAACATCAAACATGAAATAGATTATTTCATCTGTTTTCATTCTTGGAACATATTTCTTTCTACTTTCACATGAAAAAGTGAAATAATGAAATATTACTCCTAGTCATGTATGTTTAGATGTTTACTGAATTTGGAATTGGCAGTGTTAATGGGTGGATTTGATGATCTTAGAAGTCTCTTCCAACCAAGGCGATTCTGTGATTCTGTGATTCTATACTGACTGAAAGTTCTTGTCCTTGTCTCCTTCTTCTAATTTCACACATTCCCATTATTCACTCCTGAATTACAGTGAAAATGAGGAATGAAAAATTCTGTCGTTTCTTCTTGTTACTTAGTTATTCTGATTACTTCTTATGTGAAAGGTGCATGTGTGCACTAAAACACTATGATGTACATAATTTCAAGAATGTACAAATATTTGCATTTTTAACATGTGAAAAATAATTGACACTAAAAAAATTTGTTCCCTGATATAAAGCTACTTAGAGTATTTTAAGACTTAAGAGACAGAGAGAAAACTTTTCTGAAATTAAGGTGCCATTTTTCTCTTGGAATAAGATGAATCATAGAATCATAGAATTGTTTTGGTTGGAAAAGACCCTCAAGATCACCAAGTCCAACCATTAACCTTGCATTGCCAAGCCCACCACTGAACCATGTCTCTCAGCACCACATCTCACGTCTCTTAAATACCTCCAGTGATGGGGACTCCACCACTGCCCTGGGCAGCCCATTTCAATGTCTGACAACCTGTTCTGTGAAGAAATTCTTCCTAATATCCAGTCTAAACCTCCCCTGGCACAACTTGAGGCCACTGTCTCTGGTCCTATCACTTGTTACTTGGTTGAAGAGAGTCATCCCCATCTCTCTACATCCTCCTTTCAGGTAGCTGTAGAGGGCAATGAAGGGACCTCAACTTGCTCTTCCCTAGACTAAACAACCTCAGCTCCCTCAGCCACTCCTCATCAGACTTGTGTTCCAGACCGTTCATCAGCTTCGTTGCCCTTCTTTAAACACACTCAAATATTTTAATGGGCTTTTTGTAATGAGGCGCCCAAAACTGAGCACAATATTTGAGCTGCGGCCTCAACAGTGCAGAGGAGAGGGGTACAATCACTTCTCTGGTCTTGATGGCCACACTATTTCTGATACAAGCAAAACTCTTTCTGACGAAGAAACCTCCGCCGATTGTGCCACCAAGGTTATAATCAGTGTGAAATGAAACCAACATTGCAGTCTAGCCAAAAGAGGGCTTTGGCACATAGTCGGAGAATAGGTTGTATGAAGCCAGGTTTCTCTTTTTTCCCCCTATCATTAAATAAGCCTTTAGCAAAGAATACTTTCAGTCCTAAACTTTTCCCCTAACTAGTGATTTAGAATTGTTTTGTTTTGTTTTAGAGATCTAGATGGAATGGTGTGAAACTGTTATTAAAAGCAGTTCTTAATTAGAAAATGTTAGGAAATCGAATTTCAGGGCAGCAGTTTTATGCCCAGACATATGCCTCTGCTACAGGAGCCATCCCAGTGTTTGTAATACATGAAGAAAATTCCCTACTTAACATCCTAAGGGTTTCATTGTTCATCTTGAATAAAAACTACAACATGAAGCTCCAAATTTACTATGTATTGCTTTTCTGTGTAATGACAAGGGTAGGGGATTTGCTTCTGTCTTTCTAAGATGCATAGTTAACATACATATATATTTATAATTGAATGATTTGCATGTTTCAGAGCAGCAGAAGTACCAGCTGTTCCCTGATATAAAGCTACTTAGAGTATCTTAAGACTTAAGAGACTGTAACTCTTTAGACACGACCATCCAACCAGTTCCTTATCCATGTAATAATGCATCCATCAATAAAAAAAAACCCTGTCTCTCCAATTTAGAGGTAAGAGTGTTGTGGAGGACTGTATTAACCGTCTTCTCAAAGTCCGGGTAGCTCTTCCCTTATGCACTGATGCAGTCACTGCATTGTAGAAG
Source organism: Podargus strigoides (assembly GCA_028020825.1). Taxonomy (NCBI): domain Eukaryota; kingdom Metazoa; phylum Chordata; class Aves; order Caprimulgiformes; family Podargidae; genus Podargus; species Podargus strigoides. The sequence goes on along the minus strand of CM051663.1, from coordinate 64,106,603 downwards.
GCCTCTAGATTAGTCCAGCATGATTTGCCCTTGTTGAAGCCATGTTTTCTGTCTCTAATCACCTCCCTGTTTCCCATATGCTTCAACATAACTTCCAGGGGGATCTGTTCTGTGATTTTAATGGGCTCTGAGGTGAGGCTGATTGATTTGTAATTCCCAGGGTCCTCTTTACTAACCATTTACAAAACAGGTGGGATATTCCCTTTCATACTACTCTTTTAAAAATGGGTGTCACTGAGAACTTAGCCTGACTGCTGTGACTTTTCAAATGTGATGGTGAGTGGTTTAGCAAGTATGTCTGCCAGTTCCCTCAGGACCCTAAGATACACCTCTTCGAGTCCCATGGACCTGCGTATTTTCAGGTGACTCAGATGGTCTCAGACTTGATCGTCTCTTACGGTGGGAGGGACTTCGTTCCCCTGGTCCCTACCTTGAGGTTCAGGAACTTGAGAGATGTGGGAAGAGTAATTGCCAGTGAAAACTGAGGCAAAAAAATTTGTTAATTACCTCAGCTTTCTCCATGTCAGTTGTCACTTCTTTTTGTGTTTTATTTATTGGATTAGTACATTTTATTTAATCTTCCTTTTCTCACCTACATACATGTAGAAGCCCTTATTATTATTCTTCACATTCCTTGACAAATTCAGCACCAACTGTGCCTCAGTTTTCCTGATTCCAGCCCTACATGTCCCTGCAGTGTCCCTGTATTCTTTCCAAGATATGTGTCCTTGGTTCCACTGCCCATGCATTTCCTTCTTAAGTTTCCTTCTTTTCCACTTAATTTTGATCAGGAGGTCCTTACTCAGCCACAATGGTCTTCTGTTGTTCTTGCCTGATTTCTTACACATGGGAATAGAAAGCTCTTGCACTTCTAACGGAAGTTATTTTGTAACACAGGCAAGATTGTTCTTGGCTTTTTTCTTTCTTTTCTTTTTTTTTTTTTTTTTTGAGTATGTTTGGAACTTAATATTTCTGTAGTTCTTCAGACTGCAGCACACTTTTTTCTCTATATGAAGGTCAGCTGATTAGTCTCAAGTAGTTTTCTAAAATCATTTGGTTAATCTTTGATATTGCTTTCTCATCTAAGACTACCTCTCCAAATGTCATTACTGTGACATACTGGTAGATACCATGCCATTTCTTTTCTTTTCACCTTTGTTGCATAGATAAGAGAAAGCTTCTACACTGAAGATACAGAATACCTTTCCCTTGTTTGAATTAATAGGAACATTACATTTACTGGGGTATTAAAAGACTAGTACTTTCTTTTCTGAGAAAGGAAAGAATATCTATTGCAAGAGTGTAAGTAATTCCTCTACTGACAGGCCTAGAAAGATACTACTGGAGCTTGTAAAGATAAGTACCAGTTTATTTGTTCTGAAAACAAGATGATAACATGTTATCATGAAGTCTGAACACACTAAATTTGAAGTAGATGATGTTTCTCAGAGCCCAAGACCAAGTCTAAGCATTTACGAAATAGAGGTGTCCTGTTTTCTTTCCTGACAAATGTTGCACAGTGAAACCTTACATTACTGTCACATACTTCATCTGTTGTCACTGCCACTGCTGATTTCTGCTTTGCTTGATCTCGACTAAGATGGCAAAAGGATAACCAGTTGTATAGTGATTGAGCTACTTACTTGGAAAATTTAGTAGAACAAATTCTGTCAATACATATGAATGAATTTCAACTGATTTCGATAAGGTTTCCTTTTAACAGGTATGAACAGAGTAAGCACCTGTCTAGTAACATAACAGAAATATTTAATAATGCAGTGCATTTCTAGTCTTTCACAAACACCTCCAAGATTGAAAGACACAGCTGAAAGCCCTTAAAAGAATAGAAAAAGAAAAATTAAAATGAAATATTTCAGCAGTCATATGAGCTAATCTTAAGGCTGTATTTGTTATTGTTGTACAACTGATGAAATCCTTCTCAGAAACAAGCACATATGTTTGGTAGAGGGTCTGCTCTTACTTCATGCTGTGCTAAATGCAGTTCTGACAGCCACACTCTCTTTTTCATTCAAAGTTTTGCACAGGGAAAGACCAACAAAACTCAACCAGAATGGAATAAGTAAGAGGAGTCCTCAGACCTAGCAGTATGTTGTTATTTGTGAGATTATTTTCTTCACCTTCATAAATATTGATACTGTATAATTATCCTTTCTGCTGAAGTGAAGCATGGCAATGCCGTGTTGCATTTTCTTATTTGCATTATCACACATTTCCTCAGACATTTTTTATATTATAATTTGATACAAAGACATGCAACTTACTTTATCACTGGAGAAAAGAAAGAAATGCCTTCGTTTTGAAATGTCTCTAAACAGAGCACAACATACATGAATCTTTAGATCCATGTGTTGACATTGTAAGGATGAATTGCAGACTGTGAGAGAACCTGTAATTAGCGGAAAATATGAAACTGTAAATTAAAATAGACAAGCAAAAAATGTGTTAAACCTAACAAACTCACAGATTGAAACATCCTCATTTCTGTAAAGCAATCTCTCATTCCTCCACTCTTCCATAACCCTGAATAAGTACAGTTCATTTTTCCTCCTACCATCATATTCATTTTTCATCCTTAAAAACTGCAAGAATTTAAAAGTAATCCAAGACGTAGTTCTAAAATCAGTTTAAAAAAAAATCTGGTGTGCTATGAAACATTTTGATTTCTCTTATCCAAGTTTGTTCAGCTCCCTTCTCTAGCACACCTTGAATCTGTCACCATTTGCTGCTATCACCACAGTACATCCTCTGCCTTCTCAAACATTATCACTGCCTGTCAAAGTTGGCATGAAATAGCTTGCAAGGTTTTTATGTTGATATTACAGAATTAGAAGCACTGGTCATGTTATTCAGAGCTTATCTGCAGCAAAATATACATTTTGTAGCAGCTCCAGAATGCTTCCTGAGTAGTTTTGAGGATGGGCAGCTGGTATACTAGTGTCATCAAGATTAAAGTTGCCTGTACTATCCAACACACAGAACCTTATTTAACTAAGCCTACTGTGGAGAATGTTAAATTCAGTCAATTAGGAAAGAGCGAATCATTGTGATTATTGGTAATGACAAGTCTAATTCAATAAGTGTATATTTGTCAGATTCTAATTTCTTTAAAATACAAAATTTGAAATTTACCTGGTATCTTGTTTTGCCAGTGACCAATATGAATATATGTCTTCTCCATCTTTGAATATGGGAAAGAAAGATAAAAAATTTTGCTTTGCTTAAATTGCCAGGAGCAAACTTCGTCAATGAATACATTATTTTAATGTATTGCAATTTTATTGCATTGCATTTCATTGCATTGCATTTTTGCAGTATTTGACCACTGAAGACCACAATGAGAAAATAATGCACTATAGAGGTTGAGGAAGACAGGACCATGTTATAGAAAACTTCACCACAGATGCAGTGAGGAGTTGTCGCTTTGAGTACGTCAATAGAAAAGATGAGTTTTGGACAAGACCATGAATTGTTTTCATCTGAAGTTGTTCCTCCATGTCAGTTTTACAGTCTTTTCTCTTCTTAATTTACTTCTCATGCTTAATTTGCTAATATCATTTTCAAAGCCAGAAGCAAGGAAATATGGTAAAGAATAGTTACATTCTACTTTTTACAAACTATCTGTGTAAGGAATCTTACAATGTGACATAGTTAACAGTCCAAAATACACATGAAGTCTCTAAAAAACAATCAAGTTAAAAAATATTCAAGACAATTAGCAACATAAAATTATTCACACCACATGTGGCTACATGGTGCTTTCTATTGTTTCTGACTATATGTCTTCTTTAGCCACAGTTTTCTTATGTTGCTCCTGGCTTCCACAAATGAGACAAACATACTTTCTTTTTACAGTGCCAATAGTTTCACTCATGTTACTGAACAGCTGCAGATTGGGGGGTTACTAGAAGTTGCTCCCAGTTCTATTCCCATGTAGTGCACTCGTGTAATCAGGAACATCAGTGCTGTTGATTTTATTGGGTAATTTGTGGTGTTCTTGAAGTAAGATTTTATTTGCTTCCAACTAATTGAAGAAAGAAATGGCACCTCACAGCTGATTCCTACTGTGGTAGAGAGAAGTAACTTTATGTTCACAGGAGAGGTGTGGGAATTCCCTTCTGCCTCTGTTGGCTCTTCAAACACAAGAGAAAATGCAGCGCTAACAACAGCTGCCACTACTGCTGATGCATTTACTGCCAGAAATGCAAATGCGTTTGCTCTGATTCCTTCTACTCCTTCACCTACATCTATTGCCTGAACTGAAAACTTGTTAAAATCAGTGAAGACTTTGTACATCAGCTACCACATGCTTTGAAGTACACACTATTTCTGCGGTAACAGCAGCAACATAACTCTACTTTTCCCCTTTGGTTTACGGGACTCAGTAATTTGAATTATCTTCTTTCTTAGTAAATATGCTGCTTTGTTTTGGTTTGGGTTTTTTTTGGCCATCCTTATTCTTTCATTACAATCATTTCTTTTCTATCCCTGAATACCTTGTTCCAGGGAAATGAATACACTTCTTCATAATTCCACCTCCAAACAAAATAAATGCTCATAATAGTACTTTTATTTTCCTCCAAATGCCAAAACCAAGGAAGAATATGAACAGTCACGACAAATATTATTAATTAATAATGGTCTTCTGCAGTGTTTTTGCAACTTAGTATTTTTCCAGAGACCTTTGTTTACTTAACATACGTCAGTCTAATGTTAACTGTTCAGATGCTTTTCTGTCCAAGTCAGGTTATGTCTACTAGCATTCTTCCACTGTCTTAACGTATCTAAAACCTACCTACATGATTCAAAAAATGGTTATTTAAAACACTGTTAGTGTTAGGACATCTGATGACTACAGAAGAGTAGCTCATAGACTAGCTCATATCCTGCCCAGACCTTAAGCAGTTCTTATTTATGAGCCCAGTATGATCCCACCAATGATCTCCCATATTGTTCTGGGATGATCAGGAAGGACTGCTCACTAGTTGAAGGGATGAACTGGTTTATGGCCAGGTGCCCTCAGTCCTGTCCTGAGATGAGCCCACTATATCTATATAGAACAGTAGAAATTGGTTGTTGTAAAAGAACTCCCTTTTATGTATTGCAAAAGTAGTTTTCTGTGTTCTCAAAGAATGAGGAAGAAGCTCTTTTCCTAAAAGTATCCTAAAATAGAATGTCACCTATCTCTTGTAATCCCGAAATATTGTGTCTCCTTTCCTTCAATGAATTACAGCCTCACGATTGAGGAACCTTCACTGCAGATTTGCAGCTCTTCCACATAATAATTTCTCACATTGTAAGTTTATATTCATCATCTCTCAAAACCATACGAGGTTTTGCTCTGTTTTGAATGCCACACTGTCAGAGACATCAATCAAAAATGATAGCATTGATCATGTACCTGCAAAGCAGTTGGATGGCATATGCCATAATGCCTTACCATGGTACAGTAATATACTAGAATTTTGATAAGTAAGGATATTGGTTTGTTTCATAGCGATTAATAATGACATCTCTTAATGCAGCATGTTTTTAAAGGCATAATATAAAGCTGATAAATAGGCTAGCTTCTATTCTTCATTCAGCTGAAGTCAATGAAGATATTCTGAATGCAAAATGCAATAATGGAAAAGATAAATCAGATTATTCTGAAACTGTTTTAAAAATGCAATCAATTTCATGATGATATTTTATTTTTAACAAACTATTGTTAACTATGCCAACATTAGTATTAACCCCCAGATTCTGTAAAGACCACAATTAGTGGTGGGGGGGTTTTGGGGGGTTTTGGGGGGTTTTTTTTGTAGCTAAACTTGTGTCTGAGGACAGAATGGCACAATTTGTCCCAGTAGATGTAAAAGCAGGATATATTTGCTTCCACAGTTAAAACGATATATGCAAAGACTGGGGCTCCATCTTAGCATAAACTTGGTTACCGCTTCCTGATATCAGTCAAACAGGTTCTATATTTCACTGAGTATTTAATAAACTTATGAAATTTATGGTCACAAAACATAATAAGGCCTTAGATTTTAGTGTTTGTCTATAAAATTAAGTACTTTAATGGATTAAAAAATTCCTGCTTTACTTACATATCATATTAAAAATCAGACATTACAGAAATCTATGACAGTTATTAAACTTTCATGTATGCAACATTACAGATATGCCTATTATACCTGTATGACAGAATTGCCATGATATAGGTAAATGTGCTGTTCCCAATACAACGCCAATTTGCATATACACTTGGTAGTATTGTGCTAACTTTTATCTTTGCATCTTTGAGCTAGTTTGTTCTACTGATACCTTATAGACCTTTGTTATACATTAAGTCTGAAATCTTTACTCATCTATCTATATCTTAAATGACTTTTGCACACTAGTGGTCACATTTCTTATCATTATCAGAGACAAAATACTAGATAAAATGATTTGTTCTGAAGAAGAATTTGAATGTAATTCTCTTTTATTATGAAATACAACTAAGAGAAAACATTTTCAAATGCTCAGAAAGAACAGCAACTTCGATGGCAGTAATGTAATGAAAGTGATAACAATCCTACATGAAAAGAAACCTACACAAACAAAAATGGTAGACAGTGATTAGTAACTTTTTTCAGGTTTTGCTGGCAACCTCAGAGCCCAGATGCTAAGCACAGGAAAATATTTATTCCAAAAGCAACATCTGGTACTTTGGCAGACTCCATAAGCAATTTTGTTTTACAGTTTTAAAGCTGCTTCTGGGTCTACTACATGGTTAATCTGATGGGCTGACTTGTTCTCCTGGATGCCATATGCCAGGAGCTAGAGATGCAGTGAACTGTTTGTTCATTATCCTTGAATTAAAAAGCCAGACTAAAACGATCTGCTGAAAATTGTGCACTTTACTGCAATTTACCAGTTAGGTTTATGGCAACGAGTGACTTGCCTTAAAATAGTGCCAAAGAGCTGCCAGGAAAGAGCAAAGAGCATCAAGCAACAAGGTTGGCAGAGGCAATGCCAGTCAGATAATGTTATGAGTTATGTCACTGGATACTTAGTAGATTCTGAAAATGTTTGTCGCTTTTGGTTCTTTTTTGCCTTCAGTATGCATAGAGGTAGCTTCACATAGACAAGGAAATTTATCAAAGGGGTCAGCTAAAAAATAAGTTATCCATATTTCTTGCTTTATAGAATAAGTGTAGGGGCTAAGGGTGGACATAGCAATGAATTCTGTGCTGAGTCCTTTAAAGTCAAAACATAAACTGTAAGAGTTAAGCAACGGAAAGATATGCAAAAATATTGCTCAGATTTTCAGCAGTATGAAACAGAATTCTGCCTGCAGGCAGTGAATTTGTGAGTACTCAGCCTTCCTGTAAAAGTAGCCTATTAGCTTATTAGCCTTTGAAAAAGTAAAAAGCAAAATACTGAGATCATAGAGGCCTCATGTTAATGTATGTCCACCTTTAGGAATAAAGTTTTTCAGCAATCTACCTACATAAAACTCAAGTATCAGATAGATGTAAAATTGGTATTGCAAAAAACCCAGACAGCAGAAGTGATGTGCTGTCGTAAGAAGGAATGTTAGACAAGGTGGTGTGCAGGTTTGTCATTTGCATATGTGTGTTTTCACAGAGAGAAATTATGTTTATTTTTCTTGAAAAGAAAGAGCAAACAAAGACAGTGCAATTTGCCTGTGCATTCTTAGTAATAGTATTCCCTGTGAAACTGAATCTTCCAAGAGTCAATAAAAGTGGAAAGTGAAACCCCCAAATAGAAAGAACTGTAATAGAAGGCATTACTATCTTATTCTGTGACTAAATATTCTAAACTTCGAAGCACTTTGTGCCATTACAGGAAAAGCGAGTATTAGATTAAATCACTTAATATTTTCAGAACTAATCTTGAAAACACCTGAATAGGTCAAATATGTCTGGAATTTGTGGGAAAAAACCCACAAAACCAACATCTGTTTACACCTTGAAAAATCCAGCTATTCTGAAAAGCTGTGGAACTAGTTCTATCACTATTGACACCAGAAATAAATTTACATAATCCATATTGGGCCACTAATAGATCAAATTATATATTTATGCAGTCTGAATTCAGTATTTTTTTCAGATCAGAAGAAGAAACATTTTCCTTTAATAATTTACAATCAGATGTTCTGATCTCACTAGTCTTAAAATTATTTTTCACAACAAATTAAGACTTTTATCCAACTGGGTGTTCTATAAGATTTCTGAAAACAAACTGTAATGTTGGCTGCCTCTTCCTCATAACTATAAAGTACTAAAGGTGTAGCTATTCCTAACTGATCATGAGGTACTTCACCATGACACTGAAATTGTTCTCAGTTTTATTCAGATTATCAGACCATTTACGACCATGTGTTCATTACACTGGGCATTTCCCACTGCAAGGCTTTCCAGTTACATTAACTTGAATCATTTCAGATAGTCATTTTAAATTATAAGCCAAGCCATAATGATCAACAGCAAAGGTGAAAGCTGACCATCATTCATTTAGAATAAAAATTGCACAAAAAACTTAATAAAACTCAAAAAAATATATCTATAACGAAGGAGATTTTTGTGACTAATAGATTATGAAGCATGTTTTCCTTCACCTGCATGTCTCACAGTTGTACTATTCTCACATCTGAAAAAGTACGAGTCTGGCCAAAGCTATTTCTATGGTTGGACTCTCAGATTTTTTTCTGCTAGTGGCTGCTTAGCACTGAATAATACAGCTGAGATTTAGCTTCAGTTGTCTGCTCAGTGGAACTACTAATGTGAGTCTTTCTATCAGATAAATTCCTGTCTTCACAAACTTTATAGTGTCATGTTACTTTTGAGGATCTCTGTGTCAGAGTTGGCTAAAATTAACCAAGAAAACCAAGAGCAGAAAGTCTCAAACATATAGGCAACATGACTTTATACACTTTTCTTCTTCATAGATATGGGTTTAATATAAGGGATGTGCAATTTTTTTTGAATGCGTGGAGGAGAGAGGAGAGTATTTTCAGCCACATTTTGGGTTGGTTGGATGTTAAAATATGTATTTATTTGTGTGAGGGGTTTGTGTGTGTTTGGTTCAACAAAACAATACTTGCAGGTTTCACTTACTGATTTATATTTTAAATGACGTAGTTTTTGTCCCTTATTGTAGGATGACTATCATCTAATTAATCAATAAGTAGAACTGCAGAGTTTTTAGTTTTGAGAAAACCCAGAAATACATACAGGAGCTGTCCCTTTCCTTGGCTTGCCTGCAATAACCTTGAAAAAATTGACTTTTGAATGTAAATTTTCATAATTTGTATTATTCACCCTTAATTAATAATACTGTGCAAACTCACCCTCAGTCTTAATTTACAGAAAGTCATCTAACCTTGACACAAGTGTCCAAAATATCTAGAGAATACTAATATTACCACAATGAAAGATAAGGGAAAACAAGTGTAGTACAAAACATACCATCTCCTCTCCAGTGTTACAGGGATTTCCAATACAAAAATTGTATAGAGTTCCTTTATCTTCTTTTCATGTTGAAGACCATTCCTCAAAATAAGAAGCAGTAACTGAAGACATAAGTGGTCTTATGTTACTCTGGAGGTAATCAGGCAGTGATTGAACGTCTGTGGATTGAGAGACCTTCTATTAGTCACCTAGTTCCTAGAAATCTTCTGACAGTCTGTCCAGGAGCTGAAAAAAAACACTATTCTGAATGAATCACAGAAGAGTATTCTAAAAACTAATACATGATTTTACATGTCAGAAAATATCATATTTGAATGGTGCTTTGATGAAAACTTGGGCATCTTTGGATTTGGCCTCACTTATCTAAAGTTTAATCACAGTGGAAAAGATTTAATGACCATAACAGCAAATTAAGAATTTACAAAAGATGAAGTAACTCTAAAAACTATTTTAATTCCCTCAAAATAAAGAGAAAAACTCTCTGGTTTGGGCTGGAAAGAGAGAAGTACCATGAGGTGCAGCAGAAAAGAATACCATCGTTAAGTCATGCAGCAGTTTACATAAACTCTGTGCATCACGGACCACAGATACTCGTGTAGCAAGTAGGATTATGGATCTTGATCGTGATATCAATTTACCACAAAGCAATAATAACAGTAATTAAGGTGATGCAGATATAAAATGCTCTCAAGCAGCTCATGCCATAGGCAAGGGAAAATCTGGTCTTTGTACTGCACCTGATGTTATCTTTACAAGTTTCTCATACTATATTTTGGGCTTTGGTTAGAACATTTTTATGACATATCAGTGTGGAAAAAGAAATAAAATTATGTTTCTCCTGCAAGGGAGGTGTCTTAATAAACAGCAGTGTATTGGTAATATTACATTTCATCTGTGCATGGAAACCATATGGCAATTCTCCATTTGAAACAATTTACTGGAAAGGAAAACTCATGCTGTTCAGTCCCAAATTAAACAGAAAAAGTGAGCATAATCGGAGAATGGAATACACTGTTAAGGGGGGTAATCAGAGAAGTCAACAAGACTAAAAATACTCAGGACATTAGTGATGGTGACCCTGTAAAACACAAGGAGACACATTGGCTTACTCATGCACAGTAGTGATACTGTTGACATTGACACAGCTGAAATAGTTCTCTACGTCAGATTATTTAAATCAATATTATTAATTCACATTTTGATTCACATTGAAATCAATTATTTAATCTACATTTCTAATTTGAATAAACTTTTAAAACTTATAAGTGGGTTTTAAACCTCATAGAGCATCTCAGCTCAGAGAGGATGAGAAGGAGGTGAAGTCTTACTTCCCGTTTTCCTTCCAAACTTTTTACAGTTATTATTTATTTGATCTATATCCAAATACAGAAATATTTTCTCCAGTATCCAGATTAGTTGATAGTAAATAGTCTCCATCACTTAGGTTAAAATGAATATGGAAAACTAGATCTGATGTAAATATGTGTATTTAAAATGTCTGGAGGTAATACGAATGTCATCCACCCATACTGTAGTTCTCACTGTTTTTACATCCTCTGACATCACCTGAGTTATCCTGAGATTCAGCAGTAGTGTCGTGAGGGACATTATCTCCTAAAGACTGGAGCTTGCCAGGATGTTTCCTCAGAACTTCTCAGTGTCTCTAAATGTAATGAGAAAACCCATATAAAGTTGTCAGCAGAAGACCCTGTTTTAACTCTGAGTCGATAAACCATTCAATATTTTCCTTATATCACAGAATCACAGAATCATCTAGGTTGGAAAAGACCTTGAAGATCATCAAGTCCAATTGTCAACCTAACACTGACAGTCTTCAACTACACCATATCCCTGAGTGCTATGTCAGCACGACTCTTAAACACCTCCAGGGATGGGGACTCCACCACTGCCCTGGGCAGCCCATTCCAATGTCTGACAACCCATTCTGTGAAGAAATACTTCCTAACATCCAGTCTAAACCTTCTCTGGCACAACTTGAGGCCGTTACCCTTTGTCCTATCACTTGTTACTTGGTTAAAGAGACTCATCCCCACCTCTCTACAACCTTCCATTCAGGTAGTTGTAGAGGGCAATGAGGTCTCCCCTCAGCCTCCACTTCTCCAGACTGAACAACTCCAGTTTCCTCAGCTGTTCCTCATAAGACTTGTGCTCCAGACCCTTCACCAGCTTTGTTGCCCTTCTTTGAACATGCTCAAATATTTTAATGGCCTTTTTGTAGTGAGTGGCCCAAAACTGAATACAGTACTCGAGGTGCGGCCTCACCAGTATCGAGTGTAGGGATAAGATCACTTCCCTGGTCCTGCTGGCCATGTTATTTCTGATACAAGCCAGGATGCCATTGGCCTTCTTGGCCACCTGGGCACACTATTGGCTTATGTTCAGCTGGCTGTCAATCAACACCCCCAGGTCCCTCACTGCCTGGCAGCTTTCCAGCCACTCCTTCCCAAGCTTGTAGCACTGCTGGGGGTTGTTGTGGCTGAAGTACAGAACCTGACATTTGACCTTATTGAAACTCATACAGTTGGCCTCAGTCCATCAGTCCAGCTTGTCCAGATCCCTCTTCAGAGCTCCCCTACCCTCAAGCAGATCAACATTTCCACCCAACTTGGTGTTGTCTGCAACCTTACTGAAGGTGCACTCGATCCCCTCATCTAGATCATCAATAGAGATGTTAAACAGGAGTGGCCCCAATACTGACCCTTGGGGAACACCACTCGTGACCAGCCACTAACTGGATTTAATTCTGTTCACTACAACTCTTTGGGCCTGGCCATCCAACCAGTTTTTTACCCAGCAAAGTGTGTGCCCATCCAAGCCACAAGCAGCCAGTTTCACCAGGAGAATGCTGTGGGAAAGGCGTTACTAAAATCAACATACACAACACCCGTAACCTTTCCGTCATCCAATAAGGATGGGGAACCATGTAGTACAGTGTGATGGTGCTCAGGATGATCTGCTCCATCAGCTTCCCTGGCACCGAGTCCATCTGTAATTTCCTGGATTATCCTTCCGACCCTTCTTATATATGGGCGTCACGTTGGCTGATTTCCAATTTGTTGGGACCTCCCTACTCAGCCAGGACTGCTGGTAAATGATGGAAAGCGGCTTGGTGAACACCCCCGCCAGCTCCTTCAGCACCCTTGAGTGTATCCCATCCATTCCATAGACTTGTGTATGCTTGTGTGGTGCAGGTCACTGGTGATCTCCTCCTGGATCATGGCGGGGTCATTCTCCCTGTCTCTGTCTTCTAGCTGGGGAGGCTGGATTCCCTCAGTACAACTGGTCCTGTTACTAAAGACTGAGGCAAAGGAGGCGTTAAACACCTCAGCCTTTTCCTAAACATTTGTTACCATGTTTCCTCCGGCATCTAGCAGGGATGGAGGCTCTCCCTGGTCTTTCTTTTACTGTTGAAGTATTTATAGAAAGACTTCTTTTCTTTCACAGCTGAAGCCAGATTAATTTCTAGTTGGGCATTAGACCTTCTTATTTTTTCCCTGCATAGCCTAACAGCATCTTTGTAATCATCCTGAGTGGCTTGCCCCTTCTTCCAAAACCCATAAACTCTCCTTTTTTCCTCGAGTTCCAGCTAAAGCTTCCCAATCTGTTTACATAAAAAACGTAAGTTTGGAGAAAGTGTGATCTTTCATTCCTAGATGAACAAACCATAGTTACTGCTGTTTCACATAGTTCTCCTTTCTGCTTTTTGATTTCAACAAAGTCTTCAGCACCACATGTGTTCCCATGTCTTTATTAGCTACTCAGAGAGACTTTCATCATTAGGAATTGATTTGTTCGGTCTCAACTCAAAATATCCATGGATAAACAAACAGCTGAATGAAAGTGAAAGAACACACGAGAGGCACTATATATTAATATTCCATGCATGATAATATTTACCAGTAATGATCTCATTTCAAGCACAACCTTTCGTTTATCTAGTCATAGGAATATAAAAGTATATGCACACAAATTTTCACATATAACTATATTCTTAATCTTTTCCTCTAATTCCAGAAATTATCTAAGAGAGCATAAAAAAAAATAAATGCTAAAAGATATTTTTGTTTTCAAAACAGTTACTATGTTGAAGTATTTTTTTAGGATAAATTTTAATGAAATTACATTTTCAATTCTTCTATAATTTAGGTTTTTTCATTTACATTCTTTAACTAAATTATAGTTTAAGCATGGTTTTAATGATTTATCCTTCTAATATGACACATAGAATGGAAAGAAGATATCTTCAAGTTTCAGCTAAACTTGTAAGTGTATGAGAAATATCATGATGGACATTTATTTTCCATAATGGAATTCTAAGGTCAACTGAAGAAAAAGCAGAAAGTAGTAGTAACTAGATTTGACAGAAACTTTTACAGATAAATACTACATGCATGCTTGTAGACTGTAAGGTATATATCATGCAGGCTTTTTCTTTTTCTTTTTCTTTTCCTTTTCCTTTTCCTTTTCCTTTTTCTTTTTCTTTTTCTTTTTCTTTTTCTTTTTCTTTTTCTTTTTCTTTTTCTTTTTCTTTTTCTTTTTCTTTTTCTTTTCCTTTTTCTTTTTCTTTTTCTTTTTCTTTTTCCTTTTCCTTTTTCTTTTTCTTTTTCTTTTTCCTTTTCCTTTTTCTTTTTCTTTTCCTTTTCCTTTTTTTCTTTTTCTTTTTCTTTTTCTTTTTCTTTTTCTTTTTCTTTTTCTTTTTCTTTTTCTTTTTCTTTTTCTTTTTCTTTTTCTTTTTCTTTTTCTTTTTCTTTTTCTTTTCCTTTTTCTTTTCCTTTTTCTTTTTCTTTTTCTTTTTCTTTTTATTTTTATTTTTATTTTTATTTTTATTTTTATTTTTATTTTTCTTCTTCTTTTTCTTTTTTCTGAATACTGCCATTAAGAACTGAATTTTTGCTTTAAATTGCTAATATAACAAGTAAGACATATTCACCTCTGTCAGTGACCATATTTTGAGCCATTATATCTTGTAATTTGTCTTAAAAGCAGTCAACACCTGCTTTTCCTTAGTGTTTCATTCCCAGATGAATACTCCCAGCTGAAAGATCTTGTGCAGTTGTTCACAGAGAGAGAAAGCTGGAGTTGCTAAACAAAAATATCATATTCACTAGTAAGTCTCCATAAGGCTGGATCATATTTTGTTAAAATTGTAAATGAGGAATGTCTAGTCTTGGAGAAATGAGCAGAAAGTGACTGTTGGCAGGTACTGTCCTAATACTTTCTCTGATAATGATTTGCAAGGAAGCTCTCAACAAGTCATTTTACTTTTCTACTTTTGTTTCTCTGTCTGGATGTAATAATAATCCTTGCCCATCCTCAGGAATGTCCAATATATTTGTCAGTTAATATTTCTATGAAGTTTACGTTGAACACATAAAGACACAGTGGAAAAGCATAATGTGTTTGACGTGTTTTGTGCTTTCAAAGCAAAGAAAATTATGGCTCAGTTTCTTACTCGTACAATACCTGTTGCCTATGTGCTTTCATAACCATCTTATGACAGGCATGATCTCGGGACTTAATGTTGTCATACAGATCCATACATTTTTTGAATCACAGAATCACAGAATCACAGAATGTTAGGGATTGGAAGGGACCTCAAAAGATCATCTAGTCCAATCCCCCTGCCAGAGCAGGAACACCTAAATCAGGTCACACAGGAACATGTCCAGGCGGGTTTTGAATGTCTCCAGAGAAGGAGACTCCACAACCTCTCTGGGCAGCCTGTTCCAGTGTTCTGTTACCCTCACTGTGAAGAAATTCTTCCTCATATTTATGCGGAACCTCCTATGTTCCAGCTTACACCCATTGCCCCTTGTCCTATCATTGGATGTCACTGAGAAGAGCCTGGCTCCATCCTCATGACACTCACCCTTGACATATTTATAAACATTAATGAGGTCACCCCTCAGTCTTCTCTTCTCCAAGCTAAAGAGACCCAGCTCCCTCAGCCTTTCCTCATAAGGGAGATGTTCCACTCCCTTCATCATCTTTGTGGCTCTGCGCTGGACTCTCTCAAGCAGTTCCCTGTCCTTCTTGAACTGGGGGGCCCAGAACTGGACACAATACTCCAGATGCGGCCTCACCAAGGCAGAATAGAGGGGAAGGAGAACCTCTCTTGACCTACTAACCACTCCCTTTCTAATACACCCCAGGATGCCATTGGCCTTCTTGGCCACAAGGGCACATTGCTGGCTCATGGTCATCCTACTGTCCACCAGGACCCCCAGGTCCCTTTCCCCTACACTGCTCTCCAGCAGGTCAGCCCCCAACCTGTACTGGTACATGGGGTTGTTCTTCCCCAGATGCAAAACTCTACACTTGCCCTTATTGAATTTCATTAAGTTTTTTCCCGCCCAACTCTCCAGCCTATCAAGGTCTCGTTGAATGGCAGCACAACCCTCTGGTGTGTCAGCCATTCCTCCTAGTTTGGTGTCATCAGCAAACTTGCTGAGGATACATTCTGTACCCTCATCCAAGTCATTGATGAAGATATTAAACAACACCGGTCCCAGTACCGACCCCTGAGGGACTCCACTAGTCACAGGCCTCCAACTAGACTCTGTCCCATTAACCACAACTCTCTGGCTTCTTCCCTTCAGCCAGTTCATAATCCACCTCACTACCTGATCACCAAACCCATACTTTATCAGCTTATCTACGAGGATGCTGTGGGAGACAGTGTCAAATGCTTTACTGAAGTCAAGATAAACCACATCTACCGCTCTACCATCATCTATCCACCTAGTTATTTCCTCATAGAAGGCAATAAGGTTGGTCAAACATGACTTACCCTTAGTAAAACCATGTTGACTACTCTTAATGACCCCCTCATCCTTGATGTGCCTAGAGATAGTGCCAAGAACAAGCTGTTCCATCACCTTTCCAGGGATGGAGGTGAGGCTGACCGGTCTATTTGCATGAAAGAGTACAGCATTAGATAAGCATCTGTACTTTTCACAAAAGTATGTGGAGATTTAGCAGCATGACTCCTATTGGCATTAAAGGGATTTGGATAGCTAAATTATAACACACTGCTTCAAATACATGTTTCTAACACACTCCGAGACAATATTTGTTACATTGACATTAGAAAATGTATGGTAGATAGTATTTTCTGCAGGAATTATTAATTCTTGGTTCAATAAACATATTGTTCACATTTAGAGAATTTAGGACAACTGTTTTCAACTGCAGTAAGGAAGCACTTCGAAAAACTAAAGAACAAGCAAAGGCATAACAGTGTAACAGCTTATTGTCTTGGCAGCACTTCACACAGTGAGGTTTTGTGGCACGTCAGCTCTAGAAAACTCAGGGTGACATTCATATGACCTAATGTCATCCATCTCAAAGCTGAGTTTCTGGATGAAGTCAGCAATAAAAACTACTTAATAATCTGATAGCAGGACATCTATGTCCAAAGTGGATTCACTTCTCAATTTTTATTGGGATAATACATTTTCCTGATGCTCATGTACATCCATCAAAAACTGAGCCTAGAAGAAGAAGGTAGCACATAACATCCATCTATTTCATAATGACTAACCTGAAATGAGTCTTCCCCTTTTTGTAAACACACAACATAGCAAGATTGAGGACATCCTTTGAGTTTTCTACCAACTATGTGGTTGCCCAAAACTTGATCTTTACATATGTTTGTGACTTAAGCTTGTAAAACAGTTCTGAAATCAGAGTTAGGAGTAAGTTTACCTTTTTCAGAGAAAATGCATATAGACAAGGAGTACATGATGCCTCCTGGCTGTCAGAAGAGAAGGATCCAGAGACCATCTCACTTTTCAGGAGGAAATGAATGCTCACACATCTGCATGGATACCTGCATTTATTACATATTTTGCTCCCCCTCTTTTGGAAGACATTGTTTTATGTGGAAGTTAAAAAAGAAAATTTTCTCAGAGAAGTTCTCACTTGAAATCAGTAGAATTTTTTTAAATGCTCCTACTCGTAGCTGCCTGTTCAAACCTAAGCGCACCTGAAGTTAAGCATCTACAGTCTATATTTAAAGACATAAATAACCTGATTTTATCTATTTCCGCATATTTAGTGTAAAAAAGTCGTTCTCATATCTAACCATGGAATGTAGCTTTACAAATTTGAATTTGATAGATATGGTCCTATGGTTCCTTCTTAATGTTTTGTACAGCAACTTGAAATGCAATAATAGAGCACAGTGCACAACTAACCATACTTTCAGAGCATCAGGAAAGAAACAAGTTTCCTCAGACCTTTCAACATGCACAGTCTGTGCCTCACTCTTTCACATACCTGTGTGCAATAAATCCTCCCCAGGCGTGTAAAAGCTATTCTGTGTAACTTTTTCTAGACTTGCCAGCAAACACACTGCTCTTCCACTGGGAGTCATGTTTTGTGAGGTTTCCTTGACAAATGGACACTTTCAAACCTTCCATGGATGCAAACTGTAGTTGAAACAAGAGCAGTTCTGCTATCATCCGTTCATATGTACTATTCAGAGATCCAATGCACTGGACTGTACTTTAGTCCAAATGTAGGGAGATTTATTTTTAAAAATACTTTCATATCATTGTTGTAATATATTGGGAAAGTTTCATTTAATTCTATTCTACAATAGCTTTGTTGACAGTTGTACCAGAGAAACTCAGTAATAAACCTAGAAAATATTTTACCTTTTGCTGTTTCTTGTTGTATTACAGAGTTTTTATGATGGGGGTCAATTGTCCTACTGGTTTGAGCAGGAGAGCTATAATCTCTATCAGTTCATCATGAGTTGTATGAATTACTATTACAAAAATAGTCTAACTGTATAGAGAATGTACAATGAGACACCAATGTACTAAAAATTAAGCCATAGTTATTTGCACAAATAGTTTTTAAGGTGAAAAATAATAGTGTCCTCATTCCCCAGGCACAGACTCATAGGCCAGACATGCAGGCAGGCCATGAGTAGCCCTGAGTCAGTTGAGAGTTCCAATCAGTTCAACTCACTCACAGGTGTATCCCATACCACCTAGTCATGCTCATGATAGAAGGAGGGAGCTCAGTGAGGGTGGGATTCCTCGCCTCTCCCTGAGGCTCCTCGTTGGTAGTGCTCTGTTCCTCCCATCAGCATTGAGAACCAGGCTGAGAAGACCCTTTGTGCTTTGTGTGGATTGTTGTTTCTGTTTTATTATTCTATTAAATCTGTCTATACCCAGCTCATGGGTTTTTTTCTGTTTTTTCCCCAATTCTCTTTCCCATCTGGGGAGTGAGTCTTGGGTGATATACTAACTGCTATGGTTTAGCCCTGAGTACTGTCTAACCATAGGCAAATAGAAAAAACTAATAGTTTTCAAAATCAGCTCATTTGTAGTCTTTAAGGTCAAACAAAAGCATATGAAGTCACTACAAACATCTGAAATCATGACACACGCTTCAGTACCACAGTGCCAATAAGCGTAAATTCTTATTCTGAATCCATTTTACTCATTTACGGTATAATATTTCTTCCACAAAAGGATGAACATTGATTAGTCCAACAGGAGAGAAAGACAGTCAGTCTTGCGTTGATGATTGGACTCAGTGATCTTCGAAGTCTTCTCCAACCCAGATAATTCTGTGATTCTGTGACATTTCTTAGTGTCATTGTCAATGAAATTTTTGAGCATGGTTGCATATGAAGAGACTTGTCTATACCAAAAGACTCCCACAGGCTGTTGAAACTGTAAAACCTTGATGTCCTTTGCCTGCTTATGACTTACAGGAGGCATAAATATGGCTTGGGGATTAGGTACAGAGGAACAGCACATGTAAATCTTGAATTGTCGACTAGACAGCATAATTGAGTCAGTAGCAGAGACTCTAAGGGCATATTTGTCTGCAAAAAAAAAGGACTGAGTAGACAGTCCTTCCTGACTATCCCTTAAGATATACAGTACATCTGTGATTCGTGACACTTGAGGAACCGCATCTGAAAACTTTGATCATATCAAGTCCAGGCTTTACTCTATCCTTAAGTGGCTGAGATAAATACCACACAGAAAGCAACTTGTTCATAAACTGGTATTTTTAATGACATTTACTTTCTCTTCTTTAGTAGTGTTGAACTGCATATTACCAATCATAGGGAGAATGGTAAGACAATCTGCCTGTCTATCAATCATCATAGGCCTTCTTTAAGGTATCCTTTGCAGTCCCTGTGCATCACATAGGGTTTGTATGCATGTAAAACATTTATGTAGGAAAGTCAATAAATAACTCTCAGCTCATGTATAACTTGTTTTCTTTAATGCAAGACAGGGGGATTTTAGCTTAGCATTGTCAAGTGAAAGATTTTTGCAAAGAAAAAGAACAAAGATTTCCAGCTGATGTAGGGTTTTTTTATATCAATGAGTAACATAGCTCCATTGCAGCATTTTAGGTGTAACTTTTTTGACTTTGAATAGTAAAGATGATGATCAACAAATTTATTAGTCAAAATTAATTAAAGAAGGATTTTCTCTGATAAGAAGAAATTGCTCTGTTAAGAAGTAACATTTCTCTAATTTGAGTTAAAGATGGCATACAATAATCCTTTAGAATCATAGAATCATTTTGGTTGAAAAAGACCTTTAAGATCAAGTCTAACCATTAACCTAGTACTGCCAATTCCACTACTAAACGACGTCCCTAAACTCCACATCTACACATCTTTTAAATGCTTCCCTGTACGGTGACACAATCACTGCCCTGGGCAGCCTGTTCCAATGCCTGATAACCCTTTCAGTGAAGAAATCTTTCCTAATATCCAATCTAAAGCTCCCCTGGTGCAACTTGAGGACATTTAAAATCATTGTAATTAATCTAGTACTGTTTTTCACTTGGTTTTCTCTTTTTGTTTACAGGATTGAATTACTTTGGCCTAGGAGAGGCAGTTATGAATGAATAACCTTTCAGTGATGAATTATAGGCCTTAAAGTAAAACATCTTTCTTGAATAGCAGCAATACAATACAATGATTTATAGTCCTTCTCAGGGAAATAAAGGTGCAAAGATTAATGAAGGGATTTTGAATTCAACAAAACTTAAAATACATTTAGATGATTCCTCACATAAATTCAACCTCAGAAAGTTACATGAGATTTTCCACAAGAACAAAAGCCAACGTCAGCTAGACTACGATGATAATTTTTCTTAAATTGCCTTGCATTTCCACTTTACTCTTACTAAGATTAGCAACAGCAATATTTAAAAAAACTAAAACCAAAAAAACACCAAACAAACAAAAAAACCCCCAACACCCCCAAAAAACAACAAAAAAAACCCCAAAATCCACACCAACAAAACAAACAAACCACCATACACAAAAATAAAACCCAAAAAATCACAAAACAAAAACCCAACCCCCTCCCCAGAAACACCCCAAACCAACCAACCAACCAAACAAAAACCCTAATGAACCACAAAGAAGTGGTAGAAACATATTTTAAGGTAATACTTTCTTTTAACTATCTTTAATACTTCTAATTTTAAAATGCATTAGGAATGATATACATCTCTGATGGACAAATATATGGACACATTCAGTACTCCCAAGGACTCTATCTAACTTAAGTCAAGACTGCATGATAAAGGCAGGAAAAAGAGCAACGTCTGGGTTTCGGTAAATATCTCTGTAAAAATACCTGCCAAGATGACAAGCACACTGATAAACTAGCATATCACAATTAACATATGAACAAGTAAAAGTTGTGGTGACAAAAAAAGCCCTAGAAATACCTGAGAGTAGAGAAGAGGCAGCTAGCTTAAAGTTAAGATGATCAAATGCTCAGAATAGAAAATGTCATGTTTCATATGTAATCATGGATTAGGACCCATTTTGCTTTCAAATGTCATATCATATTTACATAATTCTGTAATCTCCCAATTTTGAGGTTTTTACTTTGCTTTTGAGGAGCTTTAGCTTCTTTCTGCCTATGACTCTGGGACTGCACTGTATCGTGAGAGTACACAAACTAAATTTAAACAAGCTATTCCAGGTTAGTAATGGACATCCTCACAGTTCTGCCCAGAACTTCTTTGGGACAGTTTGGTTCCAGGCTATGATCTGATGGCTTCTCCTGAGTGTGTAAAAAAGTCTTAAAAATCAAATATTTTCCAGCTGTTGCACAAAGCACGGCTCCAGGTCATGACTGTTGAGAAAGAGCTTAACCTATGGTGCAGACGCAATCTTCTGATTTCACATTCTTTCTTGTTTTATCAAATCCTTGTACAAAAAACTTTATTATTTGTTTTCTTTTTGTACAATGACTATTAGAATAGCTAAGATACACACGTTTCTTTCACAAATAAAAAATGCCAAATATGAAAAGAGTGGGAGAGGAGAAAATGAAATTAGGAAGAACAGTAGACCAACAAAACAACAAAAATATTCAAAAACTTGGAACTCACCTATCAAAGACATCAGAAATGTTGCAATTTCTCCAGTTTAAAAGGAAAGCTCATATTTTTCGATGTTTAATTTTTTTTTTTTATCATAAAATCATACATTTGTTTTAATTGTAAAGCATCATTAAAGATCATCCAGTCCAAGACCCCAGTTATGGGCAGGAATATCTTTCACTTGATCAAATTGCTCAAAGCCCCATCCAACCTGACTTTGGACACTGTCAATGGTGGGGGAACCACAGCTTCTCTGAGTAACCTGTTTCAGTGTACACTACCCGCATCAGAAATACTCTTTTAGGTTAAAACTATTCCCCTTTGACTTGTTACTACAGATCTTGATAAAAAGGCTCTCTTCATTTTTCTTAGAAGCCCCCTACATACACTGAAAGGATGCAATAAAGTCTTCTGAAAGCCTTCTCTTCTGCAGGCTGAAAACCCCAACTATCTCAACTTTTCTTCACAGGAGAGGTGTTCCAGTCCTTTGATCATTTTGTGGCCCTCTGGACTCAATCCAACACTTCTGTGTTGTTCTTATGCTGTGGACCCAAGAGCTGGATGCACTGCTCCATGGGGTTTCATGAGAGCAGAGTGGAATTACAGAATGGTTTGGTCTGGAAGGAACCTCAAGGATCATCTAGTTCCCCCTTCTGCCATGGGCAGGGACACCTCCCACTAGATCAGGTTGCTCAAACCCCCATCTAACTTGGCCTTGAACTTTTCCAGGGAGGGGGCAGTCACAACTTCCCTGGGCAACCTCTTCCAGTATCTCACCACCCTCACAGTAAAGAATTTCTTCCTAATATCCAGTCTAAACATACCCTCTTCGAGTTTGAAGCCATTATCTCTTGTCCTATCACTACATGTCCTTGTAAAAAGTCCCTCCCCAGGTTTCTTGTAGGATCCTTCAGGTACGGGAAGGTGCTATAATGTGTCCCTGGAGCCTTCTCTTCTCCAGGCTGAACAACCCCAACTCCCTCAGCCTGTCTTCATAGGAGAGGTACTCCAGCTCTCTGATAATCTTCATGGCCCTCCTCTGGACCCACTCCAACAGCTCAATGTCCTTCTTATGTTGAGGGCACCAGAACTGGACGCAGTACTCCAGGTGAGGTCTCATGAGAACAGAGTAGAGGGGCAGAATCACCTCCCTTGACCTACTGGCCATGCTTCTTTCTGGACTACACATGCATATTGCCGGCTCATACCCAGTATTTCTTCTCCCAGTACCCCAAGTAACTGCAGGACTGCTCTCAATCTAGGCATTCCCCAGTCTGGCGTGATACTCAGGATTGCCTCAGCCCAGGTGCAGGATCTTGCAGCTGACCTTGTTGAACTTGATGATCTTAATGCTCTTAAGTGCATGTTTGCTTGCACTTCACATCTTATTTTTTTTATAGTGAAGAATAGTATATTTTTGGTATGTTAAAAAAAGTGCAGGATTTCTGTAAGAAGGAGCCAGCTCTAATACGTCTACCTTTGATTATGGAAGCCAAGGCAAAACCATAACCTCAATTTTCAAAAAGGAAAAAAGGATGAGCTTGGGAACTATAGGCCAGTCAGGCTCACCTCTGTGCCCAGCAATATCATGGAGAAGATCTTCCTGAAGGCTGTGCTAAGACACATGGAAAATGAGGAGGTGGTTGGCGGTAACTATCACAGCATCACCAAGGTCAAATTGTGCCTGACAAATTTGGTGGCCTCCTATTATGGGGTTACAGCATTGATGGATAAGGATAGAACAACAGACGTCATCTACCCGGACTTATACAAAGCATTTGACACTGTCCCGCATGACATCCCAGTTTCAAAATCAAAAGGTCTCAAAATTGAAAAGATTCAATGGATGGACCACTTGGTGGATAAGGAAATGGCTGGATGGCCACACTTAGAATTGTGGTCAACAGCTCAGTGTCCAAATGGAGACTAGTGACAAGTGGTGTTCCCCAGGAGTCAGTACTGGGACTGGTGTTGTTTAACATTTTTGTTGGTGACATGGACAGTGGGATTCAGTGCACCTTCAGCAAGTTTGCTGATGATACTAAGCTGTGCAGTCCAGTCAACATGCTGCAGGGGAGAGATGCCATCCAGAGGGACCTTGACAGGCTGGAGAGGCGGGCCTATGCCAACTTCATGAAGTTCAACAAGGTCAAGTGCAAAGTCCTGCACCTGAGTCGGGGTAATCTGTCTACATTTAGCCAGTACCCAGGGATAAACCATAGCAGTTGGTCTACCACCCGATGCTCCCTCCCCATTTGAGAAGAACTGGGGGAAAAAAAGGAGAAGACCCACGAGTTGAAGTAGAAACAGATTTAATGAGGTAACAAAACTGACACAACAATCGACATAAAGTATGGAAGGTTCTACTCCACCTGGTCCTTGATGTCAGCAGGAGGAACAGAGGGCCAAAAGGGAGGAGCCACAGGGAGAGGCAGAACTCCACATTCACTGAGCTCCCTCCTTTTATTAATGAGCATGATTAAGTGGTATGGGATACACCTGTGAGTCAGCTGCCTTGATTGGATCTCTCAGATGACTCAGGGCTACTCATGGCCTGCCTGCATGGCTGGCTCATGGGTCTCTGCCTGGGGAACCAGGACACAATCTCAAGTACAAATACAGGATGGACCTAGAACGGATTGAGAGCAGTCCTGAAGAGAAGGACTGGGGGTGTGTTGGTTAACAGGAAACTCAACACGAGCCATCAATGTGCACTTAGAGCCCAGAAGGCCAACTGTATCCTGGGCTACAACAAAAAAAGCATGGCCAGCAGGTCAAGGGAGGTGATTCTGCCTCTCTACTCTGCTCTCGTGAGACCTCACCTGGAGTACTGCATCCAGCTCTAGAGACCTTACCGTAAGAAGGAAATGGACCTGTTGGAGCAAGTCCAGAGGAGGGCCACAAAGATTATCAGAGGACTGGAGTACCTATGCTATGAGGACAGGCAAAGAGAGTTGGGATTGATCAGCCTGGAGAAGAGAAGGCTCTGGGAAGACCTTAGAGCAGTCTTCTAGTACCTGAATGGTCCTAGAAGAAAGATGGGGAAGTACATTTTACAGGAGCATGTAGTGATAGGATGAGGGGTAATGGCTTCAAACTGCAAGAAGGTAGATTTAGACTGGATATTATGAAGAAATTCTTTACTGTGAGGATGGTGAGACACTGGAACAGGTTGCCCAGGGAAGTTGTGGATGCCCCTTCCCTAGAAGTGTTCAAGGTCAGGTTGGATGGGGCTTTGGGCAACCTGGTCCAGTGGGAGGTGTCCCTGCCCATGGCAGGGGAATTGGAACTAGATGATCTTTAATGTCCCTTCCAACCCAAACCATGACCTCAAGTTGTGCCAGAGGAGGTTTAGATTGGATATTAGAAAAAATTTCTTTACTGAAAGGGTTATCAAGCATTGGAACAGGCTACCCATGGCAGTGGTTGGGTCCCCATCCCTAGAGGTATTTAAGAGATGTATAGATGAGGTATTGAGAGACAATGTTCAGTGATGACTTGACAGTGCTGGGTTAATGATTGGACGAGATGATCTTAGAGGTATTTTCCAACTAAGGCTATTCTATGACTCGATGTTTTTATGGTTTTATGTATATGTGAATGCTTCTTCTGGCTGAGGAGAATAACTGCTTCATCTACAGATGTCCATCTCTAGCCTTCCTCAGCAGAGGAGTGTTCTCAAGCTAAGGAACCAGTATAAAAGGGAAGATGCAGGGCAGAAGCAGTGGTACTCATGCCTGGAGAGAGACTTAGATAAGTCTAAGGAAGTATCAAGGTGAGGACCACAGATAGTAAATCATGAACTTAAGGCAGAACAAAAACTGTGCCCCATTGACATTTGTGTGATTAGTGGAGTGAGATTATGGGACATGAGTGTAGGAAAAAAGAATGGAGAACTGAAGCATCCCTCCAGGAAGGACTGTCAGGCAGGTTCTTGCTTTCACATATTTTTCACATAGTTTTCTGAAGCGGTGCTTTGAGCATGTTTTGGAAGAAGTTGGTAAATTGGTGTGTCTCTGCACAGTAGGAGGTTTCCTGAAGCAGGGCACTGAGAGGATATTATATACAGAGGGATTTATAAAAATGAGGAAGCAGATTACTGACTTGGAGAAGAATTTTAGCATCAGATAGCAGCACAGGACAGCCAAGTGGCTGCATGGTATTCTAGAAGAGAAAATAAAGGGAAATAACCAAAGGAAAGAGGAGAAAGAAGAGGGAAAGGTGACGTCATGGCACCTAGACCTACAGATAAAGTGTTTTGGAAAGGAGGACTTCACTGCTATGTCTGGATGGCTTTGCCTTTGATCCTTTTTTGTCAGGCTGCTGAAATTCTCATCCTGTGGCCAATCTGATGCTATGTCTCTTTTTCTGACAAAAAAATTCCCAGTGAGTTGACTTTAAGAAGGTTCAGACAATTTGTGGTCAAGAAAGTAGCATTAAGTTCTACAGCTGAATCAAAGTTTTTCTGAAAATACCTAAATCAGAACTTGGGTATTTCTGATGGAGAAAGAATGAAAACAGTAGGCAAATCACTAGGAAACAGTGAAGCCACTGGCCTGAATACATGGAATATGTTGGTTTTTTCAGGACTTTTATTTCTGCCTGAAAACATATTTATTACTATTTCAGTCTGACTCCATCAACACTTCAGAATAGGTTGCTGTTTAAATATCAGGTGCTTAAAAATTTGACACTTAAAGAGTCCCACTTACATAAAATAACAGCTCTTCACAAATCTAGTGAGGCTTTATCAGCAGTGTTGGTAGCAGATGAGGAGAATTTGCCAGTATTAAGGAATGAAATTTGCCTAACATTCTATAGTTGTTGTTTGTGTGGTTTTGAATGGTATTAGAACATGGTGCTTGAGTGACCGGTTATGTTAAAAGCCTTACTCCAAAATTTGGGTTAAAGTTACAGATAGAAAGATGAAAATGGCACAAATGAATGTTGTAATTGTCATTTAAATCCTACTAGTAATTTACATGCACAATTATATGTTTTCATGATTTATGCATTGCATCACAGTTCTGGTACAGGTATACTAGCCATGCACAGATTGACGTGCAAAGAATTTTTTGTGTATGCTTATTCTAATGGGAGATGTGAAATCTTAAAGTTGTAATACATCTTCTTAAAAGACATTCACATTTTAAGATGTTGTTTTCTTCGCACAGAGTGACAGTTTAGAATTCAGACATAATATATACTAAATCTGATTTATATTCATTTAAGCTTAGATTTCCAGAGTCAGATATTGAAGGTCATGCATTTAAATGAGTGATGTAATTTTCAGATGTCAGTAAGAGTCAAAGATATTCAGAGTCTCCTAAAATTATGCTCTGTTTGCAACCATATCTGGTTTGACATATTAAAAAAAAAAAGGGAATCAAATTAGTAGAGGGTATTTGCTAAGTTTAAAAAAAAAGTGCATTATGTAAGTTTATGAGTGCTTTGCACTACTTGAAAGCTGACCTAGCCAACATCGTTCTGAGCAATGGCCACTAGCTGCACCAAGATTATCATCAGCCTGTGAATCATGAAGCATGAGTAGGAAAGTTAGCTAACGGGGGGGAAAAGGACTGGAGACTTCTTTCAGTAATATAAAAGATGCCACTGAAGATGCCATCTCTGGTACCTATTTTCATACATGTAATTCAGTATAATAATTTCTTGCAACCTATACCATCATGCATAAACCAGCAGTCTTTCCCACTGATGAGCTACTGTTTTCTCTGTTCCAATCTTGCTATATAAAGATGTCACCATTTCAAACAGTACTGAGTGATGAAACCACATTATTTA
Source organism: Podargus strigoides (assembly GCA_028020825.1). Taxonomy (NCBI): domain Eukaryota; kingdom Metazoa; phylum Chordata; class Aves; order Caprimulgiformes; family Podargidae; genus Podargus; species Podargus strigoides. Next base: position 64,078,908 of record CM051663.1, on the reverse strand, counting down.
TGTTCCTGGATGAATATGTCCTCTAAACAGGAAATTCCTTTTCTGAAAGCGTAGTCTCTGTAACTGCATGTAGTCATGCAGACTCAGTTTTTGAATCTGTCTATGTACATTTTGCATTATTTTGTATGCACATATTAGAAACCCATAGGTTAAAATGAATCCTAGATGGCCTTTTAAACATACAGGTGTCTGATTTGTATGTGGAAGTACTAACAAAGAGTCACAAATGCACCAATAGACAAAACAAAATAAAAAATAAAAAAAAACAAAACCAAACAAACAAAAAAACCAAAACAAACAAAAAAAAAAAAAACCAAGGAAAAATAAACATGTTTAGGTATCTTCCTCAGGTCTTATTTTCTTTTTTTTTTTTTCTCTCCTATCTTGTGTCTTGCATACCCTCTTTCTAACTATTTTTCTGCCTACTTATTTCCGTACTCTAAAGCTTCCACACCTTTGGTTTTTTCTACTGAAGAATTTGACAAGTATATCATCATGTGTACATTGCCATGTCTCCGTAACATTGCACAAAGTCAACATAACTTTCCACAGAGGGTAATTGCACTAAGACAGCATAATGTTTCACAGAGGGTAATTAAACTGAATAGTCTTTTTTAAAAGCCTTCCAATAAGGCAATGATTTTTAATATTGCTAATACAACAAAACTTCACTATAATTGCTTCAAATTAGCTGAACAGTTTCAAAATACACTTTGCCAAATCATTAATATCATATAAATTCAATGAAAAGTGTGCCTTATATAAAGGTCAACAGGACTGGAGCCTAATCCCACTTTAGGATTTTATAGCAAAGATCTCTGCATATGCAATCTCTTTTTAATGATAAATTCTTACCTCTTGCCATTTCCTTCTCTTATTTTATTTTCCACCAAGTTCAACAAGGTTCAAATATATTTTAGCAGCACTTTATAGGAATTTAAAAAAAAAAAAAAAAAATCACTTTTGTGCCTTAAATTGATTTTCAAACAAAAGCAGTTTATCAAAGTGTGTTACAGAACTTATGTCTTGAATTTCTCTGATACTGAAAATATCTCACTGTGCTGAGTTTGGGGAAAAAAAATCTATGTTACAGAGAAGATGGGAGAGCTGGAACAGTTCTTAAAGGACTTTTTTTTCTGAAGCTTTTCCAGCACCACTGGGGTGGTCTATGCAGCCACACCTACTGATGTGATTTATTTTCTGCAAGATTTTTGTTTCTATTTGTGTCTGTGTCATTCATACCAGTCTCTAAAACTAACTTGCAACGATTAAGGTGAATTCATTCTTTCTTTACTGCACATTTAATTACCTTAATTTTCCAAGAAAAAATATGGAGATTTATACCACTTATGTAAGGGAAACAAATTGCATAATAAAATTGAATTGTTCCCTCAGAGTGTAAGAGTAGTATGTATATCTGAAATTGTAGCAGAAAGTTCACTGAACTCAACAGAAAAAAAGACCAAAAGAAGTAAAATCTCAGGTAGTAGGTCTTCTTCCACAGTGAATTTATCTGTAGTTCTTTCTTACTCCTAGGATGCAGGATCAATTACCATATCACACTCATGATCAAGCATATCACACCTTGTCATGAAGATTTCCTTTTCTTCTTGACTCATACCTAGCCTCCCTACTATTCTGTCCATAAATTGGTAAGCACATTGAACCTTTGATCTGGAAATGTACTTCATCTTCTGCACGACCTGAAGAACCTGAATAATTCTGTTGCTTGCTGGATCCAGGCCACCTGTGACTCACCAGAAGACTGTATAGTGATCAAGACAGTGAATAATGACCAGGTGGTAGGAGCACGGCACTGCTTTGACACATTTCTTCTATATGACTTTTAGTCAATTACTTAAACTATGCCTTAAATTTGACCTCAAAACATTAGAACTTCTGTTAAATATTATGTAATTTTTAAATTTTTATTCTGAATTTCCTCTATAGTTTGACTACTATGGTGACAACAGATCTCAACAAAAAGTTAATTGCCTCATGTATCACTGCATTATCTCATACACATCCTAGATAAAGGATCTAAAAATTCCAGATGTGAAGTTATTATTTTCTCATAAACTATAGGCACAATCAAAGACTTTTTTCATGTAAGAGAACTGCATTTAGCAGATGTTCTGTGCACATACATTTCAGTCCTACGACATACCAATCCTCGTTTTCTAACAATGTGAGATAACACTATAGAAAGGAGCTCTAAAAAAAACCTTTCTCATATATTGGCCAACATCATCTAAAGTCCTTGCTAACAAAAAGATACATTCAAATTCCATGCAAAAAAGCATCCTTTTTAGAAAAAAAATATTTGTCTCGTCACTAGAGGTGACAACACAATCTGGATTGGAATCTGCTGATGTACTGTTCTAATCACAGTTACTCAGCATCAAGACAACAGCTCTGCGAGATCAGAGAAATGTGCACAAGATTTTTCCTGTACTAACTCAGAGCCAGTTTCAGATGAGAAGCCCTGGAGAAACAAGGTCTGTTATTTTTGATGTAATTATGAACACATGCACTGGTTCAGAGAAGATCTAAGTAAGATCTAGTCTTTTCCACTAGTAATGTACAATATGTGCTACCCACTTTCAAGCAGTAACTCCCTTTTTTGATATTAAACTAACCTAATATATGTAAGCACTAGCAGAGTTCTGTCAGCATTTTCTTGGGCTGCTGCACAATTAAATCATTTTTTTTTAAAAAAAAAAAAAAAGAACATTTATATATTTTTCAGTTAGCGCATATCCTCAGAAATTGCAGTACCATGGTGATAATGTAATACTTAAACAAGGGTTTTTCGGTTAGAACACAATGGTAAGTCTATTTCTGCAGCAATGACAGAGAATCATTTATGCAACTGCTTAATTAGTCTTAAATTTACACTCAGTTTGGGAGCACAAATGAAAGCTCTGTTACTCTAGTTCTTTCTGTACAGCTAGTCCTGTGTAGCAGCAGGGCACATATGTGGCAGAGACTTGAATCATGTCTTTGAACAGCAAAAGGAAACCTCTTGACTTGACTTTAAGAGCTCAAAGCAGAGAAAGTTAAATAAGGAATCTTGATGTGGGTAACAGTCATCCATGGAAAGAAGAAAATGTACAAGGTACAAGCTACTGTGACCATTCTAAAAATAAACGTTAAATATTCAAAGGATTAGGGAGACATAAAAACGTAAATTGGTGTATTTGCCAGGTCACACAATAGGTTTGAAAAATAGACTGGCGTAGAACAAAGTTTCCTAACATCCATTTCTGTGCTTCATTAAGATAAAATTGTAAACTCCACTCTGCCAAGCAATGTATCAGGCATTACGGACAGCAGAGTTTGATAAGGTAGTTCCCAAAGATGTGTAGCTTGTTTTCCCTTTGAATGTCTCCAGTGAAAAACATGGAATGTTTACCTAATAGCTTTCACACAAATGCAGAAACACAGACACAAACCCACACACATCCTGTCTGCTACAAAGAGGAAAAAATGGCAGCCAGAATCCCAGGCTCTTCCTGTCAAGTTCTGCTTATGTCTTTTCTCACCCAAACAAATAAGAATAATCTTTTCCTGTTTTTTTCTTAATAAAATTATTTGAAATTACTATTATTCAAGAATGAGTACAGTGGTGCAACTTCTAAATGTTCCTGGTCACAGAAAAATAAAAACAGTTTTATACAATGTAAATTGTTCCCTTGTGTTATATTAATAAGGCACTGACTATTAAGTGATCAAAGATAACAAGGTGGCAAGACTGCAATCCATGGAATAATTTACGTGTCAAATATTCTAGCCATCTAAAGCTTGGTCTCTCTGGCATCCATTCTAATACTGATTTAACTGCTGGCTTTCACTTTCCAGACTGCACTTTTTTCCTTTCTGTGTGCTCCCACTATGTCCCTGGTACTTCACCCATCACACAGAATCACAGAATCACAGAATGTTAGGGATTGGAAGGGACCTTAAAAGATCATCTAGTCCAATCCCCCTGGGACACATTAGACATTGATCTGAGTAGCTGTAGTACATTAACTTATCAGAAAGTGAACAGATTCAAAAAGAGAAGGATAATTAGTACATAGAATCTTACTTCAAGGCTCGGACAGGCAGTAAAGTCCATACAAGAGAAGAGGCAGGCATAGATGCGTCTATAGGCAAAAAAACCCACAGCTAAATCAACCAAGAAAATACAGACTAAGTATAGAGAGATTATCAAATATATTTGGAATGTGACATCATTGTTGCCATCATATGACTAGCAATCTTTATGAACCACAGATGGACTCTAAGTGTGTGGTGATGTCCATATTGTAGTTACGTTTCATAAGCTAATGTTACAATTTTTAATTTGGGAACATATACTAGGCAAAGGGTGGGTATGTCCAGAAGATATTTTTTTGTAAATTGGGACAATTTTAGCAGAGTAGCAAGTGAGAGTTTCCTACAAAATTTAAATGTGTCATTTTTTTCTTAAAATAGAAAGTTTGCGAAAAGATTATTTCAGAGAATTATGATGCTCAGCCAAACTTCATTTAACCTATGAAGCTCTACTGAGCTTACACTTCTACAGTCCAATCCTTCAATTTGAAATATCAATCTTTCACATACTCGGTTTGCCTGAGAACATCACATAACATTTCTCTCACAAAATTGCAGGAACAAACATTACAGCTCTACGTAGTCCTCTTGTTAGGGTATCTCTTGTGTAGACTTTTGACCTCATTAAGAAAATCCATCTACTTTAATAATCATATTACATGCAGCCATGCTGTGGCACCTACTCATTTATGTAGCACTCACCATTTTATAAGACTAATGCATAATTATCTTCACCAAGGTATAGATCAAAGCCGTAGCCTGCCATGTAGCAGGAGCCAGAGCAGCTACTAAATACCTTCTAGGAGTCCTATCTAAGGAGGTGGCACAGAAGAACCAAAGTGCAAGTCAGGAACAAACTATAGCAAAGTGCAGAATATTTCCTCTATACTTTCAGTACTACATAAGTGAAAAAAGTAATATTTAGAAAACAAAATAGTCAGAATCAAAATACGACATTCTATGAATCCAAAGGCAACAAATTCTAAACTGATGAACCGAAGCAAATAACTAGACTACAAAACTCCTTGACACAGAAAGTCAGCAATACAAAAAATGTGTCCACTTTCTAAGATAAATGCATACAGACCAAAGTTTATGTTACCAATTTTTAAAGCAAGCTTTTTTAGGCTAGCTTCAACACATTTCCTACAGCCGTTTCCTGGGGAGTCCTGCTTTAAAACATGGAATGCCAGACACTCAGAAGGGATGCTAGGTTTAGAAGTACTCCTAATTTGCTAGTCCAATTGCTCTTTTTTCTGCTAGGCTTCTGTCAGCAGAACACTGAATACCACAGAGACATCTGAATGTGTCCTGTGGAAAAAAAACTTATTTAATTCCCCAGATTGCTGGGGAATTAAATCATCTGTTAAAAGGAAACTAAGTATCTTTGATGGAAAGGTCAAAAGCTTGGCTGAACAATGTGGGATAGCAGTGGCATCGTGCTCTCTTTGCTCTGTGACTCACTCCACCTTTTGTTCACTCAGGAATTACCTGTTGAGTTTGGGGTCCATACTACATTTTAAAAAAAAAAACCCTGTACAGCCTTTAATTAAGGTTCCTTCAGTTTGTCAGGCTTGTATGTTTTTCCTTATATTACATCATATATCATTCTAACTCAGAGATTATTTGACTTTCAGCAGTACTCACTCAAAAAATTTTTGAATGCTAGACCTTGAAATGAGACACATAGACTTCTGTCGGCCATTAGAATTATTTTTGTAATACAACTGAGCTATTAAAATACAATTAAATTAAAATTGCCTGCAACTGGCCTCTGACTTTAGGCCAGTTGGCACGTTACATCGAATGTGCATATTTTCAGAACTCTCCAAGCCTTCGGTGCAGAGCCACCATGTACATATGACAAGGAACTGTTCCTGTATTATGTTAATTCCTGAACAGCAGCCTGAACTACCTGGGAGAATGCTGACTAGTAAAGCCAAACACATGCCATTTGAACCATTTTAAAGCATAGGCAGATGATTTCCAATAACTGCAAATGTTCTCTGCCACTGTCCAGTTCATGGGAATTGATGGCACTGTAGTGAAGAGACTGGAAGAGTTCTGATCCTCCATAAGAATCACTGAAATGTCAAAAAACACCAAGGGAAAACAGTGAGAATATCTACTGATGCTCAACTGAAACAGGGATGGAAAACGTGTTTAGACTGGATTAAAAAAGGTTGTTTCAGTTTTGATTATTCTTCAACCTACATGTTAAAAGCAGATTTATTTATAACAAACAAAAATCTCAACCAGCACAGAGGCCTCAGGGGGAAAGAAGAAAGTGGAATATAATATTATCCACTAACGAGTTTAACACACACAGAAACATATATTCATATTCATATAACGTATTCAGTAATCACTATACTAATAGGGTTTAATGCATGCTGCTGTATGATGTTTATGTGAGATGTGTCAAAGCATTACCCCTGCAATACACTATCATCCAATCTAAGTTTCTCAAAATCTCTGTTAACAAAGAAAACAGTCACTCTACATCTAAAACATTAGCAAAAACAACCTTTCCAGGATGACACAGGATGTCAGCAGCCCCAGAAACTCTCTTTATTTAAAACAACAAGCTGTGCAACATCTGCTCATCCTCAGGCAAAAGAAAGCCAGAAACACATAATAGAGGAAGAAAGCTTTATATAGAGCAGCAAATTCAAAAACAATGTGTCACTGAACTGTCACCCAGCACAAGAAATGAAGAGGACAAGTCATGTGTAGATTTGATTTATGTCCCTGCCGTGGTGGTTCACTTTAACTGAAGTCTGTGAAATGGTATGTTAGCCTCCCTCTGAAAAATAAAAGAGTGTGAGAGAGAAGCATCTCAGTAATCAGTATTGGAAGTGACAAAAGCCCTTTCAGCTTAGCAATATTTTGCAAACAGAAAAAAGAAGACACTGGTGATAAGACATAAACAGTACTTCAGAAATACCTGACAGCACATGCCCTCAGTATAACCTCCCTATCAGCATGCTTCAAAGCTTTTAGTGGAATTCTTTCATTCAATGATAAATCTTTGCACTGCAGTGCTTTTCAAGATACTGCTACATATACATTGTCGTCATGCCAGTAATTTCAATACAATGAAAATTAATTCAAACTAGGTTCAAGAAATGACATGCATACCTTTAGCACACCTTTACCATGACATCTAACTTTCAAGTCCTCTGGTCCAAAGTGAAATCCATAACATAGTACAAAGTTTTCTGCACCCTCTTTTCAGTGGATAGGGTGAGTCATGTGCCCCAAAATTAAATCGAAAATGGCACACATTTTGACTAGGGAGCCCAAAAAATTGAGTCAATACATTGTACGTGAATGTGTCTAAAGAACTACTACACAGGAAAACGTGGAGGCCAAAGTTTCCTAAATCTCAATTTTTCTATACTTTATGATTTCAGAGCTGTCTTTGTTGACTAAAAGCAAGCCTTTTTAAAAAGGAAGTGTCTATTCTCAGTGGTGTCCAGTGACAGGACAAGGGGCAATGGGCACAAACTGGAACACAGGAGGTTCAGTCTAAACATAAGAAAACACTTCTTTACTGTGAGGGTGACTGAGCACTGGAACAGACTGCCCAGAGAGGTTGTGGACTCTCCGTCTCTGGAGACATTTAAAACCCATCTGGATGTGTTCCTGTGTGATCTACTCTAGGATCCTGCTCTAGCAGAGGGGTTGGACTAGATGATCTTCGGAGGTCCCTTCCAACACCTACCACTCTGTGATTCTGTGATCTCTTTCATTCAAAGAACTTCATAAATCCTGGAGACACTGACACGCTTTCAAATAATTTAGTGGTTGGGACACTTAGCCGGGACTTCCAATATCAGTCAGATTTTCTCAGCAGAAAAAGGAAATAGACCAAAGCCATCTGCTTCTTATATGAATGACTAAATTATGGAGACTATGTAAACAGAAGCACCAACACCATTAGCTACCCTTCAGGCCATCTATTTAAAGACAGGGATAGCTAAAAGAATAATGTCTGAGGAGTTGAATTTTGACAGAATATACTGTCCCGGTCTGCTAAGGAAGGCAGGAGCCCCCCTTGGAACAGAGAGATACAACCCCCTTCCCTCCGAATTGTTATAGAATTGAAATTAAGGGGCTTTCAGGCAAATATATGAGGAAAATGGGAATAACAGTTTTTACTAATGTATACAACAAAACTATAATACAGAGAAACTGGTTACAGGCCCGATAGAGTCAGGGATACAACCTGGCCCCCTGCCGGGCAGGGTGCTGGTACCAGTCCGATCCAGTGGCAGCTGCAGTTCTCTCCGAAATGGTCCGGTTAAAGTGGTGGTCCGTAGGAAAAGAAAACAAAGTCTGAGCAATCCGATTTCGGTGGCAGCTGCAGTTCTCTTTTAAATGATCCCGTTGAAGCGGTGATCTTGTAGAAAAAAGAAAACTGGTCCTCCTCCGAAAGTCCAGCCGCGGTGCAGTCCCTGTCCTCTGGGATCCCAGCGGGTAAGGCTGCTCGCGCTGCTCCAAACCCCAAAGTTATCTCCGGCGGGAATGCTTGGCTCCACCCCTCCCCCTCTGGCCGGAGCATCTCACAAAGGGATGGTGAGTCCTGGGGCAAGGCCCTGATGGCGCATTAACAGAAGAATAGTCCCAAGGGGCGAGGCAAGGAACACCGGCGCCAGGCCTCAACGGCTCATGGTAATAGAATACATTGCAACCCAGGACATTATCCACCCCTTATTCTATTACCATTTGCATCATCCCAAATCAATACCTTTCTTAAACTCTACACACACACACACACATATATATATATATACACATACATATACAATGAAACTCTACACTCAGTTCCCACTTAAAATAAGGTCCCCTTGTGGTACACACCGGGTTTCCCCATCTTTCTTCATTACCCACCAAGTACAACCTGGTCCCTGAGCAAAGACAACCCCACGGATGGGTTTGTCTTTGCCCGAGGCAGAATTAACCCAAACAGTTTTCCCAAGCATACCTCTCATGTGCACCACTGGAACCCTATCCCCGTCTGTTGTTTGTAAGGATTCAGATTGAGCAGGGCCTGCTCGGTTCGTGGAGCCTCGGGTGTTAACTAACCAGGTGGCCTTTGCTAAATGCATCTCCCAGTTTTTGAAAGTTCCTCCACCCAGTGCCTTCAAGGTGGTTTTAAGCAGTCCGTTGCACCGTTCAACTTTCCCAGCGGCTGGTGCATGGTAAGGGATGTGGTACACCCACTCAATGCCATGCTCCCTAGCCCAGGTGTTGACAAGGCTGTTCTTGAAATGAGTCCCGTTGTCGGACTCAATTCTCTCAGGGGTGCCATGCCTCCAAAGGACTTGCTTTTCAAGGCCCAGGATGGTGTTCCGGGCAGTAGCGTGAGGCACAGGGTAGGTCTCCAGCCATCCAGTGGTGGCTTCCACCATTGTGAGCACGTAGCGCTTGCCTTGGCGGGTTTGAGGCAGTGTGATGTAGTCGATCTGCCAGGCCTCCCCATACCTGTATTTGGACCACCGCCCACCATACCACAGGGGCTTCACCCGCTTGGCCTGTTTGATCGCAGCACACGTCTCACAGTCATGGATAGCCTGGGAGATACTGTCCATGGTTAGATCCACCCCTCGGTCTCGTGCCCACTTATAGGTAGCATCTCTGCCTTGATGGCCTGAGGCATCATGGGCCCACCGAGCCAAGAACAACTCTCCTTTATGCTGCCAATCCAAATCTATCTGGAACACCTCTATTTTTGCGGCCTGATCTGCCTTTTCGTTGTTGCGATGTTCTTCATTAGCCCGACTCTTGGGGACATGAGCGTCTACATGACGGACTTTCACAGGTAGCTCCTTTACCCGAGTGGCAATGTCCTTCCACTCATCAGCAGCCCAGATTGGTTTTCCCCTACGCTGCCAGTTGGCCTTTTTCCACCTCTCCAGCCAACCCCACAGGGCATTTACTACCATCCATGAATCAATGTAGAGGTAGAGCTTTTGCCACTTCTCTCTCCCAGCAATGTCCAGGGCTAATTGGACGGCTTTGAGTTCAGCAAATTGGCTCGATCCACCCTCTCCCTCGATAGCTTGTACAACTTGTCGTGTGGGGCTCCATACAGCAGCTTTCCATTTCCGGCTAGCACCTACAATTCGGCAGGAACCATCGGTGAAGAGGGCATATCGTCTTTCACTCTCTGGTAGCTCGTTATATGGAGGGGCTTCCTCAGCACGTGTCACTTCCTCTTCCTCTTCTTCAGAAGATAATCCAAAAGCCTCACCTTCTGGCCAGTTGGTAATTATCTCCAAGATCCCAGGGCGATTTTGGTTTCCAATACGGGCGCGCTGTGTGATGAGGGCAATCCATTTGCTCCAGGTAGCGTCGGTGGCATGATGCGTGGAGGGAGCCTTTCCCTTGAACATCCACCCCAGCACCGGTAGTCGGGGTGCCAGGAGGAGTTGTGCCTCTGTGCCGATTACTTCTGAGGCAGCTCGAACTCCTTCATAGGCGGCCAAGATTTCTTTCTCTGTCGCAGTGTAGTTGGCTTCGGACCCTTTGTAGCTTCGGCTCCAGAATCCCAGTGGTCGGCCCCGAGTCTCATCAGGCACCTTCTGCCAAAGGCTCCAGGACAGACCCTTGTTCCCGGCTGCAGAGTAGAGCACGTTTTTCACCTCTGGTCCTGTCCTGACTGGGCCAAGGGCTACCGCATGAGCGATTTCCTGCTTGATCTGAGTGAAGGCCTGTTGTTGTTCAGGGCCCCAGTGGAAATCGTTCTTCTTGCGGGTAACCAGGTAGAGAGGGCTCACAATCTGGCTGTACTCGGGAATGTGCATTCTCCAAAAGCCTATGACACCCAGGAATTTTTGTGTTTCCTTCTTGGTGGTCGGTGGAGACATCGCAGTGATCTTATTGATGACCTCGATGGGAATCTGGCGCCGTCCGTCTTGCCACTTTACCCCCAGGAACTGGATCTCTCGGGCAGGTCCCTTGACTTTGCGTTTCTTGATGGCGAAGCCGGCCTCCAGGAGAATTTGGATGATTTTCTCTCCTTTCTCAAATACTTCCACTGCCGTGTTCCCCCATACAATGATATCATCGATGAACTGCAAATGTTCTGGAGCCTCACCCTTTTCCAGCGCAGTCTGGATCAGCCCATGGCAGATGGTGGAACTGTGCTTCCACCCCTGGGGCAGTCGGTTCCAGGTGTATTGCACGCCCCTCCAGGTGAAGGCAAACTGAGGCCCGCACTCTGGTGACAGAGGAATGGAGAAGAATGCATTAGCAATGTCAATAATGGCATACCACTTTGCTGCTTTGGACTCCAGCTCGTACTGGAGCTCCAGCATGTCCGGCACAGCAGCACTCAATGGTGGAGTCACTTCATTCAAAGCACGATAGTCCACAGTCAATCTCCATTCTCCGTCAGGCTTGCGCACAGGCCAGATGGGGCTGTTGAAGGGTGAGTGGGTCTTGCTGATCACCCCTTGGCTCTCCAGCTCACGGATCATCTTGTGGATGGGGATCACGGCATCCCGATTCGTCCGATACTGCCGGCGGTGCACCGTCGAAGTGGCAATTGGCACCCGTTGCTCTTCCACCTTCAGGAGCCCAACTGCAAAAGGATTTTCTGATAGTCCAGGCAAGGTGTTCAACTGCCTAATGCCTTCTGCTTCCACAGCAGCTATCCCAAAAGCCCACTTAAATCCTTTTGGGTCTTTGTAATAGCCATTTCGGAGGAAGTCTATTCCCAGGATACATGGGGCCTCCGGGCCAGTCACAATAGGATGTTTCTGCCACTCCTTCCCAGTCAGGCTCACCTCAGCTTCCAACAGGGTCAATTGCTGTGACCCCCCTGTCACCCCAGCAATAGACACAGATTCTGCCCCCACATGTCCCGATGGCATTAGGGTACATTGTGCTCCAGTGTCAACCAATGCTTCATATCTCTGTGGCTCTGATGTGCCAGGCCATCGGATCCACACTGTCCAAAAGACCCGATTCTCCCGTACCTCTTCCTGGCTAGAGGCAGGGCCCCTCTAGGCCTGGTTATCATCCATTCCCTGGGCATACCTGCAAGATGTTTCTTCAAGGGGATCTGACATATCATCCTCCCTTCTGTAATACCTGGCAGCTCGGTCACGGGAGGCTGAGGCTACTTTTGCTTTAGTGGAACCCCCTCGGTTAGCGTTTTCCCTTTTGAGCTCACGAACCCGTGCTGCCAGGACAGAAGTGGGTTTCCCATCCCACCTTCTCATGTCTTCCCCAGAGTCACACAAGAAGAACCACAGCTCAGATCGTGGGGTGTACCCTCTCTCTCTAGCTGGGGGATGTCGGGCTCTGACTCTGGGGTTTATGACCTGCACTGGTGCCACACGAGAGCTGCTCCTCCTCACCTCCTTCATCACCTCCTCCCTAATCTCTTCCTTGAGGTCCCTAGCCACAGCAGCAACATGAGCTTTCATTGGGCCATTGACTAAACTCTCATAATATCTGAACCTGTTGGCAACAGAACCCACTGTCTCGTGGTTGTCATCAGCATTAATTGTTGCAATGAATGTGGCATACTGCTGTGGCCCCAGCTTTGCCAGGTTCCACAGCATCTGCCCTGTACACTTGACCTTGTCGGGGTCATTATCATGCTGTCCGTCCCTCCCAAAGAGTACCTCTAACACTGCCACTTCCCTCAGCTGTTGGATTGCTTCCTCAAGGGTCTTCCATTGCATTCTATGATGGTACTCCTGCATTCTCTCTCTGTGGACAAACCTTTCCCTCACACTCATTAAAAGCCGCTCCCAGAGAGAAAGGGGCCCCGGCTCCCTTACAAATACCTGGTCCACCCCTGAGTCTTGGGCCAAGGATCCCAAATACCTGGCTTCACCACTATCCAGTTGTACGCCTTTACCCATAAGGTCCCAAACCCGAAGTAACCAAGTTGTAAAAGGCTCACGCCCCCGTCGCGCAATGTCTTTTCGCATATTACGGAGACTGTCGAATGACAGGGATTCGATGATAATTTCAGGCTCTGACTCCCCTGCGGGTTGTGAGGGCTCTGGCTCATCCCCATCATTAACTGGGCGTACTGATTTGGCCTTGCACTTTCTCCTCTGCACAGGGGCGACTGCCGCTGGCTGTGGCTGTCCTTGTGGTTCAGCTGGACCCTGCACAGTTGTAACATCTGTGGGTCCCACTGCTGCACCATCAGACTTTCCCTCTTTAGGACAAGGTTTCCCACTAGTTTGGGAGGTGTATTCCGTCAGCTTCTGGCCCATCTCGCGTATTTCCTTTATCAGCACCCCCACCCAATTCGGCTGGTCCATTTGTGAGGTGGGCTGTTGGGCAATGCCAGGTCGTGGGACAGGGTCAGGCTGCGGGGCAGGATCTCTGGCCTCTGGGGCCGTGTCAGGTTCTGGGGCAGCATTCCTAGTCTCTGGGGTGGGTGCCCAAGTAGTTATCCAAGCCAGTCTCACTTTATCTCTGAAGGCCAAGCAGCCCATTAGCAGTAGGCCTATTAGCAGCAACACATGGATAATATCTAGGGGAAAACTAAACCCTTCGAAAGCTGATGGAGCAGACCCAAAGAACTGGTTGAATGGTTGGGAGAAAACTTCCCCTGGTGTTATTTCCTCACAGAAGGTACCATTTTTAATGTAATCCCCGAAACATACGCTGAGCGTGTGATAGCCCTTTATCCATGTGCCCACATTCCACAGGAAATCGAAAAACCATGAACTCCTCACCTTACCAACCCACAGTGCAAGCTGGATAACAACCACAGTAGCCTTAGTCAGAGGACCCATGTTTAGACAAGGGGCTGCAAAGGGGAAAAGCATAGCCACGACCACGTGCCACCCGAAGCAAGGTAAACTAGACCACATGGTGCTGCCTAACAAGGATCCCACGTTCAGTGCACAAAACATCAGGTTAGCCAGGAACTGTTATTCCTTTTTCACCCTTTTTCCTCAATGCCCTCAGGCCCCACGTTGGGCGCCAAAATCTGTCCCGGTTTGAAAGACAGGTGTCTGCTAAGGAAGGCAGGAGCCCCCCTTGGAACAGAGAGATACAACCCCCTTCCCTCCGAATTGTTATAGAATTGAAATTAAGGGGCTTTCAGGCAAATATATGAGGAAAATGGGAATAACAGTTTTTACTAATGTATACAACAAAACTATAATACAGAGAAACTGGTTACAGGCCCGATAGAGTCAGGGATACAACCTGGCCCCCTGCCGGGCAGGGTGCTGGTACCAGTCCGATCCAGTGGCAGCTGCAGTTCTCTCCGAAATGGTCCGGTTAAAGTGGTGGTCCGTAGGAAAAGAAAACAAAGTCTGAGCAATCCGATTTCGGTGGCAGCTGCAGTTCTCTTTTAAATGATCCCGTTGAAGCGGTGATCTTGTAGAAAAAAGAAAACTGGTCCTCCTCCGAAAGTCCGGCCGCGGTGCAGTCCCTGTCCTCTGGGATCCCAGCGGGTAAGGCTGCTCGCGCTGCTCCAAACCCCAAAGTTATCTCCGGCGGGAATGCTTGGCTCCACCCCTCCCCCTCTGGCCGGAGCATCTCACAAAGAGATGGTGAGTCCTGGGGCAAGGCCCTGATGGGCGCATTAACAGAAGAATAGTCCCAAGGGGCGAGGCAAGGAACACCGGCGCCAGGCCTCAACGGCTCATGGTAATAGAATACATTGCAACCCAGGACATATACATAAATGCCTGGTACTCTTCAGGTACTCAAGTGGAGAAATACCTGGTCTCTGAATATCAGTCAAGCCCATAAAAAACCCCTAGACAATCAATTTCTTGTCACAGTCTGAAGCGGGACATATTAAAAATGCCATTGAAGTGTCAGGCAGGCACACACTTTCGTAACTTCTAGTCTGGGTGGCAACTAAACATTTATTTCATGTTTAACATGAGACCAAATACTGCTTAAACCCCCCATTAGATGCTTCATTCTAACAAAATGAAAGAAGTTAGGTTAGACAACTGAAATAAATGAAATAATACCTTACACTCAATTTTGGAGACACCTCAGCTCAGTTCAAATTTCTGTTTCTGACCTACTTACAGTTGCAGTCTCACATAGAATCAACCCAAACTCCCTGATGAGAAGATCTAGACACTACCCTCCTAAATCCTTTGAGTAGCATGCTATGAGCATGCCATAAGATAATGCCTCATTCAGGAGTCAGTGGCATATGTGCTTCATATATATTTTATATGTAGTCAGAGAAGGAGGTAATGAGTGCTGCCTTTTCTACATCATTCTAAGAGTTGCAGTACTTCTGAAGAAGCTATAAAGCAAATATCTAATCTCACATTTGCCACCCCCTAAAAGAATACCTTTTGCTAGATGGGGGCATCCTCCAATGAAATTTAAAGCTGGAAGCAATCAAGATTTCCAGTAAGATTTTATTTTAAGGAATGCATGCAAATTACTATAATCTTTTCTTCTCTGCTCTTTGATACTACAAAAATTTTGTATCTTTTTACATATGAATATGTAAATGCATAGTAGACTGCAACTGGAAATTATCACACTCGTGAGCATAAAAATTATTTTTTACTTATATTAATATATTTATCCATTTAAGCAGTCACTTTCTGTCTTTATTTTTCTGTTCATTTCCATGTAAAAGTATGTACTAGTTCTTTACTTTGCACTCAAGTGTTTTTCATGTGTAAATCTCAAACTTCTATACTTAGCTCCAATTACTTACTTCTAATTAAGATAATATTGCTGTTGGAAACTACAGTACAGTAGGTGTCCTGGGTTACAATGTATTCTATTACCATGAGCTGTTGAAACCAGGTGCCGACGCTCCTTGCCTCCTCCCTCAGGACGAGCTTCTGTTAATAGGCCCAACAATGCCTTGCCGCATGACCCATAAATAACCTGCACTTGGACTATTCTTCTGTTAATGGGCCCATCAGCGCCTTGTCCCATGACTCACCATCCCTTTGTGAGATGCTCCGGCCAGGGGGAGGGAACCAAGCATTTCCCCCCTGGATAAAAATCTGGGGTTTGGGATCCCAGAGGACAAGGACTACACCACCACCGGATTTTCGGCGGAGGACCAGACTTCTTTTCTACAAGATCACCGCTTCTACAGGACCATTTCAAAGAGAACTGCAGCTACCACTACATCGGACTGCTACCGGTGCCCTGCCCGGCAGGGTGCCAGGTTGTATCCCTGACTCTGTCAGGCTTTAAACCAGTTTCTCTGTATTGTTGTTTTGTTATATATTAGTAAAAACTGTTATTCCCATTTCCTCATATCTTTGCCTGAAAGCCCCTTAATTTCAATTTTATAATAATTCGGAGGGAAGGGGGTTGTATTTTCCATTCCAAGGGGGGCTCCTGCCCTCCTTAGCAGACACCTGTCTTTCAAACCAAGACAGCAGGACAGAGGGAGCAGCATATTCAGAGCCTATTTGCAGAACAAGCTTCAGGCTTGACTGTAATTAATAAAAAAGGCTCTACAAAAGTTAAAACAGCCAATAAGCAAAGAAGGTGAAATTACACTAACAGATTGCAGTTATTAAGATCAAAGCCTTAAACTACTCTTAAGAATACCTATTTTAAATGAAGTGTTCAAGCTGTGTAACAAAGCAGAATTAAAAATGAAAATCAAGACATCTGTTATGTGAAATTGTTGTGCAGCCATGAAGTCAGCAAGCACCCAAGTCTCCCATCTTGGAATATGTGCAGTGCAGATTGGAAACAATGGGGAGTCTCCTCCTGTTGATTTTCCAAACTGTGCTATCAACTGCTTGTCTACAGAAGAATAACTCTAGGTAATAAGTTTGAATTCAATCTCACTGGGCAAATCATTCCACTTTTCACACATCTTTTTGTTAGATGCAACTAATGGCATTATGTCTGCATTATCCATGACGTGGATTTGGACTAGTCAAACTAAATTATGACAGCCAAGGCAAGAGCAATTTTGAAGTGTAAAATTTGAAAAAATCCATTAGAAAACATCCTGCATGGTCTGAAAGGGCAAACTGACATAAACATACTTCATCAGTTGCAACAGCAATTTGATGAGTGGCAAAATACCAATTGTATTGCCAAGGTACAGGTGTATACCACCTGAGCAGGTGAAATGCAAATTCAAGGAGACTGATATTCACTATGTAATCACCATACACTCATCCAACATAACTCATTACAACTCTCACACACACAGTAAAAAACAGCTAGAAATATGTGTTTGGGTAGATTCAAAATCATTTCCAGTAAAATTGAAAAATATCCACTATTACTTGAGCTTGCATTTTAAAACTGTTCTAGAAAACACAGTCACAAAAGTCACGTGCTAATGTTACAGAAGTGGTTGGCGAGTTGTGCAGAAAAGCTCCATGCCAGTATAGAACAGAAGGTAGTTGCATGAAAGAGGTCCTAAATACTAAAATGGTCATTGTTACCTGCATGAAATTTTTCCTGTCTTTCTTTCCACTCCCCTCAATCAAAACTCAACTTTAAGTGTTCATGTGAAAGTAAATTAACAGTTTAAACATAGATAAAAACATGTATTTGCAGAAAGATAATCATTATGGTGATAGTACAGTGGTACACAGAACATCTTGACACTCTAGTTGAGATTTTTTTTAATAACTCTCTTTACCTTGAGACTTAGAATGCTTTTCTGTCATACAGATCTAAATTCTTTCTCAGCTCAGTTTAAGAGAGAATGTGCCATTTTTTTGCAGGTTTCATTACTGGCTTCCTGGTGACAGTGACATTATCTTTGCAAAAAAACTTCAAGTTTCTGTCTGTCTTTAGAATATCTCAAAAATTAGGCAATTATTTTATTCTTGAACAATTCTGAGATAATTTAATATTGAGTTAATTGGAAAACAGTAAGCAACAGCTTCCAGTTCTGTCACTCAACCAAGAAATATAAATTATTCATATAATTCTACCTGGAAAACCTTAGTCTAGGAGCAGTATGCGAGACAGCATACAAGGAAGTATGTGTGCATCCTGGGAGCATTAGGAGAGAGAAGAGGAGGAAAAGCTTGCTGCCCCTGTGTAGTCTCCATTGTAAGGAGAGGGAATGAGAACTCTGTATGACAACACAGCCACTGGAGAGGTTAAATAAAAATCAGATGACAATTTAAACAGAACAAGAAGTTGAGCCATTTATTTCAGCCTAGGTACACAATGCAATAATTCACTTTGCCTCAATGAACTTCTGTTTGGAAAACAAGAAACAAGTTTGTGGTGCTTTAGAGGAAGTTTCAAAAAGTCTCTTGGAAAAGTCCATGAGCACCTCCTCTGTTACACAGGACATCAACTCCACCCCTAAAAATGGCAACGTGTAACAGAGGACCCCTAAAAGTTTACAGATGTAATTACAAATGAAGCAAGACTATAATGGTCCAACTGATAAACATGGCATAAATAGTATGGATAAACCCACATTAAGACAGATATTTCAAATGTTACCCTTGCTGTTGCAGAAGCTCGTGTTTCTGAGTGACTTGAAATATCTAATCCTAACTTTGTTCTTTTTTATAGATGTGGATGATTCACTCCAGTTTTAATCCAGAGGACTGCCTATTTAGTCCATCTGTCTTTGTATTCCACTCTATCTTAGTCTTGACTAGGATGCTGTATGAAGAAGAACCCATCTTTCTGTTTCATTCTGCCCATCTGGAGCTCTTACCAACTGCAGATATAGGGCCTATGAAAAGCAACATACAAACATGTGAATTGCATTATATTAGCTACTCCACACTTCCTCCTCATGTGCAAATTCTGAGAGCACATTCACTTGGATAAAAAATAGTTTACATCATTTTCTAAACAGAAAAATCAACTTCATACAAAGGTACTATAAAGTGTAAATCAGTGCAAACAAACATCCTTAGGTAATACAGCCTAGCATCCACCAAAACCAGAAAAGTGTATAAACTCTGAACTGGTTATATTTTGAAATGCACTCTGCTAACATAAAGTTACAGGGACTGTATTAATGTGACTTAAAAATTGTAGAGAAAAAAGCAAATAGTAAAATTCACAAAAATACCAACCCTAAAATTAAAGATTCTCTAAAGCCTACACATTGCAAGGTTAGCACTTTGGAAGACATCCATTGGACAATTTAGAGGAACATAAATTGGTTTTAATAATGCAACAGTATAGAAAGAATTCTAAGATGCAATTCCATGTGATTCTCCAGCCGCATAATCCCATCTCCCTTGTGCTTGCACTAATATTTATGAACCCGTGTAATGAAACATGCACAGAAGTTTAATAACTGTCATGTTATTTTTCAGGTGTCTGACCCAGTTCATCATCTGGCCTATGAACATGAGAGCCAGCACAATGGAGGGGCAAGAAACTGATGTCAAGTTTAGCAAGAATATTAGGTGGATGTCAGTGAGAATCTCGCTAGGATTTGATGCAGTGAAAATGTAAATAACTTCAGATTTCAAAAAGCTGTGGGAAAAGGCTGAATATTTCTAAATATGTAGAATATTTGCATGCAGGTTTGTAAATTTTATAAAATAAAAGCTCAATATTCCCTTTATTTTTTTCTCTGCCACTACACAATCCTCATTTTGTCATCTGCTGAGGTTTCCACCTGGAGTCCTATGGTAGAACACAGAGTACATGCAGGCTTTTCGAATCACTGGGGCTGATAACAAATGTTGACTTCTTGTGAAATTAAATTATGACTTAAAACCTAATATTGTTTAGCAAAGATTAAAGATCTTTGTCAGACTTTTGTAAACAATTCAGACACTGTCATGTATAAGATTTACTTTCTTCTGTCCATCCGAATTAGAATGTTTTCCCCCACGCATTGTTGCTCATGTCCATAAATGACCATGTTATTACTCTCCATGACAGAAGGAAGTTTCTTTGAGATAATATGTTTGCACTAGATTTCCAGAAAGATGTAAACTACTAGTATCTCCGTTAAATGAAAAACTAGATCCTGTCAACAAAAGCATCACAGAGTTGAGAGTTATTCATGAATTCCACCCGCCAACCAATATTCATATTTGTTCATAACAGAATACCAAAAACTAGAGTACTGCACCAAAATATAGAAATGCAGTTGTTGATGTATTACTTGTTGTTCTTGTCTTATGTGAACAGTTCCTCTTGTTTTATCAATGTAAAAACATACTAAATTTACTGAAACTGGATTTTGAGCAAATTAGCAGCTGTAAACTGTAACTGAGAATAAAATATGCATCCATTTTTCAGAGACCACTTCAGTACAGTCACTTTTTTACTTGACTTTCACTTGATGTTTACAACACTCTTTTCCTAAATACCTGATTTCTCCATCAATGCTGTGTCTCCAGGTAGCAAAACTACTGTGAATTGTTTGATCCAGTGGCTGTATATTTAGTTGGACTTCTATGTCCCTTTTTTGTGTTCATCTCTAAATTTAAGAAACACAAATGTGGTCTAACAATCTAGTTGGAAGTTCCTCGCCTGATTTAACCACCAGAGCAGCAGTGCCTGAAATCAAAATAATGTCCCCTGTGTGCAGAAGACAGTGTAGCAGTGCATAGCATGGACACTGTGTATCATATCAGCTAAAGACTGTTATGTTTTAATCTAAGCTATATTTTAAAATGCCCTAGAAAGACAATAAAAAATTCCTTACACTTCCTAAACTTCCACATACAGGTATGAAATTTTCAGTTTTACTTGATTAAATCCAAGAAGTTGAAGCATTCAACCACATATGTTCTTCAAGTCTATTTACTCTGGGGAAACACAGCCACTGAAATTTAATGGCAGTGATCCAAACCATGATGAACTGAGGCAATTTCGGTTTTGTTGACCATTGCTCCAGGTCATTGTAATTTAATGAGTAGTAATAGTATTTAAAATATATTACAGGCAGCAAGGTGCCTGCTGGGAGAAAGCTGCTATGCATGAACAGATCAATATGCACTGTGTGCATTAGACCATTCAATAATCAATTCACGCTTGTTATGAGAAAATAAATGCTAAACTCCAAAAAGTTAATTTCTCTAGAAAGCTTTTACAAGGCTATCAAATCATAAAAAGTTTTTATGGGCTCTCTTTTTTGTTGCTTTTGGTTTTAAATCTTTGTGCAGTAGAAGATATATCTCACAGCAACATCCAGTTAGTACTAGCTGCTCAGCTCTCAGACTGATCATACGCTTGAAGAAGGAAGTTGTGAACCAAAGGCTGCTATTATTTTGAGTGAGGAAATTTGGGGATGAAAAAATAAACATCATCCAGGTTAAAGAATTTTACTGCTTATCTCTACAACTAACTTGCCAGAGGGGTTTTGTTATGTTTTTGCTTAATCAAAAATTTTCCTTTAAGTCAGTTCTTGTTGGATATAACCCTTAAAAAAAAGTTATCATATTTTTAAAGTTGACATTAGAGACTCATCCATCACTTTCCATAATGTTGATTCTTTCTTGCTTTTTATTGAGTGTCAACCTTTTTATGTTGGCTAACATATTCAAGGAAATGCTATTTAATCACTGCAGCAAAACAAGTGCTTACAAGTACATGGTACTAAAAGTACTACTCAAATTTTTGGTCTTAAAAAAAAAAAAAAAAGAATTTGAAGTCTTTAGCTGAGCCTACAACTAGAGTGGTACTGAGCCTGGATCTGAGAATGTATTTCCTATCTGCATTCAGTTGCCTTGTAGCAGTGCTCTCCTGGCTCTGTCTTTCTGCCAGTTTTCTCAGGAATGCAAGTAAAAAGTGCAATGGCACACAATATAGAGACTGTCCAAAAATCTTTGTGCTCTGTATGTATTACATAGCTTTCTGACAATGATTTGCAATGACCTTCATTTACACAACAAATAGGGTATGAGTCCTTTCAGCAGTGCAGGCATAGTTACTACATGGACAGATAGGATATTGTAGTTAGTATAGTTGCAAACTTTATGTGAAGTTCACACTAAACACTGAAATTTCAAAGGTGTTCACACTTTGAACATCTAAATCCAGGTCTTGGAAGCACCATGATTTTCAGGTTACTGCCAAAGACCAGAATTTCAGCTATAGCATTACTCTATCCATCTGAAATGCCCAGATATAGCCTTTCCCGTGTTAATGGTTTAAGTTTTAATTGCTAAAATATTGTGTGATGCTTATGCTAGTAAACACTTCTAAAAACATTTCTTTATGTGCTGAACTACCTTTGCTCATGGTTGCAACATTAAAGAATTTGTAACAGACTGAATATTTCATATTCAAAATCACAAATAGTAAGCTGTCAATTTAATGTGTCCCAGGTTAGCATTCCCACAGCCAGTTGCTAATGGTGTTTTTCCTGCTGTACTGTAAAAGCATAATTCATTTCCTGAGCCATTAATATTATACTCTTTCTCTAAACTGACTTTTCGAAGATTCTCTCTGGTAGTCTTACTCAGTCCTTCTCAGTGTGCAGAGTGTTTTCTCTCTTTCTCTTTCAGACTAAATTGTTGCTGAAGTCTGTCTGGAAAAATATACAAACCTGCAAGTAGCAGAGGTATTTCTGTAGAATGATTTCTGTTCCCTCGTTTTGAATGTGGAGGAAGTCTTTCACATGCTGATAACTCTATTCCCAGGCAAATATGTGCCAGTTACTTTCCTGATCCTGACAGCCCATTTACTGAGACAAACAAAGACTTCACTGAGCTGTTAACAATCACTGGAAGACAGAACAGCTTTAAGACTTACTCTATTATTTCTCCAGAGACTGAACCAAGTTTGCACTGTCTTTTGGATTGAAAACAAATGTGGAATGAAGTCTGTCACAAACAGGATTGGGTCTATATTCTATGATTCTATATGTTGAAAGCATTACCTTTTTAGCATTTCCAGCTTCCCTCTGACAAAACATTGATAGTGTCCAAGAAGGTACTAATAGGCATATAGACCTTATTTCTGTTAGCACTCTTCTCTATTTAAAATTCCCAAATGTTCTACTCTAACATTATAAAAGTTTCATTCTGAATCCCATCAGGTCAGGAGAACAGCTGTTCTTTTCTCTCTTGTAATTCTACTGAAGTTAATTAATCTCTTTCTTATAACTAAAACTTGTAGACATCTAAAATTAACAGCTACTTTAATTCTTCTGTGTGTCATGTTTCATTGTAATTTGCTTTCTGGACAGACACTAGTCAGTGACTTCACTTCAGCCTAGAAGACTGCCTCCTTTTTTTTTGAGCCGATGTCTGTGTTACTTCTCAGCTTGCAAAGGTCAAGCCTCTTTGCTACACCCTAAGGAGACACTCCATTCAGCCTCATCAGACAGAATGTCCAAATGCATTAATCAAAATGATCAAGTACTACAATTTTTTGGTCCTTAACCATTCATCTCACTCTACAAATCTGGGAAAACCTGGAAAACTGTGAGGCTTAAGGACACACTTGGTAGATGGAAACGTGAATCCTGAATCTCCACATAATGTGGTGAAAGAAAAGAGTGATTAGTTTCAGGTGTACATTTGAAATGGAAGAGTACACCCTTATGCACAAAACATATTCAAAACTTCAACCTAGTTTCAAGGATTTATATAATATTTAAACTATAGAGACTCCATGATGTCCAGAATATGATGGATTTTGTTAAATGTTTGCTATATCTAACTAGTGACTCAATATGACAACAAGGATGATCTTTTTTAAAATTTGCTTTCAGATATGCAAATTATGGGAAGTATCATGAAGCATTAGCAAAAAGGGGTGATGTCAGTGTTAATCAAAAAAGATTACCTTAGTGTAGCTTAAATAGAAAACACAGGATGAATTCTATTGGAAAATATAAGTTTAATCATTGTAAAATTAGTAAGGTAATCCAGCTCATATATTTTGTTTCCTTTTCCACAAATATATGGGATATCAGGTTTTTATCGAGTCATATCCAGGAAACACCTAAAAGTCATTTATAGAAATCTGAGAACTGATGAGTGAGAAAAAAAGCACTATTATCATACCCAGACCCCTGAGGCCCCAGAGGAAGTCAGGATAGAGAAGGAGTTTGTCTTGGTTGATGAGGACTGGGCTAAGGAACAATTAAGCACTCTGGACACCAATAAATCCATGGGTCCTGATGGGATGCACCCACGGGTGCTGAGGGAGCTGGTGGAAGTCATTGCTAGGTGCCTCTTCATCATGTTTGTTAAGCTGTGGGGAACAGGAGAGGTGCCTGTGGACTGGAGGAAAGCAAATGTCACTCCAGTCTTGAAAAAGGGCAAGAAGGAGGACCTGGGTAACTATAGGCTGGTCAGCCTCACCTCCATCCCTGCAAAGGTAAGGGAACAACTTATACTTGGCGCTGCCTCTAGGCATATCAAGGATGAGGGGGTCATTAAGAGCAGTCAACATGGCTTCACCAAGGGGAAGTCATGCTTGACCAACTTGATAGCCTTTTACGAGGACATAACCTGGTGGACAAATGATGGTAAAGCAGTGGATGTGATCTATCTTGATTTCAGTAAAGCATTTGACACTGTCTCCCACAGCATCCTCGCAGCTAAACTGACGAAATGTGGTCTGGATGATTGGATATGAGGTGGATTGTGAACTGGCTGAAGGAAAGAAGCCAGAGAGTTGTGGTCAATGGGACAGAGTCAAGCTGGAGGCCTATATCTAGTGGAGTCCCTCAAGGGTCAGCACTGGGACCAGTATTTTTCAATATATTCATCAACGACTCGGATGAGGGAATAGAGTGGTCTGTCAGCAAGTTTGCTGATGACACAAAACTGGGAGGAGTGGCTGACACACCAGAAGGCTGTGCTGCCATTCAGAGAGACCTAGACAGGCTGGAGAGTTGGGCGGGGAGAAATTTAATGAAATATAACAAGGGCAAGTGTAGAGTCTTGCATCTGGGGAAGAACAACCCCATGTACCAGTATAAGTTGGGGACTGATCTGTTGGATAACAGTGTAGGGGAAAGGGACCTGGGGGTCCTGGTGGACAGCAAGATGACCATGTGCCAACAATGTGCCCTTGTGGTCAAGAAGGCCAATGGCATCCTGGGGTGTATTAGAAGGGGGGTGGTTAGTAGGTCAAGAGAGGTTCTCCTCCCCTTCTACTCTGCCCTGGTGAGGCCGCATCTGAAATATTGTGTCCAGTTCTGGGCCCCCCAGGTTCAAGAAGGACAGGGAACTGCTTGAGAGAGTCCAGCGCAGAGCCACAAAGATGATGGAGTGGAAAATCTCCCTTACAAGGAAAGGCTGAGGGAGCTGGGTCTCTTTAGCTTGGAGAAGAGGAGACTGAGGGGTGACCTTATTAATGTCTATAAATATGTAAAGGGTGAGTGTCATGAGGATGGAGCCAGGCTTTTCTCAGTGACATCCAATGACAGGACAAGGGCAATGGGTGCAAGCTGGAACATAGGACGTTCCACATAAATATGAGAAAAAACTTCTTCACAGTGTGGGTGACAGAGCACTGGCACAGGCTGCCCAGAGAGGTTGTGGAGTCTCCTTGTCTGGAGACATTCAAAACCCGCCTTGATGCGTTCCTGTGTGACCTGATCTAGGTAATCCTGCTTCTGCAGGGGGATTGAAGTCCCTTTTGAAGTCCCTTCCAATCCCTAGCATTCTGTGATTCTGTGATTCTGTGATTAAAAAATGTTCTTCTGCCTGTCCATGAATTGGGGGTTTTTGTAGTGAGTCAGTAAAGGTAGCAATATAGGGAAATGACCAGGGATTTTTAAATTAAGAACTAAGGAATAACATGCATGAAGAAAGGCAAGATAACAAAAGAAATAGGCATTTTCTTCCCATAAACACAAACCATTATACATTTTCTAGTCCCACAGGATGAAACAAAGCATCTGCATTGTCAGCAAAACATCAGTCCATAGAACAGAACAGCAAATTGGTGAATGTATGATCCTTTTTACCCTAATGCATCTGCAGTTTTCATCACAGATTTAGCTTGCTAATGGTTATCCTATACTTAGGAACGTTCGTGATCAATTGCAGAAAGCAGGAGTCTGGGGCAGTACTTTTAACAGAGAGACAGGAAGGCATCATGTAAGTGTGTATTGGAAAAGAAAATGAATTGTTTATATAAAGCCTTTATGTAGACGAAGATAGATGAGGAGTAAGAATCTGACCAAACAACAGTATTTCAAAGTCAAGGACCTAGGCAGACTGTGAGAGAACTTGGTACGATATTACACCACCGGGTATTTTGAATGAAGGAGTTTTCTTCTCTCACACAACAGAAAAGCACTACCTGAAAAAACAAACTGCCGTCATCCCTTATAGTGATTTTGGTTCACTCTACACAAGATCCACACACAGAAAATCCAATCTATGGCTTGAAAAGA
The DNA here is from genome assembly GCA_028020825.1 of Podargus strigoides. Lineage (NCBI taxonomy): Eukaryota > Metazoa > Chordata > Aves > Caprimulgiformes > Podargidae > Podargus > Podargus strigoides. The sequence goes on along the minus strand of CM051663.1, from coordinate 64,052,543 downwards.
AGATACAGAGACATGAAGATACTTCAGCAAGTCTACAGGTATTGTTGTGTTACTTTGGCAAAAAACGTGTGAATATCCTTAAACCATAATTAATTAATTATTCATAATACATGACAATATTTGTTCTGCAGTGGTTGCTACAATATATTTATGTCATACATTGAGGATGGGAAAAGCAGAGATACTCCAAGAGAATTACATCGGGATTCCACTGATTAAGGAAGACAGTTTCTGCAGAGGAATATTGCTGGAGCTGTGAATGAGATTGGCAGTAATGCCAACGTATTTTAAATTGAATTATTGACAGATATTTACACTTCAAAGTCAAAGAAACTGAGGAGTTCAAATAAAACTATTGGAAATACTTACTTGATTGCATTTATGTACATTGATACTTTTCTGAATACGGTCTTCACTATGTCTGTATCTTCCATTTTGGGCAACAAACCATTTAAGAAAAAACAATTTGAATTGAATAAGCTACAACAAGAAATTTCTCAGACTTTTTCTTTCCAGATAATTTTTATCATGCATAGAAGGTGTATGGGGCTTAATAAAGTTTCATAGAGAAAAGAACAGTTCCCATTTTGTTTGCCTTTGTACTTCCTACCTTTTCATTGAACCAGATATGAAAATATCACAGGAAAGGTCTTGCCTTCTTTTCAATGCTGAGTCAATTTCAGTAGCAGAAATATTTTGCTGCATTGTGTACTATAAAACTAATTAACAATCAAGGAAATTATTCTCCAGAGAATGCAATGCATTGAACAGAATTTGGATGTCCTCTGGTGCTTTTCTCTATAACATCAGGTACAGGCCACCAGTAAACAAAGACTGGTCTGTTCCCATACAGGAATTAATTCCAACTTGGCTTTTGAGGTCACTGCTACAATTAGCTGGTTAAGTGCTAAATTAGGACTACTGCAGGCAGTGCAAAACTAGAAAAGAGACACAAGAAATTGTGCCTCAAAGCTTTAGGTCTGCAAAAGGCTACAGCAATCATAATGCCTTCAAGCACACTGGCAGGAATGCAGTACTGCCTTGTGGTCTTCTATTGCATTTTATTACAAGTAGTGTGCATTTAGACCAGGTCTCCAAATACTGTCTGGTAGGCCACACTCTGGATTCACCTTCTTCAGCTGGATGTAATTCTTCCTATATTAGCATAACAGAAATGGGCAGAAAAATATCCAAACACCATTATTTTAGATTCTGTAACACTAGCCCAAATGAAGCAGAGAACTATGAATAAAATGTAAGAGTACACAACATAACATAATGGCAAATATAAATGAGACTAGGTACTTATGCCAGAAGGAAAAAGAAAAAAAAAAAAAAAAGAAAAAAGACAAAAAAAAGAAACACAAGAATGCTCCCTGGGGTCATTACCACAACAGGAGGCAAAGTGACAACCAAGGAGGTGAGATTTTGCACACAAACTCTTATATCTGCCTATTTACTGTATATGGGTAAGGAGATGAGGTTCAGTTTTTATAACTGGAAGAGAAGTACATGGATGAGGTTCGTGAGAAGATATGAATAACAATAATAATACTGTACTGGTCTTCACCCTAGGGATATAGGGCAAATAATTTTACATAACAACATGATTTATCAATAACTCTAGAAAGCTGCAGGAAAGTGGGAAAACTGATAATAGTACCACCCATCTCCAGTCAGTTACAGTCTCTGTGGACATTCAGTAAGCAGCCTCATTTCACCTAGTCTAAAATCATAGCTTGCGATCAAATGCGCCTATGGGTTCTACAATTGTCTGATAACATAAGCTTCCTGGTACTTCACCAGAATGTATGAATATTTTTACTCTCTTACAATGTAGTTATCTATAATTATGGATAAAAACTCCACTTCTTAAAGAGACGTCTGATTTACGTGACAAGGATAAAGGACTCAAAAGAAGTTTGTCTTCTCCTCTCTTCTCAGCTTGTAGCTGCATTGAAATTTATTTAAGCCACAATACTCCACAAATAACAAATGTAAACACAAGGTTTATATTTTAAAATCTTTAATTTGACATTTCTTTCATTTTGGCGACTGAACTGCAATATATGCAAATATATTTTATTTTGAGGTTGATCATTTCTATAGTCTGATAGAAGAGACAAAATCTTGGAAATGCCAGATGTAGAGAATAATACCACATCTGAGTAAATTATTTCAGACAAAATGTCCTTGTCAACTCTGTCTATATAGGATTGATCAGGTATAGATGAAGGTACTGACATTCAAAACATATTTGTATTTAATACAAATTATTCTGGAATATGTTTGCCAACTGCTTATTATAACCATTTGATAGTCCTGACTTGCATTATTTTATTGGACACAAGTCATATGGGTTGCTTAGTAATTCAGTCAGATCAACATTGCTCTGAAATTTAAGTTTCTGGTGTGAAGAAAAGTATTTAAGATTTTAATCACTACATTTTATGAATATTCCTTTCATATTGAAAGATGCAGAACAATGAATGAAATTTATCTTTATTTTCTTGGAATATATTACTATTATTCATAACTGCTAGATGAATTTCCTTTGGATGGATAATTGTAAGTTTGTAGGTAGACTTTGAGCAGTTTACTGTACATACTCATGTCAGTTCGGTTTCTGTTATTTAGTTGAATGGCACTATTTTTAGCAACAGAAAGTTAAACAATTAGCATGTCATAGCAATAGACCTTCCTAAAATATCTGATAGTTTTACACTGACACCTTGGCATTTATAAGCATGATAGAGTCATAATCAAAACGTATGCTATATGCAATATCCTGCCAGGAACAATAGGGAATGAAATCGAGGATTTTATTCACTACTAATAAACAGACCTTTTTCATTGTTTTTGTTACTGATGTTTAAACATTTGACTAAATGTGATAGAAATTAAAATGATAGAAATTTAAAATGGATATGGGGTGGGGTGGGAGCAGTTCAAGCACACACACAACATATAATGAATTTGTGGAGCTCAAAGCCACTAGACATTACTGAAGGTAGTAAGATAAAAGAACCGTTTGACATGTATGAATAAAAATAGCATACATAGTTACACTAAGCCAACTAGAATAAAATTAAAAGGCCAGTCAGTCTACATGTTTCAGTGTATAAAATAATTACTGCTTTTTGTCAGGAAGAAATTTAGACTCCTATATACACACATCAAACAACAGGAGGTATAATGGATATATTGCAGTCTTCAGAAGAATCTAATGTTGTCCTCTTGTAGAGACAAGACACTAAGACAGGAAGGCTATTACTCATTTTCCATACAACAAACCTTAAGACTGCAAACAAATAGCCAAAATAAACCAGACAAATCTCATTTCGCTAAGCCTGGAATCTCAAAATTTCTAGTCTGATAATTTTCCAAGGCAGACTGAGCTTTACAGAAACAATAATCACTCAAGACTCCTAAATTTGCTACCTCTCTCATTTTCTGCATTTTATTTAAATCTGGCCACAGACTAATGGTATATATTTTATTCTTTAAGGTAAAACCCTAAAGCAACACCACAATGTAGATCAAATCAGTCAGAGCTAAAGCTTTCCCCTGTGATTCTGTGGTTCTGTGATACCAGCTAAGGAGCAGGTGGCTTAATGTTATAGTACATTTGCAGAAGGAAAGTATGTAACATAGTCATTGCTCTTTGAAGTATTCAGCTCTTCCTTGACAACCACAGAGACGTGTGGTCATTTTTCAATTGTGAGATCTCACCTTCAGTCTATAGACACATATAGATACATGTATTCAAACACACAAGGGAGGAAGGAAAAGAAAGAACAGATCTAGACTGAGGATTCAAAATCATAATAGTTTGCTTTGAGAAACAGCAGACAAATGACAGAACAATTTTCCCAACTTCTTAATGAGATCCCAATGCAGTTTTCTTGAACTCAAAACTGAAAATGTCCAGTAGATTTATTCAAACTCATACTGATACTAATACTAGATATTAACATTATTAGGTTTAAGAAGTCATATTAGTAAGTTTAACATTTTCTATATTCTTATGTAGTGTAGGATAATAATTGATGAAAATCCACTGTAAAAGAACAAATTGGTTTTGCTTCATAACTTCTTTAGAACTTTCTGTTGTTTATTAGTTAATTATAAACAGAACATAGGTAGCAGTACCAAGGACATTATATTAAGTCCTCTCTTTTCAGTCTTTAGCTAAAGGAACATCTGGGACTGACGGTATTAAGAAAGAGTTATGTGACAACCTGCCAAAGGAGTTATTTGACTAGCCAGCCTGGCAATGAAACTAACTTTTAAGGTATCCTGAAGTGAACTGCCTTTATTATAATACAAAAAACCGCACTCCCAGGTCAAAAGACTTATGCGCAGTGGAAGAACCTTCCTCTGAGCGTGTATAGTTATCTGAATGAATATGTAACTGTATGTAAATTATTAACCAATCAGTATGGAGTAAGGCGTTTCTGGAAAAATACTAACCTTAGATCTTTCTGCATAAAAGAAACCCTGAAGCTTACTATTGGTGTGCTTGATTTTTGGAAAAGTCCACCAAGCACCCTGGCCTAAATAAAACAGTATATCTCCTGAGCGTGTGGAACTGGTTTGTTGCACGCCGGGCATGAATTCACTTTTCAGACAACTATACTGTTCATCAGGAACCTTCTTCTCTAGCATAAAGAGAGTGCTAAACAGAGTGTGGTGCAGCACTACAGTTGTACTGGGTAGCTAGAGGAACATTAAGATTATTACAGAGTTCAGCATTTATTAGTAACCTCACAACAGATACCACACAAGCATACAGTAATTCACCACTTACTTAGAAATACATTTCTTTTAGAATGTTTTGGAATGTTCAACAAACTTAAGTATTTTTTTCTTGGAATACTGGATATCAAATATTAATAACAGAGGGTTTTGATCCCTCAAGCTTTTCTGACTATAATCTTATATACACACTTCGTATCAGAAAATGAATAAAATACTTGATGCTTATAAAGGTGAACTTAGCTGAGAAAATTGTTCCCACATACGTCCTGGCAATCTTGCTTTTCATTTACAATTGGTAGCCCTTCTACTGTTCCATTTCAGTCAGGTCAAAACATGGCCTATGCTATAGACTCTTCTTGCAATTTCATCCTGTGCAAATGATCAACAGAATCACCCTACTCTGCAAGTATGAGGAAGTAACAGTAGCAGGATTTCCTCTTTCTCCATCTCTTTCCCCACAGGTCTGTCTTAGTTCCCCAGGCACAGACCCATGGGCCAGCCATGCAAACAGGCCATGAGTAGGCCTGAGTCAGCTGAGAGTTCCAATCAGGTCAGCTGACTCACAGGTGTATCCCATACCACCTAGTCATGTTCATTATAAAAGGAGGGAGCTCAGTAAGGGTGGGGTTCTGCCTCCTCTCCTTGAGGCTCCTTGTTGATGCTGCTCTCTTTCTGCCATCAGCATTGAACCAGACTGAGTAGAACCCTTTTATGTTTTGTGTTGATTGTTGTTTCCTATTTTGTCATTCTATTAAATCTGTCTATACTTCAACTCACAGGCCTTTTCCTTTTTTTTCCCCAATTCCTTCCCATCTGGGGAGGGAGTCTTGGGTGATATACTAACTGCTACGGTTTAGCCCTGAGTATCGGCTAACCATAGACAAGGTCCTAGAGATTAGACATGTCAGTTTATTGAAAGATCAACTTATTGCAATTTTTTTCTGCAAGCACATGAGTTGTGATTGTTTCAACAGGATGACAGAGTAAAACTCCTGATCTCTGTGTGAAGGAAAAAAAAAAACAAACATATACATAAATTTAGACTTCCAACATAAAATTCTAGAGGATCAACCTGATGTTCTAACTTTTATTTTGTGGTTAAAGAACAGAAGCACTTGTATACATTTCTACACTCCATGATTCACAACTATCCACAACTACAGAAGCCTGGGCATCAAGACTATTAGCAGAAGGGATTTCTGGTTTTGAGGTTCATTTGGTCTCAGGAGGACAGAACAGCCTAGGATGTATATTGAACTCCTCTCCGATGTCAAAAGAAAACAAAGAAAACAGTTCACTGTTATCAGAGGAGGAGGAGTTTTCCCGTTCTTATCCTGATAAGAGGAGTTGAATGGAAGATACTGACCACTACTGTCTCTGTCTCCGAATTATTATAAAATTGAAATTAAGGGGCTTTCAGGCAAAGATATGAGGAAATGGGAATAACAGTTTTTACTAATATATATAACAAAACAACAATACAGAGAAACTGGTTTAAAGCCTGACAGAGTCAGGGATACAACCTGGCACCCTGCCGGGCAGGGCACCGGTAGCAGTCCGATGTAGTGGTAGCTGCAGTTCTCTTTGAAATGGTCCTGTTGAAGCGGTGATCTTGTAGAAAAGAAGTCTGGTCCTCCTCCGAAAATCCGGTGGTGGTATAGTCCTTGTCCTCTGGGATCCCAGCGGGTAAGGCTGTTCATGCTATTCCAAACCCCAGATTTTATCCCCGGTGGGAATGCTTGGCTCCCTCCCCCTGGCCGGAGCATCTCACACAGGGATGGTGAGTCATGGGGCAAGGCACTGATGGGCCCATTAACAGAAGAATAGTCCAGGTGCAGGTTATCTATGGGTCATGCGGCCAGGCATTGTTGGGCCTATTAACAGAAGCTCGTCCTGAGGGAGGAGGCAAGGAACATCAGCATACCTGGTTTCAACAGCTCATGGTAATAGAATACATTGTAACCCAGGACACCAGTTAAGCGTATTAACAGAAGCATATCGATTTCTAACTCATGACACACCACACATTTCTGCAATAACAGTGTTACTCTCACAGCCTCAGTCAAAAACACTAGCAGCCCTCTTTTCCTAATCTGAACTCCACTGGACTTCACTGTGCAGGGTGGAGCTACGCTAGAAACAAGACAGAATACTTCTTGTTAGAAATAGCTGCACTTCAGAATTACACAAAATACTAGAAGCTCAGCATAGGCATTATACACTTAGTTTTTGCTTTCTAGCAGCTCCCCATTCCTTATCTGCCTGAAACTAAAGAAATCAGTAACCACAGGAGCTCTTCCTGAGGTTGGTAAGAAATTGCAACACTTCACCTCCCTGCCTATCCACATTTGTGCATCTTAGAATAATTTTAGAAAGCAATGAATAAAATGCTTCAACATCCTTGAGATGAATATGCAACAGTTCTGTGAGTTGGAATCAGTAAGGATTCATGTTTCAACTACTTGTGTTTCATTTTGTCATGTCATGTTTTGCAAAAACAAATACACTGGCATTTTTTGTCAGGGTAGTTACTAAATATCTGCCAAAAGCTCAATCTCATCTCATTTTTTATTCCTAATGTGATATATGGCCCTTACAAGAAAAAAATACGTGTTTATAGCCTTGATGAGTGCCTCTTTTCACATGGTACATTTCACATTCAAACCTTCATGTGCTCAGCCTCTTATGTTACGTGCTTGTATGCAGACTCTTCACCTTTCCCTGTAAGGAAATCCTGGAGCTGAGTGAGAATACCAGGATTAGAGCCCAAAATATCCCATATATATTTTATCCAACAAATGCTTCCTTTTTGAAGCATCTCTTGTCTATTCTGAAGATAAGGATCTTCATACGCTTTCTTTAACAGAAAAGCCTATTTAAGAAGTTCCTTTCCTTTAAACATTTGTGCAGACATCTACTTCCCTTTCTGCACTATGACTCATAGTCTACATCCTAGGCCCACAAGAAATTAGAACAGCACAAATCACAGCACAGCATTGCATGAGTGAATCCCTCCTTGCCTGACTTTACTGCCAGACAATATGGATAGAAGAGCATCCCTACTCCTAAGGAAAAGTTGAGTTAGGAGTATTCACTAGTCAGTTTGGTTTCCATTCACTCACCATCCAGGTTGCACTCAGGACAATTGAGGCTCTTGCTAAAGTAACAAGCAATGAACATTTTCCTGAATGTTTAAGTGCTTGACCTTAGCCTCTGCAGGTGTCTACATGGAACTACTGTTGTGGTGGTTTGACCTTGGCTAAATGCCAGGTACCTACCAAGCCGCTCTATCACTTTCCCCTCCCTTCTCTCAGCAGGGTAATAAGGGGGAAAGAAAATAAGATAGAAAAAAACAATCCTTGTGGGTAAAAAAAAAGCAGTTTTAATGTAAGCAAAGCAAAGCAAGGTCCACGCACAGAATCAAAAAAGAAAACAAATTTATTCTCTACTTCCCATTAGCAGGCGATGTTGGGCCTTCTCAGGAAACAGAGCTGTGGTATGTGTAGCGGTTCCCTCGGAGGACCAAGGGTGACCCCACCCCCCTTCCTCCTTTTTCCCAGCTTTATTCTTGAGCAGACGCCATACGGTATGGAATATCCGTTTGGTCAGTTCGGGTCAGCTGTCCTGGTTGTGTCCCCTCCCAAGATCCTGCCCACCCCATCCCACTGGGGGGAAATGTTGGAAAGAGCTTTGGTGCTGTGTAAGCACTACTCAGCAGTAGCCACAACACCAGTGTGTTACCAACACCCTTCTAGCTCCCTACATAAAACACAGCACCATGAGGGCTGCTATAGGAGAAAATCAATTCCGGCTCAGCCAGACCCAGTACAACTGTGGAAAATTTGAAAAGTAAAAACATGTTTAGTTGTATGCATTTAGTTGTATGTTAGTAACACACAATTTCAAATTCCAGAATCTGTAGGCAGAAGGGTGAATAGGCAGAGGACAACATAGAGTGATTTGGGATTTCTGTCATTCTGATGCATATGGAAGCCTGGACCAGATCACTAGCCTCAAATGAAATATTTAAATGGAACCACAGATACAAGCGAGAAGAGCTTATGGTACACTACAGGTAATGAAAAAGTAGAGAACAGAAACGGAGGGGGGGGGGGTAAATTGCTTTCACAGATTTCTCAACTGCTACATTCTTCTTTTAATTATTTCTTCTTTTCTTTTTTTCCCAATATCCTGTTGATCAACTCCACATCACCGTGTGTTCAGTGCACAAAGATCTATGAAGTGACAGGAAAGGAGAAACATAAGAATAACAGGGAGAAATCTTAAGATTTTTTTACACATGTATATAATGTAGACTCTCATAAGAACAAGGCTTCCAAAATTCCTGTTTCCTATTCCATTATCCAGGCACAAGTTATAATCATTTTAACAGGCCTTAACAGGCTTAATTTGGTTGGCATTGCGTTTTCAAGGATACCACTTTGTAAACAATCTGTAAAGGGGTATGCGCCACATCCCCTGCATCTGCCCTTTTTTGACATGTCCTTTCCTCTTACAGTTTCAAATGGGATATAATCATTAACAGTAAAACTGAAAACAGATCTTCACTCAAAAAGCAGTAATGTCTTAAAACATGGTATGATGCTATATCATCAGTTAATACAATCTTGTATAGCAAGTGTGAAAAATATGAAGGATAATAATGAAAAGAAAATGGAAAGCTTTCAAACACTTGTACTGTCACCACAGGGTTTTGTTTTTAAGACAGTTACACGGAATTCAATCTTTATTCACAAGAATTTTTGAAATATTTTTGTATACTCCACTTGTATTATGCATGTGTCCTCTCAAAGTAAAAAAGACATATAAAAGTGCTTGTCTGGTGACGACTGTGCTAAAAACATTTTTTGTAGATAAAATAAGCTGTGATAATAAACATTTCCCACTTGCTTTCATTTGCATATATTATCAAGAACGAGGTTCAGCACCCCGAAATTCCATTCTCTTCTTAAGCAGAAAGTAGCAGATCAATTATGCTGCTTACTTCATGCTTATAAAGATCTTGGAGATGGCCACATTGAGCATATTGGAAGAACTAGAAGAGTTTATGCAAAAAATGCTTTATGCTGTTGCAGAAGGAGTTGTTGTGACACATTTTGTTCAAGCACATTCACTCTTCCCATAGTTTTTAAACTTTACTGCTCAAAAAAAGCTGGGGGAAAGAGACAAAAGAAACCCTTCATCTAAATAAAGCTGAAGGTAAGACTATGAGTAAAGCCCTCAAGCCCTTCAGCAATCACTGTTGCAAGGAGACGTCTCTCCGCAGGCAATGCTTGTCTCTGAACCATTGTGCAAACAATGCAGGTGAGAAAAGGAGGGACCAGGCTGCAGAATGAAGGCAACTTGACTACTTGTTTTTGGACTCCTGTTCCAGAACTCCCTGTTTATCATTCAGTAGCCCAATGGAGGAGGCCCACTGCTTACAAATAGCTTAGGTGCTGCTCCTGCTACCTCTGAAATCAGACTAAAACCTGTGTTTTTAAAAGACTGTCCTTGCTTTCAAAGTGAAGAAGCTGAGACATTGGTATGGTGCAATAACAAGATCAAGAGTACAGAGAAGAAGGAGTGATTTCATCTTGCCAGTTAGGTGCTACTCTTATTCCAGGCTTGCAAGAAAGAGGTCTCATTAGACAGCAATACCTGCGAGAATGAATTTTCAACAGTTGCTTTAATTGCGTATTGTGCATACTGTTGCTACACATTCTCTGTGTGAAATCAAATGAACTTCATATTACTCATGATGAGAATTTAGCTCAGTATCTAAGAAAGACACTTCAACAATGAAATCATAGATAAGCTACCATCCATGATGATTTCTCTGTGATTCTGTGATTCTGTATAAAATTCTATGAGTAGGTGTCCCCTTCTGTGCCTACTATCCCATCCTACTCCCTGAATGTCATTGCTAGCAGTAAAATAACTTTATGACAGAATGGCTACAGGTTCAGAATTTAACATAGTACACATAAACAATTGATATTTAGCTGCTGTCTCCCTTATTACCCACTCTAAACTACTGAGGATAATCAGATGAGAGTTTTAAGGGCGGAAGAGGGAAGAGGAGTAGGTGTTGTAGCCTGTTGACAGGCTCCAAGTCATTACCATACCAGCAGTCAAACATTTACGTTTCTGAGTCATTATTATTTGCTCATTAATTTTCTTTGTTTAATTCTCCATCATAAGGAAAGGGAAAGAATAGATCTAAATGTGATTTGATCCATTCTGTAAAAAGAAATGAGGTGTCAAATATCAGACCACAGAGATCCTGTATCTCTGACTGCATGTCTCATAAAAAGCACTATGAGGAAAGGAAGGTAGAATGAAGAAAATTGAAACCAAAACAGCAGAGGTTTGAGCTTGGAAGATGATTGCTGTCTAAAAGGAGCATACTAGTACCAGGAAGACATGAATACTACATAAATGATATCTATAGGGAGTTTAAATAATTTTTTTAAAAGGGTAAAATTCAGTTAAAAAATTGTTTAAAAAGGAAGAAAATACCTAATTCTGAGTTCTACCGAATAACAGAAAAGTTTAGCAGGCACATGACTTGCATCATACCCAACTCAGCCATCAAATGCAACTGAAATAGTACTAGAGGGTGCAGTCCTGGTCTGGCAGGAGGTAAACCCAGAGGACTACACAGAGATTTTTCCACCTATATTTCTCCATGCATCCATGATACAACAATTTAGGCATTTAGATAGCCAAGTAAAACAAACCTTAATTAAGCTGAAATTGGCCTTCATCCTGAGTTCCAGAAACCCACAAGTGAAAGATACTTGCCAAAGTGATCTAATACAAACAGTACCGTTTAACTTGGTGACTTAGGTGATTAATCTTTGATGTTAAACAGCTCTCTTATTGCTCATTATTATTATTTTATGAGGCTATCATATTAATTGGTGTTATATGGTCTATTCGCAGGCTCACGGCAAATAATAGACTAAATACTCTCTTTTTCTTCCGCCCCTCCTTTTTTTTTAGGTTCTGTTCTTACAGGGAAGGAATCTGATTCAGGACAGGTTTTTAAATTTCCAGACTTGAAGTAGTTTTTGTCGCATGCCAGCAAAAGACAATATTTCATGCTAGTAAAAGTAGACATTTAAAATATATCCTTCTGTCCTTTAAAGCAGAACGAGGATTGCTTATGCAGACTTTCATAGAACAGACCCCTTGAGTCTCATTTTCACACTAATGCATTTTCAAATCCATTCAGTTTGTAACAAAGAGGTAAGAATAAACAATTAAGCCACGCATTTAACAGTACTCTTACATACCTGCCAACAACTAAATGCTTTAATTAAAAATCACATGAGAATGTATAGAAGCATAACTTCTTCCACACTCACAGCATGGCTAGGAGAGAAAACTTTCTCATGTTTGTATACATCAGTTCTTAAAAAACATTTAAGCACAGATTATTAAACTGGAAAATAAGGTAATACTCATACTATACTCTTATACTATTTGAGTTATACTAATTGAAAATAAGGTAATACTCTTGTACTATTTGACTTATACTTACACTGTTCGAGAAAAAATCAATTTCTTCTATTACTATTACTTACAAGGAACCCAAAATGACCAAGAAATGTTTCAGTAAAAAAATGCAGTCTGTGCCACATGAAATTAGATATTACATACAACACACTGAGAACTTACATCAGTAAAGACGATGGACTATCCCCTTGGCTCCATTTCTTGGCAGGTGGTTAAACAGTGACAGAGAGGTTGTACAGATTAGACAGTATACTAAATGAGAGAAGGAACTGATCTGAAGCAACTGGGTTGGGCAATGAAAGAAAAAGGAAAGGAAGAATGAATAGGAAGGAAAGCATGATAAATGGAAGGGGCAGTGCAGATGCAAAGAAACTGAGCTTAAGTATGATCTGGATGATGTTAAACAAAATTAAATTACAATAGACATAGAGTCAGTTTATGAAAGGAAGGAAACCCTTACAAATATGAGCTGTAAATTAAACTAGATCTTGAGTCCAGACACATAAGGCAAAAAGAACTGAGACAATCAATATTCTGCTCTTCTTATTGGATACAACTGCACATCTCTAGAAAAGTCTACTGTTGAGGACTGTGTGAAGCCCTAGAGCTCAGCTTAGCTACCTGCTGGACTAGCAGCAGTTTGAGTATTCTTTTGCAGTAAAAGGAATTCTCAATAGATAACTGTAGGTAAAAATGTCATCTGCTAGAGAAAGTCTAACTTGGAAGTGTAGTTTATTGCTTGGATAAGCAACATAGATACAATGACATAATACAATTAAGTGAAGGCTGTGAAAAGTGTAGTGGAAGATAGTGAATGTGCTACTTATCTTCTTCGCTTTGCAATATCTTTAACAGCATGACTAAATGAGGTCTTTCACTTATGTAGCATGATGAAGATTTACTCAACATTGTTTTAGTCTGGCCACATTACTCATATAGAGGAAAGCTGCAAATGAGTTCTATGAGTTTCCCAAAATGGGCAATAAGCTTTCACAGAGCATCATTTAGCTATGGCTTCACACAGGGGAGAAAAAATCAGTTGACATATTTTAGTAGGGATTTATTTCTTCTGTGTATTCTATCCTTTCACAAGTGACACCAAGAGCCCATAATTACCATGATTCAGAGACCTTGAAAGGGCAAAGATTATAGCTCTTTTTAAAAACAGCAACAACTTTTCTATAAATAAGGATATCTATTCCAACATTCAATTACTCATTCCCTTTCACATTTCTTGATTTTCTTATTATTTAATCATTCAATTGGAAAGAAAGAAAACACCTGCTTTTGCATATCCTGAAAAACTGGAAACATTGCATTATTTGAAACATGTATTATTCATTTTTTATATATATAAAAAACATATTTATTTCTTCCAGCTAAGCACAGGCACGGTTGGAAAAGATGATACATCCAGAGTTTCTGAACCAGTCCAGTTGTGGTTAAAATATCAGGGGGAAAAAAGCTCATCTGTTACTCTTTGATAATTTTTCCTTTAATTTCTTATAAAAACAGATGTGGAATATTGGTATGATCTCTGATTTTTTTTTTACAAAAGTTGATTTCATGATAGAGTACCAAGCAAGACCAGAACCCTGGACTTCCGCAGGGCCAACTTTAGCCTCCTTAATCAATTGTTAAGGGAAGTCCCATGGGACAGGGTGCTAGATGGTAAAGGCGCTCAAGATAGTCGGTCAACATTCAAGGACCACTTCTTGCAAGCTCAGGATCAGAGTGTCCCAATGGGTATGAAATCAAGTAAGGGAGCTAGGAGACCAGCGTGGTTAAACAAGGAACTGCTGGGCAAACTTAGGTGGAAAAAAAGAATTTATGGATCATGGAAAGAGGGGCTAGTCACTTGGGAGGAATATAGGACAGTTGTCAGAGGATGTAGAAAGGCAATTAGGAAAGCTAAGGCCTCCTTAGAACTTAACCTTGCAAGCGAGGTCAAGGACAATAGAAAGGGCTTTTTCAAATACATAGCTAATAAAACTAACACTAGAGGCAATATAGGCCCACTGATGAATGAGGTGGGTGCCCTAGAGACAGAGGATATAAAGAAGGCAGAGGTGCTGAATGCCTTCTTTGCCTCTGTCTTTACTCCTGCAGGCTTTCCCCAGGAGCCCCTGATCCCTGTAGCCCCGGAAGAAGTCAGGATAAAGGAGGAGTTTGCTTCGGTAGATGAGGATTGGGTTAGGGATCAGTTGAGCAATCTGGATATCCATAAATCAATGGGACCAGATGGAATGCACCCAAGGGTGCTGAGGGAGCTGGCAGAGGTCATTGCTAGGCCACTCTCCATCATCTTTGGTAAGTCATGGAGAACAGGAGAGGTGCCTGAGGACTGGAGGATAGCAAATGTCACTCCAATCTATAAGAAGGGCAAGAAGGAGCACCCGGGTAACTATAGACCGGTCAGCCTCACTTCCATCCCTGGAAAGGTGATGGAACAGCTTGTTCTTGGCACGATCTCGAGGCACATCAAGGATGAGGGGGTCATTAAGAGCAGTCAACATGGTTTTACCAAGGGTAAGTCATGTTTGACCAACCTTGTTGCCTTCTATGAGGAAATAACTAGGTGGATAGATGATGGTAGAGCGGTAGATGTGGTTTATCTTGATTTCAGTAAAGCATTTGACACTGTCTCCCACAGCATCCTTGTAGATAAGCTGATAAAGTATGGGTTTAGTGATCAGGTAGTGAGGTGGATTATGAACTGGCTGAAGGGAAGAAGCCAGAGAGTTGTGGTTAATGGGACGGAGTCTAGTTGGAGGCCTGTGACTAGTGGAGTCCCTCAGGGGTCGGTACTGGGACCGGTGTTGTTTAATATCTTCATCAACGACTTGGATGAGGGTACAGAATGTATCCTCAGCAAGTTTGCTGATGACACCAAACTAGGAGGAATGGCTGACACACCAGAGGGTTGTGCTGCCATTCAACGAGACCTTGATAGGCTGGAGATTTGGGCGGGGAGAAACTTAATGAATTTCAACAAGGGCAAGTGTAGAGTTTTGCATCTGGGGAAGAACAACCCCATGTACCAGTACAGGTTGGGAGCTGACCTGCTGGAGAGCAGTGTAGGGGAAAGGGACCTGGGGGTCCTGGTGGACAGCAGGATGACCATGAGCCAGCAATGTGCCCTTGTGGCCAAGAAGGCCAATGGCATCCTGGGGTGTATTAGAAAGGGAGTGGTTAGTAGGTCAAGAGAGGTTCTCCTTCCCCTCTATTCTGCCTTGGTGAGGCCACATCTGGAGTATTGTGTCCAGTTCTGGGCCCCCCAGTTCAAGAAGGACAGGGAACTGCTCGAGAGAGTCCAGCGTAGAGCCACAAAGATGATGAAGGGAGTGGAACATCTCCCTTATGAGGAAAGGCTGAGGGAGCTGGGTCTCTTTAGCTTGGAGAAGAGGAGACTGAGGGGTGACCTCATTAATGTTTATAAATATGTAAAGGGTGAGTGTCATGAGGATGGAGCCAGGCTCTTCTCAGTGACATCCAATGATAGGACAAGGGGCAATGGGTGTAAGCTGGAACATAGGAGGTTCCACATAAATGTGAGGAAGAATTTCTTCACAGTGAGGGTGACAGAACACTGGAACAGGCTGCCCAGAGAGGTTGTGGAGTCTCCTTCTCTGGAGACATTCAAAACCCGCCTGGACATGTTCCTGTGTGATCTGATCTAGGTATTCCTGCTCTGGCAGGGGGATTGGACTAGATGATCTTTTGAGGTCCCTTCCAATCCCTAACATTCTGTGATTCTCTGATTCTGTGATTCTGTGATACCCTTCACACCTCAAAAGACAGAATTAATGATCTATTTTCTGTTTATGTGACAGGAATATATCTCCAGAAAGGTAAATTAAAGGAATTTACGAATTTCAGCAAACTGTTTTTATCAAGAAGCTGTTGTCACAGTAACGGTTAACACAAATCTTGACCTTGCACTGAACAAGGAAAATTAAAATGAAAGAAAAGGTAAAAGAAAGATAGGGGGGTGGGAGATGAGGGGTGAATTGGGGGGGTGGGGGGGTGGAAAGAAAGCAGGGGGGATGAAGAAGAAAGGAAAGGCCTGCTGTCAGATAATATTTTTCTGAGATTAACAGACTACACCTGATAAAATACTGTCATCAATGAAGACACTATTACTTCTCAGTCAAAGAATACATGAAATGGGAGTCAGAGGGCTAGTGTGCTCGCTACCTTTCTCCTGAAAGAGACAGCTAAGAAATCTGCCTTAAGTCACAAGACACATAGAAAACAATTATTATTACATCCATGAGCATCTCACAGATGTGAAAGCCTTTTTTCCCAAACTTCCAATCAGGAAAAAAATTATCCTCAAGTTTTTCTAACTGATTTGAAAAATATTCTAATTTGCCAACCAAAACAAAAAATTTTATTGATTGTAACTAAAAGGAAAAAGTTCCCCCTTCTTGCAATTCTTTTTTACTAATGGACAAGCTAAAATCTCAGAGTGGATGGGTAGGGAGGCAAGCAACAGAAGCTATTTCAGTACTTCTGAAAAAGTTCAGTGTATTTTTCAAATCAAAAAATTCATCAGCATTGACACTGCTCCACTTTCTTTTCAACAAAAATTCTCAAGCAAGCCTAGTCAGAGCCTCTAATGAATGTGGGAATTTCATGCCACTTCTTACCAAGAACTGGTCCACACCATGTAACTATTGGTTTGCCAAAGGTCATTTCCCCATTTCTGGGCAGCAACACAGACTGATTGGATTGAATACTGCAGATCCGTACAGTAAGTTTTATGTCCACACAATGCTGCATCATAGTTAAAATGATGCATTCACATCAAAATAGTTCTAAACAGAAAGCCTGGTGTAGCATAACTATATTTCTTGCAGGTATCTAGGGATAACTACCTCTGAAAATAGAGCCACTAAAGCAGTCTCTTTATGTCCTCTGTAGGGACAGAAATAGAGTTTATACTCTACAATACTGCAAAAGTAGTTAAAATAGCTGGACATATTTCACATTTGGTAGTAGGAAAGGATCAGTCTGCTTTTAAAGTGTAATAGGTTTTAGCCATCTGTGGCCACTGTTCTGGGGCAAAAGGAAAAGCAGAGAACAGAAGCATTAAAATTGAGTTAGTATGGCATGCATGAGGCAGATGTGATCAATATATACATGGATATACAATAATTACTCCAGAAATGGATCATCATCATCCTTCGTTACTCCAAATATAATAGGTAGCATAAGCATGCCATGAAAATACTAGAGATCAGTAACTGCATGTGAAGAGAGAGTTCAGTTTCTCACTTCAGTTACACTGCCAACGTGAGACATGATGAGCCTCGTAAACTACTGTGCAGGTGCGCATCAGGAACATCAGCTGTAGCTCTGTTTCCAATATACAAAGATACTGCTGATCCTGTCACCACTTCTGTCGTCCCACCTTTTCTTGCAGTCTTTGAATCTGATCTGGTGGACTCCAGCTCTACACAGCTTCAAAATTAGCTTTCATATGCAATTTATCTACAGTTATAATACATATATTTTTCATATCTTTAAGTGAAATTTCAACTGTCTACTAACTTTTATCAGTTTTCACACATGGATTATTTTTGGTTAACATAAAATAACTCACTTATCCAAAAGCATTTACATCATAGCCTTGAAGAAGATAACTTCTTCTCGAGCACAAGTCTTATGAAGAGTGGCTGGGGGAACTGGGGTTGTTTAGTCTGGAGAAGAGGAGGCTGAGAGGAGACCTCACTGCTCTCTACAACTACATGAAAGAGTAGAGGATGAGTCTCTTTAATCAAGTAACAAGCGACAGGACAAGACATAATGGCCTCATGTTGCATGAGGGGAGGTTTAGACTGGATACTAGGAAGAATTTTTTAACAGAATTCCAATGTCAGACACTGAATGGGCTATCCAGGGCAGTGGTGGAGCCCTGGAGGTGTTTAAGATTCATGTCGACATAGTGCTCAGGGATATGGTATAGTCGATGACTGTCAGTGTTAGGTTAATGGTTGTACTCGATGATCTTCAAGGTCTTTTCTAACCTATTTGATTCAGTGATTCGTTTTTAAGCATTTTCAAAAAACTGTACGCCACTGTATAGGAAGTTCATGTATCTGTGCAATTTATTCATCCAAATATTCATTGATACCTTTAATGAAAAGCACTTCAAAAACAACTCTTATTTAACAGATCAGAGTACTACAATTTTTTACAAAATGCTCAGAACAATTATTATAAATTCTTAGACCTACTTCTCTAAAATCAGGTTTAATGAAAACTGAGGCCTGTGATATCCATTCATGTTGGGTATCAAGATATTGTCAATTAGGATATAAGTGTACTAGAATGGTGTAACTAACAATAGCAGGCAAGTCTTTTGTAACACTAAGATAGAATCATAGAATCATAGAATGGTTTCAGTTGGAAGCAACCTCAAAGCTCATCTCATTCCAACCCCCCTGCCATGGGCAGTGACACCTCCCACTAGACCAGGTTGATCCAAGCCCCATTCAGCCTGGCCTTGAACACTGCCAGGGAGGGGGCAACCACAGCTTCTCTGAGCAACCTGGGCCAGTGTCTCACCACCCTCACAGTCAAGAATTTCTTCCTAATATCTAGATTAAATCCACCCTCTTCCAGTTTAAAGCCATTACCCTTCGACCTATCACTACATGCCCTTGTAAAAAGTCATAGAATCATAGAATCACCATGGTTGGAAAGGACTTCCAGGATCATCTAGTCCAACCTTTATCCCATCATCCCCCTAATCACTAGACCATTAGACCATTGCCTCAAGTGCTTCATCCACTCTTTTTTTGAACACCTCCAAGGACAGTGTCTCCACCTCCCTGGGCAGCCTGTTCCAGTGTTGTTCCTTGCATCTGGGGAAGAACAACCCCACTTACCTGTATAAACTGGGGACTGACCTGTTGGAGAGCAGCGTAGGGGAAAGGGACCTGGGGGTCCTGGTGGACAGCAGGATGACCATGAGCCAGCAATGTGCCCTTGTGGCCAAGAAGGTGGGTGTATTAGAAGGGGTGTGGTTGGTAGATTGAGAGAGGTTCTCCTCCACTTCTACTCTGCCCTGGTGAGGCTGCATCTGGAATATTGTGTCCAGTTCTGGGCCCCCCACTTCAAGAAGGACAGGGAACTGCTTGAGAGAGTCCAGAGCAGAGACACAAAGATGGTGGAGTGGAACATCTCCCTTATGAGGAAAGGCTGAGGGAGCTGGGTCTCTTTAGCTTGGAGAAGAGGAGACTGAGGGGTGACCTCATTAATGTCTATAAATATGTAAAGGGTGAGTGTCATGAGGATGGAGCCAGGCTCTTCTCAGTGACATCCAATGATAGGACAAGGGGCAACGGGTGCAAGCTGGATCATAGGAGGTTCCACATAAATAAGAGGAAGAACTTCTTCACAGTGAGGGTGACAGAGCACTGGCACAGGCTGCCCAGAGAGGTTGTGGAGTCTCCTTCTCTGGAGACATTCAAAACCCGCCTGGACATGTTCCTGTGTGATCTGATCTAGGTATTCCTGCTCTGGCAGGGGGATTGGACTAGATGATCTTTTGAGGTCCCTTCCAATCCCTAACATTCTGTGATTCTCTGATTCTGTGATTCTGTGATACCCTTCACACCTCAAAAGACAGAATTAATGATCTATTTTCTGTTTATGTGACAGGAATATATCTCCAGAAAGGTAAATTAAAGGAATTTACGAATTTCAGCAAACTGTTTTTATCAAGAAGCTGTTGTCACAGTAACGGTTAACACAAATCTTGACCTTGCACTGAACAAGGAAAATTAAAATGAAAGAAAAGGTAAAAGAAAGATAGGGGGGTGGGAGATGAGGGGTGAATTGGGGGGGTGGGGGGGTGGAAAGAAAGCAGGGGGGATGAAGAAGAAAGGAAAGGCCTGCTGTCAGATAATATTTTTCTGAGATTAACAGACTACACCTGATAAAATACTGTCATCAATGAAGACACTATTACTTCTCAGTCAAAGAATACATGAAATGGGAGTCAGAGGGCTAGTGTGCTCGCTACCTTTCTCCTGAAAGAGACAGCTAAGAAATCTGCCTTAAGTCACAAGACACATAGAAAACAATTATTATTACATCCATGAGCATCTCACAGATGTGAAAGCCTTTTTTCCCAAACTTCCAATCAGGAAAAAAATTATCCTCAAGTTTTTCTAACTGATTTGAAAAATATTCTAATTTGCCAACCAAAACAAAAAATTTTATTGATTGTAACTAAAAGGAAAAAGTTCCCCCTTCTTGCAATTCTTTTTTACTAATGGACAAGCTAAAATCTCAGAGTGGATGGGTAGGGAGGCAAGCAACAGAAGCTATTTCAGTACTTCTGAAAAAGTTCAGTGTATTTTTCAAATCAAAAAATTCATCAGCATTGACACTGCTCCACTTTCTTTTCAACAAAAATTCTCAAGCAAGCCTAGTCAGAGCCTCTAATGAATGTGGGAATTTCATGCCACTTCTTACCAAGAACTGGTCCACACCATGTAACTATTGGTTTGCCAAAGGTCATTTCCCCATTTCTGGGCAGCAACACAGACTGATTGGATTGAATACTGCAGATCCGTACAGTAAGTTTTATGTCCACACAATGCTGCATCATAGTTAAAATGATGCATTCACATCAAAATAGTTCTAAACAGAAAGCCTGGTGTAGCATAACTATGTTTCTTGCAGGTATCTAGGGATAACTACCTCTGAAAATAGAGCCACTAAAGCAGTCTCTTTATGTCCTCTGTAGGGACAGAAATAGAGTTTATACTCTACAATACTGCAAAAGTAGTTAAAATAGCTGGACATATTTCACATTTGGTAGTAGGAAAGGATCAGTCTGCTTTTAAAGTGTAATAGGTTTTAGCCATCTGTGGCCACTGTTCTGGGGCAAAAGGAAAAGCAGAGAACAGAAGCATTAAAATTGAGTTAGTATGGCATGCATGAGGCAGATGTGATCAATATATACATGGATATACAATAATTACTCCAGAAATGGATCATCATCATCCTTCGTTACTCCAAATATAATAGGTAGCATAAGCATGCCATGAAAATACTAGAGATCAGTAACTGCATGTGAAGAGAGAGTTCAGTTTCTCACTTCAGTTACACTGCCAACGTGAGACATGATGAGCCTCGTAAACTACTGTGCAGGTGCGCATCAGGAACATCAGCTGTAGCTCTGTTTCCAATATACAAAGATACTGCTGATCCTGTCACCACTTCTGTCGTCCCACCTTTTCTTGCAGTCTTTGAATCTGATCTGGTGGACTCCAGCTCTACACAGCTTCAAAATTAGCTTTCATATGCAATTTATCTACAGTTATAATACATATATTTTTCATATCTTTAAGTGAAATTTCAACTGTCTACTAACTTTTATCAGTTTTCACACATGGATTATTTTTGGTTAACATAAAATAACTCACTTATCCAAAAGCATTTACATCATAGCCTTGAAGAAGATAACTTCTTCTCGAGCACAAGTCTTATGAAGAGTGGCTGGGGGAACTGGGGTTGTTTAGTCTGGAGAAGAGGAGGCTGAGAGGAGACCTCACTGCTCTCTACAACTACATGAAAGAGTAGAGGATGAGTCTCTTTAATCAAGTAACAAGCGACAGGACAAGACATAATGGCCTCATGTTGCATGAGGGGAGGTTTAGACTGGATACTAGGAAGAATTTTTTAACAGAATTCCAATGTCAGACACTGAATGGGCTATCCAGGGCAGTGGTGGAGCCCTGGAGGTGTTTAAGATTCATGTCGACATAGTGCTCAGGGATATGGTATAGTCGATGACTGTCAGTGTTAGGTTAATGGTTGTACTCGATGATCTTCAAGGTCTTTTCTAACCTATTTGATTCAGTGATTCGTTTTTAAGCATTTTCAAAAAACTGTACGCCACTGTATAGGAAGTTCATGTATCTGTGCAATTTATTCATCCAAATATTCATTGATACCTTTAATGAAAAGCACTTCAAAAACAACTCTTATTTAACAGATCAGAGTACTACAATTTTTTACAAAATGCTCAGAACAATTATTATAAATTCTTAGACCTACTTCTCTAAAATCAGGTTTAATGAAAACTGAGGCCTGTGATATCCATTCATGTTGGGTATCAAGATATTGTCAATTAGGATATAAGTGTACTAGAATGGTGTAACTAACAATAGCAGGCAAGTCTTTTGTAACACTAAGATAGAATCATAGAATCATAGAATGGTTTCAGTTGGAAGCAACCTCAAAGCTCATCTCATTCCAACCCCCCTGCCATGGGCAGTGACACCTCCCACTAGACCAGGTTGATCCAAGCCCCATTCAGCCTGGCCTTGAACACTGCCAGGGAGGGGGCAACCACAGCTTCTCTGAGCAACCTGGGCCAGTGTCTCACCACCCTCACAGTCAAGAATTTCTTCCTAATATCTAGATTAAATCCACCCTCTTCCAGTTTAAAGCCATTACCCTTCGACCTATCACTACATGCCCTTGTAAAAAGTCATAGAATCATAGAATCACCATGGTTGGAAAGGACTTCCAGGATCATCTAGTCCAACCTTTATCCCATCATCCCCCTAATCACTAGACCATTAGACCATTGCCTCAAGTGCTTCATCCACTCTTTTTTTGAACACCTCCAAGGACAGTGTCTCCACCTCCCTGGGCAGCCTGTTCCAGTGTTGTTCCTTGCATCTGGGGAAGAACAACCCCACTTACCTGTATAAACTGGGGACTGACCTGTTGGAGAGCAGCGTAGGGGAAAGGGACCTGGGGGTCCTGGTGGACAGCAGGATGACCATGAGCCAGCAATGTGCCCTTGTGGCCAAGAAGGTGGGTGTATTAGAAGGGGTGTGGTTGGTAGATTGAGAGAGGTTCTCCTCCACTTCTACTCTGCCCTGGTGAGGCTGCATCTGGAATATTGTGTCCAGTTCTGGGCCCCCCACTTCAAGAAGGACAGGGAACTGCTTGAGAGAGTCCAGAGCAGAGACACAAAGATGGTGGAGTGGAACATCTCCCTTATGAGGAAAGGCTGAGGGAGCTGGGTCTCTTTAGCTTGGAGAAGAGGAGACTGAGGGGTGACCTTATTAATGTCTATAAATATGTAAAGGGTGAGTGTCATGAGGATGGAGCCAGGCTCTTCTCAGTGACATCCAATGATAGGACAAGGGGCAACGGGTGCAAGCTGGATCATAGGAGGTTCCACATAAATAAGAGGAAGAACTTCTTCACAGTGAGGGTGACAGAGCACTGGCACAGGCTGCCCAGAGAGGTTGTGGATTCTCCTCTGGAGACATTCAAAACCCGCCTGGACGCGTTCCTGTGTGACCTGATCTAGGTATTCCTGCTCTGGCAGGGGGACTGGACTAGATGATCTTTTGAGGTCCCTTCCAATCCCTAACATTCTGTGATTCTGTGATTCTGTGAACTCTCTGGGCTCGGCCATTCAGCCAGTTTTTAACCCAGCGAAGAGTCCACCTGTCTAGACCATGAGCTGCCAGTTTCTCCAGCAGAATGCTGTGGGAAACAGTATCAAATGTCTACCCAGCTTCCTTGTAGGCCCCCTTCAGGTACTGGAAGGTGCTACATGGTATCCCCAGAGCCTTCTCTTCTCCAGGCTGAACAAACCCAACTCCCTCAGCCTTTCTTTATAGCAGAGGCACTCCAGCCCTCAGATCATCTTTGCGACTCTCCTCTGGACCCTCTCCAACAACTTGATGTCCTTCTTATGTTGGAGGCCTCAACATAAGGTATAACCAGACACAATCGTACATATGTATGTGAACAATGTGATCACCAATGAGTCAGACAAAGACAGTTGTAGTTTCAGATAAGTGGAATCCAAGTAACAGTTAACAGACACAAAGCATAAGGAACTGTAAATAGGCACTATGCCTTCCCAAATGCATAGAAAATATGACCAGCAAGACCAAATGAAATAAGGTAGGCAGCATCAGAAGCAGAGCAAGACCCCCTTCTTGGGAATGGGATAATAGCATAAGAATCTCAGGTGCAAGCAAGGAATAAAATCACAGAAGATGATAAAGCCACTTTTCTCAGCCAAGACCTGTCAGGGACGATTAATTTGGCATCTGCAGCTAAGAACCTCTACAGACCACAGCCACCAGTGTTAACTATATTACAGCAGCTGTGGGGTATTTTACACCCGCAGGTCTTTTAGAATATGATTTCTAATGACTAACAGCTTTATATATGTAGTGATGTTGTATATTGTATAAGAATTGACCACTAGCACGACGTATATTATTAATGAATTAATCTAGTAAAACTTCAAATTGTGATTTGTGTCCTCATTTGTCACTCTCCTAAACATCACCATCAGTAACCTCTAATTCCCTGTATTAATACAAATAGATATACATATATACATATGTATACATATACACACACACACACACACACACACACACACACACACACACATATATTCATTTGCAAGACAGTGGGACTATTTTAATATAAACACCACTTACTGTCACATGTTAACAGTTAAGCAGAAAAGTGTAACCATGAGGGTAATTTGATACCTTTTGTCCTTCACTATGCCAGTGAGATGTATGTTGAACATCATGATTCAATATGCTGATGCACAGGTTAAGAGATCAATTTGCAGGATTTTTTCTAATGTAGCTGCACACCTTTGGCTCTTGTATCTTTCCTTCTCTTCTCATTATCTCCAAACTCCAAATAAAATATCACTTAAGTTCGCTTTAAACTGTCTTTATTGGATTTGACTGAGTTTCTATTCCAGTACTTAACTTTTTGAGCTTCAATTCTTCCACTGAGTTGAGAGAGGATATCAAAAAAAGTACCAATAAATGCAAACAACACAAGCAAACTATTTGACTGCTCTGTTACTCAGAGCATGCCCGGACTGTTTCTTTCTAATGTGTCTGTGAAAGTATTTACTTTGAACAGGAAAAGAAGAATGGGCTTGTACTACTCTTCAAAGCTTATACATACTTGAAGCAAGGAGACTCCAGCAATGGCAACAATGTGAACCTTTGGAATGTCACCAGCTCTCCAGGAGCAGTTGTAAAGGCACAAGAGAAGAGCACACGAAGAGCACACTTGTGATCTAACAGTGCCAGCAATAATGAGCTTAGCAGAGGAAAGACTCAGCAAGTTATCAAGAGACCAAAGTGCCAGTCTTTTCCCCTGTCTTCACATTAATTCATCTACAACTTGCTCAGCGTTAATGTAGCAGAAACAGTAATGGAGTGAGAGACAAAGACAAAACAATAAATCCTGGAAATTAAAAATTTTTCTTTTTGCTGAAAGATTCAACCTTTTACAAATTATCATATTACATATTTCTGCACATGCATTTCTTTATCAGCCCTCAGGTCTATTATTTTTAAATTAATATTATATTTTAAGCTCTTATTGACATAACCCTAAAGGAATATTTGGAATCTAACGGCACCACCAGTCTTCAGAAACATAGTGGGTATTTCAACACCAATAGAATTGATAAAGATACTCAGACTTCTACTAACAAAATTTCTTACACAACTGCTAGATGTCGTGACCTTCAGTAGACAGATTGTCCCCATTACAGAATTTAAAAAAAAAAAAAAAAATCAATCTTATTTGCTGTCATTTTAATATCATTTCTTTGTCTTCCAGAGATGGTAGTTACACTTCTGTGCCTGGGATTGCTGGCTGGGATTACTTGTCCACAATGGCTCCATGGATTTTTCTTGAGAATCCATAAAGACTTAGCCAAACTATTTCAAACATTTCCAGCAATTATTGACATTAATTAATTCAAAGTGGCATAGCCTATGTATTATTTTAACTCTTAATTTCCTTTCTGCATTTGTTTCAGAACTCTCTAAGAATAAGACTCCAAATGAATACCCAGGTTGTTCTTTGATAACCCTTCATTCCTACAAGGTATCCCACTTACTGTTTTACTTTCATCCCTCTAGCTTTCTATACCAGTTTACAAACACTTATAATCAATTGCTTCTTTGTTTAGGTTACAGTTCGCAAGTGTGTAATAAGAATCTCACAGTGTAAGGAAGAAAATATGGACTCTGTCTAGTTTCAGACACAAAGCAAGGAGAACAGGAAGGTGTCAATGGAAGAATGTTGAAAAGTCTGAGCAATGAAATTTTAACAGCTCAACCTACACAAAGCAGAGTTTGAAAGTTTTTACTTTCTTGCTCTTGCCTTGTATAAACTAAATACTGTCAAACCTAGTTGTAATCTGGAAAGTAGAGTATCAAAAAAATGTGCAATTCTTTTGCCTACATCCTCTCTCAGAGTGAGTATTGAAGTACTACTTCAGTAGGATATTAACGCACTTGGCATTTCCAAGACAATTCAAAGCAGTATTCAGAAGTATCAGTTGTCCTGTTTTAGACAACAACAAGGAATTTTACAGGCACTCTTTACATATGTGATTTTGAAAATTCTATATTAGGGTAGCAAAAAGGAGGCTATTTAGTCTTTTTTTTTTTTTTTTATCACTTGACTGCTATAGTTTTGAGGAAACACAGATTACGTCAAAAAAAATTCCTTCTGTCCTATAAGTAGTAGAAGCAGATTTCAAATGAGAAGAAAAGGTAAGGAGTCAGGCTACAACAAAACCTGAAATACTTTGCAGTTAAATATGTGATATTTCATTAATTCGTAATATTATTATTGTGGCATCTGTCTCTGCATAGTCTCAATGTTTTGTGCAAATACAAGTGATGCAGGAAAAATCCTCTTTTACATTTTCCTTCAGCAGGCAGCTCTCTGTTGAGCTATCCCATGCTCTGAATTCCCCCAAGCAAACTGTAGCAACCAGCCCCAGCCACAATTTCAAATTTCTTGTATCTTGATATCAAATGTATTTTGATATCTTTATCAAAAGGCTTATCTCCTTTAAAGACCTTGGAAAAAGTTAAAAAAAAATCTTCAAAGCTTTATTTAAAGTAATTTTGAACTTTTCTTTCTCACAATCCATACCAGAATAACAGAAATTTGGTCAGTCATTAGTGTAAATTTCTCACGGATGCATGATGCATAAAATGAGCATGCATGTTAAATAACATAAACATGTAAGTTTACACATCTCTTACGTTTTTACCATTCTCTTCTGTCCCACCATACACCATTAAGGGAAGGAAAGGCAATAATCTGGAAGCAAAAAATTGGGACTATCACCCTCATCTGTTCATATCTCCAGTCAGTCTCTGTTGCCTCCCCATCCCCTTTTTTAAGGTAGAGTGAACATCCTTTTCTCTACATTTGCACAATAACCAGTACAGCTGGGTTTCTGTACCAGCATTATGTCCTAAATATAATGTTTGTAGCCCTTTCTCTCAGCACTTTGAGTGTTTTCATCTGGTTTTGTCTAGTGAGTGTTTATTTTAATTTTCATTTATTTTTTTTTAATACAGTAATTAATGTGCCCTCTAACAACTACCTGGTGACTCCACGGGAAGCTCTGACTGGGATGGGTGAGGGAGTATTTATTGCCTCTTTCTTTACCAGAGAGAGTTTATTTTTCATGCTAAAAGTTATCAGTGTGCATGGTTATGAGGCAAAGACTGTTTTAACTTTTTTTTTTACTTAGTATTTTGGCTTTTTGGGGTGTATTTAAGGTCTGTCTCTTATCCTGCTTCAATTGTGAGTCATAGTTAGGCATGTATGTTATTTTATGTGGGTATGTTTAAGTTGTAGTGCTGTGTGTGACTACAGCCTTCCTTTGGGGAGGTTGTGCACTGAGAGGAGGTAGTGTTAGAGGGAAATCATGTTGTTGGTAAGCTTAGTTATAAACTGAGTACACAAAGTCTTCAAGTCACTGTGAACAGAAGGAATCCTACTCCAAATAATGAATTGGGGTTTGTTTGGTGGGTAGTGAGAAGCAGAGATGTTGCGTTACTTTAATTCCACTAACTACTTAAATTTGTTGATCTGTAGTAACAATTATATCAACTAGAGCTGTCTTACCATTGGTGAGGATAATAACATTCCAGCTATTCTTTAGGTTTGGTAGCACAACAGGGAACACAACTTGGGCTGGGGGATAAGAAATAGGGGGCTGGGGGATAACAAACAGGGGGCATCTGGTGGTTTAGTGCAGCTGGAGTGTCACGTAGCAGTCTCACACACCCTCAGTACATATGCTTGGCCCCTGAACTCATGCTGGATGGCCCCACAACTGCCCATGAGCCATCTGCACAGTGCTGGAAGACTATGAAAATGTACAGCTCCACAATGGGAGTGGGATCCCTCCACCAGACACCTGCAGACTACGGGCCAATGGGACACCACTGGATCCATGCTGGTTACTGTCTTGTGCACCTCTATAAGGAATTTTTTCTTATTTTATACTTCTTCTATTATTCTCTCTCTCTCTCCTTTAAGACATAAGAACATAATAAACTACCAGACAACGTCTGCTGTCATTTGTTTCTTAATCTCGCTCAGCTGAATCACACAATTCATCTCCTCCGTAAACCGGACCAGGACATTTAATGGATGCCGGTGTTGTTTGAAGTTTTAACGTGTCATTTAAAAGCGGCGGGGGTGGTGGGAGGTCAACAGTAAAGACACTGGCACCAACGGAAGGAATAAGCTTGTTTTACTGAATATTGTGAGATAATATAAAAACAGTAGGAGTGAGCCAATTAATTAAACTGCAAAGCAACAATACAAGGTTAGGTAATGCCTCTAATCATTACTACACTAAGTGAACAATAGTGATTAAGAAAAGGATACATCACCAACACACATCCAGCCCCGCAATCACTGGGGAGCCCCGGTTGCAGCAAAGATTTGGAGAACCTTTGCTGGCAGTTTTGAAGTCCTGCATGATGCATCCATCCACAGGTGAGGCTTCCAAATTCGCTGCAAGAGGGTCCCAACTTTTTTACCCTAAATCTGGCAAGTTAAAAGGACTTGCATTATTCTTGTTGTGGAACATCTGGCAAATTCTTCTCCAGGCTGGGTTCCCTTCGAGGCTGGCCAGGCCTTGGACAGAGAGACAACAGCATATTTTTAGTATATTTCTTCTGGTGGTTGGTCAAAAGTCGCTAACAGCTATCTCGTTGCAAAGTTAGACATTGCTGATAGCTATCTCATTACAAAGTATGATAGCACATATAACTTCCCACGGTCCATCTGTAGGTCAGCTTATGTCTGGGGCCTACTACTCAGGCCCTATCATATCAGTGTCATGGACAAGATTCACCCAGAAGTGGGAGTGTCGTTCCTACTAAATATGAGTTTTAAGTGTGTACTTCTCAGGGACGTAAGGAGTGGACTTTGTGAATTAACTGGCAACTAACAAGTGACCTCCCTGAGATGACCACTCAGACACTTTGAAAATGATTGACACTTTGCCAGTCAAAAAGGAAAATGAAATATAACTCTTAACTCTGTATGTCTTGGGGATGTGAGCAGTGGGCTTTGTGAATTAATCGGCAACTGACAAGTGACCTCCCCTGAGATGACCACTCCACTTTTTTGAAATGGATGATACTAAGCCATCTGAAAAGGGTAGTTTGAGTCCTCACTTGAAATTCAGTTTCATTTTAATCCATTTTTGTCTTAGTCCATTGTTTTATAGTTTGAGAAGTTATTGTTTTTGTGATTTGTGTCGCTGTTGTATTAAAAGGTGGTTTAGAGTCCCACAGAAAGTGGTCTAGGGGTTTGAGTGCCAGAGGTCTTATTTTGTCTTTAGTCATTGTTTTTGTATTTTGCATTAAGTTATTGTATTTGTGGTTTATGTTGCTGTTGTATTATAGTTTGTGTTGTGATTTGTTTATATTGTAACCATTAGTGGTCATTGTGTACTTCAGCTGATCAAGAAAAGTGGCCTAAGAATGGAAGCTTAAATTATAATATGATATTGCAATTAATGTTCTTTTGTAGATGTGGAAGAAAATAAGATGAGATGCCATATGTGAATTTGATATAATTATAATGAACAGCTTACCTACAGATAAACTAGAAAGGTTGGTGCACGGCCGGCCAGATGTGGCCCGGGGAAAGAGAAAGTGATAATTGCCATGCCAAGTGTCCCACAATCCCCCACTGAACAAATAAAGGAACCGGAGCTGTATATTTTAAAAAACATTTTTTCATATTTTGTGTTGTAGTGTGTAGTATTGTATGTTTTGTGGTTTGTATTTTGCATTGTATTGCATGTAGCGTATGGTATGTAATGATTTGCTGGTCTGTATTTGATAGTGTGTTCTGTATTGTATTTTGTATTCAGTTTCATGTGTTGTATGCCTTGTTTTGTATTTTACAACTTGGTGTTTCTTGTATTGTATTCCTTGTATTATCTCCAGTAGCTGGTCTTGTATTTTATGTCATGTGTTTATTGTGGTATTGTGTTTCTGGTGGGTATGGTATGTCTAGGGTTGTTTCTTTGGTATGGTATGCCTTTTCTCTTCTGTTGCATTGTTTGTAAAGCATTGTATGTGTTGTACTTTGTGTACGGTGTTTCAGGTATGGTGTTTTTATGTTGTATTGTGTAGTATGTCTTGTGTTGTATTCTATCATAATATCTACATTCTACATTCTACATTCTATCATGTACGATACTATTTTGTGGTGCATTATTCTTTGTTTTGGGATGTATGTTTTATTGTACCATAGCTTCACAGTATTCTCTGGTTTGTGTTGTGTGGTTTGTTACATCTGGTGCAGTATGCCTTGTGTTCTGTTTTTTAATGCATTGTATTGTACGTCCTGTATTTTGTGGTGCATTGTCTCGTATGTGTTGTGCATACTGTGTTTTATTGACTTATCTCTATTGTATGCATTGCTCTTCAGTTTGTTTCACATCATTGTGTATATCAGTTGTCGTATGTATTGTATGTGTTCATTGGCACAGTATTCACCGTATTGTATTATTTGTGTTATCTGTATGAACTAGTACTTTGTATTGTTTTTGCTTCGCATTCCTACAAGATCTGGCCTCAACACTGTCTCCTTTCCACCACCCCTCATCGAAGCTCTTTTTGTTTAGTAGCAATTAAGATCAGCTTATATTCTATCGTATATGTCTATAGCTAAAACATGTAAATTACAAGAATGGAAACTGACTAGTACATTATCATTAAGATATCTCAGCCTAAAATAGTCTATAAAGTCCAATAAAATACTCTTTAAAACTTTTGCCTTGATTGTAAAATTAAAACAAGGTCTACTTGCAGAAAATAATCCTAGTTATAAAGACATTCTGCTAAGTCTCTCGCAAAATGATAGTTTATAATAGCTAATCTAACGGTATCCCGAGTTGTTTTAAATATGCAATGAAGAAAGGGATTCATCAATAAGGAATTGTGCAAGGCAGAATCAAGATGTTTCAGACTAAGATGTACATCAAACAACCAAACTTTCTGTGTTTGAATTTAAAACATTACCCAATTTATCACGATCTTGTAACTTATCAAAATCACACAGGAGGTTATACAAAAGGTCATGTAAATATTTATTTGACTTATAAATAATTGTGTCATCCCCCCAGAGATGAAACTTTGCATTTCAGAAAAGTGGATCAATATCATAAATACACAATGGTAAAGGTAAGAAGCCAAGAACTGAAACTGAAGGACTCCGATAGGTCAAAAAATGTTATTTGATGACAGTTTTCTGTAAGTATTTAAAACGCACATTAAGACCAACCCTACAAATATTTTTTTCTTGGATTTCTTCCTGCCTCCCATATACTCACCACTAAACAAATTTCTCATAGACCATATGACTGCGTTCTCTTTGCATTAGATGTGAAGGACAAACAGACACACCACTATCATCTTACGTCTTTTGATTAAGTTAAAACTGACAGTCCTTATTACACAAGTACTTCTACTCTCCACTGGCTTCTGAGTCACTTAGAAGTCAAATTAAAGGTCCCTACATTTATCTTCAAAGTTCTGAAGCAATTATGTCTTAAAGAACTCCTAATCTGCATTCTTTCCCTTAGCATTATGAGGAGGAACTGTTATTTCAGAAAAAAAATGTCAGCCTCCAGACTGAAGTGCGTGTTTCCCCAAGTAATGCTTTTGACTTTTTAGTCACAGAGCATTCTCAACAGTAACACCTAGGTCCAGGAACTCACTCCTACAACTGAGCAGGTGGGATATAACACTAATCTACTTGTGCTCATGTTTGCAGCTACAGCATATTCCAAAACTGAAAGAAAAAATATCTTAATGAGCAAAAGGAACAGGGAAAAATAAATATTCAGTAGAACTACTGGCAAGCATAAGCATACTCATGAGGACAATCACTTGAAAGATCAGGCACCGGAACCAGACACCATGGGCTGTTTATTGTAAAATACTTTTATGATAATTTTTGCAGCTGGGATTTTAAAACTATTCCACAAAAAAGTACCTCATACTTTCATGACTTTCAAAGAGTAAGCAGTGCAGAAGCTTTCAGCACAATAAAAAAATACTAACAAAACATTAATTAATTTCTATTACCTACGTATTAGGAAAAAAAACCACAGAATACTTGCACTTTTTTTTCAAGAGAAGTAGTCATTAGGAGGTATATTGATCCTTTTTTGGTTCCTGTTTAAACCACCTTCAGAGATAACTGGCTGCCAAAACTATAAAAGTTTTGTCAGTCTCAGTTTGAAGAATAATCTCCCTCTCCCTAAGTGCAGTGGTTTCTTTGAAAGCATCTCTCTGTTAAAACTTTCCCTATCAAAACTTCCCTTCCAGCTGCCTTGGAACAGAAAACACTTTCTAAGATACTGAACCTCCAGTGTGGCTCGTTAGTCCCCTTATATTTTTTAATTTATTCCAGAGGATTTCAATTGGATTTCACAATACTTCAGTTGTGAAGTGGGGTTATAAAATAAGACTGTTATCAGCATCTCACTTTGCTTCTTATTTTTACATCTCTGTCATTATTTCTGTTCATTCACTCTTAACTGATATCTGTAGATGTAAAGGTATTACCTATTACTAAAGTAAACAGATTGTGGCTCACAAGGTTATTAGAAGTCCTTTTTCAGGATGGTACTATCACCAGCAGAGGTACAGATACTGGACTGAAAGACATTTTAAGGTGCCAGATAAAATGTTCACCATGAAATTTTGGGATAGCAAGTTCTTACAGGAACCACTCCAGAATTTAAAAGTCCCAGAAATGTGCAAAACTTCTGAGAACCTACCAGACATCCTGACATACCTACAGAAACAGCAGTTCTCCAGGGATGTAGGAATTACAGGTAGCCCCAGAATCTACTAAACTCTTTAAATTAATTTGCTTATAGCAGTAAACCATTATATACCTCCACTAGATGAGAACTCATGGACACAAAACCACAAGTTCTAAAACTTGCTGAAGAATTAGAATGACAGAAATACCAGACTATTTAATTTTCCAAATACCTCATAAGACTTTACTCAGCTTAAAGGGATTCATAATACAGTATGAAAAATTCTTAAATTTCAGAAAAATCCGCTTGACTGCTGTTCTCTACTGCTGTTATTCCCCAGCTGTGCATGAGAAAGAATCAGAAAATCCACAGATTATGATCAGAGACTTGCATGTTTCAAGAAATTTACAGCACATAGAACACATCAGAATGATAAAAAGACACAAAAAGGTATCATATACATGGCCTCATCGCCACCAGTTAAAGCATCCAATAGTATTCATGTAAACCTGTCTACAGATTTACCAGTTTGTTCCTAAATAGAGCCTATAATTCCCATGCAACTACAGAAGATGTCATTTTGAACCTCCAACAAACAAATTAAGATGTATGTAAAAGTATGTAAGAGAAAAGGTTTTTTTTAGAATGTTGCAAAGTGTCCTATGGGTATAAGTGTATTGTTCAATGGAGTGCAATGCTGAAAAACCCTAAGTTAGCAATGACTTCTAGTTCCACACGTGGAAGCAGTATGATAGTGCTGGACACAAGCTCAATAACCTACCAAGTACCTTTGAGATCCAAAATGTTATCCCTGCTTTATGTTATCACAGAATCAGAGAACCATAGAATGGTAGAGGTTGGAAGGGACCTCTGGAGATCACCTAGTCCAACCCCCCTGCCAAAGCAGATTCACCTAAAGCAGGTCACACAGGATCATACCCAGGCAGGTTTTGAACTGACCCAGGTCTCTCAGCTGTTCCTCATAAGAGGTGCTCCAGTCACCTAATCATTGTCATAGACCTCCACTGTAGATCCTGCCTCTCTTGAACTGAGGAGCCCAGAGCTGGACATAGTACTCCAGATGTGGCCTCACTAGGGTGGGGGAGGGGGCGGGGGAGGGCGGCAGATAACCTCCCTCGACCTGCTGATCACACTCTTAATGCACCCCAGAATACCACTGCCTTTCCTGGCCACCAGGACACATCGCTGGCTTGTGGTTAACTCGTTGTCCACCAAGACTCCCAGGTCTTTCTCCACAGAGCTGCTTTCCAGCAGGTCAGCCCCTAATCTGTACTGGTGCATGGGATTAGTCCTCCCTCGGTGCAGGACCCTGCATTTGCTGTTGTTGAACTTCATTAAGTTTCTCCCTGCCCAGCTCTCCAGCCTGTCCAGGTCACACAGCACAGCTTTCTGGTGTGTCAGCCACTCCTCCCAGTTTTGTATCATTGGCAAACTTGCTGAGGATACACTCTGTCCCTTTGTCCAGGTCACTGATGAATACGTTGAAAAACACTGGACCCAGTACTGACCCCTGCAGAACACTTCTAGCTACAGGCTGCCAACTGGACTCTGCATCGCTGATCAGAACCCTCTGAGCTCTGCCATTCAGCCAGTTCTCAATCCACCTCACTGCCCACTCATCTAACTCACACTTCCTAAGCTCACTGATTTTGTCAGCAGTAGTTTGGATGTCTCTGTTATCACGTTGCACTTAAAATTATGGAAATACCCATCATTTTGTACTGACGCAATGACGAGAATTAACTACAGCATAGACATGCTCATTCAGGTAGTCTTTCTGTGCTAGCATATACAAATGGATCAACTTATTTGGAATTGATCATGCCCACATATCCATTTTAGCATGTCCTTGATTCTGCACAGAAAGTAAACACAATTAAGGACACCTTCAGAAATGTATATGACAAACACAATAATTTCACAGGTAAAGTTTCACAGTTGGCATGGCAGCAACGGCAGCAGCGACAAGGGCTGAGGTCAGCCCGAGGTGAGGGTAAATCGCGCTCTGCAGATTCCTGCGCCCAGGGACTCCCCCACTCGCAGCCCGAGCCCCAGCGGCTTCAGGAAGTCCACGACAGCCAATCAGGCGTGGGAGAGCCGCAGCCAGGAGCCACGTGGGAGATTTTTTTAACGCCCCGGGGGAGCACGGAGGGGTACAGCAGTTTGCGCAGCGCAGTTCGCACGAGCAGGGCGTGCGAGGAAGGGGCCAAGGAGCTGCGAACCAGGGAGGGGAGCAAGGAGCTGAGGTGTTAGCAACTGTTTGCTGTGGAGACCAGCTTCTGAGCATGTAAGGCTGCGCTGGGAAAGGGATCTGAAAACAAAAAGGGCCGATGAAAAGCTCTTTTCAGGACCTTTTTGAAGCCAGGAAAAGTGCTTTGCCTGTGCCAGGGCTGGCAGCCTGTGGGTGGGCTGCTGAGCTAGCATGGGTGGAGCCGGCACTGCCCACCCTTGATCAGGCCCTCAGGCTTTCAGAAGCCTCTGGGAGGCCAACACTAGACACAGGGTTAGCAGTGAGGGGGTTTCACCTGGGGGCATTTACCAGCTCAGTGAAAGAACAATGGTCTCTATCCAACAGAAGAAGACCAAAATTAATGTGGAAACCCAGACAGAGCTTCCACAGAAGGATGCAGTTTTGCAGGTCACAGGCTGCAGGGAATGCCACAGCATCTCCCTGGTAACAGGGGGCTGTGGGCGTTTGAGAGCAGGTAAATGATCTGCTCAGCCGAACGGTACAACAGCAAGATCTGGTTGAAAGGCTTCAAGCCAAAGTAGAAAAGCTTAGGAGCATCAGGGAGGCTGAAATGGAGATACACTGCTGGAGCCAGGCTCTGCCCTCCCTGAAACCGAAATGCCAGAAAACACCCAGGATAAAGGGGCCCTGTAGTCTGCTCCTCTCAGGTGGAAGACAGAATCCTAAATGAAAGGGGTGAGTGGAGGCAAGTTTATGGCCATGGCAGAAGGTCAGCACCCTCCTTGCCCACCTCGCCTCCCCAGGTGCCTCTGAGAAATAGATATGAGGCCCTGGTTGAATACAGCTAGTCTAATGGGGATGTGGTGGATAGGCAACCTACATCAGAGGTCTCACCACAGACAGGAAAACCTCATAGAAATATAACAACCTCTTCCACAAGGAAGAAGAGAAGAGTGCTAGTTGCTGGAGACTCACTCCTAAAGGGAACTGAGGGCCCGATATGCAGAGCTGACCCTCATCACAGGGAGGTCTGAAGTCTACCTGGAGCCCGAATCAGGGATATGGCCCGGAAACTCCTCAGCCTGGTGCAGTCAACAGACTACTATCCACTACTGATCTTCCAGCCAAGAGGATAGCAAGCTGCATCCCGTAGTCTGAGGGGGATGAAGAAAGACTTCAAGGCCTTGGGGCAGCTGATGGAAGAGTCTGGGGCACAGGTTATTTCTCCTTCCTCCTTCCATTTTCGGGTGATGACATGGGACAGAATAGGAGGATTCATTCCATAAATGCCTGGCTACGAGACTGGTGCTACAGACAGGGCTTTGAGTTCTTTGATAATGGCTGGTTTTATAAGACAAGAGGCGTGACATGGGGAAGTTTTATCTCGCAGGGGCAAAAGGGTCCTGGGACAGGTATTAGCAGGGTTCATTTGGAGAGCTTTAAACTAGATTCAAAGGGGGATGAGGTTGCAGCTGGGCTTGCACCACTGGGGCAGTGCTCTAGGATTGATGAAGACCAGGAGGCCTCCCACCCTCTAGGGTGAAATTGGCGTGCTCAGCTCACTCTCTGAAATGCCTGTACACCAATGCACGCAGCATGGGGAATAAATAGGAGTTAGAAATCCGTGTTCAGTCAGGGGTTATGATCTAGTGGCAATCACAGAGACTTGGTGGGACAGCTCACATGACTGGAATGTGGTCATGGATGGCTATGTCCTTTTCAGGAAAGATAGGCCAGCAAGGCAAGGTGGTGGAGTTGCACTTCATGTGAGTGAGCAACTCGGGTGTATTGAGTTCTGTCCAGGGGCAGATCAGGAGCGAGTTAAGCAAGTTTGTGGGTGCGAATTAAGGGTCAGACTGGCATGGGTGATATTGTTGTGGGGGTCTATTACAGGCCACTGGATCAGGATGAGGAGGTTGATGAGGCCTTCTACAGGCAGTTGATAGCAGTCTTGCAAATGCAGGCCCTGGTTGTCATGGGGGACTTCAACTACCCTGATATTTGCTGGAAGGCCTGCTCATCCAGCCATCCATAGTCCAGGAGGTTCCTCCAGTGCATTGATGATAACTTCCTGATGCAAATGGTGGATAAGCCAATTAGGAGAGAAGCGCTGATGGATCTTATTCTCACTAACAAGGCAGCCTTGGTTCCAGTGACCATGAGATGGTGGAGTTCAGGATATCGTGTGGCAAGAATAGAATACCTAGCAGAACTAAAACCCTGGACTTCAGTAGGCCCAACTTTGGCCTTTTTCAAGCAATTGCTAGGGGAAATCCCATGGGACAGGGTACTTGAAGGTAAAGGGGCCCTAGAGAGTTGGTTAGCATTCAAGGACCACTTCTTCCGAGCTCAGGACCAGAGCATCCCAACAGGTAGGAAGTCAAGAAAGGGTGTGAGGACACCTGCATGGTTAAACAGGGAACTGCTGGGCAAACTCAAGTGGAAGAAGAGAGTGTACAGATCATGGAAGGAGGGGCTGGCCACTTGGGAGGAATATAAGTCTCTTGTCAGAGGATGCAGGAAGGCAACTAGGAAAGCCAAAGCCTCCTTGGAATTAAACCTTGCAAGAAAGGTCAAGGACAACAGAAAGGGCTTCTTCAAATACTTTGCAGATAAAACTAACACTAGAGGCAATGTAGGCCCACTGATGAATCAGGTGGGTGTCCTGGTGACAGAGGATAAAAAGAAGGCAGTTACCGAATGTCTTCTTTGCCTCTGTCTGTACTGCTGGAGGCTGTCCTGAGGAGCCCAGGACCCCTGAGGCCCCAGAGGAAGTCAGGATAGAGGAGGAGGTTGTCCTGGTTGATGAGGACTGGGTTAGGGATCAGTTAAGCAACCTGAACATCCATAAATCCATGGGTCCTGATGGGATGCACCCGCGGGCGCTGAGGGAGCTCACAGAAGTCATTGCTAGGCGCCTC
Organism: Podargus strigoides; assembly: GCA_028020825.1. Classification (NCBI taxonomy): domain Eukaryota; kingdom Metazoa; phylum Chordata; class Aves; order Caprimulgiformes; family Podargidae; genus Podargus; species Podargus strigoides. The sequence continues at coordinate 64,013,959 of CM051663.1, read as the reverse complement.
TCCATCATCTTTGTTATCTTGTGGGGAATAGGAGAGGTGCCTGAGGAGTGGAGGAAAGCAAATGTCACTCCGGTCTTCAAAAAAGGAAAGAAGGAAGATGTGGGTAGCTATAGACTGGTCAGCCTCACCTCCATCCCTGGAAAGGTGATGGAACAACTTATCCTTGGGGCTGTCTCTAGGCGTATCAAGGATAAGAGGGTCATTAGGGGCAGTCAACATGGCTTCACCAACCTGATAGCCTTTTATGAGGACATAACCTGGTGGACAGAAGATGGTAAAGCAGTGGATGTGGTCTATCTTGATTTCAGTAAAGCATTTGACACAGTCTCCCACAGTATCCTCGCAGCTAGACTGAGGAAGTGTGTTCTGGATGACCGGGTAGTGAGGTGGATTGTGAACTGGCTGAATGAAAGAAGCCAGAGAGTTCTGGTCAATGGGACAGAGTGTAGCTGGAGGCCTACATCTAGTGGAGTCCCTCAAGGGTCAGCACTGGGACGAGTATTTTTCAATATATTTGTCAACGACTTGGATGAGGGAATAGAGTGCTCTGTCAGCAAGACAGCCACATACTGTTCCCACAAAGCCCGTGTTTGAAAGTGCCAAACCTGACTGGGGCCCAGTTGCAGGGAGAGTCAGAAGGTCCTTCCCCAACAGGGAAACTCTGAAAAGTGCATCCACTTCACCAATAAACACTCCACCCTTCCTGCAAGTGGTCCCAGCTTTTATCCCGAAAGTAGGACACCTGGCATTCATTTACCCAGTGTGGGACACCTGGTGCTCATTTACCTAATGGTTTCCCTGCAAGGTCAACTGCACCTTGGAGGAAAGTCAAAAGGCAAACTCATCCCCTCCTTTTGAAGGACTGTAGGAACCACCCATATGTCAATCTTAATTCAGGGCTCGGGGTTCAGACCCCAGCACTTCACCTTCTTGAACTCCCTGAAGCTGGCACAGGCCCACCTCTCCAGCCTTTCCAGGTCCCTCTGGATGGCATCCCTTCCCTCCAGAGTGTCAACCATGCCACACAGCTTGGTATCATCTGCAAATTTGCTGAGGGTGCACTCTATCCCACTGCCCATGTCACCAGCAAAGATGTTAAACAGCACTGGTCCCAATACCAACTCTTGAGGAACATCACTTGTCACTGATCTCCAGTTGGGCATTGAACCACTGACTATCTGTCTTGGTTTGAAAGACAGGTGTCTGCTAAGGAAGGCAGGAGCCCCCCTTGGAACGGAAAATACAACCCCCTTCCCTCCGAATTATTATAGAATTGAAATTAAGGGGCTTTCAGGCAAAGATATGAGGAAATGGGAATAACAGTTTTTACTAATATACATACAACAAAACAACAATACAGAGAAACTGGTTTAAAGCCTGACAGAATCAGGGATACAACCTGGCACCCTGCCGGGCAGGGTGCTGGTAGCAGTCCGGTGTAGTGGTAGCTGCAGTTCTCTTTGAAATGGTCCTGTTGAAGCGGTGGTCTTGTAGAAAACAGGTCTGAGCAGTCCGATTTCGGTGGCAGCTGCAGTTCTCTTTTAAATGATCCCGTTGAAGCGGTGATCTTGTAGAAAAAGAAAACTGGTCCTCCTTCAAAAATCCGGTGGTGGTGTAGTCCTTGTCCTCTGGGATCCCAGCGGGTAAGGCTGCTCATGCTGTTCCAAACCCCAGATTTTATCCCCGGTGGGAATGCTTGGCCCCCTCCAGGGGGAGCATCTCACAAAGGGATGGTGAGTCATGGGGCAAGGCACTGATGGGCACATTAACAGAAGAATAGTCCCGAGGGGGGAGGCAAGGAACACAGGTTTCAACAGCTCATGGTAATACAATACATTGTAACCCAGGACACTATCACTCTTCGAGTGTGACCATCCAGCCAGTTCCTTATCCACCAAGTGGTCCATCCATCAAGTCCATGTGCCTCGAATTTAAAGATGCGGATGCCATGCAGGACAGTGTCAAATGCTTTGCATGAGTCCAGGTAGATAACACCAGTTGTTCTTCCCCTATCCACCAGCACTGTAACCACATCATAGAAGGCCACCAAATTTATCAGGCAGGATTTTCCCTTAGTGAAACAATCTTGGTTGTCACCCATCTCCTCCTTATTTAACGTGTGCCTTGGTGTAGTTTCCAGGATGAAAATTTTTCATTATTAAAAAAAAAGATTTCTCATGTTAAAGAAAAAAAATCTCAACTGTAGTCTGAAGCTTACAGAATATCCTGAAAACATGGGACAGATAAAAAGCCAGCTCTCTTCATCTTGAACTCTGTTGGTTCTGTGTATTCCTACCACAAAAGTCTTTGCCTCTACAGCACAGTGTAGTCAGGATTCAAACACACTTAAGAATGATTAAGACTTAGAGCACAAAAGAGAAAAAAGGACTTTTGCCCTAAAAAAAAAACCATTACTTCTATTTATGATTTCTCTCAGTGGGCATAACAAGCTAATGATAACTGAGTAGTGGGAGCTATGCACCTGTGTGAATTCATAAATTATGTGAAGAGAAGCTGTTTTTCATTTAAGAGGAAGCATTCATTTCCCCTTTACCAAATCAGTTCCTTTCCCCAGCTTCAACAATTCAAAAAAACCCCTAAGGAAACAATTTACACTGACTTCTTCTGGTACTTTAAAAGGTGTTTTTTGTTTACATATCCTCCCAGTCTGCAGGAGATAATTATAAACAGTGAGAATCAAAAATTGTTTCAGAATATTTGTTTCGCATTTAATTCCTTGGCACTTCAGGAAGTTCACTACTCTGAAAATTACTTTTGGCTCAGAGAACACCATACAAAAGGAAAAGTTTTTTGTATTTTTATTTTATGAATCATATTTCAGCTTCATGTGCTCTCTGATTCATTGTTTAAATTCTATAACTAAAGAACTGCAAGAACAGTTATTGTCCCTAAATTCGCCTAAGATTTTTTGTTGGCTCCGTTCAGTTGTCATATTTTTTAATCTCTTCAGGAACAGGTTTAAGACTTTGTCCTGGGTTGCAATGTATTCTATTACCATGAGCCGTTGAGGCCTGGCGCCGGTGTTCCTTGCCTCGCCCCCCGGGACTATTCTTCTGTTAATGCGCCATCAGGGCCTTGCCCCAGGACTCACCATCCCTTTGTGAGATGCTCCGGCCAGAGGGGGAGGGGTGGAGCCAAGCATTCCCGCCGGAGATAACTTTGGGGTTTGGAGCAGCGCGAGCAGCCTTACCCGCTGGGATCCCAGAGGACAAGGACTGCACCGCGGCCGGATTTTCGGGGGAGGACCAGTTTGCTTTTCTACAAGATCACCGCTTCAACGGGATCATCTAAAAGAGAACTGCAGCTGCCACCGAAATCGGATTGCTCAGACTTTGTTTTCTTTTCCTACGGACCACCGCTTTAACCGGACCATTTCGGAGAGAACTGCAGCTGCCACTGGATCGGACTGGTACCAGCACCCTGCCCGGCAGGGGGCCAGGTTGTATCCCTGACTCTGTCAGGCCTGTAACCAGTTTCTCTGTATTATAGTTTTGTTGTATATATTAGTAAAAACTGTTATTCCCATTTTCCTCATATCTTTGCCTGAAAGCCCCTTAATTTCAATTCTATAACAATTCGGAGGGGAGGGGGTTGTATTTCTCTGTTCCAAGGGGGGCTCCTGCCTTCCTTAGCAGACACCTGTCTTTCAAACCGGGACAGATTTTGGCGCCCAACGTGGGGCCTGAGGGCATTGAGGAAAAAGGGTGAAAAAGGAATAACAGTTCCTGGCTAACCTGATGTTTTGTGCACTGAACGTGGGATCTTTGTTAGGCAGCACCATGTGGTCTAGTTTACCTTGCTTCGGGTGGCACGTGGTCGTGGCTATGCTTTTCCCCTTTGCAGCCCCTTGTCTAAACATGGGTCCTCTGACTAAGGCTACTGTGGTTGTTATCCAGCTTGCACTGTGGGTTGGTAAGGTGAGGAGTTCATGGTTTTTCGATTTCCTGTGGAATGTGGGCACATGGATAAAGGGCTATCACACGCTCAGCGTATGTTTCGGGGATTACATTAAAAATGGTACCTTCTGTGAGGAAATAACACCAGGGGAAGTTTTCTCCCAACCATTCAACCAGTTCTTTGGGTCTGCTCCATCAGCTTTCGAAGGGTTTAGTTTTCCCCTAGATATTATCCATGTGTTGCTGCTAATAGGCCTACTGCTAATGGGCTGCTTGGCCTTCAGAGATAAAGTGAGACTGGCTTGGATAACTACTTGGGCACCCACCCCAGAGACTAGGAATGCTGCCCCAGAACCTGACACGGCCCCAGAGGCCAGAGATCCTGCCCCGCAGCCTGACCCTGTCCCACGACCTGGCATTGCCCAACAGCCCACCTCACAAATGGACCAGCCGAATTGGGTGGGGGTGCTGATAAAGGAAATACGCGAGATGGGCCAGAAGCTGACGGAATACACCTCCCAAACTAGTGGGAAACCTTGTCCTAAAGAGGGAAAGTCTGATGGTGCAGCAGTGGGACCCACAGATGTTACAACTGTGCAGGGTCCAGCTGAACCACAAGGACAGCCACAGCCAGCGGCAGTCGCCCCTGTGCAGAGGAGAAAGTGCAAGGCCAAATCAGTACGCCCGGTTAATGATGGTGATGAGCCAGAGCCCTCACAATCTGCAGGGGAGTCAGAGCCTGAAATTATCACCGAATCCCTGTCGTTCGACAGTCTCCGTAATATGCGAAAAGACATTGCGCGACGGGGGCGTGAGCCTTTTACAACTTGGTTACTTCGGGTTTGGGACCTTATGGGTAAAGGCGTACAACTGGATAGTGGTGAAGCCAGGTATTTGGGATCCTTGGCCCAAGACTCAGGGGTGGACCAGGTATTTGTAAGGGAGCCGGGGCCCCTTTCTCTCTGGGAGCGGCTTTTAATGAGTGTGAGGGAAAGGTTTGTCCACAGAGAGAGGATGCAGGAGTACCATCATAGAATGCAATGGAAGACCCTTGAGGAAGCGATCCAACAGCTGAGGGAAGTGGCAGTGTTAGAGGTACTCTTTGGGAGGGACGGACAGCATGATAATGACCCCGATAAGGTCAAGTGCACAGGGCAGATGCTGTGGAACCTGGCAAAGCTGGGGCCACAGCAGTATGCCACGTTCATTGCAACAATTAATGCTGATGACAACCAAGAGACAGTGGGTTCTGTTGCCAACAGGTTCAGATATTATGAGAGTTTAGTAAATGGCCCAATGAAAGCTCATGTCGCCGCTGTGGCTAGGGACCTCAAGGAAGAGATTACGGAGGAGGTGATGAAGGAGGTGAGGAGGAGCAGCTCTCATGTGGCACCAGTGCAGGTCATAAACCCCAGAGCCAGAGCCCGACGTCCCCCAGCTAGAGAGAGAGGGTACACCCCACGATCTGAGCTGTGGTTCTTCTTGTGTGACTGTGGGGAAGACATGAGAAGGTGGGATGGGAAACCCACTTCTGTCCTGGCAGCACGGGTTCGTGAGCTCAAAAGGGAAAACGCTAACCGAGGGGGTTCCACTAAAGCGAAAGTAGCCTCAGCCTCCCGTGACCGAGCTGCCAGGTATTACAGAAGGGAGGATGATATGTCAGATCCCCTTGAAGAAACATCTAGCAGGTATGCCCAGGGAATGAATGATAACCAGGCCTAGAGGGGCCCTGCCTCTAGCCAGGAAGAGGCACGGGAGAATCGGGTCTTTTGGACAGTGTGGATCCGATGGCCTGGCACATCAGAGCCACAGAGATATGAAGCATTGGTTGACACTGGAGCACAATGTACCCTAATGCCATCGGGACATGTGGGGGCAGAATCTGTGTCTATTGCTGGGGTGACAGGGGGGTCGCAGCAGTTGACCCTGTTGGAAGCTGAGGTGAGCCTGACTGGGAAGGAGTGGCAGAAGCATCCGATTGTGACTGGCCCGGAGGCCCCATGTATCCTGGGAATAGACTTCCTCCGAAATGGCTATTACAAAGACCCAAAAGGATTTAAGTGGGCTTTTGGGATAGCTGCTGTGGAAGCAGAAGGCATTAGGCAGTTGAACACCTTGCCTGGACTATCAGAAAATCCTTTTGCAGTTGGGCTCCTGAAGGTGGAAGAGCAACGGGTGCCAATTGCCACTTCGACGGTGCACCGCCGGCAGTATCGGACGAATCGAGATGCCGTGATCCCCATCCACAAGATGATCCGTGAGCTGGAGGCCCAAGGGGTGATCAGCAAGACCCACTCACCCTTCAACAGCCCCATCTGGCCTGTGCGCAAGCCTGACGGAGAATGGAGATTGACTGTGGACTATCGTGCTTTGAATGAAGTGACTCCACCATTGAGTGCTGCTGTGCCGGACATGCTGGAGCTCCAGTACGAGCTGGAGTCCAAAGCAGCAAAGTGGTATGCCATTATTGACATTGCTAATGCATTCTTCTCCATTCCTCTGTCACCAGAGTGCGGGCCTCAGTTTGCCTTCACCTGGAGGGGCGTGCAATACACCTGGAACCGACTGCCCCAGGGGTGGAAGCACAGTTCCACCATCTGCCATGGGCTGATCCAGACTGCGCTGGAAAAGGGTGAGGCTCCAGAACATTTGCAGTTCATCGATGATATCATTGTATGGGGGAACACGGCAGTGGAAGTATTTGAGAAAGGAGAGAAAATCATCCAAATTCTCCTGGAGGCCGGCTTCGCCATCAAGAAACGCAAAGTCAAGGGACCTGCCCGAGAGATCCAGTTCCTGGGGGTAAAGTGGCAAGACGGACGGCGCCAGATTCCCACCGAGGTCATCAATAAGATCACTGCGATGTCTCCACCGACCACCAAGAAGGAAACACAAGAATTCCTAGGTGTCATAGGCTTTTGGAGAATGCACATTCCCGAGTACAGCCAGATCGTGAGCCCTCTCTACCTGGTTACCCGCAAGAAGAACGATTTCCACTGGGGCCCTGAACAACAACAGGCTTTCACTCAGATCAAGCAGGAAATCGCTCATGCGGTAGCCCTTGGCCCAGTCAGGACAGGACCAGAGGTGAAAAATGTGCTCTACTCTGCAGCCGGGAACAAGGGTCTGTCCTGGAGCCTTTGGCAGAAGGTGCCTGATGAGACTCGGGGCCGACCACTGGGATTCTGGAGCCGAAGCTACAAAGGGTCCGAAGCCAACTACACTGCGACAGAGAAAGAAATCTTGGCCGCCTATGAAGGAGTTCGAGCTGCCTCAGAAGTAATCGGCACAGAGGCACAACTCCTCCTGGCACCCCGACTACCGGTGCTGGGGTGGATGTTCAAGGGAAAGGCTCCCTCCACGCATCATGCCACCGACGCTACCTGGAGCAAATGGATTGCCCTCATCACACAGCGCGCCCGTATTGGAAACCAAAATCGCCCTGGGATCTTGGAGATAATTACCAACTGGCCAGAAGGTGAGGCTTTTGGATTGTCTTCTGAAGAAGAGGAAGAGGAAGCGACACGTGCTGAGGAAGCCCCTCCATATAACGAGCTACCAGAGAGTGAAAGACGATATGCCCTCTTCACCGATGGTTCCTGCCGAATTGTAGGTGCTAGCCGGAAATGGAAAGCTGTTGTATGGAGCCCCACACGACAAGTTGTACAAGCTATCGAGGGAGAGCGTGGATCAAGCCAATTTGCTGAACTCAAAGCCGTCCAATTAGCCCTGGACATTGCTGGGAGAGAGAAGTGGCAAAAACTCTACCTCTACATTGACTCATGGATGGTAGTCAATGCCCTGTGGGGTTGGCTGGAGAGGTGGAAAAAGGCCAACTGGCAGCGTAGGGGAAAACCAATCTGGGCTGCTGATGAGTGGAAGGACATTGCCACTCGGGTAAAGGAGCTACCTGTGAAAGTCTGTCATGTAGACGCTCATGTCCCCAAGAGTCGGGCTAATGAAGAACATCGCAACAACGAGAAGGCAGATCAGGCTTCAAAAATAGAGGTGTTCCAGATAGATTTGGATTGGCAGCATAAAGGAGAGTTGTTCTTGGCTCGGTGGGCCCATGATGCCTCAGGCCATCAAGGCAGAGATGCCACCTATAAGTGGGCACGAGACCGAGGGGTGGATCTAACCATGGACAGTATCTCCCAGGCTATCCATGACTGTGAGACGTGCGCTGCGATCAAACAGGCCAAGCGGGTGAAGCCCCTGTGGTATGGTGGGCGGTGGTCCAAATACAGGTATGGGGAGGCCTGGCAGATCGACTACATCACACTGCCTCAAACCCGCCAAGGCAAGCGCTACGTGCTCACAATGGTGGAAGCCACCACTGGATGGCTGGAGACCTACCCTGTGCCTCACGCTACTGCCCGGAACACCATCCTGGGCCTTGAAAAGCAAGTCCTTTGGAGGCATGGCACCCCTGAGAGAATTGAGTCCGACAACGGGACTCATTTCAAGAACAGCCTTGTCAACACCTGGGCTAGGGAGCATGGCATTGAGTGGGTGTACCACATCCCTTACCATGCACCAGCCGCTGGGAAAGTTGAACGGTGCAACGGACTGCTTAAAACCACCTTGAAGGCACTGGGCGGAGGAACTTTCAAAAACTGGGAGATGCATTTAGCAAAGGCCACCTGGTTAGTTAACACCCGAGGCTCCACGAACCGAGCAGGCCCCGCTCAGTCTGAATCCTTACAAACAACAGACGGGGATAGGGTTCCAGTAGTGCACATGAGAGGTATGCTTGGGAAAACTGTTTGGGTTAATTCTGCCTCGGGCAAAGACAAACCCATCCGTGGGGTTGTCTTTGCTCAGGGACCAGGTTGTACTTGGTGGGTAATGCAGAAAGATGGGGAAACCCGGTGTGTACCACAAGGGGACCTTATTTTAAGTGGGAACTGAGTGTAGAGTTTCATTGTATATGTATGTGTATATATATGTGTGTGTGTGTGTGTGTAGAGTTTAAGAAAGGTATTGATTTGGGATGATGCAAATGGTAATAGAATAAGGGGTGGATAATGTCCTGGGTTGCAATGTATTCTATTACCATGAGCCGTTGAGGCCTGGCGCCGGTGTTCCTTGCCTCGCCCCCCGGGACTATTCTTCTGTTAATGCGCCATCAGGGCCTTGCCCCAGGACTCACCATCCCTTTGTGAGATGCTCCGGCCAGAGGGGGAGGGGTGGAGCCAAGCATTCCCGCCGGAGATAACTTTGGGGTTTGGAGCAGCGCGAGCAGCCTTACCCGCTGGGATCCCAGAGGACAAGGACTGCACCGCGGCCGGATTTTCGGAGGAGGACCAGTTTGCTTTTCTACAAGATCACCGCTTCAACGGGATCATCTAAAAGAGAACTGCAGCTGCCACCGAAATCGGATTGCTCAGACTTTGTTTTCTTTTCCTACGGACCACCGCTTTAACCGGACCATTTCGGAGAGAACTGCAGCTGCCACTGGATCGGACTGGTACCAGCACCCTGCCCGGCAGGGGGCCAGGTTGTATCCCTGACTCTGTCAGGCCTGTAACCAGTTTCTCTGTATTATAGTTTTGTTGTATATATTAGTAAAAAACTGTTATTCCCATTTTCCTCATATCTTTGCCTGAAAGCCCCTTAATTTCAATTCTATAACAATTCGGAGGGGAGGGGGTTGTATTTCTCTGTTCCAAGGGGGGCTCCTGCCTTCCTTAGCAGACACCTGTCTTTCAAACCGGGACAGACTTTTATTTTTGCATCAAGATAATAGAAAGATATTAAAAAATACATGCTTTCATCCTCTGGTTTTCCATGTTTCAGGAATAATAAAGTACAATAATAACTAATTAATAAATTAATTATCTGAGTTTTATCCCTTACAGACTGACATCATAATCTTCCTTATGGCTTGCTGCAAAGGATTACAATTTATACAAGAAACCAGTAATTACAGTTTTCTTATAGATTATTCAGGTGTGTAAGCTTCAGCAAATACTGCACTTAGATACATTTAAATGGGTTTAAAATGGGGTTTTGCTTCTATCAAGTAATGATTTCCTAGTAGGCTGCCCACCAGATTCTGATCTTGTGACAACTAAATCTAACATTAGCCTCCTTTTACTTTTATAGGAGTGAATGCAAAGGAATACAAATACTAAATAATATATATCCTTATATCTTTTTCAAATGTTCAGTATTTAATATATTTTCAGCTAAGTTTGTTTTCTTTATTGGAATTTGCAAAGAATAGCCTTGGGGATGGGAGCAGTTTTTTTATATTTTTCATGGGCAAAACTCCACTATTAAGTGCTGAATTCATTAGTCACCATAATTCATTTCCCAGTCTGCATCAGTCCAACACAACTAAATAGCTGGACTTGTGAAGCAATTTCTGTCCATGTCAGCTCTGCAGGCTACACGGTTCAAAACCAGTGAAAGGTGGTCTGGCTTCCCAGCAACTTCTGGACCTCTAAGTTTCACAGAATCACGGAGTGGTAGGGGTTGGAAGGGACCTCTGAAGATCATCTAGGATAACCCACCTGCTAGAGCAGGATCCTAGAGTAGATCACACAGGAACACGTCCAGACGGGTTTTAGATGTCTCCGGAGATGGAGACTCCACAACCTCTCTGGGCAGCCTGTGCCAGTGCTGTCACCCTCACAGGAAAGAAATGTTTTCTTATGTTAAGATTGAACCTCCCGTGTTCCAGTTTGTGCCCATTGCCCCTTGTCCTGTCACTGGATGCCACCAAGAAGAGTCTGGTTCCATCTTCATGACAAGCACCCTTTAGATATTTATAAGCATTAATGAGATCCCCCCTCAGCCTCCTCTTCTCCAAGCTAAACATACTCAGCTCCCTCAGCCTCTCCTCATATAGGAGATGCTCCAATCTCTCCATCATCTTAGTGGCCCTGCACTGGACTCTCTCCAGTAGCTCCATGTCCCTCTTGAACTGGGGAGCCCAGAACTGGGCACAGGACTCCAGATGAGGCCTCACCAGGGCAGAGTGGAGAGGGAGGAGAACCTCCCTTGACCTGCTGGCCACATTCCTCTTAATGCACCCCAGGATGCCATTGGCCTTCTTGGCTGTGAGTGCACATTGCTGGCTCATGGTCAGGCTATTGTCTACCAGGACTCCCAGGTCCTTTTCCCCAGAGCTGCTCTCCAGCAGCTCAGCCCCCTGACGCTAGATATCCTCCTGTTTTTACACCAACACACGTGACCACCAGAAGGTGGTCATCTCCAGCCACAATCTGGTAAAACTTTCCCATAAATCTGTTCCTGTTAAAATATAAGAATTCCCATCCTACCTTCTGAGTAATGTATTTATTAAGTATCCTAGAATATACAATATTGAAGTTAAAAAGACCTTATGATTTTTGTCTTTGAAAACTTCCTAGTGCTATTGTTTTCTGGTCCAATAGTGTTAAGAACTGATCCTTCCACATTGTAAAAAGAGCCAGAAAAGATTAAAAAATATCAAAAGTTGCCAGACTATTTTTTTAAAAATCTGATTAAATGTTCAGTTTAAATCTGAGGAGCTGCAGTTCTCATTTCCCTTATACATTGACCCTTTATAACTTAAAAAGAGTCCTCAAATATCTTGTCTTGGAAGTAATACTCACCTAATTATGCTTTGCATGTGGCTTTTTGTCACTAGGCTGCTGCTTACCCATTATAGCCCTCATTTTCATGATGAATCACAGTTGGCCAAAACAGTAATATTAATGCAATGTATGTTCTACCCTCTCTTTATGATTAATTCCACTAGTGGTACAAATTTGCATGAATGAATGTGTGTTTTCTGCCCTGAACATTTCCTGCTGGCTTCAGTTCAGCCCTGATGACATTTATTACAAATAATAGCTAACTATTCTTGATTTAATGGCTGGGGTGGCCCCACGTCTGAAGGTGATGTCTGTAATAACAGCAGACAAGACAGGCTTATAAAAAGTACTAATCAGATTGTGTTTGCACACATAATGGAAAGGCCTTGCAGGCATACCAGCAAAATGGAACAACAGTGTTTAAAATGCAGCTGCTGGAAGTCAAGAGTTCAAGAACATGCCACCTGCATTATATTTTTTTCCCTCTCCATTATTTTACCACCTCTTTAAAGTACCTGTGACAACAGTGAGAAGATCATAGCCAAAAGGGTCAAAGTTTCAGTTTTGATCCTCTTTAGACAAACAACAATGAATACCATAATTCACAGTATAGTCACACATGCTGTCTTTGTTAATTCTTCTGCCCAAAAAGTATGAGGAATTAGAGGAACTTGGCACCATACAGTTAGACTCACATCTCTAGAGTTGTGTTTATCTTAGGTTAATTTGAATCATGCTAAAAAGGTGCATTCCTCCCCACCATGTCCCTCAAATGCAAATATGTTCTAGTCTTTAGACAGGGACAAAAATATGTTGCCTTACAGAAATACAGAGGAGACAAGAGAAACAATAGCTGAAGAAGAGAAGTTTTGCAAGACAGACAAATTAACATGATGGAAAAGACTGAAGAAAACAGCAAAAGAAGGATACTGTACAGGCTTAGTACTGAGGACATAGGCAAAGATTTTTCTCCTTGATCTGGAAATAAATGGCTGAAATGGTCCAGGGATGGCAAAGGTTAAAAGAGTCACTTCAGGCTTCAATCAGCAGCAATAATATCTTCTCCAAAGTATGCTGGAAAGGATCCTAGAACATCCAAATTAAAATCACAGAATCACAGAATGTTAGGGATTGGAAGGGACCTCAAAAGATCATCTAGTCCAATCCCCCTGCCAGAGCAGGAACATCTAGGTCAGGTCACACAGGAACGCGTCCAGGCGGGTTTGGAATGTCTCCAGAGAAGGAGACTCTACAACCTCTCTGGACAGCCTGTTCCAGTGTTCTGTTACCCTCACTGTGAAGAAGCTCTTCCTCACATTTATGCGGAACCCCCTATGTTCCCATTGCACCCATTGCCCCTTGTCCTATCATTGGATGTCACTGAGAAGAGCCTGGCTCCATCCTCATAACACTCACCCTTTACATATTTATAAACATTAATGAGGTCACCCCTCAGTCTCCTCTTCTCCAAGCTAAAGAGACCCAGCTCCCTCAGCCTTTCCTCATAAGGGAGATGTTCCACTCCCTTAATCGGTAAGGCATTGCCCATAAGGCCCCAAGAAAAAAAAAAAAAAATCATAGTAATCCTTATGTTTAGAGGTGTCTCACAACACTGTATCTATCCTTTGCTTTCCCTTAGTATCATCATCATCATCCAAATGGTTTAAGGAGCATTTTTCTCCACCACCTTCCCAAGGACTGGAGGTGAGGCTGACTGGCTTGTAGTTCCCAGAAGCATATATTTGCCCTTCTTGAAGACAGCAGTGACATTTGCTGTCTTCTAGTATTTAGCACCCTCTCCCTAATGCCGTGACCTTTCAAAGATATTAAAGACTGATCTTGTAATCACATCAGACACCTCCTTCAGTACTAGTGGGTGCAAACCATCAAGCCCCACGGACTTACATATGTCTGGTTTCTTTAAGTGCCTCCAAAGCTGGTCCTCTCCCCTGAGAGGAAGGCGTCCATGCTCCAGACTTTCACTCTGGTCTCAAGGCTGCTCCTACCAGTAAAGATTCAGACAAAGAAGACATTCAGTATCTCATCTTTCTCTATGTCATCTTCCACCAGTACGTACACTCCATTAAGAGTGGGCCCATGCTTTTCTTACTGCAGTCTTTGCTTGATTTTCTACTTGTCAGGATAGATACTTCTTGAGTTTAGAGGAGGTGATCCTTGAAAATCAACCAGGTCTCCTGGACGACTCCTCTCCAGTGTTGTATCCCATGAGATTCTTCCAAACAGATCTCTGAAGAGGCCAAATTCTGCTCTCCTGAAATCCAGAGCTGCAGTATGGCTTTTTGACCTGCTCCCTCCTCATAGGATCATGAACCCCACCATCTCACAATCACTGCAGCCAAGGCTGCCAGTAACTTTCACATCCATGATCACTTCTTCCTTGCCTGTAAAGTAACAGGTCCATCCAAACAACTTTCCTAGTTGGATCCTCATTCATTCATGTCAGGAAGTTGTCATCAATGTGCTTCAAAAAGTCTCCAAGATTGCCTGAACTATCCAGCAGACATGAGAGTGGTTAAAGTCCCCCATAAGGACCAGGGCCTGGAAATGTGATGTTCCTTCCAGTCACCTGAAGAAGGCCTCAGCTACCACTTCTTCCTGGTCCAAAGATGTACAGCAGACACTGACAGCAACAAAAACCATGTTGGTCTGCCTGCTACTCTTCATTGACAAGCTCTGAACTGGCATAGATCCATGCACTCCAGCTGCTCTCTCACATGAAACTCCTTCTGCTTGTCTTCCTGCTCTGTCTTTCACAAAGAGCCTGCACCCATCCACCACAGAACTCCAGTTATGTGAGCTGTCTCATCACACTTGCTTGAACCCAATGAGGTTTTGTGACTGCACACAGACTTCTAACTCATGCAGAGTGCATTAGTGTAGAGGCACTTCAGAGAGGCACTCAAGCATTCCAGTTCCCTAGTACAGGCTTACATGCCCATCCTCAAAGAGATTGCTCTTCTGCTCTGCTGTGTTGATTATTATGTCCCTTCTGCTCCGATCACCCCAGGCCCTTGGCTTGCCTACTCCATCCACAACTTCCTTAGATACTTTCTGAGGAATCACTCACTCCCCAGTGGTCTCTAGTTTAAAGTTCTCCCTGCCCAGTTAACTACACTGTTAATCATCAAAGACAAAACTATGCAACTGTACCATTTGACCAAACATATGGGACCCAGGATCTGACACACAGAAGCAATTAAATTAGACATGGATCTGGCTATATTTTTTTCAGCTAGAGTTATGTAAGAAAATACCATGTATCATTGCTTTCTGTGCATAAATTAGATAATAATATTTTAAATCTGCCCCCTGGGATGCTTCAACAGCCTAATTTTTGTAAAAGTGATATCTCAAGCAAGACTGACCTGATTCAAATATTAGAGCTTAAAGATTTACAGCTTGCCAACATTCCCATTCTTACAAGGGTAGCATGTAAATACATAAATTACTACTTTCATTCCTCTGGAAGAATTTAAATGTGTCCTATCATCTTCTTTATAACATTTGCATAAATCTAATCAGGAAACAAAAGCAACAAAAAAATTACAAAAATGACAGATCACAGTCTCAAACCAACAATGCTCCTTGCTCCTTCTCCTAGACAAACATCAATGACACTTCTTAAACTTCTTAACAAGGCTCCTCTCTCCCATTAATCACAGAAAATATTTTTGTGCAGAAAGAACTGAAGTCAGATTACTGTTCTATCATGGTTTGGTTATGAAAAGCAAAATATCACTATCAGTAATCAACAGTACCTACAAGAAAGTGTAACTTAACAACAAATTCACAAAAGAACTAAAGGCTGTGTTCAAACACTCCTTTTTTTTTTTTCCCTCTATTTTACAATGAGGAGATATAAGAAGAGAAAGAGACTTCATCTAATTCTATAAGCACAAATAACAGGAATCTATGCATATCTGAAATCTAACAAACGTATATATATATTACATGTACAACAGCTAGTACTACTTAACAGTTATTTCTCATATATTGTTCACGTGAAAGTATTGTCATGTATTTTGTTCTTTCTCTACCAACTTGCAAATTCAAGCAATGTTTGCTATATTCTTAATTCATTTAAAATCTAAACCAGGAAAGTCTTGTGCACCACTAATTCCTGTTGTAGATTCACGGATTCACGGAAGAGGTCATCTAGTCCAATTCCCCTGCTTTAAAGTAGGAAAGACATCTTAAAGATATGAACTCTTAGGAGCAAGGCTTATTTTATCTGTATTTATCTCCTGTTTATGGCTATTCTGCTTTGCTCGTTCTGACAGGCACCAAATAAGAAAAGTGCACATCAGGGATTTTAATTACTTGAAATCCTTTTTTTATTGATTACAGACAACAAAGCAGCTCTTTGTGTTAACCTTTCAAAATGTCAACTTAATTTATGAATACAGTGAATTTTTTAGCTCTATTGCTATGGATGGTATGTGTTCTGTTCTGTTTTACTACTGTTACAAAAAAGTGTGTTTTAATTGTATACCAAAAATGTGTTTGGAATCAAGAACTGCCGTAATTCACGAGAAGAACTGCTTGACCGCTTATAGACAGTCTAAGCAGATAAAGAAATAGGCTTACAGGTTTTGTTGGAGTAATGCATATTGTAATTGCTCAAATTTTGATGCCAGCCTCCCTCAATCAGATTCTGCAGGGACTTTACATTTTCATACAGCAGAGGCCTGAACAAAAGACAGTGTCTGCATATACATATGTTCCTACTGACCTGAATGGCCTTAGACAGAATACAAGCACTTCATGTGATTAACACAAAGTTCAACAAGGATTGCATAAAGCATTTTATCCTTGTCCTTTTTTAGCAAGGAAATAACACTCCAAAGAAGGTGCAGTACGGAAGCTCTTTGGCCTCGCCACACATAGGCTAAAGAGTAGGACTACCTTTGAGGAAGACATGTGTCTGTACTTCCTGCAGTAGTGGCAGGATCAGGAAGGTACTAGCAGTGTACTACCACCTCTGTAAATGGTTTCACATCATTGCCACTTCATCAGCAGAGTGACCTGTGCCTCACTGAGCATCTATGAGTTTGCCATTAAATAATTACTTAGTAGCATACCAAAGTGGAGGCAGAGGTTGTGAGCTATTACATACCAGTTGTCAGGGACTTTTATAGCTTGCACATAGCGACCACTAACAAGAAGGTTCAGAATATACCTTCCCTTGACACAACCCTTCTCTCAGGATCTACAAAAAGAGGATTCTAGTAGATTAATGATGATAACATTCTGAAACTTTTCTACGGAAAGGGGTGCCACTAATATGCTTGCTTTGGACAACACAAAATTGCTGCCAGGGGGAAAGGAAAAAAAAAAAAAGGAAAAAAAAAAAAAAAAAAAAAAAAGCTGCTTGAAGTTTTGTTTTAGTATTTTGTTTATGCCAGATTCTAAAACAAGTCTGAATCAAAGGACGGAAAAATTATCTTCTGGCTACTGGCCCAGTGACCTATCCTGAACACTGTTTTGACTCCTTTGAGTTTCACCAGCAAAAGTAGATTACATTGGTTTTATTCTCCATGGAATTTCCATGATAAACAATCAAACATGCAGTAATTTGGATGACCAGTGACATTATTGATGTTCTTAAGGCTTTGTGAGATTAAGGTTAATTCCATAGCACTTCAAGGTTATGTGAGGTCTTAACGAATTTCATTTGCACTCTAAAGAAGCATTTGGGTTTTTATTCTTTCTTTTTCTTTGTTTCATATTTCATGCATAATATTTCTGCAACAAATGTGCAGTTGACATCTGAAAGAAACGCTTCAACAGAAATCTCCAGAAAATCAAAGTTGAATAAAGAACAGCCACTGAAGTCTTTAGTGAAATCCATAGGAAAAAAAAAAAAATTATTTTTTTTTTAAAAGCCACCACTTTCTTTAAACAAAAATATTGATATAGCTGTTTAAAATAAACACAAGTGTATATGAGGAAAATTCTGTATCTGTTCCAGACTGGAAATTAAATGTCTGCATTCCTCCTTATAACACTGCCAAAGGCACATCAGTTACTAATAAAACATTGTGACAAGTTCTTAAGTAGTTTGCCGTCACATTGATTATTACATTTGGTAAAACACCTGTGTGTTCATTAAGCACACATTTTACAATACAGCACATAAGTTATTTCTCTCCAAATGCCTGCAAGGTGGGAAAAGTCAATAGCTCTGGTGACATTGAGCATTTCTACCAGAATATAGAATTCCAGCTTTGTTTTACATTGTCTATCTACTATGCAAAAATCCAAATCTCCAATACTTAAAGCTTTGCTTAAAGCTGTAAACATGCAGAAGATCATAGTAAATACTAGCTGTGACACCACTGCTGCACATGTAGCAGATGTTTACAGTTGTCTTCTTAAGAACATTATTTTGAAAGACGCTTCAAATAAAAACACTAGTGTATATGAATTAGCTTCACTGCTTTCCAAAGTATGTAAAAGTACGCAACTCCTGAGGGAATAAAAGTACTTCCCATTGTGCTGTCTGTATCTAGAAGCCCATCTCTGATGCATTTCAGACCATTTTCCTAAAAAATGATGATGGCAGTAGGAAAGAGGGCACTTCTTCCAGCTCATTTACTCAATTTAAGTATCAGAGTATGTAAAATTTGCAATAGAGATTACAGTTCAAGATTTCTGCCAATATCTCTCCCAGAACAGATCCAGATGCCTGGACTAGGACTAGTACCACCAAGCTTACATGAAACAACAGTCTGCAATATATTTGAAGGTGGCAAAGTTCAACATATAGGAAAGTCTTGGAAATAAGCCAACTGGTATCTAGAGAGCATCAGATGTCAAGCTTTTGGTCACAGGAAAATATTTCCTGAAACTACTTCCTGTGATCCTGAAAGCCTAAAGATGTGGTAAGCTCTATAAATTCTTCTCAAAGCTTGCCAGTCTACATGTTTAAAAGTAATATTGGGAAAAACTTTTTTAGTTAAGAGTGACAAATTGAAAGGACAAAAATGTCACAGCAAGAACTGACTCTCAGTCATTACTTCTAGCTTTGAAATCCACTACAGAAGAAATCACTGAAGGTTATTCTAAAACCAGTGGATGGAGGGAAGAGATGAATTAGAGGAAGCTGGCATTTAAAATATATGCCTCAAAAGTAAACTTGTGTTTTCATTGCAGTAAGATGTCAGATGTGCAATAAGGTATGTTCAGATTTTACGCAACACAGTTCATTCTGAGAAATGTATCATTCTTGAAAATGAATGTTCCTTCAAATGCATTTAACAGAAACCACACAGTACCACACATGCACAACAGTTACAGGTTTGGCAGTGCACTATTGGTCCCTACTTAATAGAACAGAGCCATCATTCCCAGAAAGGAGTAGCTTGAGCCTTAATCTGCTTTGTTAACACCATCAGCAATGAAATTCACTTAAGTGGAATTTCGGCTTTTTTACAGAAGGATGTAAATTCTCATTGAGCCTGTACTTCAAGCTCCTTCTCCGAGCACTGGTGCCAGAAACAGGATGCTAATCATGCATATTATTCCTTCCCATCTCACAACACATCTACAAAGATGTCCTTTATTTCTTTTTACATCATTTGCAGAATAGATACCTTTCATAAGTTGTCATTCCTTAGAAGTGTTTTGGAAAGACCTCAACGACAGGACAAGGTAATACTCCAAAATAGCACTCTACTGCAAGAGGCAGTCAACAACCAGCAGAACTACTGCATTCCATTAAGCAGGTCTGTATTTTGTCAGTCAGGAAGTTTTTATGCCCTTTTTCAAATTTGTATGAAAAATAATTAACTTATTTTCACAGTTTTGACGCAATGTACATTGCCATATATGCAGTGCTTCTGCACGCATCTTCTCCCATATAAGATTTGCAACAAAGAAGCAAAATTCTTCAGTAATATCTGGGGTTTCATGACACAGAAAAAGGGCAACAATATCATAGTGACCACGGTAAAGAAAAAGCTCTGGCCCTTCTCTGGCAAACTAAATGTTGGGGTATGCTTCCAACACGTATTACAAATTACTTTTTTTGAATCTAGTACAGGTGTCAAACATCACTTGTTACTTTCACATGCTTAGTTTTGTGGATAAAAAGATGAAAGTAAGATATCATGCAGTATGTTATATTACTTGTAGACAAGCAAGGCACTTATGAAGTTACAAAGAACTGAAAATCATGAAAAAAAGTCTGCAAATCCTACAAGCGTTCATGTCGTACAGTTTTAATTAAATAAAGGGAATTAAAGCTCAGAATAGCATTAAAAATGCCAAGTAAATTCCACAATTTCTAATATTCAAAGCCTTCACAGCATCATTACAACCTACCCATTAACATGTAAACGCTAGTCTGTGATGTCAACTTGCTCTGCTCTTTCTGTATTTTCAAACATAAATCTTTCATCTTTAACCACTACTACATAGTACCATTCCCTGTATGCCATCAACAAAGCTACCTTATTACTAGAATTAAAATCTATGCTCACATAGGGCTAATCTTCTCTTTTATGTAGGTACATGTGTTACAATCACTGCTTCCCTGGCTGACCCATATTGTTTCATCACCATCTTCTGTCTCACTGTACCTATGCACTGTATCTGGAGTTACACTTTTTTCTTTTTCCCTGTTTATATTTACATTTAAACTTACTAAGATAAAGACTGGTATTTCTTTTTCATGCCAGTGCCATCTTAGTCTAATGTTAGCTCAGTCCATGGATTAACTGCTATACACTAGCCAAAAGCTTCATAACACAATTTGCTTGCCAGCGAAACTAGAGAAAATACAAATGTGTGAGGAACTCCTTTAATAGCATAAGTGGAATTAAAGACATATAAATCACAGACTTTCTGTAACTTTCTGTTAATAAAGAAATGGCTACTGCATTACAATAAACCACACTGCAAATCATTCAAAACGTCCTTTGATGTCCTTCAGATACTGCCAGTGGCTGTTGAGAGCCATAACCATGAAACAAGAAATAACATACCCAGAAATTCTGAATATGATACACTTTTTCTGTCTCTTAGATAAGGCCACTGCTGTCTTATAATACTTAAAAACATTTTGTATAAAGCTCTGTTAACACAGAAAGTTGCCTGTAAAACCAGTGGATGTCCTCGCAGCTAAAAATTCCATTCAGTTCCTCTGAAGCTTCAATAGCCAAATAAGAGACCCATTCACAGAAAACATAGCCAAGACAGTTTGTATCTCTAACAAATCAGTTGCTTTTTAGGTAATAAACACAATCTAATGCTTGATGAATGCCAAGTTCCCATTGCAATGTTACAAGGGTAAGCGGGTAAAGCTGTCTTTGATATCAGTAACAGAACACCTACTGACTTCTACACAAAAAAAGCTCAGTTTCAAGCGTGTTTCCAAAATACTTAAAGATACCATATGTAAACACTCAATAGAGAAGTTTATCTCCTCGTTATCTATTAAATGATTTCCTCTAATGCTCATATAGCCCTGCATTTCATCAATCTACATTATCTGATCCCCATTATATTCAAGAATGTGCTAAAGCATTGGTAGAACCTCTTCGGTTTTTAAGCACTTTTCCTGACAGAGGATGCACTGTACCCAGCAAAACTGCATATAGCATTTCACAATAAAAAGTATGCCATCTCTTGGTGATGAGACTTCTGCTTTAAACCTAAGCAGCTGAGATAAGGTGAAAGCTGATAAGGACTCAAAGGATGAGTACACTGGAGACTGAGAGGATAAGCCTTATTTCTGCTTTTTTCCCCCCACTATTTTCATATCTTATTATTTTGGGTTATTTTCCGGAATGGGCATGCAACCCAGATACAGCATTTTGGAAAAATGGAGTAAATAGAATAGCCATATCTGCTTACTTTCACCGCTGTGGCACAGTAACTTAATTTTATTGCACTGAATCATTTAATATATTCAATGGTATCAGTAACTCTGTAAAGATATGCTAAAGCCTAGCAAAAACATTACCCTTTATCAAGGGGATTAGAGTAGGGTTAGTAGTTATCTAAAAGCTGGATAAATCTTCCTCCACATCAGCAGAAGAGGGATGAGACCGTTGTCTTTCTACACACAAAAAAAAAAAAAAAAAAAAAAAAAGAGCTGGGAGGGACTATGTACTGGGGTTTATGTCCTATTCTTAGCCTAATAATTATTTATTCACACAGTAGTTTTTTAGAAGGTAACTTCTCTTTTTAGTCCTTTTCTGTTGCTTTCTCAAAGCTGTCTGTCAAAAAACCCAAAACAACAGAAAACGTTCAGAAGCTCTTTATCATTCTTCTTTACAGTGTTGCTAGGGATTAGTCTTGTTTTCAGGTTCTATGTGCCAATGAGTATTGTTCAGTTCAGCCAGTGTTTCAGGAAATAACATTTTTCAAAGACCATATATTGTACTTGTTTAATAATCATTCCATCTCCCATTTTTGCTGCTTTCATAATTGGTCTATTTTGCATCAATTAGCTTAATTAGAAAAACATTCACCAACAGGCTGATGATATGTTTAAATCAGCTGTAAGAACTTATTTGTTTTCCTTGCTAAGTGACCATTATTAGTTTAATTAAAGTGACTCTTCAATACATATTGATAGATTCTTTGCCTTATTAGCACCACCCAATTAACATGGCAGTATACATTAGAACATTTTTAAATCATCAGATTACTACCAGTTTGGCATTTGGTGGCAAAATATAACTAAATATAACTACTGTAGTATTTTGTGTCATGAAATAAATGCTGTTTACAGAGGGCTACATACATAATAAACTAGCCATTATATGGGTACTTGTGATGTAGCATCTTATTAAGAATAATTATTCTTCTCCACGACACAATTTCAATTCACTTCAGGTGACAAAACTAAATTCCAAGATGTCTAAGCTTTCTACTTAGCATGGGTACCACTGCTGAATTTGACAACTGACTCCAGCAGCTAATATTTACAGAAAACCAGCCATGATCCAGATAATGGCAAGGTAATAGCAAGACAGACAGTCTAAGTCCTTCAGTTAAGAATGAAGCAATGTTTAACATCTTGTTCTCTCTCCATCCTACTCACCACATCTGTATAACAAAGTGAAGCTGCATCACCTATATATGCAATTATCATTCTATTGCTTTCAAACATTGAATAAACAATGGTGCAGAGCTGTGCTGTCTCTTTCAAAAATGGCAGCTAACCCTATTCTGAAAAGAAAAGGAAACAATCTGACTGTCTTTTCATCCCTTGAGCAGCACAAAAAGGCTGAATCCAGATTTCTCAGTCCAACTTTACAACTCCACTCCATCTCTTTGAAACTAAGCTTTTATGGACGATCATCGTGTCATATATTCTTTTTTCAAGATCCAAGTTTCACTTCTTTCTGAGTAGTCATTCCTGAAAGAAATGCAATTCAAATATATCTCCACTAGGTATGACAACAGAATTGCACCAATTTACCTCAGGTCAAAATCTGCACTGTTTCTGCACAGTTCACATCTACCTGCTTTATTGTAGTCCCTCTGAGGGGGGGGCAGGAAAAAAAAACAAACATTAAAAAAAAAAACAAAACAAAACCAAAACCAAAATAAAATAAAAAAAAAACAAAACCAAAACAAAACAAAAAAACCACAAACAAACCAAGAAAAGCAAGACTTTTGAAAGTAAATACACTGTTAGAAGCTACTCAACTTTCTTCTACTCAACAAGGTCTTCTATAACAGAAATATTCCATATTCCTTCTTCAAAGGTATATTTTCAGGGCATCATTACAGGAATACAGTTTGCAGGGTTACTTCAACCTACCAGCAGAAAAGAAGCCTTTTTATTTTCTTTTACAAGGCGGAAAAAATATGGCATAAGCCTCAGTAGTTCATATAGCTCCTAGATTCTGTATTGCACCATTTTCCAGCAAGAATGGAATATATCAAAAAGAAAAAGCTTTGACAGCTTTCATTTGAACTGATCAGAGAATGACCTGACATAGACTGATGCAGTGTGCTATGTTTACAGTATGTTGAGGTTCAATTTTGTTACACCATCCAAGGGCAACAACATTCAGTTAACATATGGACATGTGGTGCTCCACTAACCTGGAGTACTGGCACAGTTGCTGCAGCCTTATGCCACTGAGGAAGGTTCCCATCACAGACAGAATCTGGGACACAATGCAGCAGCAGTACCTGTCAGCACTGCAAAAAAAGCATCCTGCTGCTCATCCAGGTACCTCTAGAAAAAGCTGATAATACAGCTCCAAGGCCAGAGATTATTTTTTTTAGCAGTGACAACTGAAAAACAATTTTCTACAAAACAGCTTTAGCATCACAGAAGCGGTTAACAGACAGGCAAAATGCAGAAGTTATCTTGCTAACTTCTCTGTAAATATGTTCTTTTAAAGAAGAATATGAGAAGATGTTACAGCACAGAGGTTTGGGTACTGTACCTGTTTGTCCTTAACTAATAAAGCATACCAAAATAAAAATGAAGTCTGGGGAGTTACTTGATACATATTTCCTTTGTTTCATGCTGACATGGAGGTTTGTACAATCTGAATACATGTGAGCAGTTAAAAATATGTAAGATGCCAGCAGATGCTGCTCAAAAATATGTAACATACTTCTTGGCTTCTATGATATGCATAAAGTCACATAAGACTTCTTTCCTGGGAGGGCTGAAAACCTTGAAGAGGTATTAGAGCATTCAGCTGCCAGAGGGAGGTTAGATAATCAATATGATTTTTCCTTCAGTAGCTTTGATTCGTCCAGCACGAGAGATGTGCTGTCTGTACTGCCTGAGAAATCACCAGGTGGTTTTGTAGTGGTGGTTTTCTACAAACCAGACAAGAAAACCCTTGGCAGACTTGCAGTCCCTGGGCAAACAGGTTGCACTTGGCAAGCTGCACAAACAAGAACAAGAGGAACAGGAAAGTGAAGATTCACTGGAGTGATAGGTTGGTTACTGTCCTGGTTCCCCAGGCACAGCCCCATGGGCCAGCCATGCAGACAGGCCATGAGTAGCCCTGAGTCAGATGAGAGATCCAATCAAGGCAGCTGACTCACAGGTATAACCCACACCACCTCATCATGCTCATTTATAAAAGGAGGGAGCTCACTGAGGGTGGGGTTCCTCTTCCTAGGGCTCCTCCCTTTTAGCCTTCTGCTCCTGCTGCTGACCTCTAGGACCAGGCTGAGTAGAACCTTCCACACTTTGTCAGTTATTGTGTCAGTTTTGTTTCATTAAATTTGTTTTTACTTCAACTCACGGGCTTCCCCCTTTTTACTCCAATTCTCTTTCTCAACTGGGAAGAGAGCATTAGGTAATAGAATAATTGCTACAGTTCAGCCCTGGGTACTGGCTAAATGTAGACAGTTACTCTAAAATCCTTAGTTATATTCAAAACTAGAGGCTGAAATTAATACTGTAAATGAGCCTTCAAGGTTTAAGAAAAAGTTCAGTTTTCATTACCTTTGTATAGCTACCCAGATATACAACCAAAACAGGCCATTACTGCCATTACATTTGTACCTCTTGTTTACTTCAATGTTCCACCACCTTCTCCCTTGGTGAGATTGTAAGTTCCAGAAATAACAGTACTCAAGTAAATAACATGAGCTAGTACCTGGAGCTCTCTAATTGGCGAAAAGCAGTTACATCCTGTGTTGGGCATAATTGGGAAGGGTTTGGTGGTAGTGGCAGAGGATAGTGCTGCAGGTGGGGCCTCTGTGAGGAGAGGGCAGGGCTACACCATGCTGGACTTGGACAATTCCAACCAGATCCAATAGACCCACCACAGGGCCAAAATGGTGGTGTCTCAGTGTAAGTGTATTTAAGACGGGAATAATGATGGACAGGCAGAAGCGAAGAGTGGGAAACAGAAGAGGAAGCACCAAGGTCAGAGAAGAAAGAAGGGGAGGAGATGTTCCATCATGGAACAGAGATTCTGCTGCAGCTCGTGGACGAGACCATGATGGGGCAGATTTGTTTCCTCAAAGAACCCATCCTGGAGCAGGTGAAAGGTGTGAGGAGAAGCAGCAGAGAGAAAGTGTCAGTTACTGAATATAGCCCCCTACCTACCCCCACCACCCCTCCTGTGCCATGCAGGGGGATGAGTAGAGGTGCTGGGAGTGAAGGAGTGAAGTTAAGCCTGGGAAAGAAGGAATGAAATGTGCTCATTTAACATTTATTGTTTCCCAATAACCGAATCTACTGAATTTCCAGTAAACTAAAATAATTTTCCCCAAGTCAAGTCTGGCTTGCCTGTGCCAGTAATTAAGTGATCTCCCTGTCTTTATTTCAATACACGAGTTTTTTCATTGTAGTTTCTCCTCCTGGCTCACAGAGGAAGGCAAGTGAACAAGTGGCTGAGCGGGTGGGTGCTTGGCCCTTAATGAAGGCTTATCCTCCACATAGCCATAGGCTGGAACACAAGCTGAGGCCAGGGCTCTTTGTTGATGGGACAGCAAGTCTGCGCAAAGGAATAGTAGAAACTGGTGCTTGACGGAAAAATTTAATGTGTTAACACTTGCATTTTAGGCTAACCTTGAAACAGAAGCCTCTGCTTTCTTCATTGCTGGTAATCCTGCTAATAGTTAGGTTTTTGTCTTTTGTGTTTATGACAACATTAGCATCTAGCCTCTTGCTGGTCATTTCCAGTATATGTCTGTCTGCCTTTTTTCTTTATATGTCTTTCTTCCCTAAATTCATTAGCAATGCACTAGGGTAGACCCACTTTATCAGACACACATTGAAAAGACTTCTCTGCCAGGCACACTCCTGCGTTTTGCTTTATGCACACTATTAAATTTCAAGGTTGCAATAATAATATGTTGACAATGTTAAGCAGTGAGGGAACGAATCCAAGACTGGTGGAGAAGTACTAAGAGTTAAATTATTCTAATAAGCAAATTACAGCTACCAAAGAGAAGATTCTTCTGACATGCTCAGACGCAGAATTCTTTGAATTAATTTTTTGCTGTACTGGCTTTCCTCTACTAACAGTAGCTGGCAAGTTTTACATGCTTTTCAAAGTACCTTCACAGGTAGAAGAGTATTTTACCCTGTTAGAAATTATCTACATCTCTCTGATTCCAAGTACACTGACACCCAAAATTTGCCTTTCCAGAAAGCGAATATGGGCAGGATATACTAACATGGCTAGGATTCACTAAGATATGACAATTCTTGCATTTCAAATTAATTTATGAAACTTGTTAATGACTCACTGAAGTTCCAGAGATATGTTTCTTCTCTTCTTTAACTCCCAAGGATCACCTCTGAGGTCAGAATGCCCCCGTGAAGTCCAAGATATTCAGAATGGACATTCTAGTGAATATAAAAGAGAATGCCATCCCCTTCCCTGTGATATAAATATGGATGTTGAAGAGCACAGAGGTGGGAAAAATCTCACTCATGACAGATAACAAAATGACTGCAGTAAAAAAGCTGACATGTCAAGTTAAGGTGAAAATATTCACACACTGAACAAAAGGATATCCACTTTCATGATGGCAAGTTACAAGTAACAGAAATTCAGCACGTCTCGTGTTTTATCTCAGAGCAACCCTCTCTCAGCATGTTCAAGAAACACAAGGCGACAAGAAAACTAAATACGCAGGTGCATCACATCAGACATTTCCGAGACAACCAAATCAGACAGGTGTCTGAAAGGCTGCATTAGCTTGCCATTATCTTCCACACTACTTTAAGAAAACAAGTTTTTATACCATTCCTAAAGCTCACTGAGGTCTGTACAATTGTTTCAGGAGTATAGTTCTGAAGGTTCACGATTTTTGAAAGAGAAAAATTTTCACTGCCAAAAAGAAGTACCTGTAGGTGATAATACAATTCTAAGATGATACCTGCATTTTTTTCTAAGTCTACAAAATTAGTTCATCATTATATCTTTGGACATGCTGTCAACTATACCACATATAGTGGTATAGATGATATCAGCTAAAAGGAGTGTTCCCATATACTTCACCTGCACAACTTCTCACTGCAGCACATATAAGAATACCAAGCGACCAACAACGCAGCTGACAGATAAGCCATAAGAGGTATGGAGAATGCAAATAGGACAGGTTTTCACTAGTCAGAGTTCAATTCTTCACATATCAGGATAGAAGAAGAAAAAATCATCTCCATTTGCATCAGGGAACATTCCACACAATCACAGACATAAGACTGCTCTAATTCAGGATATCTTATAATTTCATCATCATGACATCTTTCTATCTGAACTGCCAAAGATTTTTCATTGTTCAAAGAAAGAAATTTGTTTAATTCTTCTGATAAATTCTTCATTCCCGCTGTTCAATCTTATGGAAATGAAGAACACAGTATTACTCCTTTGCAGGAGCCTTTGTAGTATTTGAAGACGGTAATCACATATCCCCCACTCTACTTATCTCTAAGCAAAACTGCACCAAGCTGTAATCGATAGGTCAGGCTTCTAGATCTCTTAAGGGAAGTGTCATTCCAATACTTTGTCAAAATAGCTTTGAATTCCACCACATACCCCAGTATGCTTGTAGCCTCTTCTAAATTAGTGACATTAGCAAATTCATTAGGTGTGATCTTCACCATTTTTCATAACAGTTCATAGATTCATGTCCTAACTTCTGTGTTGGAATTAATTTCTGTTTGTATAAATCCTGAGTTAAATAAGATCTCTGTTCTTTGAGAACACGACTTGGGATAAGAAGATGGGAAAAGGACAAATTTTTGTGAGAGTTCTGATAGACAACAAGTTAACCATGAGCCACCAATGTGCCCTTGTGGACAAGCAGGCCAATGGTATCCTAGGGTGCATTAAGAGGAGTGTGGCCAGCAGGCCAAGAGAGGTTCTCCTCCACCTCTACTCTGTCCTAGTGAGGCCACATCTAGAGTACTGTGTCCAGTTCTGGGCTCCCCAGTTCAAGAGAGACAAGGAAGTTCTGAAGCTGGAGTCCAGTGGATAGCTATGAAGATGATGAGGGGACTGGAGTACCTCTCTTATGAGGGAAGGCTGAGAGACCTGGGTCTGTTTAGCCTGGAAAAGAGAAGACTGAGAGGGGATCTCATCAATGCTTAGAAATATCTAAGAGGCAGGTGTCAGGAGTATGGGGCCAGACTCTTTTCAGTGGTGCCCAGTGACAGGACAAGGGTCAATGAGCACAAACTGGAACACAGGGAGTTCCATCTGAACAGAAGGAGAAATTTCTTTAGTTTGAGGGTGGCAGAGTACTGGCACAGGCTGCTTGGAGAGGTTGTGGAGTCTCTTTCTCTGGAGACATTCAAAACCCATCGGGACATGCTCCTGGGTGAACCTGCTCTAGCAGGGGGGCTGGACTAGATGATCTCCAGAGGTCCCTTCCAACCCCTACCATAGTGTGATTCTGTGAAATAGCTAAGTAGCAATGACTATCCCCCTAGAAATTCTAATTTTACTTGGAATGAACACAGATGTTAGCTAAGCAATAAATAGGTGTCACCATAAACTCATTTGCTTGGTTTACAAATGTATATTCATACGTAAAACTCTCTGAATAGTTTTCTCAGGAAAAATAGAAATTAGTAATACTATCTATGAAATATTTAAAGAAATCTGTCCAGGATATTAATGACCATTTACTGACTTTTGATATATTAAAAGTGCCAACGCTTAATCACCTTAACCTCATTACTTCTATTTCATGTTAAACATTATTATGCCTCTATGCTTTAAAGTAATTATTCATCTATTTACTAGTCCAAGCACTGATTATTATTTACAGTTGTACTAACTATGAAACTACTGTCTTTATCATTAAAGAAGTCCAGTAATGCACATGCCTTAGTTCATCTATTTCTTTATCTAAATATGGTCACAAGTTTAAAAATCACTGATGTACAGATGTATACAGTTTGGGTTGTTGATGGGAAAGTTCACCAGTTTCTTAAAATCACTGGGAATTCAAATTAAACAGGTTACTTCAAATATGCATGTGGGAATTTTCAATAGAGTCTTAAGTTTTTTCAATAAGTATTACCAACTGAACAAAATCAAGCTCACAGAGAAATGTACAGCCTTGTCTACTCTCAGCTAGAATATAATTTAAATGTTAATAATTAATTTTATGCTTCATATTTTATGATGAACTATCTTAGAAATTAGGGCCCTCATTCAGGAAAAATGAAAACAAATCATTAAACGCTTTCAAGAGGGCATGTGACAAAGTCAATAGAACCTAGTGAGTTCCAGGTACCAAATTTTCAAATGGATTTATGAAGAGAAATACGTCTAATGAGATTATTTTAAAGAATCTCCACACATCAGCAGAAACACTGCCAAGTTGACATTTGAGGTTTTCCAAAAATGTCCAAAGGGTGGAGACAGACTATATATAATCTGCAGAATCCTTTAAAAATTTCTAGACTTAAGTGTTTTCCAGATAAAATGACTGGAATTGAGCTCAAAAGATGGATGGGAAAACAGGGAAACAACAGTATACAGCCATGCATGACAAAGTACTGCACAGAAATAGCCAAACCAACTTGGAACAAAGTAATTTCAGAGATGAAAAGTATAAGCACTGTGCCTTTCCCAAGTTAATTAACCTGCTGAGAGGCACAAATAATTAGTATCATAACGCTGCTGTACAGGGGCTAAACTA
Organism: Podargus strigoides; assembly: GCA_028020825.1. Lineage (NCBI taxonomy): Eukaryota > Metazoa > Chordata > Aves > Caprimulgiformes > Podargidae > Podargus > Podargus strigoides. The sequence continues at coordinate 63,983,829 of CM051663.1, read as the reverse complement.
GTGTATGAGTATGGTATTCATCTGAGTCATCCGCCTGGTGCTGAGCTAGGGACTTCTAGCATAATGTTACATTGCAAGTTGTGGATATGTGGTAACATTTCAAACCTTTGGGAGAGCCAACATCAAAACCAGCTAATAAGTGTTTTGTATTTTTTTTAATGCTAAATCCTGTATTATTTCTATTTTTTTATCATTTAAAGCCAGCTGGAAACCTGTCTACTGGGCCTTCATTATATTCTATTTTTCCATCTGAAGATAGAAAATCAAGCTTCATTTCACTGGCTTTCTATATTTAATTCCAAAAGGAAGTATTACCATTATGAAGAATAAACTACAGAAAAAAATGTAAATTATGCAGCTGTATTTTACTACTAATGTTTTTATACAGAGCTTAAGTATTCAACAAATGAGAAAAAGATAAATATATGTTATTTTTTAATCTTTATACATTATAACATTTCTTTACACTTTATGCCATTAGTATTAGCATTTCATTTCCCTATGTGGCTTATGGAAGCCACATTCATTGGCATTCTTATAAAGAACTAGTGCTTAAAATCTCTGATCAGCAATACTGTTAAATTCTTTACATGCAGGCCTCATTACAATTAGAACCAAGCAAGAAAAAAGAAAACTAGAACCAAGCAAGAAAAAAGAAAACACCATTGATTCGAACCACTAAAAAGTTTTCTTCGTAATTTTTCTTCTTTTCAAGAACTTAAAGGGAAGACTGTGTACTATAAAAATCAAAAGAAATCTTGGCAATTTTTTCTATTTTACTATGAATCAAAAAATCCTGCAGGCTGTTTGATTGTCTCATGATCCAGACCTACTCTGAAGACAACAAACAAGTGCTCAAGATGGAAGTCCTGCTTTTTCTTTGTAGGAGCACTGAAACAGTATGCTTCACACCTCTTTTGGGTTGCATCCAAACTCCATTTCAGCAGGACTTTTCTAAGTACAAAAGTCAGCTATGATTCTGTGTATCTCAACATTACACACCCTTCAGCATACAATCTGCTTCTGACTTTCCTGTCTCAAACACACCACTGTAACACCTTCCAATAAGCTGTTTAAAGAAACCATGTCCAAAAAAAGTCGGTAGTCTCTGCTCTGAACTCTCAGCAGCACATTTATCCATGTTGCATTAACAGAAAAACTTGGGCCTCATTTCCTACCTCCCTCCCCACTACATGATAGGGCAAAGTACAGTCAATTTAAACAACAAAGAGTCACAGAAGAACTACAAGTAGTAGATACCAAGGGATGGGCTTGACACCAGCATCCCAATGCCACAGTGGTCATCACAGTCTGCGGTGTTCTGCACCACATATAGAGACCTTGGGTGAGGTCTTCTACCAGAAACACAGCAGCACAGAGCCCTTCACAACACTTACATATACCTCAATGCAGCCCAGCTGTGAGACTGTGTTCTAAGCTGGAAGAAGAACATAGGACCCATGCTTTACAGTTATATCTTGAAGGTAGCAGGGAACAGTCTCTGGTCACTAAGATCAACTATTGTGGAACACACTACATCTAAACTAGTTAACTTTCTCTCTCTCAAAACAAACTGACTAGTTGGAAAAGGATCTACCATAAACACACTGCAGTCTTTGTACTCAGATACACATCTCTTCAGCACCATGTTTGTGTCAAGCTCCCCTCGATTTTTCATAAAAGCCACACATCAATATACCCCACGTACGCTTAATAACGTGCCCCATGCCAAGTCCTATCAGGATTCATCACCTCTGTTGGGTACACAGTGCCAAATGCCACTCACAGCTGCTGCTGTTATACATCAAAAATTTAACTTTTTCAAGGCCTTGTTGCTCCCAGTTTTGTTGTCTGGGTAGATGCTTTTCTTCTCAAGCCTCTTTGTCCACCCTCTTTAACAGGAAGAAAACTTGAATACTTAGCCTGGAGATGAGGCCCTGCTGTGTAACATGGATGATTTCTAGCAGAAATTCTCCCTAGATGATGTTATCAGCTATGCAAAACTGAACAAGGTAGGCCTGTGACTGGTGGTGTCACCAGGGGTCAGTACTGGATCTGGTCCTATTCAATATATTCATTAACCACCTGGACGAAGGGACAGAGTGTATCCTCAGCAAGTTTGCTGATGATACAAAGCTGGGAGGAGTGGCTGACATGCCAGAGGGCTGTGCTGCCATCCAGTGTGACCTGGACAGGCTGGAGAGCTGGGCAGAGAAGAACCTCATGAGGTTCAATAAGGGCAAGTGTAGGGTGCTGCATCTGGGGAAGAACAGCCCCATGGATCAGTACAGGCTGGGGGCTGAGCTGCTGGAGAGCAGCTCTGGGGAAAAGGACCTGGGAGTCCTGGCAGACAACAAGCTGACCATGAGCCAGCAATGTGCACTCACAGTCAAGAAGGCCAATGGCATCCTGGGGTGCATTAAGAGGAATGTGGCCAGCAGGTCAAGGGAGGTTCTCCTCCCTCTCCACTCTGCCCTGGTGAGGCCTCATCTGGAGTGCTGTGTCCAGTTCTGGGCTCCCCAGTTCAAGAGGGACATGGAGCTACTGGAGAGAGTCCAGTGCAGGGCCACTAAGATGATGGAGGGATTGGAGCATCTCCCATATGAGGAGAGGCTGAGGGAGCTGGGTCTGTTTAGCTTGAAGAGGAGGCTGAGAGGGGGTCTCATTAATGCTTATAAATACCTAAAGGGTGGTTGTCATGAAGATGGAACCAGACTCTTCTTGGTGGCATCCAGTGACTGGACAAGGGGCAATGGGCACAAACTGGAACACGGGAGGTTCAATCTTAACATAAGTAAACATTTCTTTCCTGTGAGGGTGACAGCACTGGAACAGGCTGCCCAGAGAGGTTGTGGAGTCTCTGGAGACAACTAAAACCCGTCTGGACGTGTTCCTGTGTCATCTCCTCTAGGATCCTGCTCTAGCAGGGGGGTGGACTACATGCTCTTCAGAGGTCCCTTCCCACCCCTACCACTCTGTAATTCTGTGATTATGTATTTATGTGAGGAGCTGTTAACAGCCTCTCCCTCCCATAAATCATAGTCCACTGTGCTGCCTATTCCAGACCCTTAAATTGTGTCTCCACTGGTCAGATCCCAAAACACAGCTCCTCACATTTTATGAGTAAAGAAACTAATTTTCACTCAAGCTGAGGCTTCCAGGCCAGACTGTGTCACTACGGTACATGTCATTAACGACAAAAGTAAAAAGGAGGACAGGTTCTCTTTCAGGTCCTATACCCAGGGCTAGCACCGTCCTTTGGTGCCTCCTTGTCAGAGGAAACATCCTAAAATCACACCCCATGACGGGGTCTGAGAAGGCCTCTCAGGTGAAGAGCCCATGTACCTCAGAATAGTGCAGGCACATGTGTTGAGCTGCACAAAAGTAACAGTAATAGCAGATATTTTTATTTTTTAATCATATGTCACTGGTATGTAGCCTGTCACTGTTTAGTGTGTGGAAGTGTCCAATCATCAGTCTTGGCAGAGGGGGCAAGCCAATCTTGGCATACGTAGTGACAGATGAAGAAGAGTGATACGGCCAGACCTGAACTCCATTTTTCACTCAGTTCCTTGCAGACTATAAAGACTGTGGTCATCTCCTGGCCTCCTCAATACCAAGACTGTGTTTTTTATTGTCCAGCTGTGAAAAATCAGCAGATTACTTCACAATGCTTCTTAAGGATGGTGTTTGTATAGCAAGATGCCAAAGGTGCATCTGGCATGTCCTGGGGCATGGCACAAAGCCTGTTGGGATGATATTAAAGAGCTGTGCCAGGCGCATGCTAAAGCAGCACAGCCTTATCTATTTTAGTAACCAAGAGCATTTTAACTGCCAAATCATACCCAGGGAGGGCACTGGGGAGGGCTTTGGTTGGCACCAGCCAAATTCATGTGAAGAAGAATTCTGATTGTTTATTAACACAGGCAAATGTGTGTCAGTACCAGAAAACATGAATGACACACTCAGAGTCACTTGCATTGACAAACATGACACACAAATAACTTAAGCCTCCACCCATGCATCTTCTCCCATTTCCTCATATAATCTCAAAGTTTGCATGTTCCAGACTTCCTCTCCAGGATCATATTTCTTTGGTTTATTTCACACAAAGATTCCAGAGGTTTTACAGTTAACATTTATCTAATTACACTACCTATCTATTGTTTCTCTTTTTCATGGCTTTAGTACATTGATTTTTGCTGGCAGAGGCTATGAGTTTGCAAGCCTCATTCTAATCTAATGATGCATTCTGATTTAGGAGACAACATTTATAGTTTTACTTTCAACGTAGGAATGGATTTTTAAAAAATCAAGGTGAAAATATATCTTTCTGTTCATTTTTTTTGAAAGAGAAGAAGTCAAAGGTGCAAATGGAAGGACTAGGTAATTGATTCTCTTTGCAAAGTAAAGTCAAGGCCTACAATTTGACTCAGTCATGCAAATTTGCTTACTCAGAAGAAAATCTAAGTCATCAAAACCAGTACTTTGCAGTTACAAAAAAGTGCATGACACGTAATTCATAAACTGATCAGGTTTCACCAGAAAACTTACTAGATGCTTACTCCTGCTATATTCCTCAGAATCAGAAGCCTTGTCAGTCGTACTTCTAATGGTTAGAAACTGTTGTCTGAGGCTAATGAATGACTAATTTATACTTTGCATTCTTAGAGATGCAATTCCAAGGTTTAAAATTATGAAAAGTCAGTACTTCTTAATAAATTCTATTATTTTCCTCCTGGAAAAAGTCCAAAGGAACCAGTACAATTCGTTTGCACACTGATTTATATACCACTCAGGTCAACAAAGTCACAAAAACTTTCTTCAAGGAAAGGATTTCACCCTTACTCGCATGAGTTACCAATTCGGTTTAGTATCTACAACTAATTTAATTAAAGCATGGTTTAGTGATATTCTTGAACAGGACACACTGAATATCTTAATGCCTCTATGTTCAAGTTACTTAACATTACATATTCATATAGCAACACAGAGGTTACCAAAAAGTTAAAAGTGAGCAGTGACATAGCTCTAGAACTGTAAATAACAGCTGGACTTTTGACATTAGTGACTGTGAATAAATCAATGGTAGAATAAAATACTAAAGGTCTTAGAATAAGTGTCAGAAAATAATGTTTTACTGCCATTTGAATGCATTCCTCTCTTTCCTTTTGCATGCACTCAAAGTTTAACCTTTTTATTACTCAAAAAAAGTCATTTCAGTCACTTTTAAAAGTCCCCAAAATGCATATATAGCTGATAGACGACAGTAAGTTTTTTCTCAAACCATTACAGTCTACAGAGTAAATGTGTATTTTCAAAAAAGGACCTAAATCCTTATTTACACAGTTGACCACAAATCCTACAAATGAGCGTCATATCAGTTCATATTTCCCTAAAAGCTTTGCTCTGCTTTTTCAAGTTGACCATTATACAATGCTTTCCAAATGAAATAAAACTCAGAAACAAGAAACCATGCCTACCGTACACCATGGAGAAAGAAAAAAGCCTGTTGAGTTTGTTTTGTTTTGTTTTTTCAGTTCTTAGGCTGAAGCATAATGTAAGAATGCCATTTCTATATGTCATGTGTTTATTCTTTTTACTTTTTTGAACTCCTGCACATTTAGAGTCACAGATCTCTTCCTTCAACGGGAAATGCAGATGTAGAAAGGCTCAGCCTAGATCTTTGTCACTCAGAATAGTAGAAATATGCAAAACATGGAACAAAAATAACTACAGAATTGTTATGCAATAAAAACCTGAAGAGGAATAGCTCCTCTAGGCCTTTAGAGCTACTCAGAGCTGTCATTCTCATGCTTCTAGAGAATAATTAGAAGTGAGAATTCAAGGCTGGCAATGTACAAATTGAAATCATAGTCCAACGAGCCTCCTAACTTAAAAATTGTAGCTTGCTCTCAAGTAAGAAAATAGCCCCACTTTTCTTTTTTGTGCACTTCTTAACTATCCCACTAAACAGACAGGGAACAGCTAGCTTTTCCGGGTCTACAAAGAAGTAAGATACAAAAGATAAGAAATTCTAAACCAGATTTAATATAATAAGCTGTTCTTCCAGTCAGTAAGCTTTGGACCTAGGGATTGTGGGCCACAGAATTGAAAGTGTAACAGAGAAGGCAAACCATTCATTTCTATAGAGTCAGCAGAAGGTAAAAGCCTTCTCACACACACACCAGGGTTTCTGTAGGCTTCAGGGATCGAACCCCCCACAGTTCAGAGAATTCTGCATGGGGATGGAGGCACAGGCTTTTAATCTATCTGAACAGAAGGAAAAGTTGATAGCAGAGGTATGTAGCAATGCTTTCAGCAGCAGATAGCATAACACGGCTAAATTCTACTATGAATTTGTGACTTACATGCTCGAATTCTTCTACTCATTTTCTGTCCAGTAAAGAATTTCCAAAGAGGCAAGGGAGGAACAGCAACAAAGATTGGGAAATATTCCTGTACATTACCTTCATCACTCTAAAAGACAGGGGGGAAAAGGCAGTATTATGTTAAACACCAAATAAGCCAAATACTTGGAAGCAAGGTTGATCTACTTGCAGCTTACGCAAGTATTATGTGGAAAAAGATGGATTCAATTCATATTTTCTATTGTCTACATCCTATTCTAGCATCTAGTAGGAAAAGAAAAGAGATCTCTGCAAACAGCTTTTAAAGACTAACAGGGACACCTGTGATACAAGCTACTCTTGCTGGTGACTATGCTCCTTTCAACAACAGAAAATCATTACTATAGTTCATGTTCTACAAAACAGACACACACATTTTTTGGAAGCTATTGATTGCCCTGTCTTTTACATCTACCTTAGTTACTTTTGATATTTGAACGTGTCCTGAAAATTCTGATATGAAATTTTGTTAAAAAACCTATTCCAGAAAATTCATCAGACTAAATACATTCATCTTCCTTAAATGTCTCTCTAGAACAGTACACAAGTTTTCTGAAGAATGAAAAATTCTGTTAACATGCGACACACATAAAATTACTGTGAAAGTCATCAATTTTATATATATATTATATAACATATGAAAAGATAACAACTATAGGATAAAATTCATACTTGTGATAGCTTTTGTTAAATTTTAGCTTTGTCATCAGCATCAGCTGCTTCCAAAAATTTAATCATTCTACATATTATCACAGTGGACTTCAAATTTCTGATAAAGTTAAGCAAGATGTTTTATTTTGCTTAAATAACCTTCCATGCAATATCTGTAACTTCTTGCTACTAGCTGTCTGTAACACTGCTCTTGGAAGTTTATTTTGTGTTACACAAAGACAAAACAAAGGAATTCAATGTTTTAGTTGCCTGACATCCTTAATTTAAGCTTGCATGGCCTTGTTCCAAGCCCTGGGAAAAATAGCCTATTACAATTTCAGATCTTGTACCTCCTTGAGATATCCTTGTAATCATCTTCTCTCAGACAACTGCATGCTTACTTTTCAAATATATTTATACACAAACACAGAGTTCCTCAAATCCTTGCATTAACTTGATCACCCTTTGTTATTTTTCCACATTTCTATATGCTTTCATTTTATTAAAGTACACACCAAACTATATGAAACTCCAAACGTAGCTTTATGAGATTAATGTTCCCATGTTATGTTTTATATAGCTATCTAAGCGGCCCAGAATTTTGTTTGCTTTTTACCGGTATATGGTGAAGGCCATGGGCATCCCTCCCCTCCAGTATGTCAACTGCATCGCACAGCTTGGTATCATCAGCAAACTTGCTGAGGGAACACTCCATCCCACTGTCCATGTCGCCAACAAAGATGTTAAACAGTGGTCCCAGTACCAGTCCCTGGGGAACACCGCTCATTACTGATCTCCATTTGGACATCAAGCCATTGACCACAACTCTTTGAGTGCAACCATCTAGCCAGTTCCTTATCCACCCAGTGGTCCATCCATAGAATCCATGTCTTTTCAATTCTGAAACCAGGATGTCGTGTGGGACAGTGTCAAATGCTTTGCACAAGTCCAGGCAGATGACATCCATTGTTCTTCCCCTGTCCACCACCACTGCAACCACATCATAGAAGGCCACCAAATTTGTCAGGCACAATTTGCCATTGGTGGAGTCATGTTGGTTGGCACCAACCACCTCCTCATTTCCCATGTGCCTCAGCAGGGCCTTCAGGAGTAATTCCTTCAGGAATACTTCTGTGTAGACAAGTTGTACTCCCAGTTCTGCACTTGCTAGCATGTCTGTTAATTCTGTCTTCACTTCATCTAAAAGAAAAAAAAACCCTCTAAAATGAAATACTGTCTTTAACTAAGATGAAAGATAAATGTGCATTTCTTATTACACTACTGTAATCTTCAATGTTCCCTTCATATTCTAGATATTGGACACTGTTCAAAAAAACAGAATAGCGCTCATAATGCTCTTGGTGCAGTTTACAAGTAGAGGTGGTGAAGTGCTGGGGTCTGAACACCCAGCCCTGAATTAAGGTTGACATATGGGTGGTTCCCACAGCCCTTTAAGAGAAGGGGATGAGTTTACCTTTTGGCTTTCCTCCAGGGTGCAGCCGGCCTTGCAAGGAGAGGCCTCAGGTAAACAAGCCCCAGATGCCCTGCATTTTGGTAACAAGTGCCAGGTGTCCTGTTTGGGGATAAAAGATGGGCCTACTTGCAGGAAGGGTTGGAGAGTCTGTCTGTGGAGTGGACGCACTTCACAGAGTTTTCCTGTTGGGGAAGGACCTCCTGACCATTCATGCAACCGGATCGCAGTCAGGTCTGGCACATACAAACGCGGGCTTTGTGGGGAGGCAATATGGGGTTACTTCTGTCATATGTAACTGCCTTGTTCTCCTGGTTGTCTCCCATCTTCTCTGTGGGTTCTCTCGTGTCTGTTTGTTCCATCTGTTATGAGCAATATTGTGTCATTCCTGGGGTCGCTGGGGTTGATGTCTGTTATTCGTGATCTATCTGACTTGTTTGTACCCCCAGCAATCCTCTATATACTGACCCCTTTACGTAAAATAGAACCTACCTACTGGATTGTTGTTCTACTGCTGGCTGTGTCCTTTTTACTGGGCCTACTAATTGGCAAAACAGGTGGAAGAAAGATAAAGACACTTATGTCTTCATCTGTTTCATTTCCAAAATAGTTTTAGCAACTAAGATGCATATTACCTTGCAACAGTACAGTAGTTTTCCACATCTATGACTACAAACCCTTTTCTAAACTTCTTATTCCTATATACAGTATTGTGTCATCCTTTTGCGTACTTCATCTTCCAATTAATTTTAAAATAAGGATTACATTTGAAAAAAAGAGCCCAAGATACACACAACATATTAGGCAAACTATCTAAAAATCCATTTGCAAGTGTTATTCCTCTAAACACCAATAAAGATGCAAAACTTATCTGCATTTTTTACACCTACATTCCTATCTCACTTTTTAAATTAAATTAGCCTTTACAATGAAGAAAAGTTGCAATTGCATCAGCTATAGATAGTGTGTTCAATCTTTTTTTTTTGCTCCTCTCCATAAGCATCTCTGCTTCTGTAACTGAAATCTAGGTCTAACTTTGCTGTTGGACTTCAGTTTTTCTTCTTTTTGATGGATTGATAGAGAATGTTTTCTGAGGTTTGTGGTGAATTTTTAGTGTATTTGTTCAAGTAAGGAGTTGCTAGCAGTGATTAAAAATGCCAGACATCATAGTACTAGCAGATGCTACACAAGCTTCCCTGCAGAGTCTTGAGAATGCACTTAAGTCTTGACCTATAAGACCTCTGCTATTCTTGATCTGGACCTCTCCTGTGCAGGGACTAACAGAAGTTATCTGGTATTGTGGCTCTGTGGTTTGCAGATAGCCACAAAGGATTAAACAGATATCCCAAAAGTCATCTTCATTTGTTTGCTAAGTCAGTTTTATGATCACATCTAGATTATGCAAAAGTTAGTCATTTTCATGAGTCAGTAAATATGAAACTGTTTTTCAGCATCTGGACAGAGTGTTTAAGTGGTAAAAACAATTTACTTTAAAGGTTATTCACAAACACACAGGCGGGAGGGAAAAAAAAAAAAAAAAGAAAAAACCTCATACCCCTCCCCCAAAGGAAAGATGTTTGGAATCAAGTCATACAAAAGCAGTATTTCTTCCCTACAGCTATATGGTATCTTTACATTCGGCATACAAAATCCCCATGGGGAGTTTCGACTTGTGCTTACAGCCGACTCATCCCAAGAAGTCACTGGTGTACCAGTGCTGTTTACTAAATGTGCGAATTATAAAATGTTTCAGATTACTTCCCAGGGTCAGTAAAACAAAAGCTTTGACATGCTAGAAGATATATATAAAGAATGTTTAACGAGAAAGCAATACTAAAAAAGAATATTGTCAGGACTGCTAGTTTGATGTGAGCTTGATGACCAATACATGCTCCATGTATTCCAAGAGCAGAGAGAGTAGAGAAAATATGTAGAAAGAGACCAGCAACGTATCTTCACTACTATAAGCTTCCATAGATCTCTTGATGCCAGAGCTATGACAGTTTACACCTGCTGAGGATTTGTTCCTAGTGCAGTAAGCAAACTATAGAATCGTTTTGGCTGGAAAAGATCTTTAAGATCATCAAGTCCAACTGTTAACCTAACACTGCCAAGCCCACCACTACACCATCTCAGCAACAGATCTACATGTCTTTTAAATTCCTTGAGGGATGAGTACTCCACCACTGCCCTTGGCAGCCTGTGCCAGTGCTTGACAACTCTTTCAGTGAAGAAATTTTTCCTTATATCCAATCTAAACCTCCCCTGGCACAACTTGAGGCCATTACCCCTCGTCCTATCACTGTTACCTGGAGAAGAGACTGACCCCTGCCTTGCTAAAACGTCCTTTCAGGTAGTCGTAGAGAGCCTCCACTTCTCTAGACTGAACACCCCCAGTTCCCTCAGCCGCTCCTCATAAGACTTGTGCCCCAGACCCTTCACCAGGTCCTTTTCCACTGGGCAGCTTTCCAGCTACTCTTCCACAAGCCTGTAGCATCCCATGGAGTTATTGTGAACCAAATTCAGGACGTAGCACTTGGCCTTGTTGAATCTCATACAGCTGGCCTTGGCCCATCAATCCAGCCTGTCCAGATCCCTCTGCAGAGCCTTCCTACCCTCAAGCAGATCAACACTCCTACTCAACTTGCAGTCGTCTGCAAACTTACTGAGGGTGCACTCGATCCCCTCATCCAAATCATTCAGAAAAATATTGAAGAGAACTGACCCCAATACTGAGCCCTGGGGAACCCCACTTAATGGCCACAAACTGGATTTAACTCCATTCACCACAACTCTTTGGGTCCAGCCAGCCAGTTTTTAACCAGTGAAGTGTATGCCCATCCAAGCCATGAGAAGCCAGTTTCTCCAGAAGAACGCTGTGGGAAGCAGTGTCAAAGGCTTTACTAAAGTCTAGATAGGCAACGTTCACAGCCTTTCCTTCATCCACTAAGAGGGTCTTCCAGCTCAGGGGTCTGGGCACCCCGAGAACAACAATTGTTTTTGCTATTAAAGACTGTGGTAAAGCAGGCATAGAAAGGCATAGACAGGAGCAAGCAGCACCTGCAGCCAAGCAGAATGGCAAATGTTTTAACACCTATCACTTCAACTCCTCATGTCAAGCCTTCCCTGGACTTTAGTCCTATGTGAGTGATTTGTAGGAATTCCTTATCCAGTCTAATGGGCAGTATAAGAAAATGCTTATTTAATAATACTGAGAAAGACAGCATCTGGAGGCATTAGTAAGGATAATCTGAACATGGCCTTCACCATTTTATCTCCTTATACACTCATATGAAACACATTATTTGACTGATTACCTTTATTATGTCATAATGAAACATAACTACTTATAAGTTTATCAGACACTGCCAACTCCTTATGAAAGACCTTTGCCCCAAGACTGTTTCAAAATTAGAAATTCCCTATGGCAGAAATAGCAGTCTTGGCGTAAATTTTTAGGAAGCAGTAGAAAAAAGTGCTTTAAAGATCTATGTCTATATTTTCACTCAAATTTTGTACTGCTGGTGACTTAAAAAAAAAACATAGACATAACAAAGCAACAGATGAAGGAAACCGGCTAAAGTAATTTATCTCAGAAGACAAATGGCAAACACTGCATTGCTTATTCTATTTCAGAGAGGATTTGTCTTGAAAATCACCTTCTTTTTTCCTTAGTCAGGTTGCTGGTGCAGCTGGAAACGCAGATGAAAAATTAGCTAGCAAATGGTCCCTGAGACACATTTGTTCAAAACCTGCTTCATCTTCAATGGACACCTGAGGAGACACTAGTTAAAAGCCTGACAGACTCAACACACAGCAAAGAATCTTTTGTTGGCAGTGCTTTAAATTGCTATGAGGGAAGGTGTATCAGTGAATTAGAGGTGAGCAGAGGAAAAAAAACACACTATTTGCTCCATGTAAGGAAAAAAGTATCACATACAGAGTTTCAAAAGTTCACAAAATCAACAAATTTTCCAAATTAAAAAAAATAAATCTTAAGCAAATCTTAGGTATATGTGGAAACATATATTGTAAGAGTTATTTTATGTGTAGTAACAGTTTAAGATCAGATAATGTTACCAATCTGATCATATTTTGATGATTTGATGATTTTAGTTTAGCTAAAATCAAGTTAGGCCTAATCGAATCATATGAGAGAGTGACTGTGTTCTGTTTTAGTAACCCCAGAAAGCACACAGAACAAACAGGTGGTACCAGCAGCTAAAGTACATGAAGTGAACAGGTGGTACAAGCAGCTAAGGCCCAGCATTGTCTGTAACTAGAAATTGTATAGTCAAGAAAGTAAGATATTATGTTTAAGCAACCACCGTGGAAACAATACAATAATTAATCGTATAGTGGCTAAAGTCACAGTGACCAGTTTATGCTGCTTGAAGATCCCCTTATCCCCCTTCCCATCTTAATCTGAATATTAGAAGGTACAATCAATAGCGCGACTATGGCGTGACTATAGGTGACCAATGATTGTTATTAGAAATGAATATACATGAAGTGATGTAATCCGACAGATCATTAGGGGCCAATCAAGGTAAAGGTTAATTTTAATGAGCAACTGAAAGCAAGCAGTATATGCAGTTTTATGTTAAATAGCTTATACAATGGAAATCAAATATATAAAAACCCTGCTAAAGGTGATGTAACCCAGGATACGCTAGGTGGAGTTATCCCCCGTATCCTCCGCACGTCAATAAAGAAGTGTCTGCTTAGCTACATCACATTGGTGTTGATAAATTCTTTGTCCTGTTTGGTGACAATAATAGGCCAGATTTTCCATTTCATATTCTCTGACCTTCAGAAGAGTCAAACTTGGAACAACATTCCAAACAGTCATCCTATAGATGCAGAATAAATAAGCCTATTTTTTAAATATCTTTTGATAAGCCAATGAACAGGATTCTATGATATGCTCAGATGTGATTACATCAATGCAAGAAACATTCAAGACTATTCAAATACAAGTGGATCAGATTTAATGCAGTATGGATTAGAGACTCCAAACAAAAAGGATGGTACATTTGCAAGGTATCTGCAAGTATAACAGAAAACAAACAAAAAAATCAAATTAAATAGGATTGCCTGAGTGACTATTTTATAATAGAGTCTACTTATAATTTTACAATAGAGTCTAATTATTAGTTTATAATGGCTACAATACTAATAGCCTCTCTGATATTTGTTGTTTCTTCTTGATCTTAGTTTAGGCCATAAGCAAGTCTTCTCAAGTTCACCATCAAGTCAGGTGTTTCTCCTACTACCAAGCTCTCCACTATATTTAAAACCATTGGTCACAATCTGACTTTACTATAAATCAGCAGTTACTGGCTTTGGGGTGGCCTTACACCAGTAACCTTAGAATTGACTTGGACTGAAGATATGCTTAAATAGTTGGCCTATATATAATAATAATGAATAATATATAAGTGTAAGTAGGGATTATGAAAGGGCCTGTGAGTATGGGCACTTAATTTCCATTTCACTTCCCAGTCTTTCTTCCATAACCCTCTTCAGAAAAAGAAGAAAAATTACAAGCATAAAATTCTTAGTATATTAAATAATTAAATATACAGTATCAGGTCAAACACTTTCTAGAACATATGAAAAACATTCTTGTACAGATGTTCTGAATCCTGCATTTCCTCCCACAGGATACTGCCATGTCACCTACCCTGGAAGACAGAATGAGTGTGCTTATAGAAGCAAACACATATCTTCACTTCCTTCTCCCGGAGATGTAAAAGGCCTCTACAGCCAGAAACATACACAGAAAAAAAATTATAATCCAAAGACAAAAATAAATGTTCTATTCTGTTCACAGTTGGATCAAAGAGCATAAGCCTACCATTAGAACTGAGAAGGAACCAGGTCTTTTTGGACCAGCTCAATTCTGTTATTCTGACAGGAAATTCAGATGGCTCCATGTGCAGAACTCACCTCTATGTTTTGGTGTTAAAATGTTTTTCTCATAGTTAAAGATGCTCTGTGACTTCGTCATCAGTCATTTTCCTTTATTTATACATATGAACCAATGGAAAAACACATATCAGTGGGTAAAAATTAATACTAATGCAAAGGATGTATTTATCCCTTTTGACGAATATGACCATGAATTTGCTGGGGGGGGAGGGGGTGGGGTGGGAAATGACACTTAATTTTCATTACAAACTCACTAAAATTATTATTTCTCTCATAACTGCAGTGAGTCAACAAACTTGCTTGCATCTCTTTCTATGCATAAATTGTACTCAGTTATGCCTGACAATAAGCCAGCACAATTTATTTTCCAAAGAGTAGAAAACTCTAAAGTATGTTTTAAAACTCTTTGCAAGGGACAGTTCAATCCACTTTTTTTTTAGTTCTATTCTACTTCCTGGTTGCCAAGGCTTTCCGACATATCTGAATGCTGATGTACAAGAATCCAAGCATTTGACCACGTAAAAAAGCCGCAGGAAATGCATGTGTCGTCCTGCAGCCACAGGACAGATATGCATAGTTTGGACCAGATCATCCTTGAGGTTCCTTCCAACCTGGTATTCTATGATATATGTGCAGTTACACGATGGGTGTAGACAGGTGTAGACTAGACAGGTCAACTGATAGACAGTAATCATAGTGCCAGCATGATGCCTTGGAAATGTACCCTTGGTCAACCCTCTTGGAATCTGGATTTTTCTCAAAGAGATTCAGGCCTAGCTGTAGTGCAATAGCCTGGCACCTTTCACTTCAGAAATAGTCAAAAGCCAGAGAGATATTGTAGAGGTGTGCTGGGAATGCGTTTCAGTCAACTTCTGTGGCAGAGAATAAGGAGGTGATGTGTAAAGAGGGAGCCTCACAGTCACAGAATGGGAATTTTATGGCTTTTTCTTCTGGAAAGAGAAAAGATGAATGGTTATGAGCACCTTTCCTTTCCGGAAACAAGTCTGAACAATAAAGTCTGCTCTCATCTGTCTAACTCCTGTCTCACACTAGAGAGAAGACCATAACTGATATTTTCAGTGAGGCTATGAAGACTACACCTGAAAAATGCAGGCCCCCTCTAAAAAGTGTGATAGAGAAGGAATGAGGAAAGATTTGCTCTGTTCCAGGTTCTACTACTAATGCAGAGTTCATTTAACTCATTAATAATAATATTACATTAAATTGTCCTGTAACAAGTTTGCAATGGGTATTTTAATGCAAAAGCAGGTTTAGTGAAGGGAGCTACAAGTCAAAAATATTCATCTGCCTCTCCTCATTAATCATAACACAGTTTAGATGCTCTGACCATATGCATTCATAATAAAAATAATATTATCAGTCCTAGGAATGATCTGGTTTTAATACACTTTGTATTTTTTACGTTTTCAAATAAAATGGAAAACAGCAAAAAAGGACATTCTTTTTTTTCCTATGTAAACCTTTAAACTGCGTTGTCATGCCAAGGACCTACCATACTCCATCTTAATACTAATCATCACAATCTTAAGTTATTAATTATATTAAAGGAAAAATATTTTTAATTCTTCTACCTTAATCATTTTATGGAATTGCTACATAGCGGTTCACCATAATCTTTTATTCATTTACTACGACCAAAATTTCTTACAAGTATAAAGTAATTATTTAACTTCTACAACATCTTACCCAAGGACCTCAAAAAGCTAAAAATTGTCAGCTAATTAATTCTAACAACATTCCCATAATTTGGTAAAGGTTATAAAAGCATCAATTCAGTCAACAGCAAAATGCCTTATCCTCTGATGTAAAATGCAATAGCTGACTGAAAAGTCTCAGTAGAATAATAAATTTGGGTCTTTTTCTACCATGTGCTCAGCAGTCTCTATTATCCAGTTGAAGATTGTTCAGGACCTTACATGACATCAAATGACTTCAGAGAACACATATATTTATGTAGAAGGGGTCAAGAAACACACGTGGTTCTCTACAGAAGGCACAGACTTAAACTAAAAATTTGTAAATAGTATAGACTATGCATGCTTGACCAGATGTCCTTTTCATGCTAGCAAAATGACTCAGCTGTAGTGTTTGTTACTTTTACATTCTGGGACTCCTTAGTGCAATTATCACACTAGTAATTTAACTGTTGCACCACCAACTTGCAAATGCAAGCTTAAATTGCTAGCACACAGCAACATCTGCAGGTTTGTAAGACATGATAAGTCACGCATTTCTGGTAAGCACTTCAAAAAAACAGGTTCACTAAGCATACATTTAGCACACATAATTATAGAATCTACTACACAAAATACAGGAGTGCAACAAATAACATTCTTGAACTATCCTGATTTGCACTGGGTAAAAACCCCAACACATCTCAAGAAATATGGTCAACAAGCCATCCTGTTTCTGTAAAAAAAACAAAAAACCAAACCAAACCAAACCATTAAAGCATTAGGGAAAGAATTGTCTGCAAAACTATTCCCAATGTATCAAAAATACAAGTTTTCTTACAAATCTAGAAGCACACACTTTAATTCTCAGTGTCTAAGGAGAAAATGCATTGAACAGAACCATAGAATTGTAGAATCTTTTTGGTTGGGAAAGACCTTTAAGATCATGAAGTTCAACCATTAACCTAGCACTGCCAAGTCCACCATTAAGCCATGACCTTTAGCACTACATCTACATGTCTGTTAAATACTTCCAGGGATGATGACTCAACCATATATTCATATAGCCTCCTATGTTTAATTCAGATATTGTACTTGATACGTCTTTTCAGATTTTGAGAACTGTATGCCATTTAGACCTCATACTATTTAGGAATGTCAGATCACAGCTCCCTAGAATGACAGTCAAGACGTCACTATAGTTTAATCAGTTCCATAATCACAGCACAGTTCATTCCCTAAAAGAACTCTTCCTTGTACCCTTTCAGCTCCAACAGCCGCACAACACAAAGATCAGAAAAACCTCTCCAGTTCACAGGTCTTGCTCAGCTCCTGGGTCAGTTTTCTAAAGCACTGTCAGTGCATGAGCCACTTACTAAGATCCTGAAAAACAGTGTACAGGGTGATCATGAATCATCGTGGCAGAACTAAGCAAAAGACAAACAGTGCGAAGAAAGTGTGAGCAGAACAAAGGCAGAAGGAAAAAAAAAAAAGAGAGAGAACAAGTAAATACGTGAAAAGGGTTTACTGCGTTTGCTTCCCCCTCTCCTTTTTCCTAAATTATTTTTTTGGCAGATATCTTCTGCTTTCCTGCTAAATCACTTTAATATAAATCTCGACATGAAAAAAACCAACACACCTGCAAAAAAAAAAAACCCTCACAAACCTGCAAAAAGACAACCTCTGCCTCTTCTCAGAAGGGACCAAGAAATACTTTTTCCTTCCACCCTCCAAACAGGTATGGAAGCATAGCAGTAAAGAATTTTCTTGAATCTTCTTCATTTTTCTAACAGGCTGAAAATGTGCCTCCTGCTTTCATCTTCCCTGTCTTTATTCCTTCCCAATGTTTGCTTTGTTCTCATGATAAAATTGTGCACACCATTAACAGTCTTTAATGGACTGACTATTGTTTTGATTTTTTTTTTTTTCTTTCAGTGCAGCAGTTTGTACCTGCAGCTTCTTACAAAGTATTTCAAACAACCTAAAACAAGTGGCCTGAATGATTCAAGATTACTGGGGAGGGCATGCAGAGCCTTTGAACACCACAAGACAAATTAAAATGCATCATAAGATGATAATGACAAAAGCCATAAGCAATTATGTCCTAACGTTTTATATGAAACAAATATGGTATGCTCAGTGATCTATTCCATATCAAGAATCCCACTACATGTGGCACTTGTTAACAGGAGCTGGCAGTCTCCAAAGAATCATTGCAGAATCAGTGCTTTATGAGATGAATTGTTCTTTTAGCCCTGGAAGAGTTGCATTAGCTCAGAATTTATACACTGCATAAAGATGTGTTAGGTATAGCAAGCCTTTACACATAGTAGTAAGGATGTGGACCAATTCCACAACAGCTTAACTCTTCTTTGGTGCTCAGAGAGCTCTGTGAATTTTAACAGTAGGAATATTCATAGTACCAGATGGTCTGGAATTTAACTATACAGAGGATAGAGTGGGAGGGAAAGGAATAGCCTTTACATTCACTGAAATAATCAAATAATACATTTTAGAGTATTTTTTCTTTTTTTTCCTAATTGCGCTTCCTTCTTTTTACAAAAGGCACTGCCAGAAGGCAGCCCTGATAACTGGTTCCAGGAAAAAAAGGTGTCAAGACATAGGGAGAAAGGGGACCTCCTCTTGGACTGAGCCAGCAAAGAGGAAGATACAAATACAACTTGTGTGCTCAACCCATCTGGCCACAGGTCCCGCACAATTATCCTCCCTGACAATGTTGCAGAAGAGAATGCACAGAGATTACCTCAGTCTCTGGCTGGTTATTGCTATCAGCCTCATACTAGTGTTCTGGTATATGAGATCCTTCACAGCTAATGTTCCCAGACCAAAGATACTGGTCTCTGAAGAATACCATAAGAAAATGAGCACTCCAGGCAGCCATACATTTCACATATCCTCCAGTTGGTTCTGGGCATATGTCTTGCTTCCACCAGAGACCCTTTAATTAGTTGAAAGACAGAAAATGAAGTATTAATGGGTGCCTGCAATGCCTCACATCAACCAGTGTAAAGAACAAAAAAAATCTATTAGTATTTTAGACAATTTCGTTCCTAATTTCTTATTTCATGTGTTTCTGGAACCCAAAATTAAAATCAGAAAAGCAATGTCATTCAGAGGACAACATCACATAACAGGTACTTGGACAACAAGCAGGAACAAGGATCAAACCCAACACATGAGAATTACCGTGCTCTGTAATTCAAATTACACAGTAATTTTTAAAAGATAGAGTATTTTATGGTCCATAATCCTACACATCACCTGCTATTAAGCTTCCACTTTTCATTCTATTAAATAACACCTGCACTCCAATAGCTAGTAAAAGTGAGATTCTCACAGCAGCTTCACAGGTAACTCTAATCATTCAGTGATTAGTCACATTTCATGCATAGTGCTTACAAAGTTCAGAGCAGAAAAAGGAATGATATATAAAAGTATGATAGTAAATTAAATTCTTCTTTGCTTCTAGTAGTCTTAGAGAGTTCTACGCATATTTTAGGTTTGCAAGAATAAAGAGTGACAACTTGTTTTTCAGAGGATTTGTGTGAAGAAAGCTATCATTAAATCCATCCCAAGTAAAGTTAGCTGCAGACTCAGACACTCAGAGAAATGCTCTGGGAAACTCTGAATGCTCCTTAAAATGTTAAACATACAAGTTTCCTCAGGCATGTTTTTCTGGGCTCTTGCAGAGCATGCAAGTTGCAAAGGATTTTGGCCCCTTTTTTTGCTATTCCTTTGCACTGTGCACCCTCTAGTGGCAAAAAAAAAAAAAAAAAAAAAAAAAAAAATTATGAAATATATTTTTAGCTATTTTCCTAGGTATTTCACAGAATCACAGAATGTTAGGGATTGGAAGGGACCTTAAAAGATCATCTAGTCCAATCCCCCTGCCAGAGCAGGAATACCTAGATCAGGTCACACAGGAACATGTCCAGGTGGGTTTTGAATGTCTCCAGAGAAGGAGACTCCACAACCTCTCTGGGCAGCCTGTTCCAGTGTTCTGTTACCCTCACTGTGAAGAAATTCTTCCTCACATTTATGTGGAACCTCCTATGTTCCAGCTTGCACCCATTGCCCCTTGTCCTATCATTGGATGTCACTGAGAAGAGCCTGGCTCCATCCTCATGACACGCACCCTTTACATATTTATAAACATTAATGAGGTCACCCCTCAGTCTCCTCTTCTCCAAGCTAAAGAGACCCAGCTCCCTCAGCCTTTCCTCATAAGGGAGATGTTCCACTCCCTTAATCATCTTTGTGGCTCTACGCTGGACTCTCTCGAGCAGTTCCCTGTCCTTCTTGAACTGGGGGGCCCAGAACTGGACACAATACTCCAGATGTGGCCTCACCAAGGCAGAATAGAGGGGAAGGACTCTCTTTTACTTCCTGCCACACAAAAGCTGAACACATGCATGTGAGTTTTTAATTGAGGCATTAACACTTAACATAGATTGTCATAATGCTATTATCATGCAAGTGGTATGTGGTTTCATGAGAATTCTATTGTAATCAAGGTCACTCACGCCATCTCTACATTAAGATGATACTTACTTACCCACAATCAATAAACAGCTCTCTTCAGCACTTGAAATCTCAAAGACCAGTACATCTCCTCCAGACACCTGTACATCTCCTACAGACCCTTAGCTTAGCACAATTTTAATGTAGTTTGCACAATATTTAATATGATTTTGGCCGGATTTTCTGATTTAACTACCACACAATGTAATGATAACCAGGAAGTCCAGAAGCTGAAGAGGTTGCCCAAGGAAGTTGTGGTTGCTCCATCCCTGGCAGTGTTCAAAGCCAGGCTGGATGGAGCCTTGAGCAACCTGATCTAGTGAGAGGTGTCCCTGCCATGGCAAGGGGGCTGGAATGAGATGATCTTTGAGGTCACTTCCTACCCAAACTATTCTATGATTCTATGATAAGTTAAAGAAAAGAAGAAAAAAATAATCTAAACTTGCCAGCCAAGAACTAGTCATAGCCATACAAAGAAAAAAACAAAACACAAGTATACCTTAAAAAAAAATAGCTGCAAGCAAATTCAGGATTCTGGATGAGACAGAAGCAATGAAAGCACAATTCAAATTCCTGCTCGTAATCAGATGAAGGTGTTCAGAGGAAAATATATTCTCACCCTAAGCCACAGGGATTGGTAGGTGTTTTACAGAGGGTTAAGTGATGCACACATTGGATATACATGGAAAAGCTTGCAGCTGGTCTGCAGTGTGCCTGTGTCAGACAGATGCACTCTGATAGAATTTTTGTAATTTCTGTAAGACGTAACACCAAAACAGAGAGAAGATTATATTCAATCCACTTCTACTACAGATTGTAAGTAGTCATACTGTGCTACTAATTCATACTAACATGATATAAAGATGTAGTTTTAGAGCTGTATGTACTCAAAACGAGTTGACAGATGTATGCACACTTGGCACTTCCCCAGTAGAAAAAAAAAAAAAAAAGATTTTGCTGACTTTGACAAAACAAAAGTGTCTTTTTTATGATATTAACAGTTTTTCAATCTGCATCATTAATGGCATGCAGTTGTTTTCATAAATGTATTTCATTAAGCAGCATGCAGCATTTGAACTCTTTCCGAAAGTAGAATTAACCCTATTCTTTGTTTTGAATATTACAATCCATTATAATATTGTCTTTATAATAGTTAAAATGGATTACCATTAAAACCAATGTACACCAACTCAAGCATTTATATCGAATTTACAGAAAGGAGCCTGATCCTAGGCTTCTTTAAGTAATGTTTTTCCCCTACAAGTCCATACTCATTTACAGATAAGTCACTGTTAAACAGACATGCTACACCAAATAGCATTAAGCAAAAATGAAGCAATATTTTGGTGACAAGGATAGAATTAATCAGCTTTGTAGCATAAGGCTGAAAAAACTTAGCAAATACCACATGTATTAATACTGTTAAAGCTACTGTTTAGGTATTACAGCATAATGACTTCATGTACCTGAAAAATATGAGTTTTACTTGTACATATTATGGTTCCAAAAATAAGCTACAACCTCTCCCCTCTTATGTGTGTTCTAACATTTCTGAACTTGTACATACGAGGAAAATTTAGCACATAATCTCTCAGGCTCATGAGCAAAATTCTTAAAATTTCATACTAACTTTCTAGTTCCAATGTCTATCAAGTACCTGAAGTGACTTCTTTGCTGTAAAATAAACATTTTTAATAAACATTTAGTAACTGTACTTTATGCCTTTTTTTTTAACCAATCTTTTGGACCTTCTTCCACAAATACGTAACTCACATTGTAATCAATGCAAAAATCTAAGTTAGATTTCTTCATGGTTCTCAAGCATAATTGGAGATTATGTGAATATTCACAGGGTACATTAACTTTTCCTCTCCATCTTTTGCAAATGGCTCTCCACTGTAACGAGAATGTAAAGCTTTCTTTTGCAAGTACTGTTTTGTGTCAGATTTCAATTAAACAAACCATCTGAACTAACATTTCAAAAACAAAACATAATTTATTATTTTCAAAGAAAGGATAAATCACACTGAAGATCAGGTACTATACAGATTCCATATATGTTTATGAAAGTGACTTTTTAAACTACAGATGACAAATTTAGAACTAATACACAAACCTAAAGCAAATGCGCATCATACATACATAGAGATAAAAAAAACCCACACATTGCTTTGCTGCCTATTTTGCTTCCTTTGTAGGATGAGAAAAGCACCAGTTCCTCAGTGCATTTACAAGGGCTCTTGTTCTCACTACCTTACACATACAGACAAATACACACTCCCTAGGTTCTGTATTGTAAACCACGTATTTTGTTATAATAATGAACTAGCACATATAATGTCAAAAATTGATTTGTTTACACATGAAATCCTCTTATCTGGGAATTTTGCTTTAAGCTCTTCAGAAATTGGACTGATCCACTGGTTGGTACTATCTCAAGCCTCATAAGCACCCTCTTTTGATTGAGGTTCTCAGACCATGCTGCTAATTTGCAATGGTGAAGAGTTATTCATGTTTGTAACATCTCGCCTAACTTGTCTGCACTCAAACACTGCATAATTAAGCTCTATTTTTTCCCTGTGATTCATATACACTATTTGTTACTGCAATTCTTTTGACACAAATAGGTACTATCCAAATCTTTCATGCATCCCAAACATCACTTCAATACACACTGCAACATGCATAGTATAGTACTATCACACATGCTCTCTCTTTAGGTTACACTACCAGTTTTACACAAGCTAGTTCATAGCATGCTTGTAAGCAGCCAGTTCAATCTAGCTCTCAGCTGGGTTTTGCTGCTGCGATTAAGAGTTTACTAGTAGACACAGCTATTTCAGGAACACCTAGAAGGCAGTATAGGCAAACTTTCTGCCTAGTCAAAAACACCACTAAAGAAATGGGTAAAAATAAAGAGGTATTCATTGAAAGGAACTTCGTATTTCTGTGAAAACTTTGAAATTCCAGAAACACAACGTCAAGTTTTTCAGATATTTAAACACCTGAAATAGCTTAAATAAAAATACAGCACACCCTGCTTTCTCACTTGTTATATTTCGTAAAAGAAGAGAGTATCTCAGTATCTGATACTATATTTTTGCTTTAACTTACATTTCTACCTTTCAAACTCAGTTTCAACTTCAACTCAGTGAAGAAGCCAAAAAGTATAGACTTAATTATACAGAAAAGATGCTTTAACTGCAGTGCAAACTCAATACCAAAAATCTAAAGAAAGCAGCCCTGCTTGAAATGTGTAAGAATCAATTCATTATATTGATTTGAAAAGAGTTGTGCTTTAATTTAACACATAGATTATGAAAGGCCAGAGATGATAAGGTCCTGTATTTCACTGGTAAGTTTTACTGAAAAACTGATCATCTGTAAGACACTTACTTAACAACTCTTTTTCTTCTCTAAATGATGCAACCGTTAGGAGCCACTTAAACACTTATTGCTAACCATATTAATCTGTCATCTACTGAAATCTTGTAAGACAATTTGAATTCAAAGCAGATTATTAAGGATCAGCTGACACCTTATGAAAACCTTGAAAGACTGCAATTTAGACACAATATTTTTATTTTACATCATTTACGTGGGTTTCTTCAACCTTCTTAATAGATAGGCAGAATCAAGGCAAACTTATTGGTCTATACAGCTGATGACAATGAGAAGTCATATGATTACAGACCAGAAACAACAGGACCTAATTCACTTATTACAATGAAACTACACTCAGTCAAGTTCATTAACATACACTGACTGCACTGGTGCCATAAGAGGGCCTGCAGCTTCTGAACATAACACTCTAAACTTCCATCTTACCTTTGAATTTTTTATTGATTTCACTAATTTTCTCTTTTAAGAAGCACAGTGGGAATATTTCACCAACATACAGCAGGCTTCTGCACAAATCTCAGAACAACACTTGAGAAATCGGCCTGGGGAGAGTCATTGGCTGTAACTGGTCTTTTGCTCTCTGCACCTAGGATCCTGCCATTCTCTACTGCTGGAATGATTTTTAGGCTAACCAACACGAGAAACACAAGCACACTGAACCTCAGCAATATCATCTCTAGCTGTATAGCTCCTTGTGAGATGCTAACCATTGGCAGAAGTTAAAGCTGCCATAAATTGCACAAAGGGCCAATTAAGTAAAAAATTAATAAACAAGCTT
This sequence comes from Podargus strigoides, assembly GCA_028020825.1. Lineage (NCBI taxonomy): Eukaryota > Metazoa > Chordata > Aves > Caprimulgiformes > Podargidae > Podargus > Podargus strigoides. Next base: position 63,958,947 of record CM051663.1, on the reverse strand, counting down.
AACAATTTGTTCTGTAATTAAATGTAGAAATGTAATCTAGCACAACAACATGAGGGGAAGCCAAAATATGATCTTTAAGATAAACTGTTTCAGTAATGTTTTTTTAAATATTCTTTAAAACATTAAAAGATTCATGAGCTTTGACAAAGAGCATTGCATAAGTGAAGATATGATAGATCTGTAATAATGGCATCAGAATTGATGTGAACTGTGATGCTGGCATACCTGAAATTTTATAACAAGATTTATTTGATCAGCTTTTACTTTCACTCACTTTCGCTACTTATTCGTATACAAACTGTATACAACCATTCACAATTCTATCTAAAAGCAAACTGTATACAACCATTCACAAATCTATCTAAAAGCAAACACAGAATAAGATTTCTACCTTATACAATAAAATACAATGTTGCTTGTGAAAACATTTCACAAAACTTTCTAAGTCACACTCTCAGGAAAAACATCTTGAAACAAGGCTGTGACCAATATCTCATTATTATTTACCCCCAAATCACAAGATTTGACTTTTTTTGTGTTATTTAACTACTTTTTGCTGAAAAGCTGACATTATACAAACACTGGCTGATTACACACATCAGGAACACAGATCTTGCTAGCACTGCCACCTGCTGTTGATGTTAATTTTTTTTGCTGCTCAATAGTTTTAAAACACCAATTTTGTACAGCTAATTTCACCAAATCCATATGACAGACATATATTCAGCATTGATTTTTTAACCATTTTAAACACCACTCACTGTTACAATTTCTGTTGGCAGCAGATGCATAATTATCCTCCTCTTATGTTTTTTTTAAGCACACAGAATAATCACACTAAAGAAGCAAGACTTTCTACCCACTTTGAAGGTGGGGTAGACCCTGTATGCATTTCTTAATAGGTTTTAACAGAATCTTTAAAAAATAAATAAATAAATCAACTAATTAAAAATTAATTAAAATCATAGGTTATTTTTTTAAACCCCACAAACCTAGCACAGAAATTCAAAGCATGTTAAAGTAGTAAGTTCTACTGTTCTTTACAAAGTAGACCTACTAAATGTGTGGGGGATTTTATTATTTCTTAAACAAGGCCTTCAGTTTTACAGTGTCAACAGAATGCTAAGAATTTCATCTGAGAGGGGCATTATCCAATGAAATAGAGACTACTACATGTTTCTTTTGCAACTGTCTTTGGAACTACTCTAAGCCTCTGTATAGAGAAAAATGCAGACAAATTAGAGAATAATTTTATTTCTGAAATTCAAACTTAGTACATGCACATTCTTTAGTTGTAAATGTTTTTATATATGTTTGTGATTTTATGTATTTTTATTTATACATACATATTTGATATACACCTATATTTAAACATATAGTAGTAGGTTTAAACATATCAGAATAAAACATACAATATGTCTAAATCTACTACTAAATTTCAGAAGGTAGCTGCTTAGCCATGCTGTTCTAATGGTTGGCTTATAGTACTGCCCAGAATGTTGAGTTGCCTTATACTACTGCCCAGAATATTGAGTCTTCCTTTTCCAGAGCTTGGTCTTGAAAGCTGAATTCCAGTTCATCACTAAAATTGTTGAAGAAAAATGGAGAGTGAGGGAAAAAAGCAAGTGACAACATTTTAGGGCAGATTTGAAGAATCAAACTGAGGATTTGTTTCTATTCTTTATGGCATTTCTTTCTTCTAGTCACTATGCTGACTGTGAAGAATTCCTTAGGAATACTACTTCCCCTATACAGACCAGGAATTGTAGAAAGACAGCAGAGGGACTCGGCTGACAGAGCAAGGACACTAGCAATGTTATGACCCTATAGGAATATAAATGACGTTTGTTAAGAAAAGAGTAGGCTGAGCAGTCAATAGTGATGACAATACTTACATTCAACTGTTTCGTATAGAGAAGAGACAAAGGAGAATACAACAGGATTGTACTATGTGTCAGAAGAAATAGGTAATCGAAAAATGACTGTTCACTCTCTTCCAATACATTAAGAATCAAGAGTACTAGGCGATACGTCCAAAGCAAAAACACCACCACACAAAAAAGAACATTTTTTCCAACTTGCAGTTAAGCTGTGGAGCTTCTTGCTAGAGAATGCTGTGAATGCAAGACATCAATAATTTAGAAAAAAAATATTTGAAACCCTTCTGCTAGAAAAATTCATTGACTGTTAATAACTTCCAATGCCACCACTAAGGTATTTTGCAAATTATTGAAAGTAGTTCTTGCATTTTTTAACACCATGAGATATGTTTTTAATCACTGCCAATGAAGTGCCAGACATCTTGGACTAAACAAACTCAACAAGTCTGAAAACAAGAAAAGTCGAACTATCTGAGAAGAGTAATAGAGTATGAAATTACAATAAGAGGTCAATAGACAGGAAGTAGCAATTTGTATAACTACATTAAAGACTTAAGTGCAACTGGGTGGGAGAAAAATACAGAAAGAATTTGAGGTGAGATGAAGAAAAACAAGAAAGAGGAAAGACATATAACAAGCACAAAGTGTATAGTAGGAATCAAGACTGCAGAAATAAGTAGATGCAGGAGATAGACAAAGGGTTTAAGCTTGCAGATACAAAATCACGTTCCATGATGACTACAGTAAGGTTACGTGGAAGACAAGTGTCAGATGTATCTGGTCAAGGATTTTTTTCAATGCAGCAAGAGAAAATAAGAAAAGGAGGAAGTCATAAATAGGAACATACAGGGACACAAACCTGTTTTGCCAATTCTTAGGCCTAATACAAAGGATGCAGGCAGCAGTAGAACAAACCAGTAACCAGATTCTATTGCACATAAAAGGGTCAGTACATGGGTGATCACTGGGGGTACAAACAAGTCAGGTTACACATAACAGACATCAACCCCAACGACCGCAAGAACAACGCAGCACAGTCAACAACCAGTGGAACAAACAAAGCAACATAGTCTCCCATAGAAAAGGTAGGAGACAACCAAGCCAAGAGGCTAATAACATAGGATAGAGGCAAACTCATGTTGTTCCCACAGAGCCTGCATTTGCAAGTGCCAAACCTGACCAGGGCCCAGCTGCAGGGAGAGGCAGGAGGTCCTTCCCCAACAAGGAAACTCTGCAAAGTGCATCTACTTCACAGATAGACACTCCACCCTTCCTGCAAGTGATCCCAGCTTTTATCCCCAAAGCAGGACACCTGGCACTCATTCACCCAATGTGGGACACCTGGTGCTGATTTACCTAATGGCTTTCCCTGCAAGGCAGGCCGCACCTTGGAGGAAAGCCAAAAGGCAAACTCATCCCCTCCTTTTGAAGGACTGTGGGAACCACCCATATGTCAACCTTAATTCAGGGCTCGGGGTTCAGACCCCAGCACTTCAAAACCTGACCAACAAATGCTAAGGGAGACAGTGATGAGCACCAAACCTGGTCAGTCACACTAACTGATGAGGGCATGTGAGAGTGCAAAAACGTTTATTCCAGCAAGGTTACCTTGATTGTCTACCTGGGTGGGTTGGGAAACCCAGGGAAAACGGGGAAGCCAGAAACCAAAACATACCAAGATACACACCTGACAAAGCAAACATGGAGACAATGACAAGAAACAAACCTTGTCAATCACACTAGGTGATGGTTTGTCAAAAAGCTACAGCTGCCACTTTGAGGAAGATCCACCTGGATTTTGCAACTGGTAAGTCTGCAAACCTGGGGACCACAGGCTGTGAGGGTTGTGGGAATCGACAGAGCTGTATAGATGCATGGAGGGATGTTCAGGAGAAGGTGGAACAGGGACGAACAGAGAGGGGTACAGAAGGTTCCAGGTGCCGCCTGTAGAACAAGGACAGTACATTTGTCTGTACACTTCTCTGGCTGAGCCCCACACCTGATCTCCAGTAGGTTCTATCTTTGTACATTTATTAAAACTTTTCTTAACTACCTCTCTGTGTAATCTCACTCTATGTCCCATGTGTGTGTGTGCTGTAAGGACTAAGTGCCAGATACTGGGGGGATCTGTGCGTGTGCACAAGTGGAATCTGCTGCCAGCCACCGGAGACACACTGGGGCTGTGGGCACCCCTGCCCTGTGGTTGTTAGAGACTGGAGCGAGTGGGGGGATCCCAACATGAGCTACTGGAGCAGATGGGGATCATTAACCACCAGCCACAAGGCAGAAACAATGTATGTCCCCAAAACTAGCTACTGGGGGGCACCAGCGTGAGCAAGGCAAGTGAGGGGCTCAGCATTGGTGACTGGAAAAGGAACGAGCATCTGTATCCTCCCCAAACCTGGTGTGCGTTGGGTGTGCGTGTGTAATCACCAGCAAGCTTCAAACTGGACCATCCAGCAAGTAGGAGACCCTGGCTCAGGGCAGGAGTGCTGAGTGGGCAGAGGGGCCATGCTGGTACTCAGGGGATCCACGAACATGTGCATGTGCTTGTGAACCTGGAGAGTGTCCCGCATGTGCTGCACTAGGGACCTTCTGTCTGTGGCAGGCCAGGAGGAGGAGGGGACTAGGCTGTCTGCCCTTGTGTTTGTGGGGGTCCTCTGTGAGGATACTGCCAGGGGCTGAACCTCCTCTGTGGCTGTGCCTCCTCTATGGGAGAGCAAATGATTAGCTGAGTCAGTGTCCCATGTGTGTGTGTCTCTGGGACACATACTCAACTTCCTTACCGGGTGAACCTGCAAACAAGAAAACACCACTCTTGTCCCTCAGCCTGGACAGAGACCCCCAGGGCCCCAGCCTGAGCTCCAGCAGCTGGGCAGAAGATGGCCTGGGTTGAAGGAGGCAGGCACATTCCTTACATCACTTAACAGCTGTATCAGACAGCTCTCCCAAAATCAAGTTAAACTGTTTCCCAGTCTACAGGGAACACTCAGTGACAAAACTTTTTCTTTTCTTTCTGACGCCAGTCCATTCAATGATCACCTACCTCCACCTACATCATTAGTTGAGTCAGGAAAAATCTTTCTGGCGGATCTTGAGGTGCCAACTCTACTTCTGAAAATACAAATAGTATTTCTTTTCCACTCCTCCAAAGAGTAAGCCAAACTTCATGAGTTTCACGTATAGATATAAAACTCCAAAAGATAAGAAACAAAAACCCTGCCATGAGATTTTGAATATTGCAAAGTAAAACACTAAAATTAGAAAAGGTAATAACCAGTGTCACTTTAATTCATCATATAGGTAACAGGACTCCCATGACATGGCCACATACTGTTTTTTTCATGGTAGTATTTTTGTTACAGTGCACGTACATTCTCTGTGTTACAGGAACAAAATGAGGTTTAGTTTTGTAAAGAGAAAATAATTCCTGCCTCAGTTATTTTGGAAATAGATGGTATGATCAAGGCATAGAATGAAAGCAGAGAAGAAATAGTTTTATGAAAGCTGCTTTAGAGAGCTCAGTCTTTATCCCTGTATTGGCTTCACCATTTCCCATGTATACCTAGAAAGTCTATTTTTTCCCAAAACAAGTAAAACTAGTTTCCTAGTTAAACTCCCCTTTAATTTAAGGGAAGTCATCCTCTCAATTCAAAAGACACTACATGAAGGTAATTATCTGGGAAAAAAAAACAAATCCATTTGCAGGTATCAGTTAATTTCAGTCAAAAAAACCCCAAAACATTATTAGATGTTTTTAATACTAACCTTGGGCCTCAGCTAGCAGTCTACAGAATGGGGAGAATAACAGTTCTTTCAACTCAAAATTGGTGCAAATACAATTTCACTAATGATGAGGAAGCATTTGTAAGCCATACATTGACAGATTATTAAAATAAGTCTTATTCATCAACCCTTATTAAATAATTCAAACACCAACTTAGCCACCACCTGAGAAACTTGAGAAACTAAATAACCCTGTCTCGCGCTCAGGAAACCATACTGCCACATTCATAAGCAAGCAGTTCAATACAAGTGCTTAACAAACAGAATCAAATTACAATAGGGAGAAAATTGAAAACACAAGAACAATTTGGAGAAAACTAAAAAAATCTCCGTCAGCCACAAAGCACACATAACAACCTTACTCATATCCTATCCCCTATCCCCACTCTTCAGATATTACTTCTTTTCTCTGTAGCCTTACCACAGTCTATCAGGTTCTGAGGAGTCCGGCAAATTATTGAACTGTAAATGCTCCTGCTGCCTCTTCAGGTTATGCTTTGGGTTAGATATTTGACCAGTTACATGTTTATTGCCGTCATCTTTCTCCAATGAATCAAGATTAAGCAAGTTAAGCAAGGTGAAAGAGAGAAAAATGGTGTAATGGTCAGGTGTTCAATCTCACAGATGAGGCAGCTAGGACCTTTCAGAGCAGTGATCCCTTCTGAAAAGCCACTTGCCGAAAAAGCAAACACCGCCCCAGCTGACAGGCCTGATGATCGTGCTCCTTCTTTCCAATCCTCCAAATTGTGCATACTACCCCTGCAAATTTAACTCACGCACTTTTGTTAAGTTTCTGCACGTGTCTTTTCCACCCCAATCCCCCATTACATTAATCATTTGGGGAAAAGTTGCTTTACTAACTAACCATCTTATCTTGAACCATCCACTTTTCAGGAACACAGTCTGAGCAGATTGGTACTGCTGTGTTCCTTTTTTCTTGTCAGGCACAGCATATATTGCAGTACATACCACAGCTGAAAGAAACTTCCTGTTAAGACATTTTTAGCTGAAAACTGAAAGCATTTTGAGTTGAAAGACCTCTTACTCTCCCTGTTCTTCTAGACAGCTAGCTGAGGCACAGGGTTAGTATTAAGAAATAACTAATAGTTTGGGGGGGCTTTAAACCGAAATTAACTGATACTTGCAAATGGGATCTCTTTTTTTTTCATAATAATTACTGTCACTCAGCTTTGCTACAGCTCTTTCCTACATGAACATAAAAACTGCCACCAAACTGTTTTCATCTCTTCAGCACCAAGAGATTAGTATTTACACTAATGGACCCTAGATCAGGCCCTTTAGCATTTGTCTAATCGGGTTTCAGGAAGGACTGCTTGGAAATGGATCAGGGAGATGTTTGAGGGGAAAAAAAAAAAAAGATCATGCCGAAGTCCTGGTTGGAAACATCAAAGAAGACTATTCTGTAATGCTGCAGTGCCAATTCAAGAAACCTTGTCAGATAATACTGATTTCTGCTTGACTCATAACAGCCTCAAATCCCTAAAATAAGCTACGTATGCATTAAAACTTTATTTTGAGGCCAAGAAGTACTAAAAGTTTAATCGATTATAATGTATTGTACATAAACTGTTTGGCAACACATTCCTTTCACACATCCACTGTTGTACTTTGTTTCACTTCCAATGACCAACTTAAATTCAGAGCTGCATTTTAACTTTGACATAGCACAGTGACTCTTGGAAAATCAGAGCCTTCATAAAACACATTAAAATTAAGAGGTAAGAATGAAGTACAGGCCCAAAGGAAGAACTAACAAACCTTCCAAGATACTGCTACTGTTTTACTAAGTCCAAGAAACATTAAAATAAATTAATATTGTGAGTAATCTTGCCCCAGCACTAAAATGGGACCAATCCCATTCTCACTCTAAAGAGTCTAAATAATGTAAACAAAAAAATAATGAGATCTTACATTATTTTTAACTAATCTATTAACCTAAGTCACTAAGCCATTTCCCCTATGAGGCACCAGCCCCATTTGACTCTGCAGATGCGAGACCAGTCATGAGGAGAAAGACAGAATTTTCTGAAAACAAGCCGCTGGTAAACAGACCCACAATGGAGGATTTTACACAGCAAGAAGTAAATTATATTTTTGCATGGTTTAGTCAGAGACCAGGAGAGCCCCTGCTTGCCTGGATGGTATGTTTGTACGATCAGAGAGAATCAGCAGTTAGCCTGGATAACTTGGACTGTAAAAAGTTTGTAACTGAGTTCAGACCCTCTTGTGCAGCATGCATTTCGAAATAACGATCAGGGTACCAATCTATTGGTTTTAGCTGCTGTGGGGTGCAAGGCGAAATACCCCCTAGAGAATGCCTGGCCAGGATCTGACCGACCGTGGTATACTCTGCAGGATGGTATACAATGGGTAAAGGAAGAAGAAATGAAACTGGCTATTCATGTAGGACATGCTGAGGTATTGATGCAGCTCAGATTGTCTGTGCCCATGAGAAATGCAATAATTAAAACTGCTCCACTGGCATATAAGAATGTTCTTGTGACTCTCCTACTTAGTGAAACGGGGAATCCCATTCGAGATATAATTGAGAAAATGCAGTAGTTGGGTGACCTTGGAGAATGGGGCCCCGGGGAGCGTCAGGGGTATCGAGAATTCCGACGCCAACGGGGCCCCTGGGAGAGTACAGGGAATCAAGACACCCGACGCCATAAAAATACCGAATATAAGATGTCTTGAGGACAATTGTTTAAAGCTTTACTGAAAGACGGCGTACCTCCCACTAGGACTGACAGTCTTGACACTAGTGAATTACGGAGGATGTATAAACAGAGAGGGTTAGAGAAACCCCACAGGAAAGTGCCAAATTATCAGGCACACAATTCAGGAGCCGTTCAGCCTACAGCACCCCCTCTGGAACCTCAACATGACCCTGCCTCTGCTCACGTTGGGCCCCCTGGGAGTGGATCAGTTGTTCCAGAGAAGGACCACGAGTGGCAGCAGTACTCTGACCTATATCCCTCGAGAGATACTAGGCATTATAACTCCTACTGAAATGTTGGCCAAGCTCTGGTACAGTGGGCATGGGAGAACCAGCGACCCCATGTGGAGCGTGTATTTGTGAAGTGGATGCACTTTTCCGAGTTTCCCTGTCAGGGAAGGACCTCCTGACTCTCCCTGAAACGGGGCCCCAGTCAGGTTTGGTACTACTGAACGATGGCTCTTGAAGTGCTGGGGTCTGAACCCCGAGCCCTGAATTAAGGTTGGTGGTTCCCACAGCCCTTCAAAAGGAGGGGATGAGTTTGCCTTTTGGCTTTCCTCCAAGGTGCGGCCGGCCTTGTAAGGAAAGCCCTTGGGTAAACAAGCCCCAGCTGCCCTGCATTTTGGTAATGAGTACCAGGTGTCCTGTTTTGGGGATAAAAGCTGGGACCACTTACAGGAAGAGTTGGAGAGTCTGTCTGTGAAGTGGATGAACTTCACAGAGATTCCTGATGGGGAAGGACCTCCTGGCTCCTCATGCAACTGGATCCCAGTCAGGTCTGGCACCTGCAAACGCAGTCGTTGTGGGGAGGCAACATGGGGTTACCTCTATCATATGTAATCACCTTATTTTCTTGGCTGTCTCCCATTTTCTCTATGGGATACCTTGTATCTCTGTTTGTTCCATCTATTATGGGTCATGCTATGCCGTTTCTGGGGTCACTGGGGTTGATATCTATTGTTTGTGGTCTGACTTGTTTGTACCCCCAGTGATCCTCTATATACTGACCCATTTACACGCAACAGAATCTACTCACTGGATTGTTTTTCTGCTGCTTGCTGTGTCCTTTGTACTGGGCCTAGTAATTGGCAAAACAGCTCTGTGGGAACAACATGAGTTTGCCTCTGTCCTGTGTTATTAGCCTCTTGGCTTGGTTGTCTCCTACCTCTTCTATAGGAGACTATGTTGCTTTGTTTGTTCTACCGGTTGTTGGCCATGCTGTATCATTCCTGGGGTCACTGGGGCTGATGTCTCTTACGTGTAACCTGATTGACTTGTTTGTACCCCCAGCAATCACCCATTGTACTGACCCTTTTGTATACAATAGTTACTGGTTTGTTTTACTGCTGGCTGCATCCTTTGTACTAGGCTTAGTAATTGGCAAAACACCCTAGCCCAGAACAGACTGATAGCTACCAGAGTCTTTTCCAGACATCTCCCTCAGCACAGTTTACCAATTCAAATTAAAAGACTTAAAAGATAGATCAGAGCTATATTGCCTGATAACATCTGCCTCCTACAGCAAGTTCCAATTACCCTGACCCACCACAGAAAAATACTTACTGCTTGTATGTGAGGTGTGATAGTATCAATGAAACCCAAGCAAACATGTTCCAAATTCAGTAGGCCGTACTGCTATTTATTTTTGCAGTTGTCTTCTAACTACTAATTTGAAAGAGACACACAGGCTTTGAGAGTCAGAAACAGTAATCCAGCGATATTGCTTTAAGAATGTTTAGTGAGGGAGCATCACAAGTCATATGTTCGAATGATATTTTTTTCTTTCATATACCACATCCACTTCAGACAGAGGAAGTTCAGAGTATTCCCTTCAAGTTTTTTCAAGATTTTCTTTTTTTTTTTTTTTTAACCCTTCAGGCATTTGGAATCTCTGGACAGCTACATGCTCTGGTAGAACCTACACTAGTTCTCCTCTGCAACTTCTACATAGCAACATTACGAGCCTGTTTTCATAATAACTGTATATTGCTAAGCTTTTCCAGGTAAGAAACAACTGAGGACAAACACTTCTCTTCAGACTGCTTCTCTCCCATTTTTACTATCATTTTGCCATCTTTTAGGCTAACAAGAGCAATGTTGTCTCACTACTTGCAGGCACTTCAACTCTATTTTGCACACACACTGCAGTGCTCCCAATGGCACTTTGGTACACTCTTTACAGCACATGAAATTTTTTCTAGAGGTTGCAGCACAAAATGAATAGTGCATCAGGGTATTCAGATATCTCCCCCTGTTTGCTGTCTGCAGTAATCAGCAAGCAGTTTGAAAAGACTGTCATTAGTCACTATCAATACACAGCCACCAGAGCATCTTTCAGGATCAGAGTAAACTAGTGGCACGGCATTCATTTCCATTCTCACACTGACAAGCTCACTCAAACTCCAGAAGCCCTACAAATAGACCTTTACAAGAATGCTCCCCACTACTAAAGAGCTAACAGGCTCAGTCAAGTCAAAGCTTATACTGGTCAGTATTTATTTATTTACTTACTACAAAATTCAGGAATCACAGCACATCCAAGTATGGCACCACTTTAATCTTCTCAGAGAGCTTTACTTAGATGTTGAATACATCAAAGGAAAATACAGATTTTCAAGCAGGTTACCATCGTATATTTTAATTCTAAAGAATCATTAAATTGCTCTTAGAAAATTCAGCTCAGTGGTTAAATGAAGTTCTACATATTCACAAGAATTTGTAACATTTTATCTAGTTCAATAACTAAACCTGTTAACATAACTAAAACATTTCCAAACTCAGGACTTAGTATGTTATGATCGTTTTAAATTCCCACTGAATTTTTATCACAGTCACTGACATTTAAAGCAAGCAGTACTATGTTATTTTCCCAATGATCCACTGGGAGATGGTGCAAATTCTTCTTGACATACTTGTTTGATCATGCAAATTGGGAACTGCTGACAGGATGTCAAGACATGGAGAATGTACCCTCCCACCAGCAAGGAAAAAATTGCTTCCTTCATTTATTTCTGATCATACATTCCCAGCCCTCTGCAATACTCCTCAGGATTCAAAAATGGCACTGCCCTTGAGTAATAGTTTAGTATATGCAAGAAGCACACAAACAGCATAGCAGAATCCCAGTTATTTTAAACAGTCTTTTTTTTTTTTTTTTTTTTTTACATATGAGAAAGCATGTGGAGGAGAACAAAAAAAAAAACCCCAAGCTATACAACTCCTAGTAAAATAATTAATCAGAACTCATTGCATAAATACATTTTCTAAGGAGTGAGAACTTTGCTCTATTTCAATGAGATGTTTCTTCAAAAATGGAATACAAAAGAAGCGTAAAAAAAAATAAACATTAGTCGCCTTGTACTGCATTTCTGGAATAGGTACAGAACTCTAGGAAAATTAAGAACAGTAACTCTTCTGTCCAAAAAGTTTATAACCCGAGAAGAAAATCATGCTTCACATTTTGCAAATAGAGAAATCCATCAATGATAGTAAAGCTGAAACAATCCGTTTATGTTTGGAAAACAGAGAGGGGGAAAAAAAAAAAAAAGCAGAGAAAAAAAAAAAAAGCTTTGAAGAAAGTTTCCATGGACAATTCCTTCAAAGTGACTTTTCCTTCAGGGAGGCAGAGACAGAAGTTTCTGTAGGATCCAACATATACATGACTTGTATGGTCAAAACTTCTTGAAGGCAAATTAAGGGAGAAGGAAAAAGGGGAAGTAGGACCATTCTGATAGCAATAATAACCTAATTGCACAAACAAAATTTCACATACCTTATGGATACAATACAAATATATTTTGTTCAGGAGTTTAAAGAAAAGAATATTCCATGAATCTAGCTGATACTGAAGTCAGTGTCATGCTAAAAGAGAGAAACTTGACACACACATACACGTAGAAAAACTCTGAGGAAAAAAACCTGAAGTTCTAGCAATACAGAACAGTACCGCTGATTTTTTTAACCTTCAAAAAATTAATTTATTACAAGAGAAAAGTCGGATAAAGTAATTAAATACTGGAGTATGAAACAGATTAGTTATGTGCTTATCTGAAACTCCATGTCATACTGTACATGCCATAGATGATAAAGGTACTGTCAGAAGCACCACCAAAGATAATAAAAGCCTCCCCAAACCACACCTGACCCTTTAGTCTATAGCATTTGTTTCATCATGTAGCAGGATCCAGTAGCTTGATGATCAGTGCCACAGTACCACATTATTGTGTATATACAGATTATACAGAATTAACTTACATATGTTTCATTTTCTCAAACATGAATGTTAAAGAGACGGCACATACTTTGCCTCATAGAATCAAGTGATACACTTGTTTCTGAATTCCAAAACATCCATCTTTCAGTTTAGTCTCTCTCCTAATATGCTGTCTAGGATTTAGAATGATTTCTCTTTCCTTGAATTTTACACACAAGGAAACCAAGTTTCAAAGCTCTTAACAGGATACCATGAGTTAGTCAAGTAAAGAACACAAAGACTGCATTAGCCCACCTAAGAAATCAGGGAATCCATTACATAGATCAGGATATAAGGTTCAGTTGTCAGAACTTCATAAATGGCAGGTTTAAGACAGTACTAAGAAGATAAGAAGTAGAATTGTGCCTTTATCTATTGCAACGATAAAGCTATTTTCTTCTTCAGCCGTTAATCATCACAGAAAGAAAAAAATTACTTTGGGTATTAGCTCCTGAAGGGCTGGTGGCACCACTTCACCAGGCAGAAACAATTGCTCTTGTTACATGACCAACATCACAGAGGATATGCCTAGTTTCCAGCTGCATGAATGAAACTAAAATCACATCCCTTACCTTTTTTATTTGTTCCTATCTGGAAGAATATTCTTATCAATTCTTCATGCACATTCACTGGTTTGCATCTGCACTGTTTCTACGGGGAATTTTATCTCACATGGCTGGCCCTCTGCTGAAGAAACTCCAACAAGAGTATAGAATTTAAGGACACCAGCCATGGACTTTAAAGCTTGCTTATCAAGAAGTTCTAAAGATCACACAATACATGCATAAAACTTTGTACTATTATGTTCAACAAACTGCTTACTATTATGTATGAAAGCTAACTTTTAACAGTGACTATCAAATAAAATTTAAACTGCACATGCTGCAAAAAAATAACAGATAAACTTTATAACATAAAAACAGTAACATGAATTATGAGTTTTTAAAACTAAGGCTAGGTTAACTTTTTCTACCCATGACTACACAATATATAGCAATTAGATGTGCCATTACCAGGACTGACAGGACCCAGTCACAATTTCTCACATCCTCTTCACTTAATCCCAGAAATATATGGCACTACAGTAACACATGGATTTGGGAATATATTATGTTTTCTTAAAGCACCAAGAACAAAAGCTGCCCAGTTCTTCTGGGCTTGAAGATACGTGGTATTGAAAAAAAATGGAAGATATGAATGCTCCTAACTCAAAAATTCCAAAGGCAAGGAAGAATAGTTTCATGTTTTCACGTAATAGGATTTTAAAAGAATAGTGTTCTTCAAAGCTGACAACAGGACTTTAGACTACCAGGTGCTGGACTGAAGTTTGCCACTTCCTAACATTTTTTGTAAACCAAGTACAAATCTTGTTAAGTGCTCACCAAAGGCAAATGCATTGGAACAACAGTCCCAAGTTCATTTCACTAGGACTAGTATAGCCCTGATTTCTCCAAGCTTTTCTTAGGCTAAGAGCACACACTCTTCTGGCATGTGTAATCATTCCATCTTCCCTGCTAACTATTGTCCTCTGCTACGGCATCTTTTACTCCACTTTCCTCCCAAAAAGAGAGTGTGTCTCTACCACATCAAAGTAAAGCTAAAAACCAGTTTTGATTGTTTTTCATAACTGTAAAGTTTCCACCTGAAAGACAAAAGGGTTCTTTCCTCTTTAACCTGTCCAGCCAGTTGGCCCAACTGGCACCAGCGTTGCCTTTTCTAAATGCACTAGTTGAAACTCTGTGGATAGACTGTGTGAAAACCCATAGAAAAAGGCATGCCGGTAAAAGCCAGGTGTCCTTCAAAGCATCCAGATGGTCAGCAGAGATATTCATTCCCAAAATCAGGACGTTTTATTAAGTATTAAGCCTACTTTGGTTTTGTGTAACTGCCAGAAGTAGTGTGCAAGCCCTATCCTGGAGTAACTGCTTACCCGTACATATGTAAATAGCTTGATCTTTGGTACTACATAACATAAATCAGAGTGAGGCATGCTGGCTCTGTGGACTTACCACCGCACCCTTTTCTGCGCAGAGCCGCTAATAAGACTCACACCTGCGCTCCCTATGTCACTGGTCTGCGCACTGGGCAAGCGGCCCCACCGGTTCCGGGAGACCAGCAGCGCTCAGGTAACGGCTGGCAGTCCCCATCGGCGGCAGCCTGCCCTCCTCCCTCGGCATGCCCTGCCCGCCCCCGCTGCACCTTCGCCCCCGAGAAGATGGCGGCAGTGGAGGCCGACAGCCACTGCACAGACCGGGCGCTGCAGTACCGCTGCACTGCACACCCCGCAGACATCACCGGTGTGATGAGCGGCGGAAGAGCGTACGGAGACCGACTCCCCGCGGAGGCTCCGCCGCCCAGGGCCCTCGAGGCCACCGGGCCCTGCGGGTGCCTCCACCGACGTCACCCCTTCTCCAGACCACCCGCCCCTCATGAGCGCCGATCGCCAACCCTCGCTGCTGTGACCAAGGCGGAGCGGTATCCGGGCGGTTCGCGCCTGCGCGGTAGCGGCTCCGGCGCAGGGCGTCCGGCGGCGGGGGCCGAGCGGTCGGGCGGTTGCGGGGCCGTGACAAGGTGGTTGCGGTTTGGGGTCGGGCGGGGAGGATGGTGTCCGTGTCCGTGTCCGTGTCCGTGTCCGTGTCCGTGTCCGTGTGTTTGAGGAGGGGCTGTGGCGCGGGCAGCACCTGACGGAAGAGCGGGGGCGCGGGCGGCCTAGGGCAGATTACTGAGATAATCTGTCCCTGCGGGTCGCAGTCCCTCAACCTGCCAAGGGACGTGCCCTCTTGCGGTTATTTGTCATCCTTGCCAAAGCATCTGAGACTCATTTCTTGGAGTGGAGTTCTGTACTGTTCTGGCTTGGGCTGGGGTGTGTGTTCGATCGGGAAACCAGAACATGTTTTTCACATTGAAGCAAGCTTCGTTTTCACAGCACAATCTTTCTCTCCTTAAAGCTCTTCAAAACTACTTTTGATCATTAGAATAAAATTTCACTGTATTTGGAGGTGTGTGGGTCTCAGATTTGGTTGGGAATAACAATGTCATACTAATCATAAGAATTTGACTGTTGTGTCCATACTTTTGGTGATAATGTGGGTTATGTGTATAGCATTAAATTTAATTCCTCCACATAAATACTTTTATTAATGGTGGATATGTTTTCAGGCATTTTTGTTTTCTTTTTTTTTAACTTAGTTGAAACAATGACAGACTTTGGAAAGAACCTCCGCCAGGACATGATTTCTCAGCTGCATCATTTTGCAGCTGTTGGAGATGCAGCCAGACTGAAAGTGTTGCTCAGTCACTCTCCGTTGCTCATCAACGCAGCTGCAGATAACGGCTGGACAGCCCTGATGTATGGTGCCAGAAATGGACATCTTGAGGTTGTGCAGATTCTTCTTGAAGAAGGGTAAACTGTTTAGCAGATCCCATTGAAGAGCTCTAACCTGAATCTCTTTCTGCCAGTTTCAGCTTGGTCTCAGAAACGTAAATTTACCTGGCAGTGAAAGAATTTTCAGTGTTAAAACTCAGAAAAATATACTCTGTGTTTCTTTATAACTGGATTCTGCTATTGCATCATGCTTCCCATATTTGCTAAGAAACTCTTCAATATGAGCATCTCTAAAATTATTCCTTTGATATTCAAGGATGTATTGTCACTCCTCCCAGAGACCAACAGAACATAACAAAGTTTGTATCCCATTCCAACCACTGTATTACATATAAATTTGATATAGTTGATGGTTCCACTTAGACTTTTTCTCTAAATTTTGTAATCCACTTGCATCTACATTAGAGTGAAGAGTGTTTGCTGACATACTGGCTGTTAAGTAGGACGTGACAGACACACCTTTACTGAAGTTACTGATTGATGAATTTCATTTGTCTCTTATTTTTTGGACAATTCACTTCCTCCTTGAGCTGTCGTGTTATTTTTTTCAGTCAGCATGACACCGAGCATGTTCATTTCTTGTCAAAAACTTGCTGTCATGTTTATATTCTATCTTTAATTCAACTGTTGTACTTCTGTTTTTTCAAGATACTCAGAAAAGCAAAGAATGCTTCATAGTTCTCCTTGAGACCCCAAAAAAGATTCTTCTGAAGCCTCAATAAAGTCAGGATCCAAATATTTCAAACGAAAAACATTTCAAAATGAAGGGTGAGAGTCAGGTGGTGTGGTTCAACTGAGCTCTATGTTAATCAAGCCCAGTCTGTTCCTTTCTGCAGCCGTAATTACAGCAAGTCTAGTTCATTCTGTGTTTACGAGTAATCTCAAGCACAACATTCCACAGCCTCCAGTGTTCATTCCACATCCCACCTTTTTTTTTTTTTTTTACAGCCCTACACAGGTGCTGTGCCTTCTGCTGGGGGTCAGCATGCAGCGTCAGATGAACTGCTGTTTTGTACTGTAATCAGTGCATTCCAGCAAGCAGAGAAATATCTCAGTGCCAGATTTTGTGGTTTGAAATCATCTGTGTATTAAGGAATCTTTTGAGATTTTTGAAAATTTACTAGTTTAGTAAATAACAGTTTTTTAAGTTACACTTACTATAAAAAGGAGTGAATATCCACTTGTAAATGTCCTTTTCAGGGCCATTTTCTTAGGCAATTGAATATAGTTCCTGAGGTGATACTGTGGCCTCATTGGTCTCATTTTAGTTATGCTTAATCATAGTAATCATTTGGACAAATACAATTCCTGGATATTTAAATGTGAATGTCTATGAAGGTAATATTACATAATATTCCAGAGGGTAATCCTGGAAGGCCAGTCTCTTTTTTTTTAATTATCGTTATATTCATCCGTTTACGAAAAGCTATAGGAAATGTTTGTAGACTGGAAAGAAATATCTTACTAATCTAAAGAGTTCAGGCCACTGTTGTGGACACTGAATAGCAGCCTGATCACAGTCTGCACATACCTGAGCAAATAGAAGGTGGAAGACAAAATCATAATTCAGTGGCTGAGAGACAGGAAATTAAGTAGGAAGTTAAGCAAGATTTTGCTTAAAGGAGACTTCATTTTTAAATATAAATGGGCAACAGTAGTTTCTTTTGCACCTAAAACTTGTAAATTAAGTTTTGAATGTTTTTCTAAAATGTTCTCAAACTCTATCAAAAAACTACTGAGGTTAGTACAAAATCTCAAGTCAAAACAGTCTTGGCTGTGTGTACCAGGAACAAGAATATACTGATGTCTTCTGGTTTTAAAAACTGGTGAGTCTGGCCCCACATCCACTGTACAATTTGTATTTTACAGTGAAATTTCTGTTTTACTTTTCCACTTGAGGTAAAATTGACAAAAAATAAAAGTGTGTTATTTTTGACCTCCCAATCAACCCCCATCTATTTCAGATATTTTTTTTTAGTATTTAAACTATTTAATATTTAAACTTTTTACTATTTAATATTTCTCATGAGGCAATGTTTCCTCATGTGTGTAATTTTGCAGGCATTTTGGTAACAAGATGTCTTGTTACAAAACCATCCCTACAGGGACCGGCAGCACATTTCTAAGAGTGCTACTTCTTTCCCTAAGCAGAGGCTGTGTTCATGATTCTTATTTAATGGTAAATATTTTCTTTGAAATTTTTTGATGCTGCTTTCAGTAGCTTCTAGAAAGTAATGCTAGTTAAATGGCCAGGTTTTGGCATTTTTTTGTCACTAGTTATTCAGAAGAGACCTGTAGCCTGGCTTTCAAAGTTCTATCTGAAAATAATCTTGAGCTTTTTTTTTGCTTTTTTTTTTCTATGATGCATTGTGTGGGATTTTCATTAATTCACCTACTGCATGAACCTTGGTAAGTGATAACTGAAGTGGATCAACAAAAATGTGGGATCTGGCCTTAGCGAAAGGAACTTTTCATTACAATAACACTAAGTATTTAGCCTAAAGAGTGCCGCAGTACAGACAGAGTGTCTAAAAGTTCTTGTACTGTAATAGTACGAGATGTATATACCATAAGTAAGAATAATACAGCATTAGGACTCATCCTAAACATATTTACCCTGGTAACCACTGTTCTTTTCTGTTTCTGTAGGTGTGACAGATCCCTCGTTAACAAATCAAGGCAGACAGCTCTGGACATTGCTAAATTTTGGGGGTACAAGCACATAGCCAATTTGTTGGCTAATGTGGAGGGTGGGCAGACGCCTTACTTTCTGTCAAATGAAGTGAAAGAATATGCAAATTATTTTGGCTTGACACTTCTGGACAGAAGAAGTGATAAAAGAACAGATTCCAAGTGGCTAAGCAAAAAACGTACTGATCCAACTACAGTATACATCATCTTTTCAAATCTAAGTCCTTTGGTTAGTTTGGGTGGGGGAATAGAGAGCTCCCAGCAGCCACAACTAAAGCTTTGCCGGCTGTGCCACAAGGACATGGAACAGTGTGTGAACCAAACTGAAGAAGGCACCTTAATTTTTCTTGGAGTTGAACTTCAGTTCCATGTTAACCTGCTGGCTGCTTGCAGTGGAAGAATTCTGCAAGAAAATGAAGAGGATGGGTTAGTTGCTTGGTTTGCTCTTAGTGTAGATTCTGCTTCTGCTGAGAAATTTAAACAGAACCATGAGAACTGTTACTTTCCTCACCCACCAATGCCAGCACTACTGCAGCTACCTGAAAAAGAAGCTGGTAAGATGCATAAAATGGACAGCAAACGATTCAGGTGTTTTTGATGACTTTAGAAATATTTTAATTTTAAAATCCTGTTAGTGGTTTTGTGAAGAATTTTGTACATAAGAACACGCGTGGTTGTTTGCAGACTGCTAACATCTGCAATGGAAGGTATTAGACTGTAAAATCTATTGATCTTCATGGTTTTATAAATGGTACTATTTAAATACTTATGCATGCACATTAGTGTTTTAAAACAAAGAAAAAAAAATTGTCCTTACTGAGTTTTCATTACAAGAAATGAAATTAAGTCCTGAATAAGAGTGTGTTGGATACCCCTCTGGGAAAGAAAGTGTGAGCAAGTGTTGGAAAGTCAGGATCTCAAAGCAAATGAATGTCATTATGGACACGTTAACAATGGTTGTCGTAATAATTTTGCTTTTATAGAAGGATAAAGGGCAAGCTTGACTCTCACCTAAGGTTTAAACGGAACAATGCATTATTCTGTCAATACCCGTAGTAGCCCTAAAATGGTCATCTGGAAAAGATGTGATATATAATTGTGGCACTTTGCCCAGACAAAGTAACTTTTCTGAGAAACAGTATACTGATCCTGATTAATTTGTTCCTGAACACGTAAATTGGTCTGTAGCTATATAGTATTGTGTTCTTTTCTTTGTGCTGTGCTACAAAGAAAAAGATCTGAGTAATTCATATTGCTCAACTTCTGTTGTAGTAGATTACAATTCAAGCCATAGTCTTGCTTTGACTTTTATGTTAAACTTTACTACTTGCTTTTTCTATGCTGTTAAAAGCTTACATGAATTAGTATTTGATTTTGTTTATTTTCAATGTATTCTTTTGAAGGAGTAGTAGCCCAGGCTAGATCTGTTCTAGCATGGCATGACCGCTACCAATTCTGCCCAACATGTGGGAGTGCAACCAGGATTGAAGAAGGGGGTTACAGGAAAACTTGCTTAAAAGAAGATTGTCCTAGTCTACAAGGTGTTCACAACACATCGTATCCAAGAGTTGGTGAGAATATTGTAGGATAAACTTGGTCAAAAATGGCTCGTTTGTACTGTTATATGCATGTAAATTAATTTATTTTTGGTTGTTTCAGCGCTTGCTTCTTTCCCAGGTCTTACATACTTGTCTCTCCCCACAGTATGTGTGTCTCAGCTCTATCTAGAATTAAGTAGCTCAGGCTTCTCTCTCTTGCAGTAGTCAGTGACAAGGAATTGTTCTGGCAGTAACAATCATTATTGCAATGGAGTAATATCAATTAGGAGTTTTAACAACATGAGGTATTAACAATACAAAGTGTTTCGGTTTACTTTTTTTTTTTTTTTTTTGTCCCTGCATATTGTTTTCTCACCTTCTGTAAGCCCTCCAAGCTTGAAATAGGTCTGTCTCAAATATGGCCCTGTATCAAATTTCTGATACAGTGCTCATTTTCCTGTAGTGGCACTTTGACTGTATAGCCATCTTCACTGGCTTTCACTATTCATTGTCAGTCGCAAACTACCAGGCCTATTTGTACTTGGAATGTAAGCTGTAGTACAGTCTTCTATAGCTCCTTTTGTTTATGTGTTGCGAAGTGTACTGTGTTATTGATGGGGAAACAAGGAAAGTAAAAGACCATCCTTTTTTCCCTGGATCGTTTGGTGACTCTTTGATCACCTTTCCTTCTCCTATCCTGTCCCGTCTTCTCCAGTTCTAGTTTTATATGTTTTGTGTGTGTTGTATTTCTGAATTTCATATTCTCTTACATGCTCTAGATATATCTTTGTAGTAATCAAAGCAATTCTGCCATATTCCTGGGTCTCATGAACTATAGTGGAGCTTGCTAAAATACTAGTGCTCTTCCTTTATGGTCTTTAACACAACAAACTTAGAGAAAGAGTAGGATTATATAGGAAAGACTGATCAACCACTGATGCCTTTCTCTGAAGGAAGTTTATGGACAACAGTACTGCATATTCTACACTGTGCCATGTGGCAGATATCTTTGAGCAGGACAACAGGCTTTAGAATTACTGTTTTATAAGTTGCTGAATCAATTTTTCTTTTCAAACCGAAAATATGGATGTGGGACCTAAAAAAAGAAAAACAAAAAAAAACCCCAATAATAGCAAGCAAAAATTATATATGTAAAGGCAGAGATAAATAGAAAAAATTAAAACCAAAGTATAGAGATAATTAAGAGCTAGATAACAATAAAAAAACTAAAAATACCACAGATGAACAGTGTGCAGAAAGGCGTAACAGAAAGAATGACACCAATAGGAGAAAATATTAAGCAAGAAAGAAAAAGCTACATAAAATGACCAGAAGTGAGAAAGTAGATAAAAGTGCAACATCAGATGAGATTGATGGCACACAGTCAACACAGTCAAAAGTGGGAAGTTCAGTATTTACATTCTTCAGACCTGTGTGTGTAGAGGAGGTAATAGTAAATTGTCTTTGGTGCGGAAGTTATTGCTAACTGCTGGATGCACAGCTAGGTTAGTATTGCTAATACTTTTTAACATTGCGTGCTTTGGTTGCAGGTAATTTATGTCCTGCATTTCAAACCTTGGGTAGTAAACTGCTTCTACAGAGCATTTTTTTTTTCTGCTTTGCAAAACAAAATAAACAGGTATCTAGCGGGGGGCGGGCGGGCGTGGGGAGGGCAGAAAGCAACCAAAAAACCGAGGTGAACAACTTGCTTTGGGCATCTACGCAATTCTGATTTTAACCATTTAAAATTATCTCATTTATATTTACATGCATTGGTATCAAATAGGCTGAAATTTATTACTGCTTTTAAGTCTCTCAAATGTTGAAATATCTTCCTTTCACGTACCTTACAGATCCTGTTGTGATAATGCAAGTCATCCATCCAGATGGGAACCACTGCCTTTTAGGCAGGCAGAAGAGATTTCCCCCAGGAATGTTTACCTGTCTTGCTGGATTTGTAGAACCTGGTGAGTAATTTCATTTTCCCTTAACAAATGTTTTTTCTCACATACCAGTATTGTACATAGAAAATAATATAGAACTGTGTTGGTGTTATGTCAAATAACTTTTTTGCATCCTGTTAGAAAAGTTGTTATAACTAGTATACCTGTTCTGTACTTCCCAGCAAATGATTTATAAAAAAAGTAAAAAGCAACTTGAGTAAATGTAATTTTAAAATAGTTTTTTCATCATGCACTCTTAAATCACATATTTAAGTGAAAAAAAACCATTTTAAAACACATATAAGGTTCTTTCTTTGGTGATACTTAGGAAGGGATTTTGGCATAGGAAAAATAAGAGCTAAAGCATAACTTGAAATTAACATAAAGTTAAGAATTTGCTTACATGTTTAGGGCTTGATTGATTATGTGGAAGATAAGAGATTATATAATTTTGAAAGGAGTAAAGAGGTGTTTTGCTAGCTGTGTTCAGTAATAACAGCTGGAATTAGTTACAATTATTAGTAGCTGCAGAATAATTTGTAAAGCATTCTTGCATTGGGAATACTTGTTAATCTGTGTGCAGGTGAAATATGGTGACAGCGTGAATAAGTTTATTCAGGTATCATTTGAAAAAAGTATGTTTATTTCTTCATTTCTTTCTTTCTTCTGCCCAGCCTTAATACTTTCTGATACTGAATTCAAGTATATAAATTGAAATGTAAGGGTAGCTGATATTATCGTCAGCTTATAATTAGCTGAACGTAGCGGAACTAAAACTTCTAGCCCTGGTGCACAGACTGTCTGCTTTAATGAACCTATAATCAGTGGTTACAACACAGTACATGTAGGCGTGTGTAAGCCAGTGACCGTCAACACTCCACATACATATACATCTGGTAGTTTTCCATGAATAAGGAAGTAACATTTTCCAGTTTCCAGTTTCCACTTGCAGTTCAAGTTTGGAGAATCATCTGTATGTATTAAGACAATGAAGAATGAGTTAGGCAAAGTGCATAATACAATGCAGAAATGTGTATAAGTCTTCTTAAGTCTCTGTTTTCTTATTATTGTAATTTTAAATATTGATTTTCAAGTTGTATTACATACTGTTACAATCATACTGAAAATCTAAAAATTAACACAATGTTATTTATAAGTGAACAGATCAGCATTAAAAGTAATTAAAGGAACACTATATCTTCTACCCAATTTTTTTATGTTTTAGGTGTGGTAATAATAGTTAATATTTATGACAAAGTATCAATTCAGGAAATAAACATTATGATGCAGAATTTATCATACTTTATTTGCAAAGTTCCATTTTGTTTCGGTGACTAGTTTTACCTTATTAGACTTAACGTATCTTGTACTTAAGGCCTGTGCCCTGACCTGTGAATTGGATCTCTATAGATAATTGTCTGGGGCAGTTTCAAATCTTTTGAGTCAGTTCAAAGCGCAGGGTGTAATTGTTATTTGGAGTATTTTCATCAGCTGCTTGTTCTTTGCCCTTTTCAATTAGGTGAAACAATAGAAGATGCTGTCCGAAGAGAAGTAGAAGAGGAGACTGGAGTCAGAGTTGGTCATGTTCAGTATGTCTCTTGTCAGCCATGGCCAATGCCTTCCTCCCTAATGATTGGCTGCTTAGCTGTTGCAGTCTCTACAGAAATTAAAGTTGACAAGAATGAAATAGAGGATGCCCACTGGTTCACTAGAGAACAGGTAAAGTTCAATTTAATTTCCTTCTTGTATTGATTAGTCTGTGACTGTACTGGTTCTGGCATACAATAGATAGTTACATTTTTTCTGCAAGTTGAGTAAGCATATATACTCTCTATTTTATCATACTACAATTGCATTATGTTGTAAGTGTAGATTACACACAACCAGAAAAAGACAGATATTCACAGTAATTTCTGAGACACTTGGAAGCCCATTTAATGACATTTTTGCCAGTTAGCTCTTTACCTTTTCCTTTTTGGAGATATCCAAGTTATTCTTATTTTAACCGACTTTATTCGCAAGCCTATGCTTTTTGTTTTGGCAGAAGTAGTATTTAATAGCATTAATCATCTGAGTTTCTCCAAACAAACATGCTACGAGATTTGCTGTGAGGGTGAAGGTTTAGGTAAAAACTCTGGGAATTTGTTAGTTTGAACATCTTTTTTCTTGCAGTACTATTTTAATACTCTGGTGTTGAGTGCAGTTTACTATCCATTAATAGCTTTCCTGAGTATTTAAAGTATAGTCAAATAAAAGAGAGGAAAAAAAAGACTTTCACCAAAAGAGAGTTTTAAGTTCATGACTGGAAAAAGGAAAGATTGCATACATGATATAGTCTTCACAGGTTTTTCCACAGGCTGCTTATGAGCTAAACTTTTAATAACACTGTACTTCTGTTTAGCAGTTGCAAGACATCTCTGTAAGCCAATTTGAAGGCAAAGTTAGTCACCTACAATCTCAGCGTGTTCTTGACAACACTGAGAGCATTATTTTAAATGAATATCAGTTCTGAATACAGCTAATCACATGCAGATTGCTCTAGAGTTGGAAATAAATGTACTTCAGAAGTGTAGTAAACTAACAGTGTACTCCCATGTTGCTTGCAACTGCTTCAGGAAACTAATAAAACATGTTTTCTTCTACACTGCATGTGGGAGGGGAAAAAAAAAGAATAGTTTAGAGCACCATCTGATGGTCCTTACCATACAGAGACTTCACAAAAACCTTGAATATTAAATTTAACAGTCAGTCTCCACAGTTGTATTAGAAAGAAAGTATCCTTTGGGACACATTTGAACTCAAAAATCTCAGAATTCACACAGAATCCCATGTGTTTTTTTCTCTGTCTTGGAGAATCTTACAGTGACTCTTTAATAGCTATAGTAATGATAGATTGATGGATCATCATAGATTATTCCTGCATTAATACAATGTTAAATTCCATATAATTTATAATATTATCTTCTAAAGAAAAAAAATCTTCTCTTTATTGCAGGTCATGGAAGTTCTCATTAAAGCAAATCAGCATTCTTTCTTTGTACCACCAAGTCAAGCTATCGCACACCAGTTGATAAAACATTGGATTGGAATGAATGCTAATCTTTAATCCAAATAATTGATTTCTTTATGTTAAATTAGTTCTTCTAGTGAATTCAAAATTAGGAATAAATTAGAAAGAATTGTTTCTCTAGTAAATGTGCAACAGTGTGAATTTTTAAGTCTTTGCTTTGTTTTCTGAGCTAAACTCTGCAAACCATTGTAAGTTTTTTTCAGATCTGAGTTAGAACTTAACAACAACCCAGTGATTATGCCAAGCAAGCAAGCCACAAATAGGTAAAATTGGTGCCTTGTTGTGCACAGGCTGCTTTTTCATTTCAGAATCAAATTATTATACCTTTTTGCTATTAAGATTTTAATGTTTGATTTGATCTTTCCTGACCCCCACTGGAAGGAGTCACAGAATTACGAAGAGTAATGCTGTCTGAACTCCATATTTACATCCTTCTATTTTGTCTTAATGGTTTCTTTCTCTTTTTTTTCCTTTCTCCATTCTTTATGCCTTGCACAAAAATCAACATTCAGTGCCAGAAGTCATATCAACAATGGTTATTTTTAAGCTAACAGCATACATAGATGTTGAATATGTAGTACTTTGTATCTTTCACATTAATAGCCCTCTAAGTGGTGTATTTACTTCTCCAGTCTGATTTGGCCTACTCTCACCCAATTGTACATCAGCCTTAATGTAAAGGTATAATATGATAATTTTTGTATTAAAAAGGTATTGGAGAACCATCCCCAAAAGCCTAAATACTAGTTATTTTTATAAGATCATAATGTAGTTATTGACCGTAGGCAGTGAGTTATTTCATTCTCTGATTATTAGAAATGGAACTGTAGAGTAATGGAGGAGAAAAGTAGATTAATTAAATGAGGCATAATATCTCAAAATGTGTACAAAGCTCTTCTGTGGAAATTGACACACTAAGATTATTACTGCTATTAAGAATTTTACTGTTGGAAGAAATATATTAACCCCAGCTGTGAGACTGGGAAAGCAATATATGAATTAAAATATTTACTTATGTATATGTAATGCTACAGTTCAGATTTGTGCCTTAATTTATTGTGTTATTGAAGAGAATGTTATCGTTCTTTCAAAATGGAAGGTTATAAATGTGTATATAAAAGTATATATAAAAGAAGTTCAGAAAAGTGTTTTCATTATTAATGTCATTATGTAATTTGTTCAGTAGTGCATATGCACTGTGATTATGCAGTCATTGCAATGATAGAAAAAGTGGTGCAAACAGTGGTGGAAGCCAAGCAATGGAAGGAATTTTTAACTAGTCGTATGATGATTACATATTAAGAAAGATGAACATGAAACGAATGAGGAGCAGATGGAAGACAGGTGATAAAGCAAAGAGCAAATATAGGTAGCATAAAGATAAATAATTTATCACATTGAGGTGACTAAAAATACATGTGTAAGACCTATCCTAATTTTAGATTTTCGTTTAGGAAATTATGGTGGGTTACTACAGAGATGGGTTTCGGACTATGAAACTCAGAAGAAAGTATCTGTAACCAATACTGATATTAAGAACCACACTTTTTTGCTTAATTGAAAATCTGCATAAACAATATATCTGCAATTACAATGCTAATAAGTAATTTGAAAATTTTCATTTCACAGCATGAAAAAAGCATAAGAGGGATAGTTTGAAAAAGAAAACAACACTTCAATAATTTCTGAGTTTGAGAGTATTTTAATGATATTTCATTTATAA
Source organism: Podargus strigoides (assembly GCA_028020825.1). NCBI lineage: Eukaryota > Metazoa > Chordata > Aves > Caprimulgiformes > Podargidae > Podargus > Podargus strigoides. The sequence continues at coordinate 63,931,939 of CM051663.1, read as the reverse complement.
CTTCTGGTGTTGCAACAATTTTTAATATATATACATTTTCAAAAGCTAAGCCAACAAGCCTTTTTAAGCTTTCTTTCCTTTTTTCTCTCCCCAACAGATGAACCATTCACAGAGCAGATGACAAACACCCCTTGTTTCAGAAAACTAATTTTATAATTCTAATCTCTTTTTTAAAGTGAAACTTTTCCTAGCTTTTTATTGCTTAATTTTACTTGTTTATAGGTTGTAGGATTGAGTTTTAGTTTGAAACTACCTGTATATAGAAATTTTCTAATTTTCCAGATTTCATATGGCATATCTAATTGAAGTACCAAATGCTATAGTTATTTAGCAACCAGAGCAATTCAGAAAAGTGCCAAATTAAATTTCACAACAATTACACAGAGAGTATAGTGATTCTGACTGGAATATGGTCAGGGCAATGCTTCCATAAGACTCGAGTTGTGTGCCTTATCCAAAAGACTGCAGCTTTGCAAGCAGGCTGTTTCTTGCCACTAAGTTAATGCAGTACATTAAGAAAACGGTATTCCCTAAACCACTAAAAATAAAGGGAGTTTATTCGCACTGTGTAATAATAATCTCTCGTTCCATTCTCCCTTGCTTCTACAACGGTAGCAGAGCAATAAGAGTACTCATTGCATGTAGATGTGCAAGGCAAAAAATTCTGGAGATGGCTTTTCTCCTAATTTGTTTGTACACTAATGATGTAATAATGTACACTAATGTACACTAATATATACTTCTATGCAGTATATAATTTGTAAATATTCTGTATTTTATCTGTTTTTTTAAATTATAATAATTTACAGCTAATGCAATACTTTAATAAAGTGGAAAAAATAGATGAGGTATTTAAACACAAAACAAGATTGGTACTAGTAACCAAGCTGTAAGTTCATGTGATGTAATTGCATCTCATGTAAGCTCATCTAAGTATAGTACTGATGGTGGAATTTTTACTAACTTTGTATTGGTCCCTGTAAACATACTTCTTTCATTTTTCATATTGGATATGTGTAAGCACAGGAAAAATAAAATCATTCCAGTCTTAATACTATAGCATGAACATTATATTTTGTGGTTTATGTAGGAATACTGCCAAGTTGGTAAATTATTATCTTGAATTCTGCAACATGTGAACGAAAAAGGAGTGGATGTCAATAGGCTGATTAAAGGTAGACCAGTCATGATGCTTCATGGAATTAAATATACTAATCAGATTCTGAGCTTAGGAGACAGAAATAGAAAAAGAAGCAAGACTGTGAACAACACTGCTCCCTCTTTTATCTTTAATTTTAGTTCGGTAATCTGATTGATTAAGACTTTTCAGACAAACCTGACATTTAATAAACCCTAGGTAAGTTGAATTGTTATTTTTCTTATCTGCTTTAGCTGTTAAGAGTTAAGTGACTAGCAGTCATTTATTGCTTCAGTAATTGGAAGGATATGTGTATATCATTGCTGGCTGGAGTTGACAGTACAGAAGTGGGTAAGCCCAAAGGAAAAAAAAAATTGAACTTGTTATCCTATTAAGACTTAGCAAGGAAGCCAGCCCATCCTTCATGAGCTTAGAAAAGCAAACTATTCACGGAGTATCTGAGGAAAATGAATATCGGCTTATAGTAAGTATAAACATCTTTTTTCTTCTTCTTCTTCTTTTTTTTTTTTTTTTTTTTTAAGTGACAGCCTGTCAGGTAGTATTCTGTAGATGCTAATTGTTTTAACTTAGCATAGCTTTTATAAAATATGGAACTTCTGCAGGTTTTTTACATGGTAGATACAGCTTAAAGAATTTCAATTACAGTTCAATATGCAGTTTAGTTTTCTGAGTAAATAAGAATGACAGTTTCCTAAATAAAAGGGATTTTTCATACAGATTTTTAATTGTGAGCGAATGTTTTCCTAAAGGAAAGGCAAGGATTTCTGAGACAGATTTTTGATTCCTAAGACTCTATCTGTCATTTTGTTTTAGCATATAGGGACTTAAATTGTACTAGTATATTATTTCAGAAGTGAAAGCCTATCTGAATGAACTTCAGTTTGTTTTTTGTATTGTTTTTCAGCAATTAATATTTCAGATGTAGAATATGAGGAATGCTATGATAAGACTACAGGATTATTAATCAAGAGGGAATATTACATATAGTTGAGTAAAGAAGCTTATGAACTCAGTTTGCAGCACTCTAAATAAGCCTGGATAGTATGTTTTTTCTCCCACAATTTCATCGTCCTGCATACTAAGCTACCTTTGGTGAAGTACTTTCGTTTCTCTTTAAGGAGATAAACATCCTAACACTGGAGGTCTCAAAGTACAGTGAAGAAGTGTAGACATTTTTTAAATACACCTGCAAAAACTTAAAAAGAGCCTAGGAAACACTAAACATTCTATCTTTTGTCATTCTAAACCCAAATTACTCCTAGTTTATGCATAAATTGCTCTTGGAGAAAGTGAAGGTCATAGGATTTCTGGCATCCAGCTTCTCCATTTTAGATGCTGGAAATCAAATCCTAGAAGCTAGGATTGGGGTTTTTTGCCCTTATTTGATTCTATGAGAAATGAAAGGTTCCTTTTTGGTTAGCTGAGTTTCAAGTGTAATCAAAGATTCTGGATTTACATTATTTCTATTGTGGCTCATGAACAGTTCTGAAGCTCAAAGAAGTTGAATAATTCCTCTTGACAAAGAATTGTAGTACTTCATTGACAGTAACATCTTTGACTATAGAAATAACATTTCATTATTGGAAATGGTCATGTGTTATAGTGAGATTTCTACTAATTTCATGACCAGTTGTCACATCACATCTGAATACCCTTTCACTTAGCCTACTGTCATATTTGATGCTGACAAAGCATCAATTACATGCTAGAAGAGAAACAAAAGTGACTAAAATGGAAGATAGCACACCAAATATCAGAATGACAAACACATGGACGAGAAAAGAGCTAATCCAGTTAACATTCAAATGAGTCATTTTTCCTTTGGTCTCAAATAGGAATAGCAGAGGTCCAATAAAGGAAACCAAACTGGAATATTTTTTGTTTAATATGTTTTCAGAATGTCTGCTGAAGACAAAATTATTTTATCCAGTATAATATGGACATAATGCACAATAAAGCATGTTCTCTATGCCAGTTTTTTAAAATATGTTTTTACATACATGGTAATAATTACATGAATAACCATTGCATTAAACTGATACCACTGGAAATACCTGATCAGTAACTTGAAGTATTCATGATATAGTACTAATGTTAAAATCATCACATGATCTTCATATGGAACATTTACAGCAGAGGTTACCTGCTGCTTCTCCATTTTGTTGCAGTGGAAAACGGTGCATATCTTTAAATGAGGGTAGAAATGAAAAATGTTCATACAGAAATGAAGTGTCTCCAAACTATGAAATAAATGCTTATCCTTATTAATACATTATTTCTTCTTGTTATTGCAAAACTTCAAAATAATAGAGTAGAAAGTAAGATCAGCTTTGTAAGTAGGCAGAAGCTTTATAAGAAAATGACTTTTATATATGGTTTTGCAGAGTTTAAGAACTGAAAGCTGGACCTGTGACTTGTGTTCTCCCTAAAAGGACAGAAATGCTTGTGCATATAGAGCCCATGATAGCTAAACAATTTTTTACTGTGAAATTGCTGGCACGTGCATTCTCAGTTCTCAGTTAAAATAATCTTGAAAACATTTGACCGACTGTTACTTTACTAACCTTTTTTAAAACTAAAGTGAAAAACACCCTGCCTGCAGGGAGGTGTCTTCAACATAGTAGCCAGAATAGTGTACCCACTATTCCTTTAAAAAAAGATTGGCCAAAAACCTATGTAATACTTTGTTGCTTACAGAAAAGTCAAAAATAATGCAAAATCTAATTTCATGGGGTTTGGATTTCCTCAATATTCTCGTTTGTGGCATAAGTGCTTTTCTAAGTTGCTTAGACAGTAACCTTCCTTGAGAATCCGAACTGCAGAAATATTACTGACTGATGTTTGCTATTCTTTCATTGTCTGAAAGAGCAAGATCCTGATTCAGTGTGCTTCCCACAGTACATATCATGAAATAAAATGTTTGATCACTGGGTCCTAGTACAATACCTATTACAGATTAATTTCGCTTGCCCGTGCTTTTCTAAGCATTTCATCTGGATGCACTATTCTCATAGCTAATTGGAGATAACCTATTGGCAGATAACTACCAAGTTCCATTTGAATGCAAGCTCATTCTTTGCTCATGTGTTAAATAATTTTGTAAGATACTTTAAGGTTCTGTTACAGCCCCGTAAATGGTTGCCTGCTTCCTTTGTTCTATATATTTTACAAAAACATCTTTAAAGACCAGTCTTTTTTGAAAAATACATAGACGAAAATAGAAACAAATTAAAATCAGATAGATACGAGCTGAGGCGGAGATGAAGGAACACTGCTAAGACAGGCATTTTTGATAACACAGCTTTTCTTACTAAGACATAAAATACATTCTTTTGCAACATGGGTGTTCAGAAATTCTTCAAATAAGGCAATAGTGGGAGCTTGATAAAGAGATTTGGAATATCTTTGTGGAAAAAAAGGCAAAAATGGAAGGTACTTGAGTAAGATGTACTTGAATGAAGTAAATAAGAGGTAAATCAATGATGAGCCCCTTTTGCTTACTCTCTGTATGGAACTACTAGGTTCTTATGCACAACTAATTATAATGATGTCTCTGTTATGAGTAAATTATCTGTGAGGCATCTGCCTCAATGCATAAAAGCTAAGGTAATATGCCACAAAACCAGTCAGTAAGGAGAGTAAACGGAAGAACTCACAAGGAAAAATCAAGTTTTAGGAATAATTTTATATGAGGAAAGGAACTAAGCAGTGATAGACTGGATCAAACATAGTGGGTAACTTGAGGAGCAAAGTCAAAGCGAAAAACAGTATGGAATAAAAGAATATTGAGAAATACAAGAAGAGGCACAATGGAAATCAATGAGAACAAAATTCAGTGCAGTTAAGGTTATCTAGGGCAATGGAGACAAAAAGTAGGATTCTGTATCCGGAGGGAGGAGACAGATCAGAAGGATTTGATGCAGTTAGAATACAGAAGGAAAGAGCAGTAGAAGGTTCTTATTTCAGAAAGGCTTGTTTGCTGTGACCTCATTCTTCCACAGTCTGTGAACAGTATAGGGTTCAGTGCGGAAGTATTCAGTGAGCTGCCACTGAATGTGTTTATAGCAGTGCCCTCTACAACATAAGATACTGTGATTATAAGAAAGAGACCATCTAAAAGGGCAGTTAATAAATATCCAGAAAAAAACATTAAATATTTTGCAATTTTTACCATTTGCGGTATTACCAATTTGCAATATGGTGTCACTAAGCCATTCCAATTCAACATTATTAAATATTTTCTCCATATTTTCCTTTCCTTTTCTTTAGTTTGTGTTTTCTGCCAGTGTCACATCATTACTGTATAGGTTCACTGAACATTCTTGGTTAGAAAAATTAAGAACACACATTTTCACACAAAATCGCTGTTATATGAATAAAATGAATAAAAAACCTGTATTCTTGATTTTATTTCCAACCAGCATTTTTAAGGCAACTTTTCCTATGTAACAATACTATCTGAGAGGCATGTGTTAGAAAAATATTTTGTTGCCTTTATTTTCACAAAGCTTGTCATCACCTACATTATCCTGAAAGAAATACTGTCATGCATATTATTCACAGTGAAAATGAACACATTCTAGACAGAGCTTTAACTATTATTATGGTGGAGAGTAATCTTTCACTTAAAATTAAGATGTTATTCTGAGCTAAACCAAGCACTGCTGGTTTCAGTAAGAATAACCTGTCACAAGGAGCACTATGTCAGTGGATGTTGGCTTCCATCCAGTGAACTGCTGAGTGTGTCTATTCTCATCTAAGCTAATTGGACTAGTGTTCTTCTCGTGTCCAACAATGGACAGAGTAGTCCCTAATGTGGGGTCTCACCCTGCAGTCCTGATGCATACAATTAATCGTTACTCAAGTGAGTGGGTCTACTCATGTGATTAGGATTGAAAGTGATGACATTCCTAATTCTGTTAGCACATCTCAGCTGTAGGACCAACAAGGCAGGAATAGACAAGGATGATGCAAGGAAGATGGACATAAGAAAAGATGAGTGAAAAGCAAAGAACTGATGCCTCTTCTGATGTGGTAAACCTTAGAGAAGAAAGCATAAATTAACTTACAGAAATGCAGTGCAGACAACACAAATATTTGCACCATGAAAGTTCTTTCCAACGTTTACTTGAAAATTAAGATATCAACAATTTAACACGCTGCATGTATGGTTAAAATCAATAATACATAAATATGAAAATTAACATCTGTGAGGTAGTAGTCTTAATCACAAAAAAAATAGTGCAAATAATCATTTTAAATCATAATTTTAATCTACTTACTACCAATTACAGAAATATTTAAAAAAAAAACCAAACACCCATCTAGTGAATGTGTTAGTACACTGGCATTTTCAGTTATTTAGCCTCACACAAAATTAAAAAGTTTTCAGAAGTCAATGACTGTGTCTTGAAAGAAAAACTTCTTCCCAGTTGTTTTGCTAGCTATGTATCACTACATGCAGTGACATGTAAAATGAGTCCTATAATATCAATGCAATGATTTAAAAATCTTTATTCTTATCCTTATTTTTATAACAAAATCTATACATCCCATTAAACCAGATAAGTTTGCAGCCTGAAAAATCCACTCATGCTTTTTCCACAAAGACATATTTGATATACAGATGAATGATCATCTGAAGATGATTATGACTAATAACACTTTCAGTCAGTTGATTTTTCCCAACATAACTCTAATGATTTTCAAGACTATCCAAATGATGTATTAGGAGTTCAAATGCTTCTAATTTCAAACAGTGTGAATTGTTTATTCCAAGGTCATTTAAAATAAATACAAATCTTTGGATTAAGTAAAGAGAGGCAAATCCGAGCACACTGACTTATTTTGGAAAGTTGACTATTTTCATTTTTCTTTGATACTAGGGATAAAAAAAGAAAAAAAAAAAAAAAAAAGAAGATAAAAGCGACACTAAAAACAACAGCTGCAAGTTTTGGTCAATTTTCCAAGGAAACATCAATCCCAGAAAATGCTATCAATTCTTATTGGTTTAGTAGCTGTATGGGTTACAGATGTCTTCCATTTCTACCATGCCTTCAGCACTCAGCCCCACTGCGTGATAGGAATCATAGATGCCTTCTGGATTTTAGCTGTTCTACCCAGATCAATATAAATTTAAGGTCCCACTTCAGTGATCAGCTGCAACTAACTAAACATAGATGCTAAGCTCAGCTCTTAGTTGAGGGTTTAGCAATTCTTCACTTGTCTCAAATTACTAAAAGACACAAATAGTAGTGTCCATGTTTCCACCACCATTTAATTTTGAGTCAAGTATGTCTTCAATACTAAGCCAGCATTAACTTCTAATCTTACACGTAACAAGTTTGCCTATGGGATGAAGAAATCTGAGTCTCAGACAATTTTCTTCTTCCCACAAACAATTGCAACGGACACCCCAAACTGTGAGATATACATTGGTCTTGGTTTGATCTGCATGCAGTTCAGTTATGCACTTAGTCCCAGCTTAGAGCTTTTATTCTCTTACATTAAATCTGCATTTTTCTCAAGAGAAAAAACAATTACTATTATTTCATTATGTATATAAATAAGATCAAATTTTAAATGAATGCTTAAAACAAAATATTAAACCCTAAAAATCAGAATCAGATAAAATCATGGGCTGGAAAAGGTCAGCCACAGCCCAAATCTCCCACAGACTTCAAAGAGTATTAGTTCAGGCCCCGTAGCTGAGATCATCAGACTTTGATTTTAAGTTTTTATTTAGAAATCTCTGAAAATTTGGTCCTAAATAACAAAGAGAAGAAAATAGATGCATTAATACCTGCTCTAGCACTTTTCTGTTTTTCATTATTATCATTCAATTCTTATACAGGAGAAAAGCCAAGTTAGAGAGCCTGAGAGAGTTAGAGAGTAAAGTTATTCCAGAGAAACTTTCTCATTATCCAATGTTTTCCCTTCCACACAGAAGAATGGAACTCAGATGCCCACATCTTAGAAATGAGTAGAAAAAGAAGAAAAAGCTGCAAGGGCAGAAAGAGCTTTGATTCCAGAGAATGTAAGTTTACAGAAATGTTTAATTTGAAGTGAAAACATCAGAATCATACATGACTCATCAAGACAGAAATCCATCTTTGAGCCTAAAGCTGTTTGCCAAATTGGAAATATTTACACTCAAGTGTGGGTACATACAGGTAATATCTTCATGAGGCTAGTTGTTTTATTTCAGTTGAGCTGCTATCCTACATATTTCTGGCAAAGTCTTTCCAAAGATGCTAGTGTTTAATTGCCTCAAATTTTCAGCATTCTTGCTCTGAAGTTCTCAATGTTGTCTAAGTTTAACAGCTTGTTCTAATCCTGCTTAGGTAGATGTCACTGTAAACTGATATCCTCTAATGCACGTGACCTATTCTAAAAAAACCCCCAAGCAATACATAATTTTATGTAATTGTATGAATGCCATGAAATCTTGCCTAATACAGCTTCTGCCAGGAAATGGTATTTTATTCTGTTTTGAACAAGGAGCTGTGACTCACACCTCCTGACACTGTTCTGCTGTGTGATTGTGACAATATTGATTAATCCCTTTGTTTGCTCATCTATAAAAGGATTAGAAAAGTCAAGTTCCCTGTAATTTACCCCAGACTGCAAACATGCAATGGGATCTTGATTGTCCCAGTGTGTTCACAGGAATGAAGTGAATACCTAGAGGGCTAATGGGAGTATAAAGGGCAGATCTTTCTAAACGCAGATAGAATACCTTATCACCGAACAAATGTAAAACTTTGTGAGAAAAACTAACAAACGAAAAGTGTTAACATATTAATTTCCTCCACTTAGAGTGAGTGAACATGGCCTACCTTGTTTACCTGACTTCACATTACTTATCAGATAATTAAGACAAAAGAAGTTAATATTGAAATCATACATTTGTGATACTGCTTACAAAATCATGGGAAAAATGTGGTTTTTTCTTTTTTTCACCTTAAATTAGATGAACAGTTGTCACCCATTTGTAAATGCCAGCAAAATGTAGAAAGCCTTGAAAGTAAAGCAGATGAGGCTCTGGCTCACTTCACTGAGCCACTGGACATAAAGGGTACTGAAGAAAATGCAAAAGATCATGAAAACAAGAATCAGAGCAGCTCAGATGCATCTGAAGATAGAGACGTTGATAGAGACCTGTCAGACAGTGAAAAAGAAGGAAAGAAGGAAAAGAACTACCCTACTCAAACAAGCTCTCCTCGGCAAGATGAAATCCTAGCTACTGTAACCTTTGGTGAATCAGAGGGCTCATCCACAGGAAAAATTACACTGTGGGGCAAGTCAGTGTCTGCAGAGTCCATTAGTTTGGATACTGGAAAAATCACTGCAGAAGTAAAATACAGTTCTTTTAATGTGAAAGTAGAAATTAAGAGTGTTTCTTTGTTTGATTCTGGAAGGAACCTTGTAGCTGAGAAAAGGAAACCTGCAAAGAACAATAAACATGGTCATGAAAGACAATACGAGAAAAGCCAGTGTTCAAAATGTTCCAAATGCCAGTGTCATTCAAGTGACCATTCGGCAGAACACAATGGGAAATATAGGGGTTCCTCTAAACATAAAGTTCAAACTGCCATCAACAAAAATTACTGTCTGAAAATGAACATTGAAGCAAAGGAATTTAAAGTGGAATATATTAAGAGAAAGAAAAATCTCAAGGTTAACATCAAACCTAGTGAACAGGCACAGAGCAAAACCTGCAAAAGGGAACATGAAGACACATATTGGAGTGAAACAGATTATTCTGTAACAGAGGCACCTTGCAATACAGATTGTGAATCATCTTTTAGCTTTCATGAAAAAGACCATACATCCCCAGATGGATGTACACTTCTCCCTCCACCTAAAGACTTTGCTGACTGTGACAAAATGCATTTGGATACAATTGCAGAGGGAGTATCTTTGTACCCTGTTAATGACAGAAAGGATTCTGACAACCTGTCTACAGCCTTGGGGATTTGGGGGGAAGAAAATTATTTATTTAAACATAACAAAAAGGACTTTGAAGACCACACCAATGAAAAAGAAGGTTTTTCAAAAGATAAAGTACTTTTCTCAAAAATAAATAATACAAATTGTCTTGTAGCTAGTAACACTTTAAATAACCCAAATAGTGGGAAGGAACATATCAGTAAGAAAAATGTATTAGGTCAAGAAAGAAATAACTGTGACAAATGCAGAGACACAGGGCAAAAACCAACACGAAGAAAGTCTTTCCCAGATACTACCCTTGATGTACCATCACCAGTTCACCCTAGAAGGGTTTCTGGCTTTTATTCATTGCCATCGTTAAAAGTATTGCTTAAGGAGACCAGAGCAGGAGATGTCTATAACAGGAATTCACACGCTCATACTACCTATACAGAACTTCGTAAGTGTCCTGACTTGACTTCCTCACTGAAAAATTTGAGAGGTCTTAAGTCTTCATATGCTTTCACATCATTTGATCATAATACTGCAATTTATCCATCTGAGCCTGAAGAAAGTCTAGGTGATACTTGTCTACTGAATGACTATGCAGACTACTTAGGGCAAGGTGAAGAAACAGAAGAAACATTAATGGAGAGTCTTTATTCCAGTGGTACTATAAATGAGAAACAAGAAAATGGGCATGCAGAGCCTCTGAGAAACCTGGCCATATGGGTGGAAGACTCTGAGTCTACTGAAGATACGTTAGATAAAGAGACACCACAAGGGACACCACATTACAACCATCTAGAAACGGATGTTGAATTACAAAACAAAGCTCAGCTGGTAAAGGTCTCTCCACACTCTAGAAGCCCTTCGGATGAACTTATTAATGACAAGAAAAGTACTAATTATGCATCTGCAGAAAGTGCCCCAAACCAACTTTCAGCTTCACAGCAAAATTTTCACCCACCCTCTTCAGAACCTGAGGTAACGAAGAAAAGGAGAGGGTCAGTAATGACTGTGATAACTGGAGAACTAGAACGAAGACTCATCCAAGGTGACACTAGATTGACGTCTGATTCCTTCAGCTCTGCAGTGAGAAAGGAGCCTAAACTTCCCTGTAGTACAGAAGAAAAATCCTTGCTGTCACCCTTGCTATTAGACCCTGAGGAGCATGACATAAATAATAAATCAGAAAGCTCTTCTGAGACACAAGACATATCTGGGAATACCCTCGTTGATTTTGATTGCCATAATGATTCAGCACAGGCTGCCGTATTACCTACCTCTTCAGCATATAGAGAAAAGAAAGAGAATTTCACAGAACATTCAAATATCAAGGAAAGACTACAGAACTTTTGCAATAAACAGTCAACTGATGATAGCTTAAGGAGAGAACCTGGAGCACATCAACTACTTCAGTTAGCCAAATCCAGCTCTGGTGAAGCTGAGAAAAAGATTGAAACAAAAGAAGATTTTCATCAGAATGCAAATATCCTCCCATCATCAGTAAAACAGATTAGTCAGAAAGGTAGGTGTTAAAAGAGTTTTGGAGTTAATGTCACTTACACACCTTTTGCATAAGTGGTTTAGTGCTTTGGTGACATCTTTTATTTTTGAAAATGAAAGTACATTATAACTTTCCAAAGAGATTATATTGGCATGCTTGGCTATTTGGTTATAATATGCAGTTATTGTGTTGAGGATCTTAGGAGCCATCTTGTAGAGCCAAGTAATTTAAATTTTAAAAATAAAGAAAATTTTAATGCAGCTTTGCTCAAGAAGTGGGTTTCCTACATTGAACAGTCAACCTCTACATCTAGTGAGAGAAACGAACACTTAAACAGGAAGGGGATTTTTGCAATTGTCATGTGGCGTGAACACTAGTCAGTGTTTAAAATTACATAAACCTGTTTCTGAAACCCGTGTGATCTAAGAAAATACTGAATTCTAAGTACACCTCAGTCTTAATTCTGGCGGAGCCTTTATGTATCATAGAATGACCATAGTGGACCTTTTAACCTATTCTCCTCTCTTTAAGTAGTTAAGAAAACTGTGTATGAAAAAGAATTATTTTTAATAACTAATATTTTACAAACTTTCTTGTATTCTGTTCTGTAATCTATCTATCCTTATCTATAACAGGTCATTTAAAAAGAGTGTTTTAAATCATAAAAAACTAATGTTATACTGGAATGCTGCACACTACGATGTAAGATTTTTACTTTGTGAATATGTGCACACAAATATGTGTGTGTGTTTTTTTCAAATATCACTTCAAATACTTTTTTATTTTTTTAGTATTAATCAAGTTATATGTAAATATAACTCAGATTGTCCTCTCCAGAAGAGAATGTTTCCAACATGTTTGGAGTTTAGGGGGTTTATATTCTTGAAAAATACATACTTTCATATCATGGGAAACTATCCTCAATAATCTTAGTAAAAAGCATCAGAAAGTTTTTGTTAATCTTTCTAGTTCACAATATCTGCAGAAAATACTGGTATGTCTGTCTCAGGGCTGGAAGGCATGTCCTATGAGGAGCAGCTAAGGATTTTGGGTTTGTCTAGTTTGGAGAAAAGGCAAATGAGGGATGACCTCATTGCTTTCTGCAGCTTCCTGAGGAGGGGGAGTGGAGAGGAAGGTGCTGATCTCTTCTCCCTGAGATCCAGTGATAGGACACGTGGGAATGGTTCAAAGCTGCATCGGGTGAGATTTAGACTGGACATTGGGAACTATTTCTTTACTAAGAAGGTGGCCAAACACTGGAACAGTCTTCCTAGAGAGGTAGTCAATGCCCCAAGCCTGTCAGTGCTTAAAAGACATTTGGACAGTGGCCTTCATAACATGCTTAAACTTTCGGCCCTGAAGTGGTCAGGCAGTTGGACTAGATGATCATTGTAGATCCCTCTCAACTGAAATAGTCTATTCTGTGTCCTCCAAGGTTGTCTTGTTTGGCACTGGAAGTTTCAAAAATACCTGAAATCTATATAGATTATGTAGATATTTAGTTTGTAGATATTACTACATAGATCAATATCTAAAATACTAAAATAGATAAAGAAATAATTAAATTGAAATATCTTTAGAACAAGGTATAGAAAAAAGACACTGAAGGAAGCCTGCATGCTCAAAAACCTTGACTTCTGATACATAAGACCTCAGTAGTTAAACACACTGCACAGAAGAGAGGTGTAGCTATTTGTTGCATTTTCATTTTATTCTCAACTCTTCCCTTTTGCCCCTTGCTAAGAATTATCTGTGTTCTTTCTCTTACTTATCACCTCACCTGGTCTGTAATTTGGGACTTCTTTTTGTCTATAGTTGTATTTTGATCTTCCATCTATGTTATTCTTAGTAATACTGAGGAGGTCCTACCCTAAATAAGTAAATGTGTGCATCCAGTAAAAAGTGTAAGCATTTAAAGTTTTAAAACTCATTAATATGAAGCAAAGTCCACTTCTGTGGGAATACCAACCTACTTATTCAAGACATGGGGCACAAGGGGCAATGTGGGACTTCCTGTGCTCAGCAATTCAGTGGTGCCAGAAAGGAAAGGTGGCGTTATTCAACAAAGAGTGAGAGCACCTACAACAGAGGAGACAAGCAGATGCAAACACTGTAAACAGGATGGGGGAGGAGCCCAGGCAATCTAGAAATGTGCCGGTGTTGTGGGAACTTAATGATTATCAGAGGGGCAAGGACTCATTCAAAGGGCTCTACAAAGGCATGACAAGAAACCAGGCTGCTGACTCTCAAGAATAGTCAGCTGGTCTGGAAAAGGGACTCAGTGAAACAGGTCTGTGAGGGAGATCTGACTGAAGCCAGAAAGAGGCTATTGAGCCAAATGTAGAGAGCCAGAGCCAGAGAGCACTTACACAGACCTCTAGGGAGCCTGCTGAGGCTAGGCTCACTTTCTTCCCATCTGTCCGTGCCAGTGGGCACAGTTGCATTTCCAGAATAGAATCTTATACAAAGTCTGTTTTCCAATTGTTGTTTTAGCTGAAAGAGTAATACAACAAATAAATATATGCTGCCCTAGAAAGAAACCTTTTATCTGCATGTGTGTCTTTCAAGATTTTTTAATATTTAAATAGCACTTCATGTGTCTATACACTGACCACTTCAGAAATGTATGAGCACTTGTAAATAGAATCCATGAGCAATTTATATATTTCTGCGTAAAAGTTATGCCATGAAAATGGCTATATAGGTACTTAACTACACATACAACTACCACAAAGTAATCATGTGTATTGTCTCCACATGAAGACCTCAATTAGTCTAAAGTATATACTTTATTAATATTTTCAGTATTATTTGGTATTTTTAATTCTATGTTTAGTTGGGCTATTCTTGTATTTAGAATGTGGAAATTTTAAACAGTATAATTGCTTAAGTTGTCTTACATATTCCTCACAAATAATGTCTGGTTATAATTTAGACTTGAAATCAGAAATGAATAACACCAGAAAGCTACCTTTGATGAAAGACACCAGAGCAAGCGATAGTTCCCAGGAAGAAGCAATAGACCAGTGGGCCAGGAGACGGAAACAGTTCAAAGACAGCAAAAAATGCAGTTCAACTGGAGGAAGCTCCATAAACAGCACAATCACTGAGGGATCAAGTGAGTACATTAGTCTTAACGTTTTCATTCTTTCTTCTTTGTGTGATTGTCACTCTGACAGGGTTTTCAGCTAAGGAAATTGATCTTGAGGTCATAACCTGGGTCTCTGTCTAGTCGTTATCATGAGCAAGTATATTTTATTCCATTGAATTATTTCCTCACTATGAGAATTAATATTCTGTCTCCTTCATATAACCAAGTGACCAATCTGACTGAAAAAAAGTTGATTGTTCCATCCTTGTCCCTATGCAATGAATGTCAACACAAGCTCTAGGCACAGACAAACAGGTAATCACTTACAACAGCAGCATTAAGGGTGTAACAAACATAATAATCCTGATGCCTACTTTATTTATGTCAAAGCCATGGTGAGCTGGGAGTCCTTCTCTCCTCACTAAGATACCACCTGCTCTACCTTTTGTGTTCACGCTTGTTGCCTAGATTGTCCTTCGCTGTCTCTCCAGTTACTGGAAGAGTAAGTCCCTTAAGAAATCTGTCACCTCACCATATGCTTGAGCTGGTACCAAACTCATCAGCTTAAATCACATGGGAAGGAATTTGAAAGATGAACTGCTTAATGACTTTACATTTCATACAGATGGAGTCCCGAAGCAAGGACTGCACAGTCTAGGAGAGAACATATATGGTACTTAATACTTCACACTGCCTTTGCCTCCTGCTTTGCTATTTTAGTAACATGAGAAGTACTTTATACAGATGCAGAAATGTGCATTTCCCTTTGGAAATATTTTGTGATATGATGTTTACTTTTGGTGAGGGAAGATTTATTTGTAGATGTATAACCTCCTTTTTGAAGAAGGTTTAGTGCAAACCTATAGAAGACTGCCAACTGTAAGGCATCAGTGCAGGCCCAATACAACATAAACTGTAAGTATGTTCTATATGTGTACTGAAAAGATAATTCCTACATCAGCAGGGCCTCAATTCCCTACCTAAGCATAGGTGTCAGTTGCCAACTGGGATACCGAGTTCTAAGATATATGACCTACAGGGGACCCATACCTTTTGAAGCAATAACTGGAGGGCAAGTGAGGTACCTTAAGGCATCTAATATGGTACCAGCCACCTATGAATAGATAACTGATACAATCCCTAAGTTTTTAATGATTGTTAACAAAGCAGCAGGGATGACTGAATTGAATTATTTCATGTGGAAATGAAAGCATTGTTTCTTGGTAGCAGTTTCCATTCTTAACTCCTAAAACAGATCCAAGTCCACAGCAAGGAGATTGGGAAGTTACTGTGTCAAACAACCAGATGTCAAAAAACCTATCACAAGATACATACACCAAGATAAAGTTTTCATTACTTTCAACAGTAATGTCTCTTGAACATAAAGCTGGACCATAATTTTTACTAGGTCAGGCACACACTGTTTTCATAGAGAAAATATGTCTGTACAGCAATGCACGCAGCATGGGGAATAATCAGGAGGAGTTAGAAATCCATATTCGGTCAGGGGGTTATGATCTAGTGGCGATTACAGAGACTTGGTGGGACAGCTCGCATGACTGTAATGTAGTCATGGATGGCAATGTCCTTTTCAGGAAAGATAGGCCAGCAAGGCAAGGTGGTGGAGTTGCACTTCATGTGAGTGAGCAACTCGGGTGTATTGAGTTCTGTCCAGGGGCAGATCAGGAGCGAGTTAAGCGAGTTTGTGGGTGTGAATTAAGGGTCAGGCTGGCATGGGTGAATCTGTTGTGGGGGTCTATTACAGGCCACTGGATCAGGATGAGGAAGTTGATGAGGCCTTTCTAGAGGCAGCTGATAGTGGTCTCGCAAATGCAGGCCCTGGTTGCCATGGTGGACTTCAACTACCCTGATATTTGCTGGAAGGCCTGCTCATCCAGCCATCCACTGTCCAGGAGGTTCCTCCAGTGCATTGATGATAACTTCCTGATGCAAATGGTGAATGAGCCAACTATGAGAGGAGCGCTGATGGATCTTCTTATTCTCACAAACAAGGAGGGTCTGGTTGAAGCACTGAAAGTTGAGGGCAGCCTTGGTTGCAGCGACCATGAGACGGTGGAGTTCAGGATCTCATGTGGCACGAACAGAATGCCCATCAGAATCACAACCCTGGACTTCAGTAGGGCCAACTTTCACCTTTTCAAACAATTGCAAGAGGAAATCCCATGGGACAAGGTACTTGAAGGTAAAGGGGCCCTAGAGAGTTGGTTAGCATTCAAGGACCACTTATTCCGAGCTCAGGACCAGAGCATCCCAACAGGTAGGAAGTCAAGAAAGGGTGTGAGGACACCTGCATGGTTAAACAGGGAACTGCTGGGCAAACTCAAGTGGAAGAAGAGAGTGTACAGATCATGGAAGGAGGGGCTGGCCACTTGGGAGGAATATAAGTCTCTTGTCAGAGGATGCAGGAAGGCAACTAGGAAAGCCAAAGCCTCCTTGGAATTAAACCTTTCAAGAAAGGTCAAGGACAACAGAAAGGGCTTCTTCAAATACTTTGCAGATAAAACTAACACTAGAGGCAATGTAGGCCCACTGGTGAATGAGGTGGGTGTCCTGGTGACAGAGGATAAAATGGAGGCAGTTACTGAATGCCTTCTTTGCCTCTGTCTATACTGCTGGAGGCTGTCCTGAGGAGCCCAGGACCCCTGAGGCCCCAGAGGAAGTCAGGATAGAGGAGGAGGTTGTCCTGGTTGATGAGGACTGGGTTAGGGACCAATTAAGCAATCTGGACATCGATAAATCTATGGGTCCTGATGAGATGCACCCGCGGGTGCTGAGGGAGCTGGTGGAAATCATTGCTAGGCCACTCTTCATCATCTTTGTTAGGTCGTGGGGAACGGGAGAGGTGCCTGAGGAGTGGAGGAAAGCAAGTGTCACTTCAGTCTTGAAAAAGGGCAAGAAGGAGGACCTGGGTAACTATAGACCGGTCAGCCTCACCTTCATCCCTGGAAAGGTGATGGAACAACTTCTCTCTAGGCATATCAAAGATAAGAGGGTCATTAGGGGCAGTCAACATGGCTTCACCAAGGGGAAGTCATGCTTAACCAACCTAATAGCCTTTTATGAGGACAAAACCTGGTGGCTAGATGATGGTAAAGCAGTGGATGTGGTCTATCTTGATTTCAGTAAAGTGTTTGACACAGTCTCCCACAGCATCCTCGCAGCTAAACTGAGGAAGTGTGGTCTGGACAAGGGGCAACGGGTGCAAGCTGGAACATAGGAGGTTCCACAAAAATATGAGAAAAAACTTCTTCACAGTGAGGGTAACAGAACACTGGAACAGGCTGCTCAGAGAGATTGTGGAGTCTCCTTTTCTGGACACATTCAAAATCCACCTGGATGCATTCCTGTGACCTGATCTAGGTAATTCTGCTCTGGCAGGGGGATTGGACTAGATGATCTTTTGAGGTCCCTTCCAATCCCTAACATTCTGTGATTCTGTGAATATATTTAAAAAAAAAAAAAAAAAAAAAAAAGAAAGAAAAGCACAAACAAGTTGCAAGAGCATGTCCTTTCCAAAGGTTTTGGTAGCACATGGCATGAACCTGGAGTGGCCTCCAGAACAGGTGAGTGGGAAGGCAATTCTATCACAAATCCTAGCATCTAATCATTTTGGATAGCATGCTACAGGCCTGAGACATTTATCTCTTTCACTTTGGTAGCTAGGCTGTTCATTGGTGTTTGCAGACTGGAGTCAACTCTAATCAATATTTGGAAGCAGCAGCTCTTTACATGCTTACTTCCAGAGCTGAGAAGAATTGAAGTGCAGTTTAGTCCCTCATAAACTGCTCAGTTTAACATCTGTACCAAAAGCTCAAGGACGGGAGAAGTGAAAGATATTTAAGAAGTGTCTTGGCTTAACTCCATAATGCCAGCATGACAGCATTTATTTCTGTGATTTTGTGTATTTATTTGTCACATTTTATGCTCTACTACAATTACAGCAATTCAGTATTAGACTGTGCTGTACTGAATTGCTTGGTGCTAGTCTAGGTTTATCTTTTCTGTTTTGAAACTGGAAATCATTCTGCATAATTGCAGAATAAATACAGGTTAGAAAAAGGAAATAGATCCTTCCTCCAGCTGCATTAAATCTAGCTGCATTATACCAGGCATTTTGTACTGAAAGGAGCATGATTTTCTTTTTCTCCGCTCAGACAATTTATACTAAGAAGTTTTTCAGTCTATCTGTTAGCACAGTCTCTGATGGTTTATACTTACATACAGCTTTTGCCATCCAGTTTTAGCTTTGAAGTTCCAGATCCCAGCCTGCTTGGGAAATTGTCATCCTATCGCATAGCCTTTTTCTCCACAGTCAGACTGTGCTTTATAGCCTGCCTGTCACACAGCAAGCTGCTTGCTGTCCTGTCTCTTTATTAGGATGAACGTTGCTACTTTTTCCTGTAGCAGAGAATTAGAACTCTCCTCCACCTCCATGTTAATCTTGCTGACATGGTTTAATTCAGTGGACTCATTGTAAGACTTTGTGTATGTAAATTAATATAATATATTAATCTGAAAATCCTCATGATAAGACATGTAACGTGATACAAATGTTCAATAGCCTAAGACAAGGCAGAAGTTCTATATTACAACCAACCAACCACCACCAACAACAACAATAACATACACACACCAAACTATTCTTTCCTCACGTCCTTTTTAGTAAAACTAAATACGCGCATCTGGAAGATCTAAGATTAAGCAAACAGCAAATATGGTCACCATCACCTAAGCCATACCAGTTACTTTTCAGTTTCTCATTTGTTTTCCCATACGCACTGAGCTCATACTATATTTCTGGAAGACTTGTTTGGTTTCCTAATCAAATGGGCTGCATAAGAAATTGGCTAAAGCCAGACTTCTCTTAAAGAGGTGCAGTAACTGTTTTGATCATTTGCATTAAGACTTCACTTGGTATTCAAGTTCAATATGCAATAGCATCCACTATTGTGATCTTGTATTTGGACATCTTTGCAGGCTGCCCCTTTAACAGCGGCAAAATTGCAGAACTAAGTACAGATATTACAAACAGTTCATTAAGAAGCTTGTGGCACTTCTTTCATGCTGTCTAGCTGAGGACTGTTATTCTTCATGCATTTTCTCTACTGACATTACTTTTACCTGTTTTATCCTCATGACAGTAAATTCAGAGGATGCTCACTCAGTAGATCTGGGACTACATTCCGAAAATGAGGACAGAGGTTTTTATACAGAAAATTTTCATTCTGCTTCCTGGGTTTTCAGAGGAGATGATGTCTCTCTGGATAATAGTCCTAGATGTCTCAGCAAAAGGCCTAGACCAGTGGCAAGTAAGTTGGCTAAAACAACAGGTAAGCAATGTCATAAAACTGTATTTATTTTGGGAAATCTGAGGATTACAGGGGGTCAACATTTTGGAGAAGATGCTGGATGCTTATGCTGAAGACAGAAAAAGGAGCAACCCAAGAAGCTAAACGGTTATAAAAAATCATAAATAAGTAGTTCATATTTAGCTACTGTCTTTCAAAATATCATAATTACTTTACAAAACTGATAGTAATATAAGGTCATAATTAAAACTTATCTCTTGCTGCATGATAAGGGTAGAAGCAATGTAACTTCATAACTTCTTCAAGCTTGGTAAAATCATAGAAAGCTATTTGTGGACATAAAGTATTATAATGGTCATAAAATCTGCTCTACATGAAACTTTCAAAAATAGTAGATCCAGAAGAAAAATGAAATTTTATATGGGTAAGAAGGGTTGCTCTGTTTGTAATTTAAACCTTATCATGCAAACAGATAAAGTGGATAACTTTTGCAGGGAGATGGGAGGTTTTCCTTCACTTTTCAAATGTTAAGTAACACAGTTCAAAGAACTAAGACAAACTGAAACACTCCTGTAGCTTTCCAGGAAATAGTTCTTTGCTGGAGCTCATTAATCATTCACAATATCAGAGAAAACAGATGTCCTCTATAAACCTCCAGATATGAAAAATCTCTCCTAAAATATATGAGAATATTCTGGAGAGATATTTTGATTGCCTCTTCTCCCAGGAAAGAGCTCAGAAGTTCAGCAAGACAGTTAAAATAGGTATTGAAATACCTATTCTCTTTTGGACAGGTAACATCAATTGGCCTGCTAGTAAAGTAACCTTTAAAGCAATTTCTGTCTTCCAAATAGTACACAATTTGAAGACCAAACAGCTGTCATAAAGTATTGTTAAATTGGCCTCCATTAAATAACCCAGTAAAACAGTCAAATGATCAAAAGCAGAGACTCTGAGAATTCAAATTTACACTGAAGTCCTTCATGAGTATGTGATTTACTAACAAGCCAGACCATTGGAGACACAATAATAATACTAGGTCCTGGGAAAAACTTGGAAGTAGGCAATTAGACCCCTGGTCTTCCTTTTTAATGAGGGCGATCCCTTTATGTGTTAAATTCTGCTGACTTGAAAAACATTTCATATGGGTACAGCTGCTGGTGTCAGGAGATGCCAGTGTGTTAAGTGGTTAGACTAGAGGACTGGGAGGCAGTGAGAGCAGGGAGCGGACAGAGAAGGCCAGATGAAAGGAAGATAAACATTTGGCATCCAAATGATAGAGACATTCTAAAATATAAAAAGGATGAAACTACAAGAAACAGATTTAAACTCATTTGAGAATTTACAGTGTATTTTTTATTTGCAGCTAAGAGACACAGAGAACAGAAATGCTTTTGGTAGAGTGGAATAACTGAATGCTTTTCCACCTCTTCATTACAAAATCCGGGCACTTAAACTGCTGATGAAAGTACATTTCATTGATACTGTCTGTCTCTTCCCTAACACGAATGACATTTAATCAGTTGTGGTGTGAGGGAGGTACACACTGGCAGAGGAGAAGCAGCAAACAGCTAGGAGTGATACTGAAAGCTTTCCAGCCATTTACAGAATCAGTAACTCTCAGTGCCTCTAGAGAAATAGTTTTAAAAACAGGCTGCTGCTTGTTAAATTGATCTTGACTTGTAGAGGAAAAGGGATGTCTTTTTTCCTTTTTGCAGTTCGTGAAAGAACAGTGAAGATAGCTAAAGGAACTGGCAATTACCCTTGGGGTTTCAGGATCCAGTTCTCAAAGCCTATCCTTGTGACTGAAGTTGACACAAGTAAGTTGTGTTTGTACTAGTTAACTTCTCCTTTGAAAATGTATGAAAATAAATAATATGTACTAATATACTATACTATACAGTTATAGTATTCTATAAATAATATATAACATCTATTTTATAATAAAATATAATATAGATTTACATAAATAAATTTCATAATTAGTTTTATAGCCCCAGTATGCCTGTAGGTAACCAAGACTCCACTGTTCTGTGTCCTTCCATGCCAGTTGATACCTCAATATAAGTGCCTGCATCCAGCCCCTCTCCAGATGTAAAGTCTAGAACTTTTGAGGCCTGACATCCATTAATGACAACAGGCATTTAAGAATGAAATGGAACAGTGATCCTCATAACATTTCCAAAAGCATTATTAGCTGGGGACACTTCTGCTTGGATGGTTTTCCATGGAGCCGTCTATATAAATCTTAACAGGTGTGCTGTTACCTTCTTCAGGGTAGTTTGATGATTGTGAGGAACTCCAGAAGAAACTCACAAAACTGAGTGAGCACAAAAGTGCCAGATGAGTTTCAACAAAAGTTGAATTCATCATTTTAGAGAATGCTGAGCTACTAAATAGGGTCATCACTAAACTCCACTAGGGAAGATGAGAAAAGCCAGAAATCAGAGCAACGGAGCAACAAGCAGAGGAAAAAAACTAACCAACCAAAAAAACCCCACAACTATTTGAAAAGGTCAACACTTTACAAACACTTTACAACTCTAAGACTGGTATGAGAAACCCATGCATCCCCTTAAGATGTGAACACAGATTTATACCTCAGTCATGCGTTTTGCATGATGCTGCTTTTCAGTTCTATAAGTCATTCTAATTTGTTGCCTCAAAGCAAAAGTTCTACTCATTAAATACTAAAAAATAAAGCCTTCAGTCCAGAAGAGGAACTCAGGCAAAGGACAGACCTATTCAAATGAAATAAGGGAAAATGTTGGAAGTGGTTGCTTTATTTTCTATATGGCTGTGCTTATTATTTATCAAAGGATCTCTTAAGATTTTACTGTAAACTACATGATAATAAACATGATTTTGACACCAGATCCTAGAGGTCATTCTGTATTTATACATGTCTGAATACAATCAGAAATTTCCACTATCAATTGAAGCTTTGACAATAATGTAAATCTAAAGAACCTTTGCCTACAGAACACTATACAAAGGACTAATAAGATTAAATTGGGGTTAAAGTGGCTATGTAATGTTCTTTATCCTGAAACAGCTACCTAATTTTAGTCCGCATTATTTTTATAGTCCTTGACACTAGATAATCTTCACAGTATAACTTATGTGAAAAGTGATTTACTGTCAATCTAAGACAGTAATTTTGAATGAAAAAAACTCATTCTGCTCATCTTCTTAGATTGTTACTTTTGACTACAAAGTTAAAGATCAGTATCGTTCATTAGTAATTATTTTAAGAAGACAAAACTACTGGGCTCAGCCATCATTTGTTTAAATAGCACAACTGTGATATGTGTGTGCCTGGACAGCTAGCTGTTATTATCAGATTGCCAGGAATTTCAGTACCTCTTGATAGAAAGTTATCTCTGTTGCAAAGAAATGTTTTTCCCTCCAGCATTAAATGTTTAAGATTATTTCCCAATTGTAAACATACGGATTCCCTTACATCGTTAAATCAAAAAGTATAATCCCAGAAGAGGTCTTTCAAATTAGTATGTGGGAAATTTTTTTTATCTAAATATAAATAAATCATAGGTCATGCATACATTAGCCCTAATATGTACCAGTTTAGCCCTGTAACCTGCTAATTAAAATTAAGTCTAGCAAAACAGCTACTCACATTGTATATCACTCATTTTCAAATGCAGTTGCTTTAAAACAGCATCAACAAAGAAGTGTTCTTTATTACAAACTTTTTTAAAATTCCATTTTCTCAAAATATGATTAATTTCATTAAAACAGGTATAAAAATGCATTTGTATCACATTTTGGTTGCATAGTAAGACATTATTTTGATGTTTTAAATCATAATCATAAAGTCTTGTATGAGATCCTTAAGGCCAGCACAAACCAAAATGTGCAAATTTGCAAATGTTGTGCAATACACATGAGGGTGAACAATGACTTTTTTGTGCCTGTGTATTATTAAACTTTTACTAATCTCTTACCTACAACTTCTAAGCATCCTCAGAACGATCAGATTTACTGCATGATAGGGTACAAAATCTTTAAAAATATGCACTAAATAGTATGGACATGGAGCAATATTTTCCAAAAAAAAATTCTTCCCAGTACATTAGGAATGCTTAATCATAAATTAGAAGGAAAAAACTGTGTCCAAGAAATTTGTAGCTGAGATTTAAGTAACTGTACACAGCTAGACAGGTGCCTGTGAATGGAACCTAATTATCACTTCCCTAATTTGCTTCCATTCCTGGCTGACATGTGACTAAGTGATATTTTATTAAAAAATCGTGTGTTTTACAAAAATTCAGTCCCTCCTTCACTGATGCTTTGTTAACTTAGTATGTTATTTCCCCCTAAAGATGAAACCCACAAGATACAATAGCCAAATTCCATTAACCAATAAGAGAAACATCAGCACAGAAAGTACTCTTTTGGTCTTAAATCCAAATGTCACCATAATAATAGATGTTTTTTCTACTGACTTTACTGAACATTGCACCAGATCTTTGTTTGCAATTTAGGCCAAAAGCCTCAGATACTGAAACACTTATTTACATCTTGAAGCATTTAAGTCTTATTGGCATTTTAATGAAATTTCTCCACTGCCAGTGATTATGTAGTGTTGAACTGGTACCTAAATCCTGAAGTTTCATTTACAGATGACTAACAGTTGCTCAGAAAAACTTGTTCCACCTCCAAGTTGACATCGTGAAGGCCCCAAAGCATAATCCTTGGCTGGTTGGACAGATACCTGTTTTGCTATAAAAGCTTGATCACATAGACATGCTTGATATCCTAACTCTAAATAAAAATGATTTTTTTATTCCAGATAGTGCAGCTGAAGAAGCAGGGCTTCAGGTCGGGGATATTCTGATAGCAGTCAATGGAACTGATGTCACCAGCATGCCACACTCAGAAGCTGCCAATCTGGCAAGGAAAGGCAAGTTTGAGATCACAGTAAATTACATGTATGGGTCAGGATTTCTGTACAATGCCCCAAATACATCCAGACAAATTGGATGATGGATGCAACAGAAATTAATGTAATGCATTAGTATTTAATACAGTAGTATTACCCAAATTACTTTAATCCAGAACATGCTAGGAACACAAAAGAAAATGGACATATGAAATATTCCCTAAAGAGCACATGGTGACAGTAACACTTTGGCTCTCCTGCCTTACAGAAGGTGACTGAGAAAGTCCTGAAAGTGGCTGCAACCTTATTTATGCCTTATGCTTCCTCAGGGAGAGACTTTACAGCTTGATTCAGTGCACCCAGTGGTTATTTCTGTGTCAACAACTCCTGAAGTCTAGTCAGGAGAGCAGAGAGGTTATTTCATGAGGCATCCTTTTGCGGCAACGCAGAAACAAGATATTAATCATGCACATTCTTCCTAGAATTGTGATGACTAAAACCCAAAGATAACCATGTTTGCATGCTGAAAGTTTATCTACTGCAGTTCTTTTATTTATCCCAGGCATGGTTTTGACAAGGGCTCATGGAAAATTCAATAAATTAAAATGCTTTTAAAACACAGTGAGAAATTTGACTTGACATATACCAAGTTCTTTAAATATAGAGGTGCTGTTCACACTGTTATATTTAAGACTATGTCATCTTTTAGTAGATAAATCTCTGATTACTGGGTATTTTTAACTCCTCAGAGAACATCCTCTGGCCCAAATCTTGGCACACAGACAGCATTCCCAAAGTCAAATGTCCCCTAAAGAAAAATCCATCAAATGTTTTGCAAATGAAAATATGTCATAGCCACATTTCTCAATCCTCTTTAAGGTGTTTCCACCTGCTCCGAGGTAGTATCTGATATAATCTGAATTTCAGGCCTTTAGGGTCAAAGCCATAGACGTATTGATAGCATTAGTGAACATTATGAAATCGTACCTCATTGTTGTTAACAAGGACACATGTTCACACAATCTTGCAACCTAACATCTCCTTTGAGCACTTACCTTTTGCAAACCATAAGTAGAAACTTTAGCATAGGTAAGTGTCCAACAACAACACTGGTAAAATACACAAGCACCTAAGCTGCTGCTTGCAAAGGTGGGTCACAGAAACTGTTTCTAAAGGTGTCTTCAGATAGCTAGCTCCATTACTAGTCCTCAACATAAAATTAGTTTCATTCCTGAATTTCTGTTAAAAGAAGGCCAAATATTGCTTGATTTAGTTTACTGTTTCCTAGGCTGCTTTGCTCCTTGCTGCTTCTAGAAACTACACTGGGAGAAGGACATGGAGAAGGACATGAAAGGACACTTCCTGCTCCATACCCTACAGAAGCATTCAAAAATACTGACAGACTGGAATACTGTTTTGACCTATCTTTTCACATTCTTCATGTAATATTTTAGGTCCTGATATCCTGAGTATGGTGGTGGGATCAGATATCAGCCGTTACCCTAACACCCCCAGACCTACCTGCCGAGGATATTTGCACAAACGAACACAGTCAGCGATATTGAAGGGCTGGAGAAAGAGGTGGTTTGTGCTGAAACATAATGGCTACCTACATTACTACAAACACAAGAAGGTAAGGAGAGACGCTGATGAGGAAGCAAGCTGTGTCCTGAACAACAAACTGCAGCAGTATTGTACTCAAACTTACAGATCATTATCTTGACTTTTTACAGAATAACACCAGCACTAAAGATGTTTTTGCATGTGGTATATAGAGGAGGTTTATTGAGTAGTTCTGCCTTCCTATATCCTAGTCAGATACAGACACTATCAGGCTTTCATGGACTCACATTTAATCCCTTATTTCTGATCATCAAGAAGTCTATGAATAGAATAGGTTCTGGGAGGCTTTGGATGAGATGAAGTAGTTTCAGATGTGTAGGAACTCTGCATTCCATCTACCATTATACGTTGTTTCTTAAACAGGCATGACCATTAGATTTCTTTATGCATGTGAATAAGGTATAGACCTGCACAGAGATGTATCCGGAAGACTCAGTTTCCTTAGAGTATCATTGCCCAGCACTTCATTCTCTGTCATGTGAACAGAGACCTTAGTACTCCTGATTAGTATATAAGACCTTAAGTTTATCTAACAGTAAACATCCAAAAAAAGAAGTAAAACTGGTGCTTCATGAAGAGAAATATTTTACTTGGTTTTATCTTGAGGCTCCATTTCAATATGGCAATGTCTACGGTTGGCTGGTACTCAGGGCTAAACTGTAGCAGTTAGTATATCACACAAGACTCCCTCCCCAGATGGGAAGGAGAATTGGGGAAAAAAAGGAAAAGGCCCATGAGCTGAAGTATAGACAGTTTTAATAGACTGACAAAACAGGAAACAGCAATCAACACAAAACATAAAGGGTTCTACTCAGCCTGGTTCAATGCTGATGGCAGGAAGAGAGCACCACCAACAAGGAGCCTCAGGGACTGGAGGAGGAATCCACCCTCACTGAGCTCCCTCCTTTTATAGTGAGCATGACTAGGTGGTATGGGATACACCTGTGAGTCAGCTGACCTGACTGGAACTCTCAGCTGACTCAGGGCTACTCACGGCCTGCCTGCATGGCTGACCCACGGGTCTGTGCCTGGGGAACCAGGACAGGCAACAACCCTCTAGTTGTACAGTGAGTCT
Source organism: Podargus strigoides (assembly GCA_028020825.1). NCBI lineage: Eukaryota > Metazoa > Chordata > Aves > Caprimulgiformes > Podargidae > Podargus > Podargus strigoides. Next base: position 63,904,317 of record CM051663.1, on the reverse strand, counting down.
TAATGGCCCTAAATCAGTGGCTTCACAGTTACCTACAAGTGTTTGAGTACTCTGCACAGTTATTCCCCACCAAATAAATGAACAAATAAAGACATCACATTTTAAAAGGTGGAAAAAAAAAAAAAAAAGAGGGGGAGGAGATGATTCTCTGAAGCTATTAACTCCAGAGGTGTGAAACGTGGGCAGCAGGCATGGCTCACAGCCCTGGCTGCAGCAGAGGTGGTGAACTCACCTGCCCTACACTAATGTTTTACTGTAGTCTGTGAGGCAGTTCAGTGGGTGCTACATGTAATTACAAGTTACTAATCCCTTCCCCTGTGTAGCTTCATAATGAAGCTATTCATTGAGAAAGTTACTTCTATAAAATTAAAAATCTTGATTTCAAAGCCTGTGTTCTGTTCAGGGCTTTTTGTGGTAAAACATCTTACAGCTTGTTAGAATGATTCAAGGTCATCCACTTAGCATTAATTTTAACCTGATTTCAAGAAAACTTAGTGAAACTGAGGAAATTTGCCTTGGTGAGGGATTTATCACCATATGAAGCCCATGTAGCTTCCAGGGAATCTCCTGGCTAACCTAGGAAGGACATCAGCAGAAATGTCAGCTGATTAGAAACAGGTAGAAACAGATTTGTCTCCAACACACAATTTTAACACATACCAGTGAAATACCCCCATGTTCACCTTTAATCAAAAAGTACATGAGAACCTGAGCATGGCACCAAGTCCTTGACCTGTAAAGATTTTTTTATCTTTGCTAAAATGTTCACACACCTTTTGGTGAACTTGCATATGAAGGATGTAGACGTACATGTACACACATACATATGTAGACAACCAGCACATTTTTACAATAAACATGAGTATAATCTAGACAACAAGATGCTGTTAAGGAAGATCAACTAAGAGAAATCAATAGGGAAGCTAATTCTACAGGCTTCACTTCTGATCATTAATCTACCTTTATACTTTTTTCTACTATGTCATCTCTCTCTCTATTTCACACATCAATCTGCCATCTATGTATTTCATTTTTTGCTCATATGTTTTAGCCTGTTTGGTCATTTTTACATTAACAGTAGAGCCACTCCTGTAAATATCTCACTTGAATTTTTTTCCTTTTTAGTAAAACCCAGAAACCAATTTATTTTTACCTGAAAGATGCTGATGCAATGCTTCCCAAGGACAGTACTTTAGGGTTGGGTTAATCTTTCTCTATAGTTCATGATCTCTGATACTCGCACACACCCCCAATGCATTCTAGTCCCTGCTCATGGTGATCCTAAGCATAGTTTTTATGGAACAGTACTGTCAAAATGAAGAAAACAATTCACATGGGGCACTGTAGTTTCATATCCAGACTGAAATTATTCAAGCTTTAAACATTTAAGCTTCTTGATTAAAACCAAACACTTCTGGGGGAAAAAGGCACTTTGTGAAAAGAAATTAAAAATTATAGAAAGAGCTTGCTCTTCTACAATTCTCTATCCACCTGACATTTCCAGCAGAATATCTAGTAGGCTTACTTCTCTGCATTTGCCATGATATACACACTAGGCACCTAATCAGGGTTATGCTGCAGAACCACCAGGTATACAACAAAGCAGTCTGGCTTTCCATCTACAAGACTTATTCTGGTCTCAAAAACAAACCCCAGATAAACAAACAAGTCACACATTAAAAAGGATACATCATAAAATAACATATAGAAACATTTATATGGAGAGAAGTTTTTATTTTATCCTAGTCAGATCCTTCATCAAACTCCTGAAAGGTAAAAAAAATCTAGCTATGCCTATTAAATACTCTGCACTTTCCAATCAATTAAGTACCTCTGAGACTAAGAGTGTTAGATAAATTGGATGGAGGATTAGAAAGTGCCCCATAATCTTACATTCATTTATATTTAAATTTTCTTTTATTTCTTTCAACTGTCAGGTTTCTTCCCCAGCTAGCTTCACCTTATTTACTGCACTGAAAAAATAATTATTTCAATCACACCAACTTTATGTTTTGATAGAAGGCTCTTTAGCCACTGAAAGCATGCATTTGTTTTTTTCTTTAAAATGGTAAATAAATTAAAACACTACAAAAACATTTTATAGTAATAACTACTGCTTGTTTTCTTGCACTATCGAAAACTAGTGTTATTCAACCACTTTTAAAATTATTTCATATCCATTTTTTTGCCAGCTGCTCTCTCTCTGTCTCTGGACTCCAAGGAATATACTGAATATTGCAGTACTATTTCAGCAATTGAAAACACAAGGACATTCTTCACTGCCTCCTGTGCTTAGAGAGTATTCTGAAGAGTCATTTAGTAAGACAGAAAGAAAGATACTTAAATTGAAATATGCTTCTTCATTACTGAGAGATCTAATGCCCAAATGAAATAAGAGGGTGCTCAACTGGACTCGTTGACACTTCTTCCTTTTGGTATCTTTGGATTATCAGGGCATAAGAAGAACAACACACACAGATGTTCCTCATTCCACTTTCTTTTCTAGGGGAATTACAAATAATGTTCTTAGTTTAACACAGCATTTATATAATGTCAGCTACATGATTAAGTTGGAAACATTATGTTCCAGGGCTTGCCTCACTCAGGAGGAAATATTTTTCTATTTAATGGATATAAGATGTTCTTTGAAACAACTTGTTGAAGGCAAGAAATACTCAGGTAGACAAAAGCAGTTTGGGATAATCTGCTTGTCAGAATCCAATGAACTAACCAGAGTCATCAATTTTCAGGTCTTGATTCTGATGTGAAGAAAAGCAATTTACACTGGTGACTCCAGCAAGGTCATGCCTGATTTCTACCTATGTAAGAAGACAACCAGGCTTTTTATTTATGCCTGAAGGCATACATATAATGTTTTGTCATAGAGAAAGGAAAAAGTGTTTCTTCATCTGCTTTAGTCCATATCAACGAACACAGACAGATAAGTTTCCTCATCATTGCTATTTACAGCAGCTTTTCTTTTCCCACCTACATTAAAAAAAGAGATCGATGTTTCTAGAGCTTTTTACATATTGACTCACTCATCTGATTGCTGCTGTTTCACTCTCAACTCTACCCAGTCACATACAGATGAAGTCATAGCTGTTGCAACAGATTCAGTCACTCTACATTTACATACAAGGTCATACATACAAGGTCATCTCTCTGGGGAGACCTTATAGCACCTTCTAGTACCCGAAGGGACCTACAAGAAAACTGGAGACAGAGTTTTTATAAGGGCATGTAGTGATAGGATGAGGGGTAATGGTTTTAAACTGAAAGAGGGTAGATTTACATTAGACACTAGGAAGAAATTCTTTCCTGTGAGGGTGGTGAGACACTGGCCCAGATTGCCCAGGGAAGTTGTGGCTGCCCCATCCCTGGCAGTGTTCAAGGCCATGTTGGATGGGGCTTTGAGCAACCTGGTCTGGTGGGAGGTGTCCCTGCTCATGGCAGTGGGGTTGGAACTGGACAATCTTTAAGGTCTCTTCCAACCCAAACCATTCTATGATTCATTTTCCCACAAGCACAGTCTGCGACTGACCTTTACAATCCATATAAGTAACTAAAACACATTTTTCACTTCAGCAGACATAGCTATGTTTGCCACCTCTTAGCAGGAATATCAGGCACACTGGGTTGGAACCTTGTTCTCTTCGCCTGAGATCAGTGGAGATATAATGATTTATAATATTTTTGCCTACACATAGCAGTAGTGGAGTTCCGCTATACAATCTACAGTTCTGATCCCTTGTTGTCCAGATAACTGGATCTTCTCAAACACGCTGTTTCTCTCTTTGCCAAAGTGTTCACTTTTTCTCCTAAGGGAAAGATATCTGGACAGTGTAAGGAGATAGACAATCATGAAATCATGGAATTTTCAGAGTTGGAAGGGACCTCTAGAGATTACCTAGTCCAACCCCCCTACTTTAAAGCAGGATCCCCTAGAGCACATCACTCAGGACTGCATCCAGGCAAGTCTTGAAAATCTCCAGAGAAGGAGACTCCACAACCTCTCTGGGCAGCCTGTGCCAGTGCTCTGGCACCCTCACCCAAAAGAAGTTCTTTCTCATATTTAAATGGAACCTCCTATGTTCCAGCTGGTGCCTGTTACCCCTCGTCCTGTCACCAGGAACCACTGAAAAGAGTCTAGCTCCATCCTCCCTCAACCCATCTTTTAAGTAAACATTAATTAAATCACTCTTCAGTCTTCTCTTCTCCAGGCTAAAGAGTCCCAGCTCTCTCAGTCTTTTCTCATAGGGTAAGATACTCCAATCCCCCTGTCATCCTCATTGCCTTCCGCTGGACTCTTTTCAGTAGGTCCCTGTGTCTCTTCAACTGGGGAGCCCAAAACTGGATGCAGTGTTCCAGTTGTGGCCTCACCAGGGCAGAGTAGAGGGGGAGAATGACCTCCCTTGACCTACTGGCCACACACTGCCCTGTTCAGCCCAGGGTGGCATTGGCCTTCTTGACAGCAAGGGCACATTGCCAGCTCATGGATAATTTACTGTCTACCAGGACTCCCAGATCCTTCTCAGAACTGCTTTCCAGGAGGTCCCCCCCTAACCTATCCTGGTGCCTGGCATTCTTCTTCCCCAGGTGCAGCACCCTGTACTTGCCCTTATTCAAACTCATGAGGTTCTTCTCTGCCCAGCTCTCCAGCCTGTCCAGGTCACACTGGATGGCAGCACAGCCCTGTGGAGTGTCAGCCACCACTCCCAGCTTGGCATCATCAGCAAACTTGCTGAGGATCCACTCTGTCCCCTTGTCCAGGTCATTGATGAATATGTTGAACAAGACCAGACTGAGTATTGACCCCTGGGGGACACCACTGATTACAGGCCTCCAAGTCGACTCTGCTCCATTGATCACAACCCTCTGTGATCTGTCACACAGCCAGCTCTCAATCCACCTCACTGTCCCCTCATCTAACCCATGATTCCTGAGTTTCCTAATGAGGATGTTATGGGAGACAGTGTCAAAAGCCTTGCTGAAGTCTAGGTAGATGACATCTGCTGCTCTTCCCTCATCCAGCCAACCAGTTGTAACGTCATAGAAAGCTATCAGATTGGTCAGACATGATTTTCCCTTGGTAAATCCATGTTGACTGCTCCCAGTAACTTTCTGTTCTACATGTGTGGAGATGACATCCAGAATGAGTTGCTCCATCACCTTCCCAGGGATGGAGGTGAGACTAATTGGCCTGTAGTTCCCTGGGTCGTCCTTCTTGCCCTTTTTGTAGACTGGGGTGATGTTGGCCTTCTTCCAGTCTTCAGGCACCTCTCCTGTTCTCCATGACAGTTAGGTCCTCCTCTGAGGCAAGTATAAGCAATCAAGTTTCTTTGGCTTGAACTTACACATTTCTTCAGGGAAAGCTCACAGCAAATCAGCATAGTCAGGCATTGATCCTTTCTTTACAGATGGTAGTGTCTGCTCCTCTAAAACTGGCATTTGCTGCTCAGCACAGCAAAGTGACTGCAAAGTCACCACAAAATGTTTATGGTGAAGTCTGCAATGTGGTACAGAGAAACCTTAATCAGCTTTACATGGGATCAGTAAGAAGAAAAACAATCTAGCAATAGCAGTAGAACATCACCTCAAAAGGTTAAATAAGTTCACACAGATCACTGAGCTGTCATCACATAGTGGCTTCTAGAACTTGTCAGCTAACTTGGAAACTTTGCAACATGCTCCAGTCTACAGGATTAAAAAATATTGATCTTGCAAACCCATTCAAAAGAAGGAATATACTTCCTGGGATCCAGGAACAAATGGGCCAATAAGGGGTTCAAAGTTGTGGAGCACGCATTCCTCTATCATGAGGACATACCTGCTAGAGAGCTAACAAAGAACTAGGCTCTGTTAGGAAAGCATAAGGATAAAGCAAGCATTATACCCAAAAACATGTTTCCCATAATTCCTCATTACAAATATTCGTCATGTAAAGAGCTCAGCCAATTAATTTCTGGGTTTTATGAATCCACTAAAACTTCCAGCCAAGGCCAGAATTTCTTTGTTTTTATTCATCATTGTTTTCTTGATATTTAAGACTGGTTAAAAAAAAATATGTATAACAAGTGATTTTTGTGGGTAAAAGAAGTGGGGGGACGGGGGGAGAAAGTAGAGTTGATACAAGTAAAAGAATTAACAAAGTGTCATGTTTGTAACAATGCCCTAGCTCCTCTCTGTTTAGTGTCTTGCTATGTTCCTCGGAATTTTTTCCTGTCCCTTTGCCACAAATAGACCCTGGGAAAGAGGATAATGAGACAGGTAACCAATCTTGTACCTGAAAGGAAAATATGAAGTAAATATCACTGAGGTTATGGTCTAGGAGAAGCTATAAAGATGACTGGCTCGAAACAGGAAAGTGTTATCAATGTATCTCCCCTGCAGACTTCCTCTCCAGAAATCAGAGATTGATGTATTCTAGTCAAATCAGCTTTATCTGTTAGGTCTTTCTGTTACTTTTGTCATTTATTCCATTTTCCTCTCCAATTCCCTCAGCTAATAATGATGTAATTAGGAACAACAGTAATTAGGAATAAGAGTCTAAACCGTATGACTTTGCTGCCAGCATTTTGTATGGACTCAAAGTAGGAAAATCAGAAGAAGAAACTATGATAGCAAGGAAGTAGCAGCAGTTAAGTTGGAAGGAGTAAAGTTGGAAGGAGTGAAGTTCAAAATCTCTGTCCTGTCAGTAGAAAACAGCATGCTTTAGAGATTCGTATGTAGCAAGAGACTGAACTGTGAATAAAGAGCATATTCACCTTCACATGTAGCCCAAGCCTCAGAGAAATGGCCTTCGTGATAGTTCATGGTTGTAATGGTTTGAGACATGCTGTAAGAAGACTGCAATACATACTCTTGAGAAGTATTCCCACTGAACACAGTGGCAGCAGTGAAGGTGAGGAATGTGCTATTTGTCAGTCTTCACTGTGATTATGTCAGTTTAAAAAAAGAAATTTGCATTTCTTAGGGTCACAAGTTTAATGCCTCTAGGAAGCCTTCAGGCATAGTGTGAGTGACTAAGGCAAAGTTTCTCAAAGCTGAGGCGACAGCAGTAGGAACAAAAACGTGCATTTCTTAACATCCAAATGCAATTGGACCCCAGCCTGGTAAACAGCTATTACATCACCTAAATGATCAGAAGTTAGGTCATGTTCCTGTTTCCATTATGAATACAGTCCATTTCAATAGCTTAACAGAATCTTGTCTTCCCTATTTATTGCAGTTTAACACAGCCAGCACACTGGCAATTAAGTATTGTTCAGATAATTATATAGTGCTATTTATATTCAAAGGGGTCCATAACCTTCACTTTTTCTCAACAACTGGATGCTATCCTCATTAAATATTCTTTAATTAGTGATATCTCTGTGAAGGAAATTACTGTTCCTTAGTTGTCTCTGTTAAGGTATGTTTGTGTATGTAAATCATTCTGTTCTCACACTCTACATTATTCAGAACACCTGGAAACTGTATTAGAAATTGCTTTTTCTTTTTACTTCATCTAACCAGTTGGATACCAGTCTTCCATTTATCCTTTATTCACATCAAGACACATCACTTTGCACCCAGGCCTGATACAACAAGTGAAAGGTCTCCCTAAGCACAGAGAGGAAATTTACATGCAAACCTAAATATTCCTTTTTCTTTCTATAATTGTCTTCTTTGTGCATGAGAACAGGTCATTTTACAGAGAGTGTATTTACAAAAATTTTGCAACTCGGACACTGCAGTACATGCTTCTGGCTGCTTGTGTGCACCCTTGAGACTGTTCCCAGTAGAACAGAATGGAAAGGAAAAAAAATACTTTTAAATTTTCTTAATTTCTGTGGTATATATACAGTCCAATTATTACAGCAAGAAAGAAATCCTCTGCTTGCCACGTGTGGACCCTTCACATCATTCAATCTGTGACAAACATTCAGTTCTTTTTTCTCCTGAGCAGTCCTGTGTGTTCATTGCTAAGCCTAAGCAGTTTATATGAAAGGCTTAGCTATAAATAGACGTAGGTCTGAGCCGTAAGATACCGTTTCTATTTGTTCTTCATTCTTGCTTGGAGCTTTGTCATCGTGGTCTGGGAGCTGCCACATTATTTAGAGCTGGTATACAATCTGATTTCTTCTTTATGTTTTCCATGACCCACATGGCTCCAGGATAAATTTTTCAATTTACATTTAAGAGCTTCTGAATCCCAGGTTTCCAATACTTCCACTGTATGATTTTTGTTAATAAATTATAAATAATGCTGGCTGGTATGATATGCAAGTTAATTTTGGAGTACTAACAGATTGCATACCCTGACCCAGAGAAAGATTGATAAGCAGATGTATTATTTGACCTGATTCAAGTTGTTCAACATTTTAATCCAATCAGTAGTTCTTCCTGAGGCTTGGTTCTGCAAGTTGTTCATCACCTTTGTGCAATTAATTGCAATGAATGACTCAAACTCAACAAAAGAACCAACTGGAATGTGAAGACTAATCATATCACAAGACTACCTGATTGTATTTCATATGACAGCCAATACAGTTAGGTGTAGGATAATTAGGTTCTTCAAATCAGAGGAGCTTTTACATCTCTTTCCCCTGTTGTCTTGCTCTTCAGTATGTTTCTATTATCTCTAGTTTAGATGCAAATTGTTTAAAGCAAATAAAAATTAAATACTAAATAAATTTAGCTCTACAGGCAGAAAAAATGACAAAGAGTTGTGCAGTCTAGAGCTCTCTATTCACTGACGTATGCAAGTCCTTTCCTCAAGGGGAAAGGAAAAAGATGTAGGGGAAAGACATAAAAGCCTTAGTCTCTCCTCTGCACCAATGTGCCCAGCTCAAAGAAGAAATGCAAACAGGCTCTAGCTATAATTTTCTAATATCCAAATGAGTCTACCACAAAGTACAGTGATTAAAAAAAAAGAGATAGGGAGAGGAAGATTTTAGAGATACTACTAAGCAAGCAGCACCAGACGTCAGGGAGAAGCTGGTCAGAGAAAACCAGAGAATAACAGATGGTGAAAATGCTGCAAGCCTGAGTGCCAGGGAGAATCGTGGCCATGTCAGCTGTGAAGAAGAAAGCTAGGCAAATGAGAAATAAGAAGCAAAAAAGAAAAAAGAGTTCATTTTTCTGTCTCATTTAAGAGATTTCTAGTTTCGGAACACAGGGGCACATCCAGGAAGACATTTTTGAAAGACAGTAAAACATTCAGTCATGTCACTACTGATCTGAAAGCAATCTGAACTACTGGCCTAGGGCCAGCTGCCTTACACTTTCCACTGCCAGTATCTCATGTCTGCTTTCTAGTACTGCTCAGTTTTCACACTGTGTTTTAGATTTTTTTCTATTTTTTCTTCTTGGTTTTGATCTTGTTTTCTGTAACGTTACTTTTAGTCCACTTTCCTAGTGCATGCAGTCTTTTGTGTAGCTTCATTTTAATCTTTTTTCATAGTTATTCCTGTTGTTGATTTTGATTTCTTTCACTGCAAATAGAACAAAATATTCATATCTCTTTTCAGCTTGTCCTTTCTAATAGCCAGAGAAGCTTAAGTAGAATAGCAAATATACCTCTGCTCAAACAAAATTCTTTGAACATGGTGAATCATTCAGGAAATACTATGAATGTCATTCTCTGTAGGTGTTTAGACCAAATTAAATAGGGCTGATTTGTGAACCCCCTAGTCTACATACAATACCATAATGACCATTTCGTACAATAAAGGAAGGAGACATCTACTTTTCTATTCTTATTTCTCCCTTATTTCACAGTCTCTCATAGGTATACATTGTTTAATATTTTCATTTTTTTTCTGAAACATTTTCCCTAGAAAACTAGCAGCAAGGGAAGGGTTACTTCAGATATTTCTATTATTCTTAGAATAGCATTTACCAAAGTAGCACACACTTTCTACCCTCTACCCAGAGGACTCCATCCATGTTAGATAATTCAGACTGTCCAGAATCCATGAAATAGCTCATAGCAACCCTGAGAGAATCAAAAATCTTTTTAACTTAAGTGCAGAATGGAACAGTAATAGCTAAAATCTTGGTTAGTTAATTTAAAATCTGTATGATACATATCATCAACTCAAGCAGCATCACATAGTTATATTAGGTTCCATAGCTGCAGTGTCATCACTGGGTTACTCTCTGGTCACAAGCATAAGAAATTACTTTTATAATTATTTTTTGAGCAATCTACCTTTGGCAATTTTTGTAACAAAGAGATATTTGCCAAAGGAATGCTCTCAAGATATTACTTATGAAAGCTGCATGAGTGAAAAGAACTGCCCCTTACATCTGCTTTATCAGACCAAGGGGAATTTGGTCTCACTTTGAATGCCTCAAATCCATCGTATGTCTTTCCTAGATGTATCCATTTGAAATGGAGTGGACATAAATAATTCATGATGCCACAGAGCTCAATCTGCATTCATTCTATACAGCACAGAAAGTGTTTAGAAAAGGAGTTTATAGGGATATGCAACCATTTCAGTATCTGCAGTGACTGTTGCCTTGAGGCTAGGACAGTCAGCATAACCCAGACCATTGAGAGGATACTGATGAATCAACCTAGTACTTACTATTTTTTTACACTAGGAATGAGATTTGGACCCTGAATATATATTTTGGTTATGCTGTCTTTGCAATGTAGTTCTGTGTCTGAAAGCATTATAAGTAAAGTAGGTCACACAGCACTGACAATTTTCAGGATTGCCTTTATCTTCTGTACTAGTTTTGCATTTTAAAAAATAATTTAAAAATAAGTAGAAGAATCTAGGAAATGCATAAATTGATGTTTATTTACACTGCTTTTAAGTATTAAGGGTTATTTTACATGTACCAATGAGCATACAAGCAAGTATTTAACTATCTAACACCCACAGGTGCACATTTTGTTCATGGAATGATATGTATGTTTATTTTTAGGCTAATAAAAAAATTGCACGGGGCATTTATAATTCAGCTCCTACTGACAGCATTTAATTATCTCCCATTATTTTATGCTATGAGATCCATCATCTGTGTATTTTGCAAATGGCACTCGTGTTCTTCATGTGTTCCAGCATTAACTCATGTTTTCCATTTTATTGCTGCCAAATTTGATGCAATAGTTAGAGCTCCAGTCATAGCTCTTCAAAGCAAAGGGCCTGAGAACTTCATTTAAAACACAGCTAGAGTTCAGATAGATACACAGTTCAGATGTGCACACCTTTATTTTGAGTGAAGACATATAATTGAGGGGAGCTGGGCTGGGAAATTGGGGGAAGGAACTGCTTCACCTATCTCCTTACATTAAGGAGCTTAATGGCTTCTTATAACTAAGCACAGAGAAAGACACTGACAATACCCTTCAGTCTCAAACAGCTTTAACTCAATCAGGAGCAATATCATACAAGAAGTTTTTAAATGTTTTCCATTGAAAGTTGTCTGAAATTAATGGGAAGAGCTGATATTTAGGGCAACTTTGCAAAGGAACTGAAACCCAGCTTTTTAAATTGTACTCACTATTTTCTGAATGTAAGTCTTTGTTCCCTGGATCTGCACATATACAGTGAGGTTTTCAGCATGAACACAGACCACAAGCAGCGTTGCTTAGTAAAGAGATTCATGCTCCTAAATTCTTGGGTGCACTTTGAAAATCCCGCTCAGCTGCACCTTTAAAAGTTGGAATATTTTCAAATACCTAGCGAGATTTCCACATGAAGATATGACTTCTGATGAACTAAAAACAATTAAGAGAAGAAAAGTAGAGATGTAAATTTAGAAGGTGTTTGACAGGTTCATCTTTTGTGACTGCACTGTATTTTCTGGGGCTGCTGATCATTAAATCATATGATGATTGGAATAGTTTCAAAAGTGTAAGTGCTTATCACCAACTTCTAAACCTTTGCATATTCCCTGAGTTTATCCCCATCTCACAGAGATCAGTTTCATATTAGTTCTGAACTTTGGCACTCTTTCTCTCTAATTACAGGATGAGGGGAAGTGCAGACCCCTGGAAGTAACAAAGCTGGAAGGGGCAGAAATTGGTGTTGACACCAGCCTGGGTAAACCATTTGTTTTTAAATGCATACCTCAAAGCGGAAACAGGATTTTCTACTTCTGTGCAACTTCCAACCAAGAAATGAAGAGGTAAGTGATCTTTCCTTTTACAGGGTCTGTTTTGTTATTCTTGTTGGGTAGAGGGAGTCTGAATTTTTGAAGGATGTTCACAATACCTGTTTGATCAGTAGAAAAAAAGCAACACAACCTGTCAGCTACTATGGTAAGGTGGTGTTTCTAATTTCCATTTGCAGTTGTTTCAAAAAACATTTTTCAACTTCGTTGTTTTTTTAATGATTTTTTTTTCAGAAAGTCTTTAATATTCGTGCTTTGCTCAAGATTGCTCTGAATTTTTGATTTAGCTCCAGAAAAAAAATCTTCACCTGTATTCTCACACTTTCTCCCCCACTGCTCTATTCAAATGGAAGTGTAAATCTTCCTGTGGATGTAAACTTCCTTATTGGTCATTTCACATGAATGATCTCTCTTCTGCCCTACAAGGACAGTACTATTTTATTACTATAAATACAATCCAATCTTCCATTTCCTTTTCTGTCATTTTATCATATTATCATTTTAGTATTTTAAAATGCAAGCATGCGACAAGTGCATATGGGTTCTGATAAGAGACAATGAGTTTGGGTTTGACTCAAACTTAGACTTAAAAAATATTCTTTTCCCGAAGACTATAGCTGACAAAATAAAGAGACTAAAATCACCCAAAACACAAGTAAAAATATTTTAGGCTTTAATTTCAAAATGTACTAAAATCTACTGTTTTTTTCCTGTTTGTTTTATCGTGAATTATCAAAAATACAAAGCTATGAAATAGGATAACATTTGGTACTTATCCACCTATCTCTTTTTAGCATCCCATTATTTAACATTGCACCCACCATTGTAATATCAGAGCATTTTCCACTTCCAAATTCTATACGTCCATAGCGCAAAAATAATAACTTTGCCAACAAATAGCTTACTTTATTCTGTTGTCTCAAAGTTCAAGATTCTTTGTTTACCTCAAATTCCTTATCTATATTATAACAAAGACACAAGAAGAGTGATCATTTAGCCTGACATGTTGTACTATATTCAAAATATATAGATTACCTTGTCTGCAATATTGCCTTAATCTATCACAATGTGTTACACAGCAAGCTTTGGGACTTATTTTTCTGTGAGTTAGCAATGTTTCTTTATATTTAATCCTCTACTTTTCTATCTTGAACCCTTGAATGTGTCCTGAAAATTGCACATCCCTTTAAATGCTGTCTATGTCAGCAAGAGTTAAAAGAGGCAGTGAAGCACATTTATTCAGCTCTACAAAGCTAAACTATTCTCATTTTTTTTTCATATTACAGGTGGCTGGAGGCTATGGATAAAGCAGTACATCCTGTCCATCAGGTAATGCTTTATTTATATGAGAAGAATATGTATAGCAAATTGTGCAGAAGTCTGAGAGACAGTAGATGAATTTGTACATGGTTAGGTGCAGACAGCAACATGGAAGCGGCACATTTCTGTTCTAGGCTGCCAGGATGTGAATCAGCTGGAATCTAAAAGCCATATACAGACATTATTGTGACTCAGCAAATATGCTCATCTTCCATACGGTGGAATGAATCAAAATGCACCTTTTCCAGACATCAGCAGCTTTAAGCTGTTTCAGAAACATAACCTAAAATGAGGGCAGTGGGAAGGGAGGAAGGGGAAAGACAACTCTCACACCACATGTTCTGCCCTAGGTAATACTCTTTGGAATAAAGCGGCAGAAGGGCTCTATCTTCTTACCTGTAAGTCTGCCTTTCTTGCAAGCTACCATCTTTTTCCAGCAGAATATTAGGAAGGAGGGGAGGAGGGGGAAGAGTGCGGCGGTAGGTGTTGCCGCGTTCTTTCCTGTATTTTCAGAAATGAAGAAAGAAAAGTTAGGTGGTAAACTTTGACTTATCTCTGTGTCTTTTTATACAGCTATACTCTCTGCTGGCCCCTATGGCTGGGAGAAACATAACCATAATTGATCCTGAGCTGCTACAGAGACCTTGCTCAGCCCAGAATAATTTATTATAAATAGTCCCTGTCTGACCCCTGAACTGGGAACTGCAAAGCTAATTTTAGCACTTCCAGGGTTGGAAACATAGAGGTCAAACCACTTTAGCGTGCCTTTTCCTGGTTCCATGATTCTTATTCTTTTCTCCTATAGGGAGACCACTTTTATAAAAACATGCTGCTGATCTGTAAAATGTTTTTTTTAAAAGGTTTAGCTACTGCACCAGCTTAGTTTTCAGCAGAAAGAATGTGAGGCTCAAACACAGCGTAAGGATCAAAGTCTACCTGTTTTGCAGATGAAATAATCAATAAAAAAAAAAAATAAATTTGCAAGCTACAAATTGTAACTTGCATTAATGCAGTGACCAAAAAAAAATAAAAAATTTACTTCCCTCCTTCTTTCAACCCAAGACACATAAGTGACTCCTTTAGCAATGTGCTTTAGTGGTGGGTTTCCAAATAGTGAAAGGAGGTGTTGTTACTTTAATTCCTTTTTCACTGAAATAAAATTGATCAAATATTCATTTCCCTTGGCTTCAGCTTTCAGATGAGATTGTAAGTGCAAAACCAAATTTGTTTCCAAGTATATTCTACCTAGCACTGTTTCTTAAAAGAATACAAAGTAATCCACATACTTGAAAACAACAAAAACAAATCAAACCATTTAAAGTGTGTACCCTAGCCAAAAGAAAAAAATAGCATGAGACAAAAAGGAGGATGAACACACTCATACAAAAAAGAAAATATATTAAAAAGTCAATCTTTACTGTAACAAGCAAAAATAACTTTTTGGATAAATAGTTTCAACATTATATGTACAGAAAAGTCTCTCATGCATTCACCCATTAACAGCACAATAAGTTGGCTCCTTTCTGTGCTACTGCATCTTATTTTTGACTGGTTTGTCTTTCTTAGTTTTGTCTTTGAGCAAACAATATCCTCTTCTGAAATAAATGTTTGACTCTAATATATATTTTCACCTTCATTGTCTAACCTCTGTTCTTAATGAATACTTTTTCTGTTCCTTCCTTCTAACTGGACTTTTCATTCAGTTGAATAGAAAACCTTATATTTTCCTCCGTTGTTTATTTTTCATACTGTTTGTTACTGACTTTTTGCAACAGCTAATGTGTTACAGCAGGGCTCACAACACAAAGATTTAACAGACCAATATAGTGACACTGAGTTGTCTTAATTAATCTACAAAATAACTATTTTGTGAATACACCTAGTATTACTGAAGTTCTCTTTCACATTTTGCTTCAATAAGTCTCAGCAGGTTTCCCATTCATAACAAAGAATACAGCTATCTATGTTGTTGTCCTGACCTGGTCAGTAACATTGGTCACTCCAACCTGTCCAGTAGCAAAAAAATGATTATACTAGTTTCACCCAGCTGTAATTAAGGCACAAATGAGGCCAGTTGTTGAAATTACTGGTTACAATTTTTATTCACTTGAATGCAGAGAGATATATATAAAAGGAAAGAAAAGAAAGGGAGAGAGAGACAGAGAGAGACAGAGAGAGAGAGAGTAAGAGAGTGCAAGCAAGATAGTCACCACCCATGGATGCAGCGATGTCTTGTTGGTCTTCTTCACCCAGGGTGTTGGGGGGGGGGCACTCCACACCCCTTGTGGTGTGGTGCATTTTTATAGTCTCCCAGAGCTGTGCAGATGGCTCAGGGGTAGTCATGGAATGGTCCAGGCCAAGTTCAGGGGCAGTCATAGGGTGGTCTGGTTGAGCCCTGAGGCTCATTATCTCTCCAGGCCTGTTACCTCCCAACCTGTTGTCTCCAAGCCCTGTCTCCAGACCCACATTCTGTGGATGTGGACACCGCTTTAAAGTCTCAGTTTCCTGGTCTTGTTTGCATCACCAGTGTATGGAGTTTTCCCTCAAGCTGATCTCAGCAGGGTTTGCGACAAGCTAAGTCTTTTGTCCTGCACCTTACAGTTGTGCCAGGTCTTTTTTCCATCATTGCCTTGTCACGGATACTAAAAATATACTGTAAATAAATGCAAAAGAAAACTCCTGTGTAAACAATCAGGATACTATTGATATTGTACACATTGTTCCCATGGATTTCAGATGGCAGTGACACTGGTTGGCATAGAATTTGAAATTAATATTGCAGATAAGCAAAACACACTGGGAGAGGCTGAGTTCCTAACACCTCTCAGATTTAAAGGAAAACAAGAAATGCTTCAATCTCACATTAGAAAACTTGGTCCTATTAAACAACAATTTATTTTTCTTCATTCTCTTTTAGGATTATCTTATGACACAAATAGCCTATACAATGGCAGTGTGTCATGGGTTGAGCTTTTTCTTCGCTTGTAAATGACAGTAGGATAGTTTTAGTGATGGAAAAGACTCTGCTTTCCAGAAAGGGATGAGAAGGTGTCCATAAACATTTCATGTGTGGTAGTGCTTCCATCCAAGGCTGAGTCCTGAATTCTGGCATCAGACACCACCACATTTTCTCTGGAACCTGGAGGGTAAATGGTGGACCTTGTTTTGCCAGATTACACCCAGTAAAGGCTGCTGAAGTCAGGCAATGAGGAAGACCATTTCTTTAAAAAAAGCTTCTTCACACAGCTTTGAAATAATCCTGTTTCTACCCGCAAAACTTATAATGAAAAACAAAATAGATGCAGAAAAGACAAGTTATTATTGTAAGAAAAAAGTAAAGTCAGTCACTATTTGCCATCAAACATAGATTTTTCTACTTGCATTTTCAGCGTTGACTTTTCAAACTACTTTCACATCAAAAGCTAATTTCCTAGCAGGGAACTAGATCTTGTGTCTTTTCATAATAGCAGTTCCTCCTTAATTTCTTACTGGAACTTTTCATTGCATACTTACTTTACAGAACCATGTGTGGGTAGAGGTCACACTGCATAACACTACACTTCCACCCTTGGCCATCAAAAACCCAGAGTGCCTGGGACTCCTCCACCAGCTGGACAGAAGCAAAGATGTCTGGATTCAGCACTACTGCGTTTTGAAGGATGGCTGTTTGTACTTTTATGCCACTCTCCGCTCTACACCTGCCCAAGGTACATGGGTACAGGATTTTAATTGATTGTTAACGCAGACATGTTTCATAGCCGTTTCCAAATAGAACTTTTACCATTAATAAGAGTTTCTTATCAGCAAACTCTGTTCTGTGAAGGTGAGTGAAGGAAGACCAGACTAAGTCTCTTTTCATAAAGTAGCCACCCCATTCTCCCCCATCTTCTTTCTTTTTCCTCTCACAGTCTGAATTTTTCTTTCTGGAATGGAGCTAGTCAGGATCTGTGCACATACAAATCAATTATCAAGCACTTCACAGTGGCTTGAGGCAGTCCAACTGATGGCAGTTTGCTGAAAGCTGTCAATTTCTGCATGTTACATCGCATCCTCAGAGGAAGGGACATCATAAACTCAGACTGGTTTCGCTGCCACTGTGGGGTTTTCACATAGCCTTGGCAAAGCTAGTCCACTCCCGGACAAGCAGAGCTTCCCTACTCCAGCAGATGTGTGGCTATGGTCATTTGCAGCTAAAACTGCTATGTAGCAACTATCTCCATACCAGAAGAGTGTGTCCGACTACTTTCTGAAGGCAGCAACATGAGGCTAGTGGGATCAATTGCAAGTAGAGGAGCTGAGTTTCAGGCACTGAGGAGAACTGACAGGCACAACTCTATGAAAGCTGGTATTTAAAAAGAAAAGAAAAAAAAAAAAGTGGTGCCCCAGAAAGAGTGGATGGGTCAGGACCTGCAAACATGCTCTCCCCGTGCTAAGAAATCTGGCAGTCAGAATAATTAGAAAGAAAATTCTGTTGTACTTTTGCTTATGAATCAGTTATATTTCAGATCAGAAAGGAAAACTGTTATCTTAGAGTACAGGCTACTTGCCATATGACCCGGCAAGAGGCGTTCAACTTTATATTCTCTTTATGTAGCACTATTATTCTGCCAAAGGCCATACATATGATATGACCAGTGATTTCCTCTCCACATGAAATTGAAGATAAGGTTTGCCCAGAGCTAAGCAATGAGTTAGTGGAAAGGCAAAAACTGAATACTATGTGTTTATGACACCCAAGCCTGTGCTTCTGCTGCTAAATATGTCACTTTGGTGTTTAAATATTCTATTACATCCAAATTCTTGCATGTGATAGTGTTTTCTTTCTTGTTATTGCACCTATTGTTTTTTCCAATTTCACTTCAGGTTCTCACTCCCCAATATAATTCTCAGTGCTATAGCATTATTAATAAATAAGACGCTTTTGCCACTAAATGTGAGAGCCAAATAAAACATGGAGACCCTGAAGACCGTAACAGGAACATTCAGCTGCAGTTAAACAGCTCTGCAGGTCTTTTTGACTGTTCACCATGTATGTATAAAATGTACATACACATTATTGCAAAAAAGTCACATCTGGGGAAAAAAAAAAATAAAAAACAACACACAAAACCAAGAGCTAAATAGAAAATGTCATTAAGACTAAATTCTGTCTAATGCCTTTCCTTAGCTGGCTAGTGTGGCCTGCTATGACATTCCAGTTACTAATGGCAGCAAGGGGAACCAATGCTGACTCTAGAATTCCTTTTAATGTTGAAATTCGTATCTCTTTAGTTTTTGAAGGAAAGAAAAAGAACATCAAAAGGTAGAAAAAATATTTTTACACATCTTATTTAATGAAAAGCTGAATAAAAACACAGGGCTGATTATTTGCTGGACAGGAAGCATGTTGTACACTATTTTCAAATCAATTTTCAGAAAACACTCAATTTTCACATTTTAAAGCATTTTGTATGTAAATTCTGTACAACTGTTGAAACATCCAACACAAGACATCTGAAAATCGAGCTACGAGGATTGTTAGTATGCTTGTAATTGGCAGTAATTTCATAAATGGTATCTGCAATATTTATGATGTGTGAAAAACACGCTCACAAAATTTTTATAAAAATTTATTTGGGGACAAAGTCGGTGGAGCAAAAGGACAGCACTGGGCGCATGACAAAAGTCAGGGGCACCACGTCCACAAGGTTGACTAGATACTTATACACTTGTTGCCTTAGTCTAATACATATTCATTACAATTCTGGGAAAAAGGGGGGGATGAGGTGGTTACATATTCATTACAGTTCCGGGAAGGGGGATGAGGTGGTCTAGTACATAGCAAACTAGCTACAGTAGAAAATAACAAAAATGATACAAAATAACATGTTTCAGTAGAAAAATACAAAGTTACAAAGAAGGATATAAAACTGCATGTTTCATTCCTTTCAAGCTTATCAAATTTAATAGTTATAAAAGCAAGCAATCTCTGTTATTTGAGAAGACAAAATTAATAACCTGTGTGCTTTTTCTCACAGTCCCCCCTATTTCATTATATTTTGCTTTCACTTCTGAGCTTATCCAAACACGAGTTCTTTTCTGTGATTAATCTAGCCTTTTCGATGTTATTTGAGCTGTGAATCTTAGTATCTTCACAGAGGAGGGCTCACTTTTAGATATTTTTACCTCAAATTTTAATCCTATTGGTCGCATTATTCATTTTCTTAACAAAGGAATAAAACAAGGCAAAAGTAGTAAGAGAATCATAATGACTGAGAATCCTAAGAAAATTCCTTTTAGCAAAATTCTACCAACCATCTTTTCACCATTTGTCCATATTCAGATTGAACCCATTCCAAGTCTGCACTGGAACATGAGCTATTTTTCTTACTTCCTCTGTTATGCGCTCTATGGCTTTTCCCTCATCGTCGATTTGCAGGCAGCAATTAGTAAGATTGAATTTTCTACAAACTCCCCCTTCAGTAGCTAACATAGTGCTAGGCGGTTCTGGTTTATGACAGCCCGGACTTTGGAGTTTTGTTTGGCTATCAAAGTTAGTGCATCTCCAGTTTTATAGGTTACGATTTCTAGGACAGCCTGTAAACAAATAATCTGATTTAACATATATATATAGGGGTACTGTAGCCCCAGGATCCATCTTCTGCCCATGTTGCAGGATCATAATAAGTTTTAATCTTTTCTGGGGGCCACTCATTAGCTTTCCGGTTTCCTATTTGGAGAGCCTGTTTATTTCATTCTAACTCAGTATACACTGGGACCCCCAACCTCTCTCCTCTTTTTATAGGTAGGCGGAAAAAACTTGGGTGAATGTTTCCCAGAACACAGGTTTCAGTCCAGTTACTCGGGAGCTCAGAATAAGCATATCTACCACAGATCCAATATAATCTGTCAGGGGCGGGCCACTTATCCCCACATTTCTTATTAATTGTCCAACTGTATTCTTTCGTTAGCTAGGTCTTTAGGCGTTTGCCATATAGTTCAATTGGACCAGCTTTCATTTCATATTCTTATACTTTCACATACTAGGTCTCCTACAGTTATTTTCCCGTTTACACCTTTAGGCTTTTGCCAACAATTTTGACCAATGATATTAGTTTGCAAAGTCCATTGTTTGGCCTGCGCCACAGTAGGTCGGTTCCAGATATCAATTCATGTAATAATGATTTCTTCAGATTCCCATGGCCACCTTTCTCCCATGTTTGTTCCTCCACAAACATAGCAGTTAGTAACATTTAAGGATTTTGCTATATTTTCTGCCATATTTACAAACAGATTCTTGGCTACAGTAGGTATTTCAAATTTTCTGATAGAAAGAGTAAAATAATAATTCATTCTCTTTGTCTTCATGCACAAATTCCTGGATTTTTATAAATAACAGGGTTCCAGGATCTGTTCCTGTACCACATATTTGGAGTCCAAAGATGTATTCACCACCAGCCCATTTACTATTCCATTCTTTTGGCTTGATTGTAGTCAAAATGAGTGGGTTGCACTGATCTTGATCACAGTTAGGCAGTGCTACTCCACGCCGTAGTAATACTAATTCGTCTGTTTGTTTCCAAGTAGCCCATGTTACACAATCCCAATGATAACAATAATTGCCAGAACTCTTGAGACACAGCCAGTGAGGATCTCTTTTTCTGTCTTCTTTGTCAGGGAAAATCAGCAAGGGCCCCCAGGTGACCAGAAACTGCCTACCTTCCTGCCCCAGTGGTTGGTAAAGATGACACATATATTTATCTTGGTGCGTGTAATATCTTACCCATTCCATATTTCTGCAACCTCCCTGAGGCCACCTGTTCTGGTCTATGGCTTGGCATGCATCAAAGGTAACACTTATTGGCCTTTCCAAATTAGATATTTCAGTTTTCCCTAGCACCTTACCTTCTGGTCCTAGAGATCTTACTTCGACTCAAATATCTTTCTTTCATGATTGTGGATCAAAGCAGATAATTTTATTGAACTCATTACACAGTGCATACTGGGTGTCATTATACATACACTGGCCTTGTGCTTGGAGTGGACAGCTGTAATGAGTATGGTATATCAGAGTCTTAGTTACCAGATTCCCTAATTTCGTGGGTTTAATGCAGGCAGAGCAGTCATCCTCCCAGTTAGACTCAGTTTTACAGAGTGTTATTGTTAAGAGCAAAATGAGACCCAGGGGTCCAGTATGACTGATGTCTCCACCTCCCATGCCTACTGGGTTGCAACCAGCAGCTGAGACAAAGTATCTTCTTGGTGGCAAGTCTAGAGGTCAATCTGGTCTTGCCCCCTCTTGTCTTTTTTATTTCAAGTTGGGAGTACACTCTGTTTATTCTGCTTCCACAAAAACCTCTTTTGACACTCAGTGGGTGCTTTTTCCCAGTTCTCCTTTGGGATGTGTCTGCTTGTTCCACAATCTAAAGTTATCACGACTGTACTCTCTCTCTTGTTTTCTGGGTCTAAAATATTTTTACATTGTTTGCACCAGCCTCTTCTCCTATGGGATGCACAATACCACTTTCGTTCACAATTTCTACATTTACATAACATCCAACATATCGATGAAATTTATCAGTACATTTTAGACATGGGATAAATCTGGGGTTTTTTTTCTGAAGAAAATTCTTGTACTTGCGGAGACTCCCGATCTATAAACACAGGCCTCCAACTATATTCTTGTTTATAAATACCTGCTTTTTCCCACCGAACACTTACAACACGACCTTTTTTTCCTGTTGGGAAGATTATAAATGATCATTTCTCTAAGTTTTCAAAGGGTCTTAGTCCAAACCAGGTATATAAAGAACCCCAATATAAAGTCATTTAATATTCAACATCAGTGTCTCTCAGAGTCTTTATACTTATCCCTCCTCAGGGTCACTTTCAGTGGATTGTCATTCGGAACTGTTGTCCATTCAGATGAAGGTTCTTTTACAGGTCCTTTTATCCTGAAGGCGTGGGTCCACCCTCGTTCTCTGGTCTGGACTGCCGTTGCTGTGGTCAACAAAACCTGGAAGGGACTTTCCTAATCAGGAGTTGGGGTTTGGTGATTCTATTTTTTTATTAATACCCAACCACCTGGAGTGATCTTGTGGATATCAAAATCTAATAGAGTAAATTGTGGTAACAGCCCCCTGGTTCTGAGATCTTTGAGATGGTTTGTTAGGGCCTTTACATATTTTTGAACACACATATGCCCTTCCTCAGGGATTATTAATTCTCTGTTGGGGCTTTGATATGGCATTTCGAACATCATTTCATATGCTGATAACCCGATGTCTTTTATAGGCATTGTCCTTATTCATAACAACAGAGCCAAGGGTAAACATTTTGTCCAAGGCATTTTTGTTTCTAATATTAATTTGGATATTATCTGCTTTATTGTTTGATTCATCCGTTCCACTCAGCCAGAACTTTGGGGATGCCATGGGGTGTGCCAATTCCATTTTATGTTTAGCCTTTCTGTTATCCCCTTTATAATTTTTGAAGTGAAATGTGTTCCCTGGTATGAGTCTATTTTCTTGACCAGGCCATATCTAGGTATAATTTGTTCAATCAATATTTTAGACACTATATTTGCGGTCACGTGCACTGTGGGATGGGCTTCAACCCAATGAGCCAGATGATCTACGATCACTAATAAATATTTCCATCGACTAACTCGAGGCAATTCTGTGAAATGTATCTGAATACTTTGAAAATGTCGTAGGGCTAGTTCTCGCCCACCTGGAATTCTTTGCCTCATAACCTTCTTATTAATTTTCTGGCAAGTCAAGCATCTATTGGTGATTTGTTTTGTGATAGTATGTATTTCTATACATCCATAATATCAAAAAAAAAAAGATCGCCCAGGGCCTGGGTTCCCAACGGGTTTTCTGGTGGATTTGTTTTAATACCTATCGGGCAAGAGGTTTATTCAGCATTTGCCTTCCATCGAGAAGTTCCCAGTTTCCTGTTACAGTTTTAGAAGCTTCTCTTTTCACTAGTTCCTTTTCTTCTTCACCTGTAAATTTTGTTTTTTTCCGTTATTTTTTCTACAGGTGTCAGGAGTAAGTTAACATTCACTGGAGTTCCCAGGGCTCCTTCTTTTGCTTCCCTATCTGCTTGATTATTTCCCCAATTCTCAAAAGTATCCCCTTTTTGGTGCTCCTTGATATGGACTACAGCAATTTCTCTGGGGAGTTTTAGTGGTTCTAATATTTGAGTAATCAATTTCCCATGTATTAGTTCCTTCCCTTTTGTATTTATCAACCCCCTTTCTTGCCATATTTTTCCAAAGGTGTGTACTACTCCAAAAGCATATTTGGAGTCTGTGTATGTAGTCCCCTCTTTTTCTCAGTTCTGTCCTCCCTGTCTGATTGGGCCAATATTAGTATCTGGGAGGATACCAATTTTTGTGTTTGACTGCCTCCTGTGTGGCCACCACTATTTTAGCTTTAGTTTTAATTTTCTCTTCATCCCTCCTAACATATACTTTTTATGCTTCTCTCAAAAGATCATTTAATCCTCCAGCATGCCAATCTTCTAACTTTTCTAATTTCCTCTTTATGTCTGGCCAGGCGTGTGTCACAAAATTGACTTTTAGTAACTCCTGGCCAGCCTCACTTGCCGGATCTATTCCTAAGAATTGTTGAATGTTTCATCTTAACTTCTCTAACCATTCAGTAGGGGTCTCCTCTTTCCCCTGTTGACTATCAAAGGCCTTACTTGCATTCTGTCCCCAGGGGACAGCTTCTCTTATTCCCCTAACTATCAGCCTACAATAAATCTCCATATTCCTTCTTCTCCTACCCCTTGGGTTTCATCTTGCCTTTCTCTGGTTCTCCCCCTCCTCCTAGATCTATTTTGAGGTCGTGCCAGACCGGATGATTCTTATTCTGCAAGATTAGGGTTATATGGAGGGGGTGGGGGGGTAGGTATTCTAAGGGGACCTACTTTACCTCCTCTCATGGTTCTTCTTTCTCTTCCTTTTTTATCCTAAATATCCCAACCTCTCCCTTCCAGCACTTAGCGTAATCACTTTCTTCTTGAGTAAATGGGGTTTTTTTTGCTTTTACAAATAAATTTAAAGCTTGGCAAATCCAATCCTCATAAGATCCATATTTGGGCCAATACAGAGAATCAGGTCTTCTAGGGCCCTTGGTCCAAACATACAATAATGGACCATTTTAACCTTGTCTTTATCCCTATTATTCAGGTTATCTTCCCAGTTCTAAAGAATTCCTCCTAAAGGAGCTTATCAAATTTAATAGTTATATAAGTAAGCAATCTCTGTTATTTGAGAAAGCAAAATTAATAACCTGTGTGCTTTTTCTCACACGATGCATGCTAATTTATTTTGTTCAGGTGGCCTTTACCTACAGGGGTATATTGTGAGTGAACAGTCTCTGGGCTCCAAGAGATCTGTAATTGAACTCAAACCTCCATCTGAAGAATTCAAAACTTTCTACTTATGTTCAGAGAATGTAAATGAAAACAAAAGGTAAATCAAACTTTTTTTTTTTTTTTCCTCCCCAGTTTTATTTGCCAGACTTTAGGAAGGTAGTAACACTGTAGCTTGGGAAGATCTAGTGACAACTTTTCATCCTGTTTTCACTTGTTCCCCCAGATTTCCCTTTAATTGTAGCTTTAGTCAAACTGCAGTACAACATGCTGGTACATGTGACTCATCAGTTCTGCTATTGTCAGTGCTGGAACTACAATAAGGCTGGCTTGCAGGGGTTCAGAAAGAAACCTGGATAGGGCATTTTTCACTATGATGTATGGGTGATTACACTAAACAGAAAAGCTATGGCACTTCCCATTAGAGATAATGGAAAGTATATCCTCCTTATTCCCAAGAGTGATTTACTTCTAACAATGACCATTGGAATTTAAAAAGAAAATTGTCCTTTGAAATCATGTTCTGAAGGTGAATTCCCTCAGTACAATCCAGCCAAATTCCAAGTCTGTCTGTGAGATTTCTTTGCATTTAAAACCTACTAATTACAGCATTTGGGTTTTAATTTAGTGAACAAAGCAAAAAACTTTTTGGGATGTTGAAATTGGTGTTAAGATATGTTGCCATAATAGTCATCAACTCCATCTCTTGCCTCTTTCCAGTCCACTTAGTATCAGCATACATAGTAACACAGTTAGTTACACAAACACTATTTATAAAAGGTGTGTTTCAAAGAATATAAAAATGCATGCATAACACTTGATCAGAGACAGTAGTTGATCTTTCATTTCTTCTAGGTGGATTACAGCTTTGAAAGCTTCAATTAATAAATGGTTACCCCTACACCAGGCAATCCAAGATTTTATGAACAGACCACTGGAGGAGACAAGGATGTGAGAAGAAAGCTCTTTTTTCTTTTTCCCCCAATTTCTGTTTTCCATTAAAAATTCCATGCTATATTTTATGGTTCATCTGAAAAGATGCTCTAGCAGCAGGTAATCTTTAGCGTTGCTATACATTCAGAACTTTTGTAAGCATTAGTAAATAAAGGTAAAGCAACGTTGCCTTCTTTGTGACTCTCTAACTTGTGTTTCCACTTCAACTCAGACCATGCATAACTTCAGTTTTACAGCAGTGAACTAATATCAGCATTCATCTGATGCAGACAAAAAAGAGGAAGCATATTTTGTACTCCCTGGTGTTGTATATCTACACCTTTTCTTTTTTTTTTTTTTTTTTTTTTTTTTGCAAAGGCACTCTTTGCAAAGATTTCTGCTTTTCCATCCAGAAGTTTCATATGTGAGTTTGCCTTTAAGTTTCTAGATGGCGCAGAGCTCAAGCTTGGGACAGGCTGGCTCAGTAAGTGGACTGAAAGGCTAGCAGCTACATACCATTACAGCACACCTAGGGGAATGGAATAAGTTTGTATGATTTGGATAAATACTTTTGTTCTTGTATGTTCTGTATTAACATAAATTTTAATTTTAAAGTGGTTTTGATTTGGCCATCTGCCATCACAGCACAGCACACTTATGGAGAGAAATCAATTCAAGTATTGAAGACACTATTTCCTCCCAAATTAGCAGTAAGAGACAGCACCATAAATCTTCATCAGGGATATCAGGGTTAGACATATGTGGTTATTACAACTAGTCATATACATAGCGTTTAACATTATTCTCTAACATTAAAATAATTCCTTCCAGAATAAATCTGAGAATTCAGTTTCCAAGCTTCCTAAAATACTAATTCAAGTAAAATAACAAAGCTGATTTCAATATCATGTCATCTGTAGTTTATAGAAGATATTTTAAGAAAAGCTCATGTTTAGTAATTTTTCAGTACAAGAGTTCTCAGATTTCTCAGTTATATGGCAGTTATCCTGTAACATATCTTATAAATCATCTCTGTAACACTAAAAGCATGGAAAGAAGTGCTTTGTTATTTAAAAATTAATTTAAATAATAATTAACTGAAACACTTCCGGCAATACCCAGAGCATTAACAGAAAACATGTGAACTTGCTAATTGATGTTAAGTTTGCTAAACAAAAATGTCCCAAGTCTAGTCTTGTTGTGATTTGCTGTTGATGCATCCCGTCTCCAGTTGCAGCAATAAACTGCAAAAACTGTGGCAGCTTAGCTGTTTTTACCCCCAGGTGTTTGTTGCCATCCTCACTTGAGAAAGAGATACATGTTAAAATGCCACATTTTATGAGCCAGAAGAGTTGTGCAATAATTCCCCATTTTCTCTAATGCAAAATCATGACTGCTGACAGCTTTACCTTTATCTTCACATGAAAAAAATGTTGGGAGAACAATAAGAAGAATATGAACACAGGGAAAACCCTACCGCCATCCTGAGAAATGGAAGTCTTTCTTGGCAATGCCATAGGACTAAGTAAGAAATACACTCTTTGGTTGAAAACACCTTCAAGTTATCTCAGTAATGTCAACAGACTGCCATTATCTTTATACTTACAGCACTTCAAATGGGAGCTCAAGAAAGTAGGTTGGAAATATTCCTGAAGAATCATGAAAAGAAAGCCCCCAGAAATTAGGCACATATTTAATTAATGTTTATAAATACCTAAAGGGTGGGTTGAGGGAGGATGGAACCAGACTCTTTTCAGTGGTTCCCAGTGACAGGATGAGGGGTAACGGGCACAAGCTGGAACATAAGAGGTTCCATTTAAATATGAGGAAGAACTTTTTTTCAGTGAGGGTGACAGAGCACTGGAACAGGCTGCCCAGAGAGGGTGTGGAGTCTCCTTCTCTGGAGATTTTCAAGACTCACCAGGATGCAGTCCTGAGTGATGTGCTCTAGGGGATCCTGCTTTAAAGCAGGGGAGTTGGACTAGATGATCTCTGGAGACCCCTTCCAACTCTGAATATTCTGTGATATTAGCTAATAATAATGTAAAAACAAAACAAAACAAACACCAAACAAACAAAAAACCACAAATACACACAGATGTACATATTTTGCTATGAAATGGAACAGAATTTTGAGTTACTCACTGAAGAAATAGTAGTCAGCTATGACATCTCCAAATCCAGTTTTGTCCAAAGGCTGAGGGGTTCTAGATTTAAAGTTCCATTTTGGAATCTAAATTCTAGTCTCATTTTAGCTTCTATTGCAATTTCTTCAAAAGAAAACATGGAAGGTGAAACTGGGGTATACTGTCTCATGTCAGCAAGGGATAGGCACAGCTGTGCAGTCACTGTATTGCCAGTATCCCACCAGGGCTCATTTGTTTGCATTGAAGACTTCATATTTATTGCTGGATACACCTGCATTCAAGGTTTTCCTTTCACTGCCAGGAAAAAGACAACAATTTTGAATCACAGAATCACAGAATCACAGAATCACAGAATCACAGAATCACAGAATCACAGAATCACAGAATCACAGAATCACAGAATCACAGAATCACAGAATCACAGAATCACAGAATCACAGAATCACAGAATCACAGAATCACAGAATCACAGAATCACAGAATCACAGAATCACAGAATCACAGAATCACAGAATCACAGAATCACAGAATCACAGAATCACAGAATCACAGAATCACAGAATCACAGAATCAAGTTAGGGATTGAAAGGGACCTCAAAAGATCATCTAGTCCAATCCCCCTGCCAGAGCAGGAACACCTAGGTCAGGTCACACAGGAACATGTCCAGGCGGGTTTTGAATGTCTCCAGAGGAGGAGACTCCACAACCTCTCTGGGCAGCCTGTTCCAGTGCTCTGTTACCCTCACTGTGAAGAAGTTCTTCCTCACATTTATGTGGAACCTCCTATGTTCCAGCTTGCATCTGTTGCCCCTTGTCCTATCATTGGATGTCACTGAGAAGAGCCTGGCTCCATCCTCATGACACTCACCCTTTACTTATTTATAAACATTAATAAAGTCACCCCTCGGTCTCCTCTTCTCCAAGCTAATGAGACACAGTTCCCTCAGCCTTTCCTCATAAGGGAGATGTTCCACTCCCTTCATCATCTTTGTGGCTCTGCGCTGGACTCTCTCAAGTAGTTCCCTGTCCTTCTTGAACTGGGGGGCCCAGAACTGGACACAATACTCTAGATGTGGCCTCACCAAGGCAGAATAGAGGGGAAGGAGAACCTCTCTTGACCTACTAACCACCCCCTTTCTAATACACCCCAGGATGCCATTGGCCTTCTTGGCCACAAGGGCACATTGCTGGCTCATGGTCATCCTGCTGTCCACCAGGACCCCCAGGTCCCTTTCCCCTACACTGCTCTCCAGCAGGTCAGCCCCCAACCTGTACATGGGGTTGTTCTTCTCCAGATGCAAAACTCTACACTTGCCCTTGTTGAATTTCATTAAGTTTCTCCCCGCCCAACTCTCCAGCCTATCAAGGTCTCGTTGAATGGCAGCACAACCCTCTGGTGTGTCAGCCATTCCTCCTAGTTTGGTGTCATCAGCAAACTTGCTGAGGATACATTCTGTACCCTCATCCAGGTCGTTGATGAAGATATTGAACAACACCGGTCCCAGTACCGACCCCTGAGGGACTCCACTAGTCACAGGCCTCCAACTAGACTCCGTCCCATTGACCACAGCTCTCTGGCTTCTTCCCTTCAGCCAGTTCACAATCCACCTCACTACCTGATCACCAAACCCATACTTTATCAGCTTATCTACGAGGATGCTGTGGGAGACAGTGTCAAATGCTTTACTGAAATCAAGATAAACCACATCTACTGCTCTACCATCATCTATCCACCTAGTTATTTCCTCATAGAAGGCAATAAGGTTGGTCAAACATGACTTACCCTTGGTAAAACCATGTTGACTGCTCTTAATGACCCCCTCATCCTTGATGTGCCTAGAGATAGTGCCAAGGACAAGCTGTTCCATCACCTTTCCAGGGATGGAGGTGAGGCTGACCGGTCTATAGTTACCCGGGTCCTCCTTCTTGCCCTTCTTATAGATTGGAGTGACATTTGCTATCCTCCAGTCCTCAGGCACCTCTCCTGTTGCCCATGACTTACCAAAGATGATGGAGAGTGGCCTAGCAATGACCTCTGCAAGCTCCCTCAGCACCCTTGGGTGCATTCCATCTGGTCCCATTGATTTATGGATATCCAGATTGCTCAACTGATCCCTAACCCAATCCTCATCTACCGAGGCAAACTCCTCCTTTATCCTGACTTCTTCTGGGGCTACAGGGATCAGGGGCTCCTGGGGAAAGCCTGCAGGAGTAATAAAAAAATAAATGAAACCAGAATGCTTCAATTAGCAGAGTATGATAGTCTGCTGAGAAGAAACTGGTTCATGTACTTAAAGCATGATTTATTCAGACTGTTTGCTGCACTCCAAATGGAGCTCATTTTCTGCCCTGTTCAGCAGAAAATATGTCCAAGATTCTACAGAGAGAAAGCCACAGAAGGTCACCAAGGTGTTTTCCACAAAGGGTTGCAGGTCGCATAGGATGACAATCAGGAGGATTTTTAATGTCTCCAGAGAAGGAGACTCACAACCTCTCTGGGCAGCCTGTGCCAGTGCTCTGTCACCATCTAAGTAAAGAAGTTTTTCCTCATGTTCAGATGGAACTTCCTGTGTTCCAGTTTCTGCCCACTGCCCCTTGTCCTGTCACTGGGCACCACTGAAAAGAGTCTGGCCCCATCCTCTTGACACCTCTTAAATATCTAATTTATAAGCATTGGTAAGATCCCCTCTCAGTCTTCTCTTCTCCAGGCTAAACAGACCCAGGTCTCTCAACCTTTCCTCATAACAGAGATGCTCCAGTCCCCTCATCATCAGATTGGTCAAGCACAATTTCCCCTTGGTGAATCCGTGTTGACTACCGATAGCCCTCTTTTCCTCTACATGCTTAGACACGACATCCAGAACGAACTCTTCCATCACCTTTCCAGGGATGGAGGTGAGGCTGACTGGCCTATAGTTTCCTAGGTCCTCCTTTTTGCCCTTGTTGAAGATTGGAGTGTTGTTAGCTTTCCTTCAGTTTCAGACACCTTTCCTGTTTTCCATGACCTTTCAAAGATAATGGAGAGTGGCCTAGCAATGACTTCTGCCAGCTCCCTCAGCACTCGTGGGTGCATCCCACTGGGGCCCATGGGTTTGTGGGTGTCCAGTTTGTCTAAATGATCTCTAACCCAATCCTCCTGGACTAAGGGAAAGCCTTCCTTTCTCCAGACTTTCTCTCTTAGCTCCAGGGTCTGGGATTCCTAGGTGCCAGCCTTAGCAGTAATGACTGAAGCAAAGAAGGCATTCAGTAACTCTGCCTTCTCTGTATCCTCTGTCACCAGGGCAGCCACCTCATTTAGCAGTGAGTCCATATTTTCCCTAGTCTTCCTTTTGCTACTGACGTACTTGAAGAAGCCCTTCTTGTCCTTGACATCCCTTGCCAGATTTAATTCCAAGTGGACCTTAGTCTTCCTCATTGCATCCCTGCACACCCTCACAATGTTCCTATATTCCTCCCAAGTGGCCAGCCCCTTTTTACACATTCTGTAAACTTTCTCCTGAAGTTCCTCGCTCATCCATGCAGGTCTCCTGCCTCCTTTGCTTGATTTCTTATTCACAGGGATGCACCAATGTTGAGCATGGAGGAAGCAGTGCTTGAATATTAACTAGGTCTCTTGAATCCCCCCTACCCCATAGGATTTCTCTAAGTAGGTCTTTGAAGAGGCCAAAGTTAGCTCTCCTGAAGTCCAGGGTTGTAATCCTACTTATTGCTCTTCTTCTTTCACAGGATCCTGAACTCCACCATCTCATGGTCACTGCAGCCAAGGCTGCCCCCAGCCTTCCCATCCCTAACCACAGCTTCTTTGTTTGTTAGTACAAGGTCCAGAAGCACATGTCTCCTTGTTGGCTGCTCCACCACCTGTGTCAGGAAGTTATCAATGCATTGCAGGAACCTCCTGCACTGTGCGTACCTGGCTGTGTTGCTTTCCCAGAATATATCAGGGTGGTTGAAGTCGCCCATGAGAACCAGGGCCTGTGATTGTGAGGCTACTTCCAACCGTCTGTAGAAGGCCTCATTGACTTCCTCCTCCTGATGAGGTGGCCTGTAGTAAACCCACAACATTGCCACCCATATTAGCCTGCCCCTTAGTTCTTACCCATAAGCTCGCAACTTGTTATTCATCCACCCCTAGGCAGAACTCAGTGTATTCTAGTTGCTCCCTCGCATAAAGAGCCACTCCACCACTCCACCTTGCTGGCCTGTCTTTCCTAAAAAGTACATGGCCATTCATGACAGCATTCCAGTCATGCGAGCTATCCTACCATGTCTCTGTAATTGTAACAAGATCATTGCCCTGTGGCCACACACAGATCTTCAGTTCACAGAATCACAGAATCATCTAGGTTGGAAAAGACCTGGAAGATCACTGAGTCCAACCATCAACCTAACACTGACAGACCTCAACTACACCATATCCCTGAGCACTATGTCAATTTGATTCAAACACCTTCAAGGATGGGGACTCCACCACAGCTGTGGGCAGCCCATTCCAATGTCTGACAACCTGTTCTGTGAAGAAATACTTCCTAATATCCAGTCTAAACCTCCACGACACAACTTGAGGCCATTTCCTCTTGTCCTTTCACTTATTAGGTGGGAGAAGAGACCGACCTCCACCTCACTACAACCTCCTTTCAGATAGTTGTAGAGAGGAATGAGGTCTCCCCTCAGCCTCCTCTTCTCCAGATTGAACAATCCCAGTTCCCTCAGATGCTCTTCATCAGACTTGTGCTCCAGACCCTTCACCAGCTTCGTTACCCTTCTTTGGACACGCTCAAGTATTGCAATGTCCTTTTTGTAGTGAGAGGCCCAAAACTGAACAGAGTACTCAAGGTGTGAGTTCTTTCTGTTTGTTCCCCATGCCAGTTATTTTACTAGTTATTTTATTATATATGTATAATTTTATCATTATGTGTTTTTATATTTAAATTATTTTGCTATATATAATTATATTTATTATATATTTATTATTTAAGCAGTTATTTTCCCACTTGTCAGCTGCCACGGGACCCTTCTTATAATACAAATGCAACCACTAATTGGAGATGAGGTAGTACGCTCATGAAGCATGGAACTGGCAGGGTATATCTCAGTACGTATCTATAGCGCACAAGGCAGTAGGCATCAGAGCTGGTAATAACTCACTACTGAAAGTAGCAGAGCACACAGTGCAAGGCTGTATGACTGCTGGAAGCAAGGTCTAGTGTGCCTGTATACAGTACCATGTGAAAGAGCCAGCACATGACCTTGTACTTTTTTTTTAATGTGCAGGATAGGGATACCACAAGCTGTGGTTTACAAACGAGTTTGAAAAATGGCCTAGATTTTGCCAACGGAACAGAACTCTCTCTAGGGAAAGAGCAAAGCAATCTGATGAGGGAAAGGATCAAAGCAGTAAGAGCCACCAGAAAAGAAGTTTCAAAGCTCAGTCTGTCAAGGTAATCCCAAGCACAGATACAGGCTGAGCAATGAGTAGATTGAGAACAGTCCTGGGGAGAAGGACTTGGGCATGTTGGTGGATGATAAGATCAATATGAGCCAGCAGTGTGCGCTCGCAGTCCAGAAAGCCAACTGTGTCTTGCAATGCATCAAAAGATGTGTGACCAGCAGGTCGAGGGAGGTGATTCTGCCCCTCTACTCTGCCCTCGTGAGACCCTACCTGGAATACTATGTCCTGTTCTGGAGCCCCCAACACAAGAAAGGTACAGAGCTCTTGGAGTGAGTCCAGAGGAGGGTGTTTTGCCAATTACTAGGCCTAGCACAAAGGACACAGCCAGCAGTAGAACAAACCAGTAACCAGATTCTGTTGCACACAAGAAAATCAGTATATGGGTGAACACTGGGAGTACAAAATAGTCCATCAGATTACACATAGCAGACACCAACCCCAGTGACCACAGGAACAATACAACCCAGCCAACAATTGGTGGACCAAACAAAGCAACAAAGTCTCCCATAGAAGAGATGGGAGACAGCCAAGACAATAGGCTGATA
The DNA here is from genome assembly GCA_028020825.1 of Podargus strigoides. Lineage (NCBI taxonomy): Eukaryota > Metazoa > Chordata > Aves > Caprimulgiformes > Podargidae > Podargus > Podargus strigoides. The sequence continues at coordinate 63,870,439 of CM051663.1, read as the reverse complement.
ATATAAGAGAGAGGTAGCCACATGTTCTCACAAAGCCCACGTTCACAAGCACCAAACCTGACCGGGGCCCAGCTGCAGCAAGAGTCAGGAGGTCCTTCCCCAACAGGGAAACTCTGCAAAGTGCATCCACCTCACAGACAGACACTGCACCCTTCCTGCAAGTGGTCCCAGCTTTTATGCCCAAAACAGGACACCTGGCACTCATTTACCCAATGCAGGGCACCTGGGACTTGTTTACCCAAGGGCTTTCCTTACAAGGTCAGCCACACCTTGGAGGAAAGCCAAAAGGCAAACTCATCCCCTCCTTTTGAAGGACTGTGGGAACCACTCATATGTCAACCTTAATTCAGGGCTTGGGGTTCACACCCCAGCACTTCAGAGGGCTACCAAGATAGTCAGAGGGCTGGAACACCTCTCCTATGAGGACAGGCTGAGAGAGTTAGGCTTGTTCAGCCTGGAAAAGAGAAGGCTCCAGGGAGACGTCATAGTGGCCTTCCAGTACCTGAAGAGGGCCTACAAGAAAGCTGGGGAGGGACTTTTTACAAGGGACTGTAATGATAGGATGAGGGGTAATGGGTGGAATCTGAGAGAGGGTAGGTTTAGACTAGATATAAGGAACAAGTTCTTTATCCTGAGAGTGGTGAGGCACTGGAACAGGTTGCTCAAGGAAGTTGTGGATGCTCCATCCCTGGCAGTGTTCAAGGCCAGGCTGGATGGAGTCTTGAGCAGGTTGATCTAGTGAGATCAACCATGGCAGGGGGGTTGGAACCAGATGAGCTTTGAGGTCCCTTCCATGATTAAGGGAGTGGAACATCTCCCTTATGAGGAAAGGCTGAAGGAGGTATGTTTCTTTAGCTTGGAGGAGACTGATGGGTGCCCTTATTAATGTCTATAAATATAAATATATATATATAAAATGTCTATAAATATAAATATAAATATATAAAGGGTGTGTCATGAGGATGGAGGCAGGCTCTTCTCAGTGACATTCAATGATAGGACAAGGGGCAACAGATGCAAGCTGGATCATAGGAGGTTCTGCGTAAATATGAGGAAGAACTTCTTCACAGTGAAGGAACAGGCTGCCCAGAGAGGTTGTGGAGTCTCCTTTTCTGGAGACATTCAAAACCCACCTGGATGCGTTCCTGTGTGACCTGACCTAGGTGTTTCTGCTCTGGCAGGGGGATTGGACTAGATGATCTTTTGAGGTCCTTTCCAATCCCTAACATTCTGTGATTCTGTGATGCCAACCCAAACCATTCTGTGATTCTACGTAGAACCCAAGAAACAGCCCCAGCCAAAACTACATTCACTATAATCCACTGCCAAAGAGACAGCATGAAAGCTGGAATGGAAAATATCTTGCCTAAAAACTACAGCACAAAGGTAAAAGAAAAAAAATAGGTAGTCGTCACTGATGAGATAAAGAGCAGCAGTGCACATAGTGACTGTGGACATGAGAGCATCCAACAAGAAAGAATTCTTGTAGTGTGATTATAGCAGGGGTATGAAAATCTGCCCTATTTTGACTTTAGATACTGCTAGACACAAGACAAACTGGCGTCTATCTCTGCACAGGCTGGAAATCAGAACAAATACCTGTAATTCCTACAAAACTGAATTCCAGCCTGCTATGCCTTTGTGATTATAAATATCTGCTAGCAAAACAAAAGTTCACATATTTATGCAACAGTTGTTCTTTCCCATGCACTTAGAGGACATTCACTGCTGCAGAGGCTGGTTATCTGCAGTTGCTAAGTTAGATCATTAGGTCATTGCCAATTTTATCTGGGCTGCAAACCAAGTACAGCATAATCCCAACAGTATCAATAAGCAGTAATAACAGAGTGGAGTAATATGGCCAAATGCTTTTAAAAATCCTTTTAGGGGCCATCTGTGGGAAGAAGGTAGGCTGTAAATATGACAGTAAAGTGAAAGGAAACACTATTGCTTTGCAGTGATGGCAATGGGTGGATGTGTAGGAGTTCCACCCACACCAGAACAGTGCAAGCATGGTAATCCTACAGAGTACACTCCATGTGAAAGAAGAGTGAGAACTGTTACCTCTCTCTGTTAAGACGAAAACTAATTCAGAACAAGAATCTTGATTTGAATCAGGGATCCTCACTGAATGGACAAAGTGGAGTCAGCAAGAGACTCTTCCTCACAAAGCACAAACAAATTTGCATGAATGCCAGAAGAGTCACAGCACGAAGAACCTCACAGAGAGCTTTACGAGAACAAGATGTTACGGACTGTGGCTAGGGTGCATGAGCAGCCTGCTTGTGGTGAGAATACGGCAAAGCACAGCTGCATGATGACCCAGCGTCCCAGAGCAGAGAAGCCATCATCCATTGCCAATGTCTGAGGATACGTATCTGTTTTATCTTCTGCTGTTAAGAAAGGTTAAGTTCTATTGATCTAGATAAACCAGTGCTGGCAAAGCTGCTGGGAACCACCAGTGGTGCTAGAGCCTCAGTTCAGCCCCTGAAGGCTCCCTGATGCATCCTCCATAGGGAAAAGTGCTGTGTATCAAGCAAGAAGCATCAGACCATAAAACCAAACTTCGACAACTTCTGAGTAGACTTTATGCAAAGCTGAGGAGAGCTGACTTCCTTATATTTAATACACATTGGTTTCTGCAGGACCCCAGTGAGATCCTAAAAGTTGTTAAACAGGTTGTCAAACCTCAGGTTATAAAAGGACCGTAACAATTTACAGGGATAGCCAAGTACCTTTCCAGACTGTGCATTCCTACAGAAAACCTTGACAGAGTTCATCTTCCAAAGATACAGACAGGGCTTCAGCAAGCACTTAAAAAAAATGAAGAAAGTTGATGCTATCCTAAAGTCTTCAAAACCTGAACAGCAATTAGAACTTCTGTTGGAGGCACAGTTCTGGTAAATCCAAGAAGTAGGACATGGCCAGCAGCACACAACCTTTGGCAGGGGAAGGCTCGGGCCAAGAGGAGGGTACTGGCTGAGTCCTTGGGACTGAAGGGCATCATTAGGTTATCCTTAAATAAGAACTGTACTGGAAGCTATTAAAAAGCATCTTGAAAAAGCCACACAATATTATGTATCAGCATGTACAGCACTAGGGAGAAAACTCACTGATGGTAACAAGTACATGAATCTCATTTATTCTCGATTGTGCAAAATGAGATTGAGTTGCATAACTGTAGATTAGCAAAGATTCCCATTCCTATGCAAGCTTCCAGCAAGACAACAAATTACCCAACAAGCCAGGATGTCAAGGCAGCAAATAATCCATAGTGGGCCACATGAAAACAAAAGAAGGATCCTTAAAAGTTATTGGGTAGTACTAAAAGATGAAGAACTTTAGAAAAGGCAACATTCTGTATGAAGGGGAACAAGACACTCTCCTAATACACTAAGAGCAGACATCTCAAGCTGTGTGCACTTCCCACCAGAATATTGAATCCTGCTCACAATAAGCAAGGGAGTATATCTACTAAATAATCTGACAGATTAGCTGAGAGTACTTACCTGTAGAGTGTAAGGAATGTATGGAGACAGGTAGCAGAAAGACTGCAAAAATAGATGGCAGAGTATTCCATCCCATCCAAAACAAATTTCAGGGGCAGTCGTGCAGGCAGCAGGCTGTACAATCCTTGGGCCTTCAGTTATGTTTGCAGTTTTATCTTCAGATTTGTCCTTTGGTGGCAAAAGACTCTTAGGAGACTCTGAGCACACTTATTCTGAGAGAAGTTTCACAGTAGCGAGTGGGGTCAATGAAGCTGCTGAAGTATTTGAGGAAAAAAAGAAAAGGATAAAATACTCATATGTTAGGTTAATGGCTGGACTTGATGATCTTAGAGGTCTTTTCCAACCAAGGCTATTCTGTGATTCTGTGTTCTCACTTTTCCATCTTTCAAGCAGAGATAATACTGCCTTTTGTCTGTCTAATCCATTTATATTTTATGCCCTCTGGAGCATCGAATCTACTTTTTATTCACACATAGAGAATCTAGTATGAAAGACATATTTGTATTGTGTTAACACCATAACACAACAACAAGAAAAAGACATAAAATGAAAATTAGTATATGTTCTTGTCACAGATAGTATGTCACATTGCTTAGCAAATAAATTTCTAAATTAAACTAAAATTAACCTAAAAGTAACTAAAATACCTTCCTATCAATGCTGTCCAAGGATCAAAAAGGCTTTATTGTCACTGACCTGGAAGATGACAAGTAGTAAATGTTAGTTGCTTCTGAAGATAATTATGGGAAAAAGATTTCACACATTTGACAATCTAGATGACCTGCACTCTAGGAAAAAAAATGGGAAAAGCTACAAGTGCTGATTTGCTGAGGTGATGATTGGTTGCTAGAAACAATTAGAAGAAAGGTCTACACTTGAAGACTTTTAAAAATGCATTCTGACATTCAGATCACAGCACTGTACAGCTGAATAGCAGCTGTATATATATAATTTGTTACAAGATACTATGCAAATTTCATAGAAAATTTACTTTGACATGAAGTTTGGACATGAAATTTCAGCACTTGTTATCAGCTACTGAGATCTGTCAGAAGCACAGCTCCAACTTCAGAAACTTCAGGTCAGAGGTAAAGAATAAAAAATAGACTTTCAAAAGTCATGTTTCCATTTTTTTTAATGGTTCCCTCTTCTCATTTCTTGTTTTTCAGTTGGTATAATGAAACAGGTGCTATATTGTAGAAGGACTTTTATGAAGAACAACATTATTTTCAGGTTCACATAACAATGACATAACACATTTTTCTGTTTTTATCTGCCAGAGTCTGGATCTGCAAAAGCTTTTTTTCAGTTGTATACTACTATGTGTATTATAATATTAACCACAGTATGCTAATTCTTTTCCAGCAGTACAATAACCTATAGTTGCTACTCAGAGTTGCCTTCACAGAGGTAAACTGACTGTGTTCCATGAAAAATAGTCAGGTAACAGCTTTGAAGAAGCAGTGATTTCTCAGCTCAAGTGGTAGAATCCATCTGAACATGCAAAAGGGTCTATGGGTCTACAACACACTGTACGCTGCCATGCTGACCCCCAAAGCTGCTCCAGACAAACTAGCTCCAATACCCAGAGCAGCATAGCTGGGTTAGTGCAGCGGTGTGGTTGGGCTACTAGGTGACAAACTCACTTGGGACTCTCTCAATAGTGGTTTGCTGCTCATGCAGGCTTTGCACCGAGTCTACTGGTGCAAGGCTGTGGTGAGGCTTAATGGTCTGGAACTTCAAAGTCCTTGTTGATATAAAATGAAAATCCGCAAAACATATTTTCCCTGTGCATGGATTATAGCCCACTATAAACAGACACAAAATGTTTCCTGTCAGCAGAAACAAAGATGTTCTTCCTTAAAACAGGTTTGATATGCTGCTTCTAGAGATTTAAAAAATGAGATTCTTTCATAATAAAAATTGGACACAGCACAGTTTGCAAACCTGTTATGGAGCTTCGCAGTGACAACTGACAGACAGTATAAGGAAAACTTGTTAGTAAAAACAGATTGTTCAGGAATCAAGACATATTAATGTAAGGACACAGGGGAAAGCAAGAAAGCGAGTTGCTTGAGCTGCAGATGTTATTGCAGTATAGGCAAAACTCTCCCATTATTCAGCTCACAGAAGGAAGGAGAAATGAAGAACAACAGGAAGTAAGTGTAAGAAATTTGTAGAATTTAATCCTGGATGTATAAAGCTACCTCATCATATTCATCATGGCAACATTATGGAGCATATCCATATGAGGAGAGATCAGGTGAAAAGAGTAAATTGTATAAAATATTAGGCAGTACTTATTAGTACTATTAGGACATACCCTGACACATTTGTAACCAAATGTCCTAGTTTGGCTAAAATAGAATCCATTTTTCTGTCAGTGATTTTACTTTTCAGTTAGGTCTCTTCTAAGACAGCACTTTCTGAAGTCAACAACATGTTTTTCAGACATGGTCTGCTCCTGGAAGTGATAATGTTCAATTTTTATAGTTAGTACTGAGCTCACAGTACAATGGTGTGCAGAAAGGCTCTTGCCTATACTTAATCTTACAGAAACCAAGGTCACTGCCAAATTCTTTCAGTGCTGCCTTGGGGCTCCCCTTAGTGTCAGGGTGCAAAAGGGTTGCACCTGCAGGGAGAAGTGGACAGGACAGGTGACCCAAACTGGCTAACACAGTATTCCATCCCACACACGTCAAGCTCAGTATAAAGCTGAGCGATCACAGGAGGCAAGGCCCTTCGCCCTTCTTCTCTGGCCTGACCTTCTTCCTGCCCTCACTCATTTTCTATGGCCAGCATCCTGGGAAGATTCTGTCCCTTATTCTGTCCCTGATCTGCGTGCTCCTAAATCCAGCTCCTGCCTGCCACTGCATCCAGGAGCCCAGCCTGGGATCTTCCCAGAGCTGCTCTGCAGCACCAGTGGTGACATGAGCATTATAGGGGGGGAGCGTGTCATGTGGGGGGAAGAGCTCCATACTGGGTTTGTATATATTTGTAAATATTTTGTTATTTTTCTTCTCATTATTATATTTCTCTTTTTGTTGTTACAGTTTGATTAAAGCTGCTCTAGTTTTATTTCCAACTCATAAGTCTCTCTCCCTTTTCTCCTTTCCCTTCCCCTGTTTGGGAAGGGAGAGGGGTTAACAGAGAGCATCAGCCATCCATTTGGTGGCTTGCCCAGCCTCAAACCATGACACCACAGTTATTTATTTGTGCAGATAAAAGCAAACTGCTATAAAAATTTTTTTTCACAGTGTCTTGTAAGTTGTTTTGCTTGGGGATTGACCAACGCTCTTTAAAATATTCGTAGTCAACCTTATACATGCACATGTGCACAAACATTCTGGAAGGATTGTACTGCTGTCACTACCTTTAGGTTGAACTTTATTCAGGTCACCCTAGATCCTGTGAGACAGCATTGTTGTTTACTGTCTGGTAGCCCAGACATTATTTTCTCTGGAGACAGCTGTCCAGAAAGAGCCTTTGACAGAATGGAAATTACCAAGAAGCCCTCAAGGGAACATTTTGAAGATCTCCGTACTAGCTGCTGAGAGAATAAAAAAGTATAATAATAGAACACCAGACCTCTCCTAATTGAAAGCATGAATTTGTGTGGTTTCAATTTATTTGCTCATTTGTTCATTTAGAGTGCCAAGCTAGCATCCTTACAAAATCAGTGAACCCAGAAATTTTGTTTCAGAGATGTGCAGCTTGATAGAGGGAGCTGCACAGGGAGAGCTTTTCTTCTCCTGCCCCTTTGCAGCTTCAGTCTAATTGCTGTATCGGTGGGAGAACAAAGGCTCATCAGAAATGTCCATACATATCCACAGTGTGCAGTTGCTTGCTCTTAACATCTTGCAAATGGCATCACAATGAAAAATAAAGCTCTTGCATTGTAGGAAGTAAGGTTGCAATGTACAATAAGGAGGGTATTGAGGTGGTCGCTGAAGGAGTGTTTAGCAGTGGCAAGTGATGTAATGTAACTAGTGAAGATCAGAGGAAAAGAAATTTTAAAGCATTTCACATTAGAAAGGGTCTGCTGGAGATGCTGCAACTTTTTATACATGCTAGTGCTCACCTTGACAAATCATAAAAGGTACCCTAAAACACTGAAGTGGCTCTCAAATGGCACTTAACAGGTTGAAGGGAGGAACAGTTTCTTTCTTAAACTGTTTTATTGTTGCTATATATTTGTGGCCAACAGAATTTATACTAATTTAAGCAATTATTTCAGATTTGAAAGCTTTCAAAAATCTTTCATGCTAAACAAAATTAGAGTGGGAGTACACAGTGTGATTTTACTTATCAACTGTGAAACAATTTTATTAAAAGGCCATGCCTGCAGGAGTCTTGTTCTCAAGGTCATTATTCACAATAGTGGTCATACAGTATCTGATCCCATTATATTCATCAAAATCACACTTTCACACTTTTTGTCTGCACTAGAATCTGGGATAGTGTTTGTTTTAACTGTGCAAAGAGACTCACTACTCTTGCTGGTTTCCCCCTCCATATGACTTTTCTTCCTATTACTCTTCTCCTGCAAAGGAAAATTAGAAAGCATTAAGCACCAAATCACACCTTAAAATCATTATTCCTATAAAAATAAAATCACTCATTAGCATCTCCACATGATTTTTTTCTGGAGGTTCTAACCAGCAGCAATTCAATTTAACATTTATCTCTTAAGCATGCAGGAAAAGAATTCACCTCAGTGGTGATAAAACTTTCAAGTCAAATTTGGGGTACATATAATGAATACCAGAGAGCAAGCATCTTATGAAAATGCTTATGCATAACTAACATAAATGCATTCAGACTCTAGGACAGGAATAAATAACTTCATACAGTAAAAGCAGATAAACTCAACTACATACTAAAACCAAGAAGCATGATTGTTTCCACAAATTGAACAGTTCTTCGGTGCCATTCTCAGGCACCAAAGGTATTATATACTGTCCGAATACATACTTACTGAAACCTAAATGTAGGGTTCATCACCATTAAGGCAAACAACAACATGATAGCTTCAAAGAGTACAAGGATTTCCTAGGGGTATGCAAAGAAGAAAAGGTATCTTACAGATGCAGTAAGAAGCTGTGGTGATGCAAGCTCAGACCAATACATTCCTCCCTGATGTCTTTTTAATCAAGTAGCTACAATGGGTGACAATGAAAGGAGTGCTGTGAACATGCGTACGGCAACTGCTACATCGGCCAACTGAATGAACTGCCAGAATTAAAAGCATGAAATATTGACTGGATCTATAATAGCTTTGTATCCTTGGTGGATCAAGGGCAGAAAAGGTACCATGACACTGTCACAGCCTTCAGTAACATACGTACGATTCACAAACCTAGATTAATGTGTTTTCTGTGCCATACATTGCCTCAGCATACAACAAAGATCAAATAGAAAAAGGACAGACACACAAATGTTTACAAAAGTAAACAGAGAATTTCTGGAGTGCAGGAAAACATGGTACAAGTGAAGTATGATGTCAGTGAAGACATCCAAGAAGGCGATGGGGTAGGCTAATCTGCAGAATGCAAGTCCTTTAGCAAAGCTGCTGCTTCATGTAGACTGAGGGAGCAAAGCTGACAGGAATGCAAAGTAGGCAAATAACATTAGAATTCTTGCATGCACAGTGAAGACATCTTTAAATGTTTCAGGCAGTGATGGGGGAGGGCAACATACTGTTTTAACAGATTCTTCTTGCTGAGATACACTGTCATCTTTATGTAATGGTGTATACCACTAAAACCTGAAGAAACTGGTAACCTAGAAAGTCTCTTCAAACCTTGCTCTGTACAGCAGCTCTGGAAAGATAGCCATTAAAACCATAACCTATTTAACTTAAATAGGTTAGCTCACTTAAATAGTGTCTCACAGAATAAATGTTCAAATTCTTATTTCAGCTTCTAGATGACCTTGGAGTGTCAGTGTGAATACATGAAGATGGCAGCAGGCTACATGCTGCAGAATGAACCATTTGGTCCAGCAAGCTGTTGTCAACAAGCCTGGTAAAAGCATATGACCTGCTCTACACAGCAGCATTATTCCCAGTCATTCATATCTTTAAATCATACCTGTGTACACTCAGACTTCATTATTTTTTTGCCTTCATTGCTGGTAGCAATCATCAGGAAATACTTAACTGTGATTCCTCAGATCTGCAGATTATCTCTGGTGCTACCTCATTGCCTTGAGGTCTCTCTCAAAACAGAGAGCTTGTGTTATGTGTTTATGTGTTTCTCTCCTTGAGGGTGAAACACAAGATTAATCTCTTTTAAACAAGTAAACAGAAAGGGGTGTGAAATATTAGAGTTTGTATATCTGTCATGTCACCAGAAAGCTTTTCTTGTCCCCTGTAGAATTTTATACTAAATGCATTTCAGCAAAGAGGCAACACAGTTGCTGTACCTATTCTTATACCTATATAGCTATATAGATATCTACCTATACAGATACCTATTCTTAAAGGTGCCAGAAAACAAGAGATCTGAGCTTCACCTTGGAGCCAAAATCAAGCTAGTGAAATTCAACAAGAAAGCAATGCTATGTGCTTTAGTGATAGTCAACATTCCATCTTGTAACCAGGAAAACTAGACTGCAGTCAGGAAACACACCTTAGTCATAAAATCATAGAATCATAGAATAGCCTTGGTTGGAAAAGACCTCTAAGATCAACCTTCTTCAAAAGGAATCAGCACTAAAATCTCAAATGTAGAAAGCACAGAGACTTTGATGGTGTCCTGCAAAGGTAATGTCAGAGGCAGGAAAAGGTGAAAGTAATACTACAACAAAACCAATCATTTGTGTACAATTCAAAACACAGACAGCATTCCCTAGCTACTGAAAAAATTTCTTGAGCTTCATGATCCATGTAGCTGACCTCACAGTACAAGGCTATGCTGTCCCTTTCCAGCAGAAAGCTTGAGTGCAGATTTCACTTACCAGTCTGGCAGCCACAGAACAGAATGATGGGAAACACTGAAAAAATCCTCTATAGTTATAGCCCAAAAATGCTAGGCAATGAGCCTCTTCCACAGTGTGTTAAAATCATCCCTGTTTTCCATGCCCTTTTCTAAGGGCCCTCCTTCCCTGCAAATTTAATGAGTTATAACTAGGTTAGATGAAGTGTCCCACTTTAAATTTGGATTTATAGTCATTAGTAGAGATATGAGAGACAAGAGGGTTTCCCCTGTCACTATTCTTCTAATAGGAAATCCTTTCCTTTCCACTGAAGCAGGGGACAACATAATCTAGTTCAAGGCAGCATACATTGTATACATCACCCAGAAATGTGTGATAAATTTTAATGGTCTTCAAATCAGGCACAATATATACTTACATTTACATCATTTTAATATGTTCTGGTTAAAAGTTTCAAACAGTATTTCCTTTCTTCCAATGCACACATTATTTCAAGTGTATCTTAATAATTTTAATGTTGATTTTCTTTTTTTTTTGAACTGGTGAGGCAAGCAGCATGAAAGAAAACTGAAGTCAAATTGACACTGGGAGAAACTAGATACCTGTTGTTTCAAAAAAAATTCTTCAATTTACATAGCTCTTTATCACACCAAAACAAATTTGTGCAACAGCATCATCAGTGATAACAGTAGAGGTCTGGAAGGAGCAGTGTTTGTTCATTAACAGCTCCTGCAGAATCATAGGAGGACAATACATAACGCATTGTTTTTTTTCTGGGATCTACTGAGCTGACTGCCAGTACTTTTCTCATATTCACCTTCTTGCCAAACAAGCAATGGCTATTTTAAAGAAATCTGTGGCAGATACTTGGAGCCAGGTTTTTAGGAGTGCTGAATATCCACCCTAGCAGGAATAAACAGGACCTGAAGGCACTTGGCCTCTCTAAAAAGCAGAGCTATAAATTTCAGTAGATTTTCTCTCTGTGTTATTATAACAAGCTAAAGTAGGTCACAATTTCTATCTACATTATCAGCGACCTTTTATTATCATGTGTTATTTTCAGTCTTGGCATAACATAATTGTTTTCCACAAAGCTGAATTTACTGCAGTTAACACAGAGAACATATGTGCATATAGTATATTTATGTATCTATTGAATATATACACAAAATCATGAACAAGTATCATAAATGTTAGCAACCCTTGCTGGAGTATAAAAATGCCCCATGAAAAGCCTAATTATCATATACCCAAAGCTTTATTCATTCTCAGAGAATATAGGAAACTGATAATGAACTAAACATAGACCCTTATCAAAGCTAAACCGGCTGTTTTCAAAATACCTACTGCACTTGTCCCTGTAGGTACAAATTCTGGATAGTGGCTGAAATATGATACTGTTAGTCAGTATAACATGTTCATCACAGCACTTGCAACTGTGAAATGTTGCTCTGTACGGAGAGATATCAGTAAAAATGTCATGAACAAATTCATTCAAATGCTGCCTCACTCATGACTGAGGGATGAAAGACATTAAAATGCAATGCAAATTTTTCACAAACATAGCAAAGCCTTAGATGGGTATCAGCTGCCTGTGCAATCCGCAGTAGAACTGAAGGCAGAACTCCGAAGGTGAACCAAAATGTTAAATTCATTGGTAAATCTTCCTTCCATTTTTAACCAACAGAGAAAAGACTTCAGTTACAAAGACCACAATTCTGCACCCCATAGCACCTGACACTTACCTACCTGTCATGTACTTTGAGACCAGAGTTACTCATTGTAGGTCAGATAAAGCCTTCCATTCTTCTCTGCAGCACTTCTGTTTTGTCCTTCTTTTTCTGTTTCTTGTTATGGTTAAAGGAGGAAAAATCCTAGTACGTGCAAGAGCGTATGTTTTTGTGGAATCTATCTAATTAATTGCTTGAATAGCTGTAGGCAGAGTTGATGAGCACTAGCAGAATAGCTAGGAATTAAATCCAGGGGTGAAGGGATTATGTTCTGAGGAAATCAATGTTTCATATAGATATACCTTTAAGCTTTGCAGCTATTATTTGTGGAATGCATTTAAAATGGGTAATTCATGATATTCACATTTAATTCTCAAGTACTTCATGAAAATATACAACTCAGGAGACCGAAAAAGTTGTAAGTGTGCCTTCCATGCAGGCTACTGTTGTGTATTAGACCCAGATAGAGAGTGACCTTTGCCAGACCTTTTACTATTGCTAGCTCTTCTGAGATGAAATTGAAGTGAAATCAGTTTTTCACGAATGTTGTTCTTTTCCTTCAAGGCTGCTGTTGATGGTGCTCATGGAAAGGCACGTGAAAAAACAGGCTAAACAATCCTGATAACTAGCCTCTCCAGAATAAGGTGTTTTGAAATGCAGCATCACCTTTCTTGAAGACAGGTGGAGAAGAAAGATATTATGGTAGCATTTTGCTTGCCCATCCTAGTAACAAACTAAACTAGTCTCTGCTCAGCTGTACTGTTCAGCAAGTGAGGAATGGAGCCCAGAGTCTTAATGTTGTCAAAGTACTGACTGCAGAAGTCATGATATGCCTGGCAATCCACAAAGAGAAATGAAGACAATTCCTTTAGAGTACTGGAGCATACTTGCACCAAGTCTGCACACCAGTGTAAGAGTTTTACCTAGACAACATAACTTGTTTTCAATGAACAGTGTTTTTCGTCTAAGTCCTTTATGTCACTGGTCTGAACACATTCTGTTATAGGCAAATCAAGCAAAATCTTTCATGATTTTAATATCAATCTTTTAGAAACACACTTTTAAGAACCAAAAATGTTTACCATGTCCAAAATCTTGTGTCTTATATCTGACGATTTATGGATTTCCCATTAAAATTGGCAACCAAGCATTTCATGCCATGTTCTGAAATAGGAGAACACTACAAGTATTTTAGTAAACACACTGTGTTGAGTAATACATTTTTAAGTATTATAAAGAATATTTTAAAACAAAAATCACAACTGATGTACTCAGTTCTCTAGGAGAGGCCATATCTGCAAATAAGTTCTCAGCTACAGAAATGAAGAGATCTTTACAGATGTCAGTAGTTAACTTTCTGTTTGTTACAACTAGATTTAGGATAAATTCTGCAGTGAAATGGTATATAAAACTGTTAGAGCTAAATGGACAGCAATTTATTGCTTAATAGCAGGTCTCCACACACTAACAGCAAGAGTAACAGGCAAACAGAGGAATCTAAAATGTCAAGGAACATAGCAGAAAAGCAAAGAATCCAGAGAAAGAGAAGAAAACTCCCAGGGAAGAGATATTCTTCCCTCCATTTGCATTTTAATTCTAAGGGATCAACAGACAAAAATGTTAGTTTAGTCCAGAATCCTCACTCCTCTTAACAAACAAACAAACAGGTAGGTGGATACATATGTAACACAAAGAAAAGAAAACAAGTCTTCTTTAAGAATATAACTCATTTGACTGTTGAGAACTAAACTGAGAGCCCTGCAGTCTAGCTGAATCAACTGAGTAACTGATGATGATTTTTTTTTCTTAAATTATAAGTACATCTTAGTTCTGTAAATCAAGAATTCAATCCTCCTTGTTTTTTGTCAGAAGAAACTTATTGACATCCTAAGTTAATATTTAAATTCAAGGGACTTCAAGGGGCACAAACACAATTTTAAAAGAGAACTGCCATTACAGAAAAATATTATGAGGACAGGGGACAGCTCCCATTATAGACCACCGCAGGTAGCACTCTACTGAAGATTAAATACAATTTCTTGTCATTAGACATTTTGAGGCTCTTGGACATACTGTCAAAACTATGAAAAAAGGAACTTATCCAAATGGAAAGAATGAATCACTTCATTCCTTCAAAAGAATCAAAGTGATCTTTTTTCTTTTGATATCATTGTTTATAGCCTTCATAGAGAATAGAACATCTCCTGATCATATACTTATTTCTTAAAAGATGAAATTTTATCTGTAGGCCTCCAAACATGTAAAGCATAAGCATTTTTCAGAGAGTAACTTGCACAGAAATTTCAGATTCCATGCTGTACCTGTGTTGTAAAACCTAGGGGAGAAAACAAGACACCTGTCCTTTTTTTATTTATGCCTTCTTTAGGAAAATGAATATTATAATTTGTCCATCCACATCAAACCCCAACATTTTAATATACGTTAAGAACTCAATAAGTGACAAACCTCCAGAAGCATTTACCTATAGGGAATCAGTATTTCCAATACTGTCAGTATAGCACAGGAAAAGGGAAGAGAAGATAGCTGCCTCCAAATGAAGCTCAACAGAAGGAGTAAAACAACAATCCTGACATGTAAAACATATGCTTATTATAATTATCAGAGGTACTGGCCATCAAAATTATTGTTTTAATATCACAAATGACACATAGACTAGGTATACATGGCCATTCATAAACACTGGAAGATTATTATTCCAGACCCACTGATAAAATTTCATAACTGTATTTCATTTTGCTATATACACAAATATGATACACCAGAACTAATGCCTACCTATCCACTTCCTGTACCGTTTGCTCTCTTTCACCTAACAGACCCTATTTAACTAGAAGCACCAACTAGCAGACTGCTGACAATCAGGTAGCACATCTCAGATTAAAAAAAAACTCAAATAAAGGCAAATAGAATTTGAAAAATAGTTTTTAAACCACTTGAAGACATACCCCACAAATATAGAGATGCCATTTTAAAATTACATGTATGTCATTCTTTTTGTCAGTGTCAACACTGATAATCTTCTACATGGAGATACTTTCATGAATATTCATGTTAATATATGCAACATGTAACGCATTTTATCAGTCTGACAGAGAAATCTGAGCAGCATGACTTATTTCTTATGTATGCTCTTATCTCAATGCTAATTAAAAACCCAATTTAAACCAATTTAATACCAAACCAAAACCGTGTATTTTGAAAGAGTGAGGGAAATACACTTTCAAATGGTTCTATAACCAATAATTCCCTAGTATAATTTAAAATCTATTTTTCTGTTACATAGCCAATTGCAAAAGTCTTCACTCTTGCAAAATATTAACAGTAACTTTATTTATTAATATAGTATTTGTTCAGTTTTACAACACGCTCCCTATGTGGATGTATGTTACAGAAAAACAAAGAAATTTTTACATCGCCGTGCTAGTCACAGAATCAAAGAACAGCCTTGGTTGGAAGAGACCTCTAAGATCATCAGGTCCAACCATTAACCTGACACTGCCAATTCCCTCAGCACCTCATCTACACATTTAAATACCCCCAGAGATAGGGACCACTGCCCTGGACAGCCTGTTCCCATGCCTGACAACCCTTTCAGTGAAAAATTTTTTCTTAATATCCAATCTAAACCTCCCCAAGTCCTTCCCAGGTAGGATGTTTTGAAGTATTTTGTCCTTTTGAGAGCTTTATTCATTTACAATTACTGTCTTAACCTGAAATACATTATTTTTATGGTGACTATGTTTATGCACAGCAGACACTAGCCAGACAATACTCCACATTTTCTCAAAATGGATACAGTCCCCACAAGTGCTGGTGTCCTACATATTCATCAAATAGATAAGTATAAGAGTTGACTTAACAATGTATAGAAGCGCTTTATTGTCCCAGCCCCATTTAAATGTCTATCTCTCTCTTGAGTCTTTCCATGATACATTAAATATTTACTGTTCAGATCCTTTTCCTGATATGATTAGCTCCTTGGTGGGAACAAAATTCAGATCGTGAGTACATGCACTCCTATTTGTGTCTAAATTCTTGCCTCTCAACAGTCAGGATGTTTGTATGCCAGATCTACATCCGCTGGTGTTAATGTTGGTGTGCTCCAGACCGCAGGCCCTACAGTAGGTGACTACACAGATGACAGTAAATCAACTCAGGGATGTTCCAAATCATTAGACCAGGAAGGCAGCACATGTCCATTTGGCAATAGTGCAATGATAAATATCACATCCGTTCAGGATTAAAAAATGCCGTGCACAAGACAACAGTCCTAGCCCTCAATCATGCTGTGTGTGCACAAGAGTGATAAAAGGATGGATACAGCCTTCTGTGGGCTCCAGACTCTTCTAGGCTCCTCATATAGATATATCTCAGTCATTTCAACCTGGCCAAAGTGTTTTGAATACATACCTGCATCAACAGGAAAAATAAACTTATTTAAGTCCAAGGTAAACATAATTAGTTGACTAATTCGGCTTGCTTTATATATATATATATATATATATATATATATATATATATATATATATATATATATATATATATATGTTTTCATTATGTGTAACAGAAAGAATCCAGTAAACAATGATTATATTGAACACAGAAAGATATACAGCATGATTACAGAATTGTTTATTATCAGATTAGTGAAGAGAGTCCTACTGTACAGTATTTTTTTCAGTTGACTTGGAAAAAGGTTTATCAAGCAAACTTCTAATATCCAAAATATCTGAAATGAACTGCAAAACATTGTTTGAAAATCCATTTGGATTTCAGTTGTTTGATTCAAAAGAAAACAAGTCTTTACTTTTTTTTTTTTTTTTTTTTTTTTGGTTTGAAAGCTCAGCATTTAATTTTTAAAACATTTAAATGTTAGTTAAAAATTTTAAGCAAAAATTACATGAAGGTTTTGTGGGTTTTTTTTCTAGACTGTGAATGGTAAAGAAAAATAAAGAACAGATCTATATTTGGATGTTACAGGAAGTGATTTATATCCAGAGTATTCAGTACTCTCTGATTCTCATATTCATCTTTCTGTTTATTAAAATCTGAGGACATACTCTTAAGATTATATTTCAACTCTTCGTCTCATTAACTGCTCCACTACAGTTTAAATCACATAGGAAAACCTTTGCTTTGGGGATCTTAATGGAAACAGGCAATCACTACATAAACTTTTGCAGGTATAAGAGAATACCTAGCAAAAAACTTCATGTTAGTTTAACACCTTAGCCCAAATCATAACACATGTTCAAGATTTTCAGGGAAAAACATGTAAACTTTCTGAAGATATGATTTTAAGCACCTCTTGGCTTTCCACCTAAAGTCACTGCACGTTTCAACCTAGCTATACACTTGGCATTCATTATTATTTATCTTGCCTTGGTTCTGTCTGCAGACCCACACTTGCATGCCCCACTTCTCCAGCAGTAATGTGAACAAGGCATCTGAGCACTTTGTGCCCACTGAAAGCTCAGGTTCACTACACATTGCCAGGAAGCCTTTGCTTTTCCCTTTTCCTCCTCTCTTCCAGATTCCCTATGAATCCTCCAGGTAAGTCCTTCTGTTTTTGGAAATCCCCTGCAATTCCCACATGATGAACTCTCTGGTAGGGTTCAAAGTTGGGGCTCAAGGTGCTCTGCTGTCCCACTTTCAAAAACCACTGTCCCTCACTTGTCATTCACTCCCATACTATGGGCTCTGTATGCTTCCTCTTTCTTTTAAGCATTACTTATTCCTTCCCCGCTTTTTCTCCTGTTGCCAGGACTGTATTTGTCCCTCTGTTTTATGTTTCATTGACAAACAAGTTACATGCTTGCATTACATATTTGGTCCCGTGCCAAAGATAACGTTTTCTCCCATACCTCTCCTCTTGCTGTTGCCACTGGTTTGGCTCCCATCTGAGTGAGGACTCCCTCAGCACAGGACAACATACTTCCTTCCCTGTGATAGATTTCCCGCTTCCTATTTTATACTTTACATACCTTTACACCTACTAAGGAAAAACTGACAACACCCTTCATGGTTGCCAACATTTCAATATAGTGACAATGCTCTTCTGAGCCACAGAGGACAACCAGGATGGGGAATAGGCATGCCAATCAGACACAGTGCATCACCCCAGTTCTGTTTTCTGATTCCTGCCAAAATTCCTGTCACAGAACCATAGAATCAATGAATGGTTTGGGTTGGAAGGGACCCCAAAAATCATCTAGTTCCAATCCCCCTGCATGGGCAGGGACACCTCTCATCAGACCAAGTTGCTCAAAGCCCCATCCAACCTGGGCTTGAACACTACCAGGGAGGGGGCAGCCACAACTTCTCTGGGAAACCTGTTCCAGTGTCTCACGACCCTCACAGTGAAGAGTTTCTTCCTATTATCTGATCTAAATCTATCCCTCTCTTTCAGTTTAAAACCATTACCCCTCGTCCTATCACTACATGCCCTTGTGAAGTTTCTCCCCAGCTTTCTTGTAGGCCCCTTCAGGTACTGAAAGGTGTTATTAGGTCTCCCTGAAGCCTTCTCTTCTCCAGGCTGAACAACCCCAGGTCTCTCAGACTGTCCTCATAGGAGAGATGTTCCAGCTCTCTGATCATCTTCATGGCCCTCCTCTGGACTTGCTACAACAGGTCATGTCATCCAGTCTGCTACCACATGACACACACATGAACAGCTAAAAGACATTAGACTGACTGCATTGTAGTCTTCAGCCCTTGACCACAAAGCAGAAAGTGGCAGCTGATATCTTATGCATTAGCAGATATTCTCAGCCAGTAGGGGAACTAATTCTTCTATAAGCAGCTGGGTGAAGCTGCACAGTCACTATCACTTGTTCTCATGGGGCACTTCAACTGGAAATACAATTCAGCAGAGAGGAAACAGTCTAGGAAGTTCCTGAAATGTGGGGAAGATAACTTCCTGACACAGCTAGGGAAGGCACCCCACTAGACCTATTTTTCAAGAAAAAAAGAAGGAATTGTGGGTGATGTGACAGTTGGAGGCCATCTTGGGCATAGTAACCATGAAATGATAGAGTTTTCAATTTTTGGAGAAGCAAGCAAGGGGGTTAGTAGAACTGCCTCCTTTGACTTCTGGAGGGCTGACTTTGGCCTGTTCAGGAGACCGGTGGATAGAGCCTGCTGGGAGTCAGTCCTGAAGAGCAAGGGATTCCAGGGAGGCTGGACACTCTTCAGGAAGAAAACTGTCAAGGCACAGGAGCAGGCCATCCCCATGTGCCGAAAGACAAGTCAGCTGGGAAGACCATCCTGGTTAAACAGAGAGCTTTGTCTGGAACTCAGGAAGAAAAGGAGAGTTAATGGTCTTTGGAAGAAGGGGCAGGCCACTTGGGAAGACTACAAAGGTGTTGTGAGGCTGTGCAGGGAAAAAAAACAGAAGAGCCAAAGCTGAACTAGAACTTAACCTGGCTACTGTCGCAAAAGACAGTAAAAAATGTTTCTCTAAATACATTAGCAGCAAAAGGAGGACTAAGGAGAATCTTCATCCTTTCTTGGATGTAGGGGGAAACACAGCAACAAAGAATGAGGAAAGGGCTGAGGCACTTAATGCCTCCTTTGCTTCAGTCTTAAATAGTAAGACCAGTTGTCCTCAGTGTACCCAGCCACCTGAGCTGGAAGACAGGGATGCAGAGCAGAATGAAGCTCCCATAATCCAAGAAAAAAATGGTTAGTCATCTGCTACACCACTTAGACACACACAAGTCTATGGGGCCAGATGGGATCCACCCAAGAGTACTGAAGGAACTGGCAAAGTGCTCACCGAACCACTTTCCATCATTTATCAGCAAGCCCGGCTAGCCGGGGAGGTTCCAGAGGACTGGAGGTTACCAAACGTGATACCCATCTACAAAAAGGCCAGAAGGAGGATCCAGGAAACTACAGGCCTGTCAGTCTGACATCAGTGCCAAGGAAGGTTATGGGGCAGATCATCTTGAGTGCCATCACACAGCACATACAGGACAACCAGGTGATCAAGCCCAGTGAGCATGAGTTTCTGCAAAGCAGGTCTTGCTTGTCTAACCTGATCTCATTCTATGAAAAGATAATCTGCTTAGTGAATGAGGGAAAGGCTGTGAATCTTGTCTATCTAGACTTTAGTAAAGCCTTTGACACTGTTTCCCACATCATTCTCATGGAGAAACTGGCTGCTCATGACTTACGTGGGCATACAATTTGCTGGGTCAAAAAAGTGGCTGGATTTCTGGGCCCAAAGAATTGTGATGAATGGAGTTAAATCCAGTTGGCAGCTGGTCACAAGTGGTGTTCCCCAGGGCTCAGTGCTGGGTTCGATCTTGTTTAACGTCTTTATCAGTTATTTGGGTGAGGGGATTGAGTGTACCCTCAGTAAGTTTGCAGATGACACCAAGTTGGGTGGCAGTGTTGATCTGCCTGAGGGTAGGGAGGCTCTGCAGATGGATCTGAACAGGCTGGATCGATGGGCTGAGGCCAACTGTATGAGGTTCAGTAAGGCCAAGTGCTGGATCCTGTGCTTAAGTCACAACAACTCCAAGCAACGCTACAGGTGTGGGGAGGAGTGGCTGGAAAGCTGCGTGGTGGAAAAGGACTTGGGAGTGCTGGTTGACAGCCAGCTGAATATGAGCCAGCAGTGTGCCCAGGTGGCCAAGAAGGCCAACAGCATCCTGGCTTGTATGGTGGTGTGGCCAGCAGGACTAGGGAGGTGATTGTCCCCCTGTACTCAGCTCTGGTGAGGCCGCACCTTGAATACTGCATTCAGTTTTGGGCCCCTCACTACAAGAAGGACACTGAGGTGCTGGAGCATGTCCAAAGAGGGGAAATGGAGCTGGTGAAGGGTCTGGAGCACAAGTCTGATGAAGAGCAGCTGAGGGAACTGGGGGTGTTCAGTCTGGAGAAAAGGAGGTTGAGGGGAGACCTCATTGCTCTCTACAACTACCTGAAAGGAGGTTGTAGCGAGGTGGGGGTCGGTCTCTTCTCCCAGGTAACAGTGATAGGATGAGGAGTAATGGCCTCAAGCTGTGCCAGGGGAGGTTCAGATTGGATATTAGGAAAAATTTCTTCACTGAAAGGATTGTCAAGCACCGGCACAGGCTGCCCAGGGCAGTGGTGGAGTCCCCGTCCCTGGAGGCAGTTAAGAGACATGTAGATGAGGTGCTGAGGGACATGGTTTAGTGGTGGAGTTGGCAGTGCTGGGTTAACAGCTGGACTTGATGATCTTAAAGGTCTTTTCCAAACAAAACCATTCTATGATTCTATAATTCAAATATTATAACTGAATAATAAGAAGGTGTTTCCTTTTTATAACAGTGGCCTGGAGTAAACAAATCTTTCAATGTGACCTTTTTTCTGGTTATCACAAAAAACTACATCCTGACCAAAAATAAACCCAACTTTCAGGGTCAGTTCTGAGGTGTTTATTATCCAGGGCAGATGCAAGTATTAACAATTTATCAGAAAATTCAAGTTATAATTATACAGAGAAGTGTAGTAATCACATCTTTGGAGACATAATTGGCCTAAAAATAATGGTGATATTTTAGCTGGAAGAAATGCTAAATTGAAGCAGGCAAATTAGTTGTGGTCTTACAGATGATTAGGTGCAATAGAAGGAGTAAATGTGAGTATACCATTTTAGGCAATGTACCCATAAAGGCACTAAAACACTGTGAGGGAATAATTATATTGCAATCTTAAGCAATAATTGATCAGGGAAATAACCTAAAAACTCAGTGTGCTGTGGGAGAAAGCGTGACATCCATTACAAGATGAAATAATTCCTTTTGGATATTTTTATTTTAACTCACTTAATTTTTACCATACCAGGGATTTTAACTCTGTTCATGCATGTATCTTCTGTTCATTAAAAAAAGAAATCAAAAAAGAAGTTCCAGAGCTGAGATAAGAAAACATTATTAGAAAGCTGTTGAAAACAAGTGTCCTGGTACCCCATCCCTCCATAGTTTTGAGAACAGAAAAACATTCATATTGGGAATTCTCCAGCCTTCACTAAACATTCAACTCTCAGTTCCCAGGAAAATCATTTCAGCTGGTGACCCGTAGTCCATCTAACAATCACTCTATATTTTGTTTTTCACAACTAACTGTAGTTCCTAACTGTATTCTAGATACTCTCAAGTCACAAGTGATGCGATTTTAAATTGCCTCATACTTAACTGGTAGAAATGTTCAAAGAAGAAAGAATGCAGTTATTCCTCTGTCATGAGTTTCATGCTGGGATAACACAAGCACAAAACACTACTGTGACATATAATCAGCTTAAACTGCTTTCAGTTGCACTACCATGCAGTTACAAATGCTATGGGGCACCAAGCCATTCATCTGTGTGCACATGCACAGAAATTGTGCAACTAAATCAACATCAGCACAGTTTCATGCCCTGCAGCACCCCCAGATAGTGTGTTTAGACTCTGGAAGTGAAGACAGAAAGTGTCAGACTGGAGTATTTGAACTCCTTTCATATGAGAGGGCCTGAAAACTTCTACTCTGTAAACATACATTTCAGCTTCTGGTCCCAAACACAGACAAAAGTAAAATATTCAAGGACAGAAACTGATCTTTTACCACCTTTGTGTATTCCATTTATTTTAAGAAATGCTCCTTAGCAATATTGAAAATAATTAGCTATACATGTGAAAACACAGGCCAGAAAAATCATATCTGGTTATTAAAAATTAATATATATCACTGTATCACTTCTTTCCCCTTGCATTATTTCAGTTTTCTCCTCTTACTAATCAACCTACAATAATACTTAGCATATAATTCATGCTAATGCACAGATCACATTAAAAAACATCTACCTTACAGACTCATTTCCAGTCAACATCCTTATAAAATAATGGTGCTTATTTTGATGAGGTAAATGACAACTTGTATCAGCTTCTTTCATGATATTAAAGTGCCAAAAGAAAAGCATAACACTCATTGTCATTCTATTGGCATTACAATCCACTGATTTCCTAAGTCACAGGCTCTTGTACCATTACATGCTGTTCTTTAACATTTGCAACAACTTGGCACCAGGCTATACAGTATTGTTTATATTACCATAGCACTTCAGAGCATTAGAATGCATCAGGAATATATTGCTCCCCTACAGTCATTCTTAAGCTAAGCTAAACATATTTTGCCTACATAATCTTTCTTCCTTGTTAACGGTTCAACAATTCAACAATTTCTTTTTCTTATAATTCTAATAATTCTTCATTGCCCTATATATAAGAATTGGGTGCATGCTACATCCAAGACAGAGACTGGTTTAGTTTCACAATTATACCACATTGTTTTAACTAAAATTGATTCAGTTGAGAAATAACTATATATTTCTGTTAATAGTCATACATTTGAATATACTGTTTTGATGTACATCTCCTTTTTCTTTTGAAGCTTGAATCCTATGAGCATCATTCCACAAAGAGAGTTGACATGGATTTAATAAAGCTAAATATCACTACAACTACAAGAGACATTTCTGATTGAGATGTTTTTAAAAATAGGTTCCTATTATTGCATTTTATTCTGCTATTTAGATGATGGCTTTATAGAACACAAATGCAGAAACTAAAATCCCTTTCATCCAATGAATGCAGATGTGAAATGGTACACCTTACCATACTTAAAGCCAATTCATTGCTTTTTTTAAAGCTCTATCCTGCCTAAATCTGGTAACATTTGACCAATTAGAAATTCCTAGTAGAGAAAAAACAGCAATAGTTTACCTTGAAAAAATAAAGTCCACATTCTAAGGGAAAGGAGATTTCTTATAAAGTTCTCTAAATCCTGTTAAAAAGGATTGCTAGTAGCATTAAATCAATAAAGTTTCAGAGTTCTTTTTTCTTTCCCCTCAACTGGTGTCACTTCTTTCAAGCCGATTTCACCATTGCACACCTCCTGTCTGTAGTTATTCTGCACTTTATCTTCAGAAAAAGATCTACTATAGAGTTCAAGAATAAAAAATAAATCTTTCCATATCAGTACTAATAAGTCATGAAAGAATGTCATCAAGGTGGAACACAAGGTACATCTGGAAAAACCTATAACCAGAAGTACATGAGAATGGATCCTATGATTTTAGACAAATGACTACAAAACAAGTAATAGAGATCAACTTTTGAGAAAGCATCCTTGCTGAAACAAACAAGTTCTCACTTAACTCTCTCACAGAAGGAGCACTCATTTTTTCCCTCAACAAAAAGCAAACATTTCATAAGGAAAATTAAGTCATTTATAAAGCAAACTAGATTAGATGCCAAAGGAACTCTCTCCCTTTGAATTATCAAGATTTTTCCTTCTTATTCACCACACATAGCCATATCATCTGATACTCAGAAAATATATGATTTAAATAATATTGAATAGTTATAAAATAAAACAACAACTACACACTTTCATGAGCTGCTTTCAGTTCTCTGCCCTCCAAACAGAAAGATTATTTCCAGCCAAGAAAGAAAATTTTCAATTTTGATTCTGAGTCAGTTCTGCTAGAAATTCTAAGGAAGAGACAATTTTTGTCAGTCCATGAGGCATGGCTCCCTTTTTCTATGCCAGGGATTTATCATCCTGTACTTAGAAGCACCCTTACCATTAAAAATAGGAATGCTGTAGTTCTAACATTGAAAGAATGTCAAACATTTTCATGCAGATAACAGAGCAGGGCATAATGGTTGGACTTGATGATCTTGGATGTCTTTTCCAACCAAAGCTATTATATGACTGTATGATTTAATACTTAATCTAAAGCCAAGTTTATAACACTTTTTAAGCTAAAACCCAAATACATAACTTGATTAACTGATTACACCAGGAAAATGAAGCACAAATGAAATTACATTAACTAGGCTGATTTTTTTATTTTTCTTTTTTTACTGCTGTTACTATCTCTAAGGGTCACCAATACCTAGAAGCATGAAACAGAAAAAGAGCTGTACAAACATGTCAAAAGAGAGAAGCCCCTTTAACAAAACCAGAGTTTATACTTAAATGAGAAAGGACAAAAAGTAAAGGAGCAATAAAGCCATGGAGTACGCTGGTAGACAACAAGAGAAGTGGGCTCTGCCCACCCTTACATGGACTAGATTTGTAATAAATGATTAACTGCATGTGTTCTCACTCAAGCCCAGAAAAACAGCCTAGCTGTGTTAACCAGCTATCTTAGCAGGACTCGTTATTTCAAGCACAGAACTGGAATAGCACGGTTACAGTCCCCCACACTTGATGTAAATATCATAGCAAACTCTCCGTCACACTTCTGTTTCACACCTCTTCTGCAAAGACGTGATACGATTTGTGCAACACAACACAGGAGACGGGTAGAAAAAGAGTGTAGCTCTGCAGGATGCCTCCCAAAATTATTGCTAGTTAGCTCTAAAAATTTAAACAGTCATATTCACGCTCAGACTGCATTTTTGGGGAAGTACCAAATAAAACTTATGATTACCTTTCTTCATTGTGAGCCTCTTCATCTGTTGTGCTGACCCTTAATCTCTCCAAATATCATTTCAAAAATTGTCTCAGCTGCTTCTCACTAGGAAACACTTAAGACTAACAGATTTTTTTTGTGCCTTAATGAGCCGAAATAAGCTGTTCAATAGCTTGACAAAGCAAAAGAAACTTTCACAACAAGGTATGTTTTGGCCTGTATTATTGCAAACAACAGAAAGGGATGATAGCACCTAACAGAGAGACAAGTTTCGTACCAGCAAAGTAGTTATGAAACAAAATTCAAAATAACAGAAATCATGCCTGCTTTGGACTACATTTGTGTAGCAATCTCTAGGCATTACTTGTTCTTAATATCAAATTACTATGCAAATTTACTGGAACAACTGAACACACCATCAAAAATAGGAAACATTATCATAACTCTATGTCTTCTCATAAACTCTCATACAAAAACCATTAGATGCTTTTTTACATTAATTAACATTCAGTTCTGCTGGGTACTACATTGACACTAGGTCTTTAATTTGTTTATTTGATAGAATTACCAGTGTCACTTACATATGGCACTGAGAATTAAGTTCCGTTGTGAAGAGTTTAAAATTCAGGCTCTGATCCTGCAAGATGACCTGGGCATGCAAACCCTTTTTCTCTTAAGGAACTTGTCAGTGGGTGAAAATGGAGTGCTTCTTCCTTCATTTTTATAAGAATAACTTTCAGCAAAGTTTTCATTCAAAACGGTTTGGTAAATTCAGACTGAGCTCACAAATAGTTTGGAGAATGGCTAAAGGCAATTGCCACTTTGGTTCAGATCTTTCAAATAATTTTTTTCTTTAATTCCTCTTCAGAAACATGTCCTTTATTTCATAAACATCAACTACAATGCCTAAAAACTAGAGAAAGAATACCTCTGGTGAAAGGGTTTGGGATCATCTATATGGTTCCAAAAAATAGGGAGGACTCAGGACTCCAACTCAGCTCTGAAAGAAGCGAAGTTTTTCAGCTTAGGTCAATTACAGTTTTTCAGACATGAATGCCTCAAATTACCCAATTTGCACCCATGCTTTGCATTTGAACTTGTTTGTTTCAGTAGGAGCAGCAGGTATTCATACCTTTAATAAACCATCATTCACATTCAGGAATAATGGCTATATTCACATATTCACATTTAAAATGCTGGTGCTCAGTTTTAGAGAACTCTATTTTTCATAAGATATGGGGAAATGACTGAAAGCAAAGCAATTATTCAGCAATTATTTAAATAAACACTTGTGACATTTAATTTTCACGTAAGTAGAACAAATTGCAATATCCTCTGAAACCAAGTAGGTTGGTTACTAAGGCTGCACTGAAAATAGTAAGCTTTTTCAAGTTCCCTCCAAATTTATTTTCATCAGATGACCAAAAAAAAAAAAAAAAAAAGCTGTTTTGGCAATAAAATCATACCAAATAGCACATTTCTACCAGTTTCACAGTAAAAAATATTTTGTTGATTTTGTGAAGAACTGTTCTCGGTGAGCAGAATTCTTATGAAAAAGATCAGAAATAGATGTACCACTGTTAAGCAGAAGACTCTTGCAAATATGCTTTAAAAATAATAGTAACCAGATGTCAAACAGAAAGAAATTAAAAGCAAACTCACTGCACTAATTGTAGTCCTGTCATATTTTTCTGCTGTGAATAGGTGAAATACTGTATACTTTCCATAGCTGCTGGTGTAAAAATCTATGAAATGGTTATATTTTGTTCTCTTTTCTCTTCTTTTTAGCTTTGGATTCCTATGAAATCACACTGTGAATTATAATTAGAAGCAAGATGACAGCTCGACATTTCCCAGCTAATTTTATTCTGCTTAAAGCATTTATCTTGTCAGCAGAATTTACTGCCACAGAAAAGCATGGAAAAGTCAAATATGCTCTTCTAAAATGCAACATAACTTGCATATAAATGAGGCCACACTTGTGAAGGCCTCACTCTTTCTATTTGTTAAAGTAGGGGTCAAACACCCGTCATACATTGCCATAAAAAATGGGGTGGAAATGGAGTGCTACTTATCATCCCTTTGTTCAGCAAGAAAAAAGAGAATAAAGGAAAAACCCTCTGACTTGACAAAGAGAAATTCTTATACTCAGCATTCACAAATAAACCTAGTTACCCTAGCAACTGTCACATCACGTGGGACTCAGTTTGCCTCCAGGCTCCACAGCATATTACAGAAACGTACTGGCTTTTTATCTTGAGAAATAGTTTACATTCACACAACACAGACACAAATACACACCAGAAGATTAATACCCATGCAAGGAGCACATTTATATTTCTAAGTAAGGCTTCATGTACTTTCTAATTTTACTACTTAGTTTTGAAACCCTATTTGAGAGTCAATTACATAATTTGTTAACTCTGAATTTGAGATTAAGTTAGCGCTGTGTTGATGCTGAGAAAAATAGTACTAATTAAGGCCATTATGGTAATGGGAAAGCAAGAATTCCGAATAAATGATGGGAATAATATGTACGGGGCTTTTTCATAGCGCAAGTATATGACTGTGCCACTTGGTCTAAAAGAATTTATCCATAAATTCATTCTTCCCCAGAGACTTCCATTTAATTACTGTAAGTAATAAAGATTTTATGGTATAAAATCAGTAGCAGTTTTTCCACTATTTTTTAAAAACCACTGCCTTTTATTCACAATTTTTCTGTCATTAAACTTACTCTACAGGATTCTTCATTTATACGACAACAGATAACACTGTACAGACATAACTTTACATCTATCTCCACTCCTGCCCACTAAAGCAAAATTTTTAAGATACTTAAACACATTAAGCAAGACAACTTTGAAAAACCTGCTTTTACTGATTTCATCAGTTTCTGAATTTGTCTTAGTGCTCATTTCATACAGATGTACTGAAAGTACTTTGAAATTGTTAAATCACATCAGCTCCATAGATCCATTCAATAACTTTTTATAGCGTATATAATGCTGATAAGAGAGTGTGAAGTATCAGTCTCTCTATTCATCTCAAAATAACCAAATTGCAAAAGCTAATGAAATCAAAAGCAGAGCAAATGAAGAACTTGTAAAATTAACTTACAGTTGGCACTAAACATGAAACATTTGTAAGAACTGGTAACAGTTTAATATGTTATACTGCATGTCCAGAGTCTACACTGAAATTAAAGGAAATGGTGACAAGTTCAGTTGAAAACCTCTATACTAAACTCAGAAAGCAATGAATACTTAATCTAAATACAGATTTGAATAAATATAAAATGTATCTGAACTTCATTTGGCTTTTTATTCAGTGCAATCACATGCTTCATTATTAATACTTTTTTTTTTTTCCCCTCTGTGTGTTTAGGATAACATAATTTATTTCATGATATGGCAGAAAATCAGTTGAGAGTGGCCAAATTTAGCCCAAAGTTTCTAATTATAATTACTTTTGGACTAGTAACCGAGCAAGATGTATTGCCATACAAGACAAACAATCTAACTGGGAAAAGAAGAAAGAGCAGAATACAGAAATTCAGTCTTCACTAAAATTAAAACATATGATGGATATATGTGGATAAATTCTGCAAGTGTGATTTATCTGACGTCCTCGTTCATATTACACTTAGAAACCTAACAGTGTTGTGATTGTTCCTACAGAGGTCTGCCACCAATACATCTTGAGGTAAGTCTTCAGTGTCACCTGGGACCAAGTACAGAAGAGCATCTTCCCATAAATTGTCCAAGAACAGTTCTCCCAGAAAGAAGTTATCTACTAAGTCAAAAAAAATTCTCACTATCTTAGCACACATTCTAATACAGATATTTTTCTTCAGCTATAGCATTTAGTTACAGTTCATGTTAACTAGTGGGGATCCAGGACAGGACAGGACAGGATGGCCCGGCAAGGGTTGGAAGGTACCTCAAAGATCATCTACTCCAAACCCCTTGCCATGGGCAGGGTCACCTGACCAGGTTGCTCAAAGTCCCATCCAACCTGGCGTTAAACACTTCCAAGGAGGGGGCATCCACAGCTTCCCTGGGCAACCTGGGCCAGTGTCTCACCACCCTCACAGCCATGAATTTCTTCCTAATATCGAATCTAAATCTCCTCTCTTCCAGTTTAAAACCATTACTCCTCATCCTATCACTATACACTCTTGTAAAAAGTCCCTCTCCAGCTTTCTTGAAGTCCCTTCAGGTACTGGAAGGTGCTATAAGGTCTCCCCGGAGCCATCTCTTCTCCAGGATGAACAACCCCAACTCCCTCAGCCTGTCTTCATAGGAGAGTAATTCCAGCCCTCTGATCATCTTCATGGCCCTCCTCTGGACCCGCCCCAACAGCTAAATGACCTCCTTATGTTGAGGGCTCCAGAACTGCATGTAGTACTGCAAGGTGGGGTCTCACAAGAGCAGAGGGGCAGAATCACCTCCCTCAACCTGCTGGCCACACTTCTTTTGATGCATTCCAGGACATGGTTGGCTTTCTGGACTGCAAACGCACGATGCCAGCTCATGTTGAGTTTTTCATCAACAGACACCCCCAAGTCCTTCTCCTCAGAGCTGCTCTCTATCCATTCTCCCCGCAGCCTGTACTTGTGCTTGGGATTGCCCTGACACAGGACCTTGCACCTGGCCTTCTTGAACTTCATGAGGTTGTGTTTTGCCTATTACCAGGCCTAGTACAAAGGACACAGCCAGCAGAAGAACAATCCAGTAAGCAGATTCTATTGTACGTAGAGGAGTTAGTATATAGGGGGATCGCTGGGAGTACAAACAAGTCAGATCACAAATAATAGACATCAGCCCCAGCGACCCCAAGAATGACATAGCACAACCCATAATAGATGGAATAAACAAAGATACAAGGTATCCCATAGAAAAAATGGGAGACAACCAAGTCAATAGGGTGATCATGTACGATAGAAGTTTCCCCATGTTGCCTCCCCGCAAAGCCCGTGTTTTTAAGTGCCAGACCTGACTGGGGCCCAGTTGCAGCAAGAGTCAGGAGATCCTTCCCCAACAGAAAACTGCAAAGTGCATCCACTTCACAGACAAACACTCCACCCTTCCTGCAAATGGGCCCAGCTTTTACCCCCAAAACAGGACACCTGGCACTCGTTACCAAAATGCAGGGCACCTGGGGCTTGTTTACCCAAGGGCTTTCCTTACAAGGTCAGCTGCACCTTGGAGGAAAGCCAAAAGGCAAACTCATCCCCTCCTCTTAAAGGGCCATGGGGCCCACCCATATGTCAACCTTAATTTAGGGCTTGGGGTTCAGACCCCAGCACTTCAGGTTGGCATGGGCCCACGTCTCCAGCCTGTCCAGGTCCCTCTGGATTGAATCCCTTCCCTCCAACGTGTCAACCATACCACACAGCTTGGTGTCATCCACATTTCAAGAATATGTAAGAATAAGCAAGTTTTTTTCTCAAGTTGTTTAAACCTAGATCTAAGAAGACATAAAAACTGTGTGAAGTGCATTACTGATCTTCTAAAACTGGGAAGCAGACAAAAACATTGAAATATTATAAAAATCAACCTAATGTTTTAATAATGGTTTGAATTGAATATTCAGGTTTTCTCAGACAGTTTCTAACAGCTACATAATCAAGTGCAATACGAGTCACCTTGAAACAATCAGCATGAGGACCTCAGTCAACCTCAGTGAATATCACCACTCAAGGGCATAACTAATCTCAGTGGGAATAGCTGTTTGCTTCACCATCAATACTACTCCCTATAAGAGCTGGGCCTTCTCTGGAAGCCTAGGCTGAAAAAGGATTTGGTTAAATTTGTTTAAGTAAGAATAAATTTAGGACTTTGGCTTTAGTTTTTTTCATCTTATTACAATTTTGAATATTCATTCTGAAAAGTTACCTTCCAAGACAAAGCATTCTAAAACTCAGACCTCTGAGCAGTTTTTACAAATCACCTAATATGCCATGAAAATTCCTCACTTCTTACACTCCTTTCCTTTCACACTTGGCCATTTAGCCTTTGAAGATGTTTTGAAGGCGGCTATTTTTAGTACACTTTCAAGGCTGCTGAAACAGCCCAGCTACCACCAGACTACCTTAGGATGCAAGCATGTGGAAACTGATCTATGTCATTATTTTAGTCTTCAGGAACGAAATCCTGAAGGCACAGGAGCAGGCCAGCCTGATGTGCTGACAGACAAGCCGGTGAGAAAGAAGACTGGCCTGGCTGAACATTGAGTTTTGGTTGGAACTCAGGAATGAAAAAAAGAGTTTATGATCTTAAAGGCCTTTTCCAACCTTTATGATTTTATGATTCTAGAACTGGGTAATCTAGCCTTTAAAAACTCTTCTGAAATCTTAAGATTAACTTTCATGAAACACTTTTTTGAAACATGACTATGTCTCACAGAAATTACAGATTGGAACACTCTTTACAGATCATCTCGTCCTACCTCTGCTCCCTGGAGTGGTGAATGATTTTTCTTCTGTGTTTGCAGTTCTACTTCAAAATTATTAAATTAATAAGGCTGCAATCATTTACATGAGAGTTTACCATTTTAACTGATACCTCCATCAGCATTTCTTCTTCCAATAGTGTTTTTTTTCCCAATCATCTCTTTACCAAAACTAATTCTGAAATAGTATCAGCTGAACATTGAAACACTGATAAAAATTAAAAATCATTAAACTATATAGAAAACATTAATGCAGATGGATAGGTAGAAATCTTGAATACAGTCAGTTGCTTGGAACTGTAGTTATGCTGGCTATCTTTCAATTTTTCTTAGTAAAAATTGAAAGATGTCTGCCCCAATTAAAACGAAAAAAAAATTAAATCACTGAGCTAGGGAGAAAAAAAAAAAATTAAAAAAAAATCTTACATTTACCATGTTCTTCTTCTCACTCTGTCTCATCTAGATTAAAATGTTGGTGCTCTGCCACCCGATGTTCCAGGGCACTACAACATTATGTCTCTCTCTCTGTACTTTTATCCATCTGCAGAGTATAGTTCACACTGTGAAGCTCTACACTGCAATATTTCTGGCTTGAAATAGACTTCTAAAAGCATTTCTTGAGCTTCTGAAAAAACAGGTTAATGTAAAAGCACTACAGTAAATTATGGCTTGCTCTATTTTTCATAGGGTTCAAGCTGTTAATGATGTACTCAAAGTTCTTGCATACTTTAGCAATTATGTCTCCTTCATGGAAAGAACAGGTCATCGGGAGCTTCAGCAGGCAAGAATATAGCGAAATGAAATGGGCCAGTAACACTACCAGACCAGTTGGTATTTATACTGGAATACATAAAGAAGTTTGTACTTTTTTTTTCCTTTAATTGAAAATAATAACAAAGGACCATAATAGACAAGAGTTTTCATCTTGCTCAGACAGCTTCTTACACTTTGCTATGTCAAAAACTACGAAATTACACCATCTATGTATCGTCACTGTGTAGAGCTGCAGAAAACCACAGAAACAGAACAGATTTTAATTCAAACCATATTCAAAGGGCATAAAGACTATTATTCTATTCCCTCAGAACTCTCTTCTACATTTAATCTAAGCTTGTAAGTATGAAAGTTTACACACACAGCCTCAAACTCCTCCTTTGTACCTTCATTGCAGCCCAGCTTTGATCACAGCATTTTGCTGAAATGCCCCATCACCCTCCTTCATCATCCAGAAACATGGACAATTGCTTTCTAGAGAGATCTGAGACCGGCACACCATCTCCTTCTGTGTCTCTGCTTGTTTTGACACTGAAACCATACACTGTTTCACTCTTCCTCCTTGTGCAACACTGTCCTTCTGAGGTTTTCCATTTATTCCTCGAACCTTTTCCCTGATATATTCTAGTGAATTCCTTCTGCCCTCCTCATCTGTGCAGAAATAAAAGCAATATGCAAAGCTCTCCTTCTCTGTGCTCCCCCTTTTCACTCCAGACCAATTCTTTGATAGAGAAGATCAAGCACGTGCAAGTTTACACAACTGTCTCCTAGAAATG
The DNA here is from genome assembly GCA_028020825.1 of Podargus strigoides. Classification (NCBI taxonomy): domain Eukaryota; kingdom Metazoa; phylum Chordata; class Aves; order Caprimulgiformes; family Podargidae; genus Podargus; species Podargus strigoides. The sequence continues at coordinate 63,836,802 of CM051663.1, read as the reverse complement.
GATGGAACATGGTCAGTTACTATCCTCACTTTCCCTTTTGTTTTCAGTGCAAATCAGCTGATGCTGAATTTTTCCCCACAGACTGTCAGTCTTCTTCTTTCATCAGCTGTTGTAATGTGGCATAGATAGTTTCTCTATAGGTTTGCATCGATGTCATTCTCTACCACCAAACCACTAAAGCTAAGAGTAAGTTAAGGAGGATGCAAGACACACTGGGTATTGAAACACTACAGTGTTCCCTCCCTTGAGCCATCTCACAAAAACACACAAGATCAGGTTTAGCGCTTACACCACTAGAGCAGCAGCACTGAATCTTAACTACGTAACTACTGCCACCCAGAAGCAGCCAAATGCAACTGAAGGCAACTTCTGAGCGAGTAGTGTCATCAGGAATGATCCTTGTGTAATAGAGGAGGAAGGTGAAGTGGTTGTTGATTGATGGAAGTCATCACTGATGTAAGGAAAAAAGGCCAAAGATTCCTGTGACACAAGAGATACTTTTTTTTTAAATGAATCCATGATGCTTTGCAGTCAGTTATCAGCATCTGGTAACAGCCTGCACTCTCCCAAGCTTCACCCATGGTTAAGAGTCAGAAGAAAATGCCTACAGAAGTGGCTCACAGAAAAATTTCTATGCTTAAGTATAATAAATTTAACAATGATCAGGAGAAAGTACTGCAGACAAACTGGAGATCCCCTTTGCTCCTCCCAAAAAAACAGTTTTCCATGTTCTATAGACCTGAAGATACAGCTTGATCTTCCCCAAGTGCTTTTATGATGGAATAGAAGTAAAAAATATTTCACCAGCAAAATCACCAGGGCAAAAAAGCACATAATCTGTCTGAAGGTTCTCAAGCACTTTTCCCACTCTTACTGTGTTCAGTGTAATCAGCCATCATGGGAAGTGATGCCCTAATGAACAGATCAAATCACTGAAAGGCACTCATGCAAATAGTCAGTCCCCAGAAACAGTCATCAATAGAACTGTATTTACCAAATGCTCAGACAACATGCAAAGAAATGTGCACTTTTGTGCGGGCTACCAACCTCTACCAATCTCTTTGAAGTTATTAGCATTGTAATAAATCTGTTTTTCAAATTTAGATCTGCATTTTTCCTACCGCAGCTTAATTTCTGTAATGTAGCTCCACTTTAAGATGACTTCCTCCTATTTTTTTTTTTTCTGTATATATTCTCACTGAAGATCATTTTTTCCATTATTTCTTTTTAACACACATTCCTCCTTAAGATTAAGTTTAATATTAATAAGCCACTTTAGCCAGACCACCCACCCAAACATCCAGAACACCAAAATTTGTTTATGTTGGATAATTTGTTTCAGATTCCTTGGCACAGTCATGTTACCCATTAACAATTCTTTGCTTACTCTGTATTATAGATAGTATTTCCCTTTCTTCTACTACAAACACTCATTTGATCTACAAAACTTGACATTAGCTTAGTATTGACTTTATTTTTTTTTTAACTGAATCCTGTGTTTTACCAAATGAAAACATACTTTGAAACTCACTTAGATTTTTTTCAGATCACAGTTTTGTGTTCTGGAGAGCTTTTTCTTCAAAGGGATATTATACAGCCTGACACCACCCAGCTTCACTTAAAGTATCAGCTGATATTTCTGCAGGTCTTGCAAGTTTATAGGTTTTGCAAGTTTATACTGAAATGAAGAAAGAAAACACTGATATAAAGAATGGATTTCATACCAATCCTTTTTTGGTATGTTTTGTTTCTGTTGGTTTTTTGTTGTTTTTCTTTTGTTTTGTTTTGGGTTTTTTTGGTTGTGTTTTTGTTTGTTTGGTTGGGTTTTTTTAAATGCCAGCAGTGTGCCTGAATTTAAGATCTGCCTCAGTATCCCAGCTTACACATTTGTACTTGATTTCAGATCTGCTTTTGTGTTGATGGTCTGTTAAATGGAAGATTTGTGTTACTACACTATCATTTCTACTTTCACTCTTCTAATCCTTTGGAAGGCAGCTAAAGCTGACAAGAAAACATTAATTTTTGAGTCTTTTTTTTTTTTTTTCCTTTTAATTTATTGCAAGGACAGCAAGAACTCACTTTGAGAGATCAGTATGGTTGACATGCAATTTCATTTTAGTAGTCTGAAGAACCATCTCATATTTGATTTTAATAGATTAGTTTAATAGAAGACATTATAAGCAGCAAAAATAAGACAAGATCAAAAGCTTTCATTTGGCTGAGATTTTTCTTAATTTCAAAAAGTAAAACCAGGAACTCCTCATGGATGTAAGCATTCTGATAAGAATGTTACAAACCAAACTTGCAAAATGTTGGGCTCTTGAATGAGAATACACTATGAAAGCCACAAGTGTGTATGAGTTAAGCAAACAATTATAATCATGTGTAAGCACCTTCATGACCAAATCACCAAACAGACAACATATGACACATTTTTTATGTTCAAACTTAGCAAGACAGCCATCAATCACCCCATTAGTGTAGCTATACAACTAAGGCACAGGATGACATTAGAAACATGCACATTAAAAACTGCATAGCCCATTTCTTGAAACCAAGTAATGAACCTAAGTATCTATTTCACAGAAGTCCAAGATTCCTGCTTTAAAGTCGTTTTTAAATGGTCTAAAGTTCTATTTTTTAATTGTCCCTTTTCTCTTACACAGCAAGAGACTCCACAACAATAGACGTTTATACCACTCTCTTTATTTTTCATCCAGAAATACAGTTTCACAGGGTATTTCAATTGAACAGTGGTGTTTATTCCTTAAACAATATCCCCATCTCTTTGGCTATATTCTGTTTTTCAAACTAAAGACTATATAGGGAGATTTGACTCTTAAGATCATTGTTCAATATGTTAAACTGACACGGGTCTAGCTTTAAAACTTTTAAAAACACACATTGGTTTGTTGCAAAGATTCTAATAAACCTAAAAAAAGATAACCAAACCAGCAAAACACAGACTACTGGGTGGCCTTCATTTACAACTGTGGAATAAGTGACAGAATGAGAAGAACTCTTCATTTTCCACAGTGCGTGCACTAACTAGTGCTTTCTATTAATTCTGAATGATAAAAAACCAAACAAACTCTTAATTCTACCAACAATAACTGATCAAATAACCTAAGTTTCAAAACAACGTGATCTAATTTTTAACTTCATCTACAGAGGTCATCAGGCAAAACAAAGTTCTACACTGCTTCAGTAAGACACTGCACCGAAAAAAAGAGTCTGAAAACTATTTTTCTTTTTTATACATAAATTACTAAAATGTTTTGAATACATCTAGGAATATAACTGTTAAAACTGCATTTGATGTAATGTTTGGATAAAAAAAAAAATTTGTAAGTAAAAGTATGTCAGTGTATTCAATCTACTCTTGAATAATCCAGGATCATCTCTTCAACGCTGATACAGAAATACTTCACTTGTACTCCACCAAAAACATCAGCCTTCAACATCTCAAGTGTTCAATGCTTCAAATCAACTGAATTTCCAAAGCAATGCAGAAGTTATTTGACACCTTCCATTACTATATGTGATACAGAAACCATGAATTAAAAATATTATTGACATACCAATGCAGACATTCCAGTGTATTTACTGGAATCTGAAGTGAAACCTTGTTTGTGTAATAAGACAACGTAGAAAATAAATCCCACTATAAAAAAAAAAAAAAATCTTCACTCTCAAAACATTTTTTTTAAATAACTCAAACACTTATCCTGAACACGTTTTATAGAACAGAGGAGGCAAAGCAAGTACTTCCATTTGGAAACTAATAAATAATTTCATAGGATCAAGTAGCAAAGGTTTGGTTTATGAGTGAATCTCACCCTCATCACCAATGCAAGTGTAACTTGAAAATGTTTGAACTGGACTGTTTAAACAGCAAGTGATACAATTTAGCCAAGCTCACTTTCCCCTCCACAATGGTAAAAAAAATTACGTACATTTTACTGTAGAATAAAGGAACAAATAGTAAGAACCAAAAAACCTCATAAACTTGAGTACCTATCCAAGAGCAGTTTCTAACATCAAGTCAAAATTAGCAACAACTAAGCAGACATCACCAATTTTTCAGTGTTAAGTTACTGTAATACTGTACAAAAAAAACCCCAAACCTAAAAATCAGACTTTTTTGTTTTGTTTTGTTTTGTCTTGTTTTTTAAAAGGTATCCAAAGAAATATCTACCAGTTGCAGTTAAATTTGCAACAGAAGCTGCTTGCTAAGGATTTATCCCTCTGAGTATTTGTAACACATTGTGTTGCCAAAATTCTATTCAAATAAATTACTTTCTGGTAACATTTAACTGATACAACGAACTACCATGTAGACAGTCATGTACAAAGTACAGCAGTGGATTTTTTGCAGCAACAGATAAATAATCAGAAATTGGTTCTAAATTGGAGATGACAGCTCATGTGTTATTTCTTGCAAACATACGATCCCCTCTAAGTGTAAGGTGTTGGAGTTGGTATTGTAGCACTTCTGTGTCAGCAGGTTCCTTAATGCTCATTTTGTCTAAATTGAGGTAGTCGAGAGATTTTGAATGAGCCCTTTTACCTTTTAAAAGGCAAAGAGGCAGGGGACCATGAAGTGCCTTATAAGGTTCATATGGTAAAGCCTTAGTGCATTTATCCCCTGAGCTGGGCATCCGCCTCCTCCTCCTTCCATTTACTGCTGGGATCTCATATGGCTGATAGTACCTACTTCTGGTTTTGTACAAACGGGAGGAACGTGCAAGTCCTGAATCAAGCTGTTTGGAGCGCAGTTTCAGCCCAGATTCCCCTTTATTCTCTTCACTTCCTGTACACTTCTGGGCTAATTTTAGCAGCTCCTCTCCAGTTGTGAAGCCAACCAGGTAGTTAGAATCCATGTGAAGAATCTGATATCCCGCAACCATCCGTCGCATTGGTGAGCAGGGTGTACTGGAACAGCGGGGCTTCTCTGCTTCCATCCTACCCGCAGGACTCACCTCTGCAAGAGGCACAGGGAGGGTGGATAGGGTAGTTCTGGACTCTCCATTTATGTCAACTTCCATTTTAAACACACTGCTATCCTCCTAAAAATAAAACAGAGCTTGATCAGAAATAGAGCCTTTAAGCAACACAAGGAGTTAAGAGAGGATCACAGAAGTGAGATTTTGTATCACCCAGAAGTCACAACCAGTACTTCTCTATTCAGCCTTGTCTTATGCTCTGCAGGGTGTGGCATTACAAAACTATCACAGACTTCCAAAAATATCTTGGGCATTTTTTAAAATAAAAAATACCATAAATATACTCCTGATATTCTTAAACATTAAAAGCATTCTTGAATAGCACTGTACACAAAAAAGAAGAATCTTTCCAGCCCATTTTTTCATCCTTTTAGTCCATTGGATTCCATACGGTCCCTGACTTCTGAGGCCACCTACATCCTTTAGCATATCCATAGTAACTTCTCCCATATTCAGCTGTATATTTTCTCTATTGACAATAATCTCACTAAACAAAGCTTTTAAAAAATGTGTTTATCAGCTACTACCTCAGTCAGGCATGACCACAGATGAGAGCTGGTCTACCAAGGGCACTGCAATGTTTCCCTCTTCCAGATGTGAAGAAAACTTGCTTCAGATTCAAAGAATGGCATTCTGGCTGTTCAACAGCTGTCAGTAGAGGCTACCAGCAATCCCCCTGCCACAAAAAAATGTACCATCTTATTCACTGTCAATCAAACTATTTTCATACTATTTTCTAATGTTTTTCTAACAAAGGAAACTGTACTCTACCATTTAATGAATATAGCATAATATTCTTCTAAGCATCTTAAGAATAACCAGTATTCTGAATTCTGTGGTATTTATTTGTTTTTCTATTTCTTTTGGAAGCAGACTATTTTTCCTTGACCTGCCTTCCCTCACAACTCTTCCAAATAGACAGTTTGGTGCCTTTACAGGTACAAGTGTCTGCCACAAGCCATTATGATCTCTAACATGAAAAGATAAGGGCAATATCACATAAAGTATACACCAGTGGATGTGAGAACACAGAAAAGGCTTAATTATTTTCATTTCTTTTTTTCATCTACACCATCTCGGTGACACGGCTACTTCACAAAATAGAAAGGTCACAAGTGTTTCCAAATCTATGCTTTCTTCATTGTCAGCCTCACTTTTGCTCTAAACAGCAGCTAGCAGCTCTTTAGACAAGATAGTTCACAAAAAATTCAGCATAGCATTGTAATTTTTTAAGGCAATGACTCAAAGAAGAAAGTTGGTATGCAAGTGTCAAGAAGAAACACAATTCTGAATTTCATTATAAGTGCCTGTAAACCACATTCAAAAGCTCAGTAATGTTTCACAAATGAGACTTGCCTTAAAACATGTTATTATCAGTTTGCAAACTTTTCAAGCTGCTACTTGCTACCATTCCGAGCCTTAGGAAGTCACAGGCTGAGTAGCAAATATGCAACAAGGAAGGGGAATACTTTATTCAAACTTCTGCAATTAGACATGCCCCAAAATCCCATCAAGATCAATCTGCATTCATTTGTCTTAAAATAAGAAAGGCAGCTGGGTGCAAATCGCACTTGCAAAAGAAAATAATCTATCCTCGTCCAAAATTTAAGCCCACCTTGTTCCTATTCAGGCAGGGACTTGGAAGGAACAGTTTAAGTAATGTTTCCACTCCTGCTTCCCTGCTTAGTCTCAAATCAACCCGCTGTTCACATCCTATGCTAATAAAACCAGGAGTAAACAAAACCCCCATAGCTTTGCTGAAGAGGATTTTATTTGCCATTGACGAACTTCTATTATGGAGAGACTACTACTAATGTTCCTTTAGTCTTAAATGTCCTTTTTTCACTTCTCATAATCATGGTCTACTTAAGATTCTTCATTACCAGTTTTGCGTAGCATTGTTTTTACAAATACACTTCATCCAGACAGCTTTTAAGCATTTAGAATTCAACAGTACATTTAGCACTGCAAAAACTAAATAAAGAATTAAAATACTGAAGCAAACTAAACACCAAAAATTTTCACTGAAAAAAAAAATCCACGTAAAACTCAAGAATGTTGTCGATTATATTTAGTTGACTTTGAAATATATTTATGGAGTCAGTTAAAATTTTCAGAATAGCAGAAACAGCTGTTGTTTCTCAATTAAGCATTATATCTAGCAGTGAGACAATAAATACGGTGAGGTTTCAGCCACCGAGTTAAAAATATTCATAACAATTTCTTAAGTAGAAATTATAGTTCCTGGAACATGGTTACTGGAGGCATAACACAGAAAAATTTTGCATTCGAACTTCTGGCTACCCCTGTGCTTTTAGCCAGTATTTAGAAACCTAAATATTTAACTGTTCCTGTTCTTTTAATTCCTGATTTTTACCCTGCAGTTCAGAAATCTTTCCAGTAATCTAGAAAGACTCAACCTGTTTTGTTAAAAAGCTGAAATGCTAGAAAAAGTATAACAAAACAGTCATACAGCACGGTTAGAAATGAGTCATATTATGTAGTCACATAAAAAGAGCAACAACAAAAAAATAAAAGCACAAAACCAAGAATCACTTGCCACAGCAATACATGGCCTAAGGAAAGGGCCTTGAGAACTGGAAAGCAACATAAAGGCTCTTCTCAGAATACAGCTTTTAAAATTAATTTACTTCTGTTTAAAACATGGCTGTGTGCCCTGGTAACAAAGAGCAATCAACTTTGAAGAGTAACTGCAAGCCAGAGGGAAGGAGGCAGAGTTCACTGCCAAACACTAACACCTCACTTGCCGAAAACGGTACAAAGGAAAATCAGAGCAGAAAAGCCTTCAAGTCAGCAAGCTCCAGCCTAGCACTTCAGCCTGAAACTGCAGAACTTTCATTTCTATGCTTCAGTGCAAAGAACAGCCCTAAAAATAAGAAATCAGACAAACACTCAAAAGCAACAGTAGCATCAGAAGCTGGTGCCATAAATATCAGAAGCTCAAGGGAACAGCACTGCTAGCTGGTGAGAGGAATGACTGGCCAATTCCACAGGCAGAGGTCCAAAACTCAGCATGTATGCGTTCAAGCTGTTCTTTCCCAAGACTTTTAACGTGAGTTACTCAAGCTGCCATATGGTTGCAACATGCTTTTTCTCCTTATTTGCTAAAAAAAGAGAAACATTATTTAGAAGACTTCTATAAAAGAAAATCACGTCAGAGATTCATGTATCCGTGAATGCAGATACCGTTACCTACAAATAAGCATTTAAAACTTTCAGACTGCATTTTTAGGCCATTTCTGTGGTCATAAGGCATTAGATAACTACTATTAGGTTCATCATGTGTAGTGATGTAAGCACATCAGTAATTCTCAGTATTAGTTATAATACTGAAAAAAACCAGTACTTCAGTTTAAAAAGATTATTTCTTCAGATCACAGCTGCCTTGTCTTGTTGCTTCTCAAAAGGCAATGACAGAATGATGCAAATTCAAGACAATTTATTATTAAAGATTTATTATAGAACTAAAACAAGAAGAAGCAGAACAAGATGGCATATGCTTTTCTTTGCTGCTGCTTCACACATTTAATAAGTATGGAAAAGAACTGAAAATAAGTTACCAAGAGGATTCACTTGACCAATACACACCAGAGGTGCTCCCAGAATACAATTCACTTCATTAAGATTTTACAAGATTTTACTGATTCTGTTTATATTATGAAGCAGACTCTGCATATAAATTAATCTGACCCAATCTGGCTAAATATTGAGAAGACTGTCTAAAACACAAAGAAAAAGGAATAATGAACAGAAATACTATGTTAACTACTATAACTCATTGTATTACCTCAAAGAATAAATTAATATGCTTGGGACAGTTCTTCGAGGGTAAAAACGTCAAACTCTCCACATTTAGCGAATACAAAGGCTTTCCAATTATTGAATCTTTCACAAAGGCATCAGATACCACTCGAAAGATTAGCATGGGACAAATGAAAAACAGACATGTATGACACAGCAACATCACACCATGCTACAATACACACTGTAAATGATTTGTTGAATGAATGACCTCTTGCCATGTGCTCTTACTGCACCCAGTGACATCTTCTGCTTGGGGTTTTTTCCTGATAATTTGTTATTTTTTTCTGTTAAATGTATTAACTGTCTTTCCTACGAGAGAAATGAGTGTGACTCAAAAAGTATCCACTTTAATTGCTCAATATTTAAAAATGACAAAGAAAAATGAAGAGAGGTTTCTACTGAGACTCCTAGCTTCGTAAAAACTCTCCCTTATTTTGAAACCACAAAAAATTGCTCTCAGCAAAAGAACTCATTCTCTGTAAATTGGTATTTCCATCATTACTTACCATCTCAACTAGAATACAAACTAATTTGAGAAGATGCCCTTTTTTTTTTTTTTTTTTTAGGAACATTAAATTCCTGTCCATTGAACTACCAATTCAATTTTTTTTTAAGAACAGATGATTATTTTTTTTCCCTAGATGCCAAGCCTGCAGGTACTCCATTTAAGAACCACCAAGATCCATCTCATTGATAAAATGCTCATAATTGCAATAAACAGATGGAAGAATGGAGAGATGGCAAGAGACTCAGTGATACAAACTCTGTAAAAGAGTCAAACATATTGGACAGAGATACCAAGTTTTGACATTTCCCCTTCTCTGTGCTGCCATTACTTAATACATAAAATACACTGAAAAGATAAAATGTTTGTCTATCAAACATCAGGAGTAAGTAAAGTCACCAAGCACATGTGAAGCCAGCACACACTTTTATTTATTTCAATTGTCTCTGTGAAGGGGAAGAATAAGGTCTATATCCTTCCCCTTGCAATCTGAAAAGAAAAATTCGAATTCACACACATATAGTATTTGCTCTTTGAAATCCTATGTTGCATCTCTGTCACTGAAATATGCCGATTTTATTTTGTAGAGCAAAGTTTTCTGGACATAATTATTTCCAACCTGCAACTAAACCAAGTGAAATACTTAGTTGAAAGGGAAAAATCAAGCTAAAATTCAGGTATTTAACAGCACCCACAAAGGCCTCTCAAATATTTTTCTAGAGCTGGGGAAGCCAGGCCATAGATTTTGAGATGTATGAGGCAGTTAGGTTCTGCCAGTGCACACTGGCAATATGGCTGCAAGTACATCAGAGCCAGATGGTTGTTTTTAGCCATGTTCATTACCTGAAGGGACTTAGAGCATACGTTGCTTCACCATGCTCTTGAAGGTCCCCTATAATAGTTATGTTTTACAGATGCATACTATGTTTGTAGAGACAAGAAAGGGGGTAAAAAGAAAAAAAGGGAAAAAAAAAAAGAAAAAAATAATCAGAGAGAACAAGCTCCTGAAAGGTATCAATAAACTATACATACCCTTCACCAACTCTTGCTGTTCCTTAGGAGAAATTCCAAATTAAACTCAAGGAAAAGTGAATGGAGGCAATATTAATGGTTGCACCATGAGACAATATTCAGGTGGAGTAAAACCAAAGTTTAGCACAGATCTTTTCTCAAAATTAAATACAAGAAAATGAAATTATGTATAAAGCATATGTTATGATCCTGCAGGCCTTAAGGAAACAGATTAATGGATAATTACTTAATTAATAAAGCCAGTGTAATAACTTTAGGATCCGATGCAAAACAACAGTCCACAAAACAACCAGTAAAAATGATAACTTCAGAATGGGGGTGGTGGTGGTGTGCATCTTGTCAAGAGGTGAAGCATTTCAGCAAACCAGTATACTCACAATAAATACCACATGGTTTATATACAGAACAAGGAATTATTAAATGTTTTGCAAAAGAAGATTAAATAATAATTCTTAAATAATAATTAAATAACAATCTGTTCGTGCTGCAGGAAGCAAGAACTATTTAACCAGTTTGTTAATTCTAGTTATTAATGCAGCTTTAAACGGAAAATAATTATGATCCAGGAAACTACGTTTTAAAAATGAAGAGGATCACAAATGAATTAACTGAGCAACTACAAATGGCAACTCCAGCGACCAGCTCATCCCACAGATGGAACAGCCAACAGACCAGACCACCATGAAAGAGCGTACACATAAAAAGAGACGGATGGATTTTCAAGCGTAGGTCGAGGCTGATGAATTTTCTATGCGCAGACTTAGCAAGCCCGGAAAGTAAAAGAAAATGGTGGGAAAGCACGCCGTTTAACTTCTAACATCTCTTCACCAAGCAATATTAGATGGAAGTGTTTAACAGAGGGTAACTTTTCTGAAATATTTCAGAGCACTTTAAAAAAACAACGTGACTTCCTTGCTGGATGGAATCACAGATGAATGCTTACCCCCCATTCTATGAGTAAGGTGATGCTCCTGGACAGCACAAATGCATATAAAAAAGCTGATGCATATTATAAAACAATTTTTGTTCTTTAGTTGGTTAAAAATATGTTTTCTTTATATCTACATTTTATTTCTCTGTATTTTTTATCTTCATCTTCTCAACACCCAAAATCTAAGTTTAATTTTCAAAGTTCTCTCCAGTTGCAGTTTAGCCCACTTGGAGAAAAAACAACAAAAAAACCATACCACAACCTGACTTGTCAAGAAAAATTAAAATGCCTTTCTAAAATAGTAAATATAGGAAAAAAATCCCACTGAGTTTTTGAAGTGCTACAGATTTCACTGAATAAATACTGATTTTTGCCTTTAAAAAACAAAATACTAATAGGAAAAAGAGTCTCCATTGCTTTTATGTCAGACAAGAAATGCACGTTCGGTATTATCCTATGTTGCTGCATCTGAAAATACAGCTCTGCAGGTATTCTGAAACTATCAGCCTAAACAAATACAATATTATATTCGGCCTTTGACTAGGCACAGCTATTCAAAGAAACATATTAGTTAAAAATAAAATCTGCTCTAAGGTATCAGCAAATTATGTTTATCAATGCAATGAAGCTTTTCGGGTTTTGTTTTTTAATGAAAGCATTTTAAATCTTGATACAATCTGCAGCAGATATTTAGGTGTTTGTTGGAAAGGTGTCTTATTCAGTCATACAATTCATAGTGATAAAGATCACTTCCTCAAGCTTACTAGAGTTATGTATATAAAGGCTTTAAAGTTTTGTTCTCTGCCTTCTTCTCAAATGCTCTTTCCTATACTTAAATGCTACCTAAAACCAAGTATTTAAGTGGAATGCAAGTATGGAATAAAAATTAACAAAAGCCCAAGAACACATGCAGGTACAGTAAGTTTGTATTAAACTTACAATTAGTGCAAACTTTGTCTCTGAATACTCAGTTCATCTGACTCTGATAAGATACTGCATTTGCATATGATTATGCAAGCCTGGTGGCCAAGCTGGCAGCATGAGGCTGGTTAAAGAAGAGATTATAAGGAAAGCCATGCTACAACGTTGGTACTGTTACGCAAGAACTTCATTTCAGTGATTACACTGCCGTTGCCTCACTTCCCTCTACGTGAAAGTCACTGTGAGAACCACCCTTCTCCATCTTCGTTATTCTAATAAGCACTCTTCCTCAAGGGAAAAAAAATAATAAAGCAAGCACACCATGTAAGACAGAGCACGGTTCAAAATACACCAACAGCAGGAGGCTGGTGGGAGAAGCTTTCAGTAAGGGAGGTGACTGGGAAAAAGGAGGAAGGAGAAACAGCGCTGCACACTTCTACTCCTCGTGGTAAAACAAAGCACTGGTTCCCCAGCCCTCGCTACACCACTCCTGGAAATGCTCCAAGGACTCTTACTGTATTCAGGATAAGCTGTGTCAGAAATGAGCCAACTGCTGGTACAAGCAGCAAGTTCTTCTCTCCGTCACTCCCACCAAGTTCTGTGTAACTGCAAGCTTCTGCCATGGATTCATTTCCACATGCAGCTATGTAAGCATGTACATATGCATGTATGTACAGGTGACATACTGCAACACTCTAGAGCACATTAACAAGCAAAGATATGTTCACAGAAAGCATCTATTAATGCACACCATTTGCTATTTTCTTTATAATACGTACATACACATTCACACTTATGCCAGCTAAGACTCCTACGTAAAACAGCATATAAATAATTTATATGTAAAGAAATTAAGTTCCAAGACTATTTTCCTACATATCTTTAGACCACTCAAAACAGCATCTCAACTGTTTAGGGATACTCCCCCCAATATCTTAAGAGGCAGAGTCAGAATTGGCAAAACATACCAGCCAATAAACCAAAGCAGCTTAGCAAGCTTTATACACTGTAAAGTAATGCTTTAATGTATGTTGGAGCACACAAACACACCCAGTGAGCATCACAGATGGTACAACTGACACTTAAACTAAGCTTTGAGCTCAGAGAAATACAAAATTACCCACAGAAATCTGGGCGCTAGTGCACTTTGATACTATCAGAGAGAATTGCAGGTCATATTCAGGTTTAGCAGTTACCTAAGAGCATTAAGAACAGTATGGGGATGGTTGGCGGCTATAAGAGAGCTATAAATGGTTATGAACAGGTACAGGTGCTAACAGGTTTACACTGTGCCTCGCAGCTGGCGCCAAAAGCGCACCTGAAGAGCCTCGCTGCAGGCCCTGCACGACAGTGCCCCACGCTTCCTCCCGCCCGCGGCTACTGTGACCAACACCACTCCGGTGTCCTCCTGCACCTGCCCGGGCCGCTCCACGAAGGCTCTGCGGTGCTCCTCCGTGCCTGCTCACTTCCACTGCACTCATCCGCTGCTGCTGGGGAAGGCGGACCATGCGTGGGCCGGCAGCGCGGGGTCCACGGGCCTGCGGGGGGCGGAGGCCCGCCGCTCGGTTCACCGAATAGCTGGACGGGGCCCCCGGACGCACCAGGACCCCCGCGCTGCTGAGGGAACGCCCGTCCGATGCGGTCTCGCGGCCGGGGGTCGAGCCGCCACACAGCTCCCGATCCAGGAAGCAGCCCCGCCGCTGCGCCAGCAGCGCTGAGAGGGTGCAGCGGCGCCACTGCCACCGCCCGCAGACGGGCTGGTCCAGGCCGGGCAGCGCCGAGCGGCTCCCCGTGGCTCCAGGCCCAGAGGGAGAGGGCGGCAGCACCACGGCCACGCGCCAGGCCCCGCGCCCGTCCCCCACTAACAATGCCGGCCACCCCAAGCCGCCCCGCGGCCCCACCGCACGGCACCGCTTCCGCCGGGGCGCCAGGGCCAGCCCGGCTCCTCTCCCGCCCTACGGCCCCTCCCTGGGCTCATTCACCGACGTCGCTCCGGTACCCGCTCCATCAAGGCACGGGCAGGGCCCGAGGCCGAGGCGCCGCCCCGACGGCGGCGCGGAGGGCCGCCATGCCGGCCTCCTACCTGCGCTCCAGGGCGGCGGGGTCCCGCGCGGGGCGCGGAAGTAGCAGCGAGGCGCCGACTGCGGCGCGCTCGGCTCGGCGCGGCGCGGCCCGTCTCGCCCGCCCGCACGTCCGGGCTGAGGGCGGGGAGCGGAGCAGGCGGGTGTGGCGCCAGCTAGTGACGGCGGCGGGCGGCGCAGCTCGTTTCGTACTCTGCCCGCCGTGGGGTGGCAGGTACCGGGGGCAGCCGGCGGGGCAGGCCCGCGCGGCTGGGACCGCGCTGCGCCGCGGCCTCCCTCGCGCCATGTGTTTCTCTCTGTGTCACCGCCCCTGGCGTGTTGGAGCCCGTGACTCGTAACGGCCGGGGCGGACAGGCCGCGCTGGGCCCCGCTGTGAGCAGCACCCGGGAGGCTGCCCTGGGCAAGCCCGCAGCGCCCCGGAACGGGGCAGGGGCCTACCGGCCGCACGGAGCTCTCTGGGTTGCTGCGGTTGGGACCAAGGCGCTGCGCGGCAGGGGACACCAGGCCAGCTGGGCCCTAAGAGGTGCAGTGTCTGGACCCCCCTGCAGCAGCGACTGTCTGGAGCCCTGTGGCACAGCCCTCATCTTCCACCCCTTCCACGTGTTCTGATTCTCTGCCTTAATACGCTTTAGCCTCACGTATCTGTTGGCTTTGTACACAGCTGTAAGAAGGGATCAAGTAATCACTTCTTGGTGACTTTCTCTTCACTGAAATACCACCCATCTCTATAATCTGTCTGGTATTTCCAGATCTACAAAGTTTGCACTGACTAGATATAAACCTTTAGTAATGTGTTCGGGGTTTTTTTGCCAATGGCCAGTTAGGTCATTTCCCTATTTTATTTTGCTACTCAACGATTGAGCAAAGACGCTATTACTGCACCAAACCTTGCAAAGAATTTCCTTCCCTCCTGTAAGTAAAAACAAAAGGGAAGAGAAAGTGTAACATCATAGTCCCTTTTCCTCTCTCAATAATAGTTTGTTGGGAGCCGAACTATACAGCTAGGATTTCTAATCCCCCCCAGGGTGAAGTTGAGCCAGCTTGTGTTTTTAAAACTGGGTCTTTAAAGATACATTCTCAGAGAATTGTAGAATCATAGAATTGTTACGGTTGGAAAAGATCATCAAGTCCAAGCACTATCTAACTGTCAGGCCCACTTCTAAACCGTGTCCCTGAGCACCATATCTAGACAGCTTTTAAACACATCCAGGGAAATACACAGCTGAAGTTTATTAGCCTCCTTGGGAAAGCATACATTGTCCTCTGTACAAAGGCCACACTCTGGCCTCCCGCAGGTCCCAGTGATCAGGAAGGCTGTGAGTCATCTGATCTTGCAATACAGAAAAGGGTCTGTGTGTTAGGTATGCACCCAGACTATCCACTCATTGTGTACCCTGATGCACCCGGAGTTTGCATTTCTCGGAAATTCTCAGCTAGAACAAACAACAGAGAAGCAAAGAACAAGGGTTTTGTAAGGAATTTTAACTACAGTCTCTTTAGCTCTGCAAGCCCTTAAGAGTCATGGGTTTTGCAAGTTCACAAAAGTGTTCAAAGAACTAAATTAGTAGATTTAGTGCAGACCATGGAGAACAAGCCACAGTGTAAAGAAAGGAATTTGGAGTGTAATTCAGAGTAGTTATGATGCTCCATGTTGCTTACAGTACTCAAACTCACTTAGTTCATGTTGACATCTGCAATACTAGTTTTCACCTGCGGCACAAATCTCACCTCTTCCTATGTTGTCCTGTGGTATAAATGAAATGATAAGATCTTGTGAGTCAGTATATCATAACTTTCCTGCAACAAACTTCCCCCCACAACTTGCCCTGCCCTGCTGTCAACTGAGTTGTCAGTCAGTCTCAGAGATAGACTTCCAAGGTTGATGGGGATGGGGGGCAAGCAGCAGTGGTTAATGACTTCAGAAGATAACCAGTGCTTGGGGGTGATCATAATGTTCCAGCTGAGTTAAAACCTAACTGTTTACAGGCACAAACCTGAATACAGGAAGTTCCATCTAAACATGAGGAGGAGCTTCTTTACTGTGAGGGTAACAGAGCTTATCTGTCCGTATACAGTTTAGCAACTTTTGCCAGCCAAATCCAAAAGCTTAGTCATTTTTTAACATATCTTAAAAGGCTATTTGGCTAAGTTAAAAGAAACTATAGTGAAAATTTACTTAAAACCTAAACAATATGTCTTAAGTACAGCATTTAATAAAATAGCACCTTTATTTTGTATATAGCAAGTTAAAAATACAATTTTAGTGAGTGTGAAAAGTATTCCTTGATTTACTTTTTGGGCCAAATTCACTTTTGCCTAATTAAGCTGATTTCAGTAGGAATTATGGCTACTTAAGCAAAGTTGAATTTGCAGATGGAGGAGGTAAGCACAGGAAAGAATGTGAAAAAGGTCGTGCTTTTAGAGCTTTGTGTGTTTTGCAGATGTTCAGTTAGTACCAACTCTGATTCAGACCACCTTGGAGCAATACATAGAACCAAGCTACATGAAAAGATGTGCTGTCTCCTACACTATAAAATTGAAAAGTTACTGGGAAAGTTTGGGCTAGTCTTAGACAAATGATGCATTTAGTTTGCACATGTGTAGAAGGCCAGAGAAAGTACTTGCTAACATTGTTCTAGGTCTGTTAATTGAATCTAAGTAATTTTATCAAAATCAAAATGTAAATGTATTAAATAAGCAAGAGAAGAGATGAAGACATGTTCACGATTGAAACAGATAGCTCACAGAGGTAGTGCAGTCTCCATCCTTCAAGGTTTTCAAGCCCAAACTGAATGAAGAAATCCTAAGTGACCTAGTCTGGTCTCACATATGACCCTGATTTGAGCAAGAGGTTGTACTAGAGACCTCCTGAGGCCCTTTCCAGCCTGAATTATTCTGTGCTCCTATAATCCTTGTTTGACCTTATTGTTTGTGGATTGAATGCATAGCATATATTGAGGTTAAAATATATAGGAATTAACCATGGTTTAGAACAGAATAGAATAGAATGGAATAGAATAGAATAGGACTATTTCAGTTGAAAGGGACCTACAACGATCATCTTGTCCAACTGCCTGACCACTCCAGGGCTGACTGAATGTTAAAGCATGTAATTAAGGGCACTGTCCAATTGCCTCTTAAACACTGACAGGCTTGGGGTGTCGACTACCTCTCCAAGCCTGTTCCAGTGTTTGACTACCTTCTCAGTAAAGAAGTGCTTCCTAATGTCCAGTCTAAACCTCCCCTGATGCACCTTTTAACCATTCCACTGCATCCTGTTACTGGATATCAGGGAGAAGAGCTGCGCACCTCCCTTTCCACTTCACCTCCTGAGGAAGCTGAAGAGAACAAGGAGTTTGCCCCTCATCCTTCTTTTCTGCAAGCTAGACACACATGGAGTCCTCGGCTGCTCCTCACAGGACTTAACTTCCAGCCCTTCCACCAGTGTTGCCCTGATATGGATGCGTTCAAGGACCTCACATAGTTTTTAAATTGTACAACAGCTTGAGTTAGTGTTTACTTGTTCATAACTAATTGTTTCTACCTAGAAAAGGCAGGAATCTCCAGACTTTTGCTTCTTTTCATTCTATTTCAAATACCGTATCATTTCAGTTCTTAGAAGTGTTTTGATTTTCTCCTTTGCAGACCTCATTATAATGTTTTCAACTCTGTTTACGGTGCAAATGCTCTTTAAAAATGACTATGGGCTCGTAATTAAGATTCATAAAGAGTTAAAAATATTTCCCAGAGTAGTCTTCTAACATAATTTATGGAGGCTTTAGAAATGATGTTTTAAGTCTAAATATATTCCCAGCCCTCACCCAAAAGAGAAATTAAAAATTTATCAAGAATCTGAAGATAAATAAGGTAGGTGGTCCAAATGAATTTATACTCAGATTTTAAAAGATTCACAAGAGTTTTAGTATTTATATTTGTATACAATAAATAATATTAATTTTATGAAAGGAGCAGTTATTCCATCTTCTGGAGAGACATATTAAAACAGGAGATGTAGCGAGACACGTGCACCCAGACAAAACAGGCTTTGTTGGAAACAAAGATGTTGCAATTATATTAGGAGAATTCTGACCTGGTACAAAATGCACATCACCCAATTACCTTGTTTTCCCTTGTTGGTGACTTTTGTCCCTTTTACTGTATAAAATGAAGATCTATAAGTGTGGTGCATCAGAAAATGGCTTTGATGGTATTTCCATTCTACTTGGACATGCCATTATATAGATCAATAATGCTGCTCAAAAAGTGGGATTTCTCAAAAACACGTTGGATAAAAGATGCATCCAGGCAAAAATAGCCTTATATACCTTCCTTTAAGGCTAATCTTGAGATACCCATGTAAAATATGTTAATTTCATTTGCCATACTTCTCATTTATCACTTGATTAAAACCAAAGAATTTCTCACTAGAACTTGTCAATGACATAATTCTGTTTAGCTCAGAGCAATTATCACCAGATTAGACTCTTTTTGAAAACATATATGTCACCAGACACCATAATTTCCACATAAAAGTTACTTTTCCAGCAACTTTATGATAGAAAAATATACATTGATCTCAGTATAGCTTGGAGGAAGACAAAAAAATTATTTCTAGTCATGTTCAGTATTCTTTCGGAAAGCCGATTCTTCCCTTAGCAGGAGATAACACGAAAATTTGTAATTCTTAAAAGACTGGACTAGAAGTCTGTTTCTGTGTACTACATTCATAGAGTATGTGGTATGGTGGCAAACTTTTTAATCCATTTCATTTATTATTATTTTTTTTTCCTTAATATATGTTAGAATTGTTTTTTTATTGATACAAATACTTTTAGCTTCTTCTAAGGTCTTTTTCACACTAGCTTCTACTGCTCTGATGACATGATGTTTTCTGTAATTAGTGCATCCTCCTCAAAGGCCCACATTCCATGTGACTAACACACACTTTGATCTCTCCAAGATCTTTCTTACAACGTGAACAGCAAATAGAATTTGTCTCCAAAGCACAGATGATTTGCAGGGCTCTTATATTGTAAGATACTTCAATTTGTTCAATGAAAGAAGAATCAGAGACACAACTGTACATCCTTTGAAGACTGAAGCAGACCTCCAGGGAAGGGGTCATCTTGCAGGGAACTTCAGAGCTGGAATACTGAGTCTTAGCTATTCTTAATGGAACTGTATTCGATTAGACAACAGGACTGCTACAATTTAAAAATTAATAGCTGGAGAGCTGATGGAGATAATACAGTATGCGGTTTAGAATATGCTTGGGTTTATATCTTTTTTTAATAGATGTTTGGTTTATTTTTTTATTCAGCATCCGTTTTCCACAGTAATACACTCTGGACTGCTTTGTTATTACACCTTTTTTTATATGGGAAGCAGAAGATGGTTGTTTTTAAGGGTGAAGTCAGGGAGACAAGAAATTAGTATGTGAAAATACTTAATGAAATCTGAGTACACAAAACCAAGCAAAATTAAAACCACTGTTTAAAAACAAAAATATAAGAAACATAACTAAGTACTAGAAAGTACCCTTATTTTCTTCTACCAGTTCTTCCAGAAATGACTTTTTGGAAAAGTTTTTGCTACTTTTTTTTTTTAGCAAGTTACTTATGGGTCTGTCAACAATGCAATCGCTGTAAACTGATAAAAGAAAAAAATACAGGAAAAATAAAGGGACATTATGCTTTCCTTTGTGTTAGATGACAGAAAACAGTGTTATATCCCTATATTCTGCCACATGAATAGTCTATTGCATTGAAATGGCTATGAAAAGTATTTGTTATATCTCTTCTGCTATCTTCCTTTGAACTGTGCTGGTTTTGATGCTGTTGAACTGCGTATGATTATTATTTTTTTGTATGCAACACTAGGCTTGTTTATATGGATTCCTACAAAATTGAACTATGACAGCACATCTGCTTTCTCTTAAATTATTTTACTTGCTAGTATAGTTATAGAGAGAACTCAAATTTATGTATTTATTATAATAAAGAAACATAACAAAAGATTAAAAATTAATTTTAGGAATTTTTAAAAACATTTTTGTGTTTTGCTCTGTTTGGTAATGATGCTTCATTTTTGTAAGGAATGCTAAATGTTTACTTAAACTACATTTCAGAGTGGTAGTATTTTGGGAGTTACAGTCATATTCAACAATTGATTTCCTGTGGACTTATTTGACCTCTGCCAAATCTAGTTGGAATAGGATGTACAGTTCAGAAAGTTTAATGAGAGAGTCTGATTGCATAAAGAAATTGGACTAAAAAATAGGTTCAAAACAGCTCAGTACAGTCCACATTCTGCCTTATTGCCAGAATAGTAATGGAAAACAGAAGAGCACTCACAGTGGTTCTGTATTTAATGTTACCATTCTAGAACATGAGGAAGCACAGCAGAATGTGTGACTACCATTTACCTTTTTGAGGAGGGATTTCAGTATAAAATGACAAACTCTTATTTCTTTTAAGTCATGTCCTTTACCACCAAGAGAAATTTTGGCTTATTTGTAGATTTCTTTTCCACTGAGACTACCAAGCCAACTACTCACTGTACTTCACATATACTCTTAAAAGCAACAAAATCAAGAGAAGTTGCCAGCGACCTTATTTTTATTTAGGAGCACATAAAAAAAGTTATGCCACAGCTTTGGTTGACTGGAATGATAGGCATACTTGAATTTTAACAGTATTTTTTTAAAACAGTAAACAGGTGTACATTCATTTGTGTGCAAAGCCAACACTGTCAATAACACAATTACACTATGAAAAATGAAATGTTTTAAGTATACAGCTGTGAAACCCTTCATATTTTTGGTATTTAACCAGCATTTTTAGAATTAGTCTGCTGAAGCCATTTCATGTGTAGTAAATAGTGAACAGACCCTGTGGCAAAGTCAATGTAATTATAGTTGCACTGGCTCTGGAGATGAGTAAGAGCCTTACTTAAGGATATTACTCAGAAGCTACGTCTTCACTTAAATATGAAAGGAATTATCTAACTTGTAGTTTATGAAATCAGTTATTAATAATCAGCCACTTGAACTTACAAAACTGGACAATATTTTCATACATTTGGGATAATTATAATCACTCAATTTTTTTCATGCCACAGATAAAAATCACAAGAACTGCTGAGACTGGATGATTATGTAACGCAATAACTCAAAGTTCCACTGACTTATTAATGCTTCTCACAGCTCTTATAAAATTTTTTTTTTTTTTTTTTTTTTTTTTTTAATAAGAGCTGTTGTGTCAGCCACGTAGACAGGAAGAAGAAAAGTATGAAAAGTCCCAGGCTGTGATGAATCCTGAGTATTTTGCAACAGTAAGCACTGAGTTCTGGTATACCACAGTCTCTCTCCACTCTGATGATAATAAAGCATAGATGGAATATTTACATTTTTCAGGATAAACTTACTAGTAGACCAGCTGTAATCACTGCTGGTTTTATAAAACCTTTTTTTATATCCCCTTCTTGGTAGAAACGTATGGCGGAAGAAATAAAACTGCCTTTTTAATAAAATAAGAAGTTTCTGATAAAAACATAAAAGACAATTTTATCTGCTGGATGATATACAGGTACCTGTATACAAGCATGTATACTAGACCACAGAAGAGAAGGTGTATTTGAATGTTACAGGTCTGATGTAAACACAGAATAAAAATAAGGAGAGTCAAAAGTAAAAATACATTAACTCACTCCATCATGCCTAATTATTGCAGCATATATGATATAAAATAATCCAAATGCAGAAAGCACCTGCTTATCTTCAAAACCTGGCAAAAAAGATCTCTTTGGAAATGTAGTTAAATCAAAAAAACACTTTTAGCCAAGATGTGTGTTACATTTCAGCCCACAAAAGAAATTCACAAGGAGATTATGAACTCCTGAAAATCTAAGTTTATAATGACAACAGACAATGCCTTCATTACAGTGACATCAACAGAGCCACTGCAACACATTGCAATGCAATGCAACACTGCATTGTTATTTTCTTTTTTGTACAAGTTTACAGTGAATATTTAAAGACAATGAACAGGTTCATGTGCAGGTTTTCCATTAAAGTGTGCAGTTCATCAAACTGATAAACATATTTCCTGAAATGTTTTAGAAAATGAGAAAGGACATTTGACCTAAATATGTAGCATGCACTCTAGTTAACCATGTATAAACTAAAGATTTTTAAGTGCACTATGAACCGCAGACATGAATGGCTTTTGAAAACCCGGTAATTTAGTTGAATGCACACTACAGAATTGTTTAAGAAGTTGCTTCCAGTTATGTCAGATCAAGTTAATTTCTTCTCAGAAAGAGTTTCACCACTAAGTTCTACATCTAGCGAGGCCTCTTCGAGAGACGGCTTAACGTTAGATACAGAAGATCCAGGGGTAGCTGTGCAGTATAAGGAAAAAAAAGTATTAGGTTTTACAGTTAAGAATATCCATGCTAAAAACCATCAAAAGCAAGAAACCATCGAAAGCAGTTTACCTAGCACAGAAACACACACAAAGCTACGCTGTATCTAATGACATAGGAAATGCAATGGGAATCTGTTCTAGAGAGCTTCAAAACAGCATACCTATCCAAAAGCAGACAGTGTTGCTGGCTGGCAGTTCCAACTGAATATACTAATGACTGAATGCGTCATCACGTTATTGGCAGTTTTAGTCAGAATCTGTTCACAGAACTCTATGGTAAATGTTTAGAAAACCTCTTAGAAATTCTGCCATTTAAATAAATAAATTTCCTTTGCTTGTCCTGCTTGGAGATAGCTGGAAATCCTGTCATACTTCAAAACAAAACAAAACCCCATAAATTTTCAAGCCATAGAAATTCTATCAGATACTTCAGAGGATAAGAGAAAGTAACTATTAGCACAGTTTTACTACTTAAACTATTTGTGCAATGCTACTGAGTTCTCGCTAACCCGTAAAATGATCCTACTTAGACAGGGAATGTTAAGAAACAGCTGCCCTAAGAAATTATGTTAGATATAAGAAAGAATTCTGTTGCTGGAAATAGTGTCATGAAGTTAGCCACTCTGCCTCTGACAGAAGTTACTTACATAAGGTTGGTTTCTCTATTGCTGTCCTTTCAGGCAAAGTTTCCAGTGGTGTTGGTTGAATTTTTGCAGGGGTATATGTATTTAAAGGAATTTTTCTTCCTGCCAGTGGAATCATGTAAGTTGAAAAAGCTGAAATGTGAGGAAAAAGAAGAAAACATACACATCAATAAAAATAATCTCACCTGATCAAAATGTCAAAAACAGCAGCCACAGAACTGTTTATCTGTCCAGCGATATAGATGCCACAGTTACACAACCTGCAGCTCACCTACCAGTTTTTGACTCCAGTGTGAAAAACTTCAAGGTGTGAAAGACAAATCTAAGAATCTTTTTGCCTCAGAAAGTGACACAATAACTTCATGCTGCTAAGGCAGCTAAGCCAAATTTCAGTAACAGCTGCCTTGCCAGAAGACTGGCAGAAGTATTAGTGCTACTTTTTATAGGTTATGAAGATTGCACTGGAATCCATTTAGTCCAAAGCTCCTATGAAAAGTTCATACAACAGAGTATTCTCTAGACAACTTCCAAATGTTATAGGAAAGCAGAGGCAGAACAAAACACCTATGGCCTCAATTTTATCATGTCTAATCACCAATCACTCCTTTGTAGAAAGGTAACAACCAGATCACCACAGAAGTATGATAGTTTTTTTAAAATATTTTTTCATCTTGTGTACTCTAAATTCTGAACTGATTTTGAAGAGATACAAACTTCCTAACCAGTGTAACAAAGCATTTTGAATAGCTGAGAACTTTAAAATACCTGCAACCTTCTTTTTCAGTAACATCAGTTTTCTTAAATTGCTTATCTTCCTTCTTAGATACAGGAGGCCTACCCAGTAAAATTAGCTGCTGATTAAAATCTAAACTGTGTAAAACAAAAAACAGAAAAAAAAGGAAAAATCCTGTAACAGAAAAAAAAAAAAGGAAAAATCCTAATGGCTAGGTAACCTTTGCATCAGTACTAGCAAGTACAAATTTTCTGATCAAGTGTGAGTCTTTAGATATTTCCTCAAGAAGAATGATTTTCAGTCACCTGACACATGAATTATCAGCATCCTAATACGTGGTAAATCTGAACTAACTGAAACTGTTTCCAAGGACATAGAGGTACCATCACAATGGGGAGTCATCTTCCCAGAGACATGCACATGGATAGAACTCAGTTTGCATTTAATTTCAAGATCATTTAAACATTAAACATGCAGCACAAACTACTAAAAAACTAACTAACTGCATGGGTGAAACTCTGAGTAACACTGAAGGAAACAGGAAATAGCACAGTTTTAAGATATAAAGGGCTTATAAAAGGCAACACTACTCCGCTGAGTTTACTGCCCATAAAATGTACAGAAAATACTCCATGGTCACTAAAAAGCATTCCTTGTAATTCAGGTAACAGTTTGGACAGTACAGAGAAGTTCTTAATGTGAGGAAATAAACCAACTATGATTTTGTTAAATCCTTAATTTACTGCCTCAGTCAACAGAGACATTACTTCAATGAATTATGACAGTGTCCATACCACAAAAGGACACTGCAAAAATTAAAATTATGTATATATTTCATTTTTTAAAGCAGTAGTCTTAGACTACTTATGACCTATAAAATACTGGAAAGATTATCTAGACAATATTTAACAATTTAAAATGAACATAATTACAAACTAA
Organism: Podargus strigoides; assembly: GCA_028020825.1. NCBI lineage: Eukaryota > Metazoa > Chordata > Aves > Caprimulgiformes > Podargidae > Podargus > Podargus strigoides. The sequence goes on along the minus strand of CM051663.1, from coordinate 63,811,759 downwards.
AATCAGTACATGTCTCCTGTAGATTTTCCTTTGATGGAGCAGCAACAGAGGCAAGAAATTCATCCACCTGCTTCAGAGACAAGGAATTGTGTAGAGTTTCCAAAGGGCAAATAGAAGGCACCATGGAATATAGTTCAAAACCTGAAAGAAAAATAATAAAAAAGAGATTTCCAAACATAAGACAGGATTTAAGCTATTGCATAGGCAGTATTAACATGATAAAAAGTACTTATTTTAAATTAGCACATGCATACATAGTACTTTTGAAATCATGGATACAAAATTAAGAGTTGGAACTAGATATGGCAGTTTCCAGGGTGTACTAAAGGTACCGTGTAACATACCATGGGATACAAATCCCATGTATGCATAAAGTGGTCTTCAAACATTACAACTGTGCTCTATTCCCAAATCAGTTCATGAAAAATAACTTTCCTCTAACACAAACTTAGTAAATTACTGAAAAAAAAAAGCAGTCAGGAAATGGTAGTATTTCTCCTACTCATTTTCGTACCTAGCACAACACTAAATAGATAATTCATTCATGCAACTAAAATCGGACAGCTATGTTTTCACCTGTTAACAGAACTAAAAATTCTACAACTTCCAATAAATAAGTTTGCAGAATTCACATTCTATCATCTTCAGTATTCTGTGAAAACAAATTGTTGCCTTAAACATCAAAGGAAAACCACTGTTAGCACTTGTGTACCTTGAGGTTACATGTTTTAACTTTGTAAGACAGATTTACACCTACCTTTATGCATTTAAAAACAGCACTCAAAAGACTAGAAGTTTCATGTATTAGAACAGGTGAGTATAGCAACCCAAAATCTAAAAAATTATTGGACGTTGCTTTTCTACATTAGTATCATACACCAATCATGCATATCCATATTACTAACATACTAAAAAGCATTTAAACATCTTGGGGAAAAAAAAAATAATTGCAGTTCTCTGAAGTGATGCAAGTTTGATAACTCAATGAACAATTGCATTTCAGAAGAGGAAAGTATGTCCATTAGTGTTTTCAAAGTACAGCTGTAACATTACAACTTTGCAATTCAGTATTGTAGATTTACAGTTGCTAGATTTCTTAGAAGATATTTAAATGAAGAAAAAATAGTGAATGAAATAATGTTTAGAATTTCAGTTCAAGGTACATTTATTAGAGATAGCATTATGAGTGTGAACTGTTCCCTAAAATAATAAGCATCAATAATAAGCATCAATACTCCTGTGATGTCCAGCATTCGCTCCTCACTTAGTGCTTTGCATAGAGAAGTAACTCAACAAAATTTCAACCCCTAAATGCCTGCATTTATATTTGGATCCGCCCTGGCCGTACTCAAATCTGAGGGACAGTCGCTTCAAATATACAATCGACTGAATTGTACTTATGTCAGCTTCACTTCTATTACAAATAAAATGTTGCATTTCATGGAAACTTGATATTCATGTACAAAAGAAACACCACTACGTACTTAACTTCTATTTTCCTATAAAGGCAGTAGCTAAGCACTGAAATGTCTGCATACATATTAATATGCTAAATAACTATGCATGCATGAAAAGCGCAAACCCTTTCTTTGCATTACAGTAAAATGTAAGATTTATCTCTTTACCCTGACAGAAAAGTCACTATTACTTGCATGAGAATTTATTTCTTTTTATTTTGTGAAGAATATCATGGGACAATGTCAGGTTTTTATTAATTATTACTGTTATAGTGCGGTGTTGATGAAAACCAGAAAGGAATTTCAAAAGACACCCATGCCCTTTAAAAAAAGAAAAGAAAAAAACCATGGGTTTTTTCAGGACTTTACCCTCCGTAAGTTTTTTGTTCAGTTTTGGCAATTCTCCTATCAGACAGCCATATCCCAACATGTTGTTCTAGTATCTTTGTGTCTAAGGGATATGACTTAAAGATACCCTTGAAATCTATCTACAGTGTTTTATTTGAAATTTTTAATGATAAATATGTTATCATGTTATGAGAAATAAATTTGAATTTTAATGTGGAAGAAGCCTGACAGTATCCCTTTAAAAAAGCCTTATTTCCTTTAAAAAAATCCTTATTTCCTGCAAACTAACAGCCTTAAGTTTTAGCTATACTTATTCTTAAAGCCCTTTCCCCATCAAAAGGCAAGACAATGAAAGGGTTAACGCAGCATTTCAAAAAGCCTGCTGTCTTACATTTAAAAGCTATAGAGACATACCACTGGAGCCTAGAAATTCCACAGAGGAAATGGACCAACACCTAAAGAGGTGTGGGTGTTCTGCACAGAGGCCCAGAAAATAAGGTAAAGCACTGTCAGAAGATACTTGTTTCACCATGTTCCTTGAACTAAAGATGGGGTGTAGTCTGAAATGAGTTAAGAGGGTGTGATAACAACATAAAAATAAGAAAAAACAGAGTGAAAGGGACAAGGAGAATCAAAATGATAGTGCAGAACACAGAGAAAACAACATCAGTATGTTCTTATGTTAGTAGAGAACCCTTAGAAACCTGCAATATACTTAGGTTTCAAAGGAGCTCATACAGCATGCATTAATCTTGTAAAAGATGTGTGGTAAAACTGCAGTATTAAATGAATCAGAACTATCAATGCATTCATTAAAAGCATTTTAGATCCTTTTTTAAAGAATGCAGTCACAAACAGATAGTGCTAAATGGAACAGAAAGTAATTGTATTACTAGATGCTGATACTCAAATGCAGTTCTTACTTTCTGACCTTCTATGTTTTCGACATATTATTTGGTTTGAGTCTAAAGATAAAAAATGGACTCCTAATTCTCCTATTTGAAATTGCATACTAGAATTGGCCTTTTAGATCTAACACAGTCTTAATGGCATTAATTCAGCCTTACCATAGCAGTTTCCCTTCAAGAAGCTCTGCAGTGCAGAAAGTCAGTGTGAATTCCAAATGAATATACTAAAGGACTATTTTGCTTCTCAGCAAAGCCAAACAAAGCCAGACTGTCAGTCTTTTTAACCTTGCTTCTAAGCAAATACGTTTTGAATCTAGCACAAAAATGTTGATGATTTCCACTGTAGTTTCAATATCACCATCACTGTACTCAGCCAGCAGTCACGCACATTTTAAAACTGCAGTTAAGAAATCTGGAAAAGCTACATTAAGATCCGGTGGATGCTAATGCCTGGGTCTGGTTCTCATGAACAGGACACACTCCGGACCTATTTAATCACATAGAAAGTTAGGCACAAAATATTTTGCTGAGGAAGAGAAAGACATACCTCTGTCCTGTGTGTTAAATCAGACTTTTTTTGCAACTATGGTAGACTGAAGACAAGTTAACTTTCACTCTTGAAGCTCAAGAGGTCAACGTAAGCAACAGGCAGCTCTCTTGCTGTTATTTTTAGTGCAATATTAAAGTAATTTGCACATCTGATGAACAGAGAAGTATGCTAAGGTAAAAAAAAAATGTTTGTGCGATGATAAATATAGCAATTTAGCAGGAATGGAACCAAAGCTTCTGCTTCAGTTTTTTAGTTTTTTAGATTTAGCATCACTTCAAGAAGATAGTAATAAATTCCAGTTGTCAATTCAGTGATTTATTTTAGAATCAGGAGGCTCAGGAAAACAGCTCATCAGGAGAAAGACAAAAGAAGAAGCAGCAACTATGAAGAAGTGTATGCCCAATAAAGATCAGATTTAATTCTGGTTTTATCTTGTACCATACAGTCTGATCACACAAGAAATTGAAAAGAATAATTTATTACAGAGATCATGATTAAGAGTAGCACTTCAGTTTTTTCAAGGATTTTTCTAAGGAATGAAATTTGATGGTTTATTTACACTAATGAATGGTAAAGAAGGGATTTAGGATATCTAATGATTACAAATATATTTGGAGTTGTGCTTAAAGTTAGGAACAACAGACGGCTGGATGATACTGTACACCCCATATTTGAAATAAAAATAAAAGGGATGAAGCAAGGAACCTTTTGTTTTCGTTTTTGTTTTTTAAAATAAAAGCAAAACGTACCATTGGTTGGGTGTCGAGCAAATGAGATAGAAAACCTTTTAACAGCAGAACCGCGTGTGGTGTCTGAGAAAGAGAAAAACAGGTACCTGAAATTTGTAACAGCTACCAAAAGAGGGACATTTTAAAAAGGAAGGGAAGAAGAAAGAAAAAAAAAGATGAGAAGGTATTAGAACAGAGTGGCATGCAGAAGGGACTAAGGAAAAGGTCTGAAATCTAAAGAGAGGTTAAAAAGAAGAAAATTTGGATTGTTGGCAACTACAAGATGTGTAATGAAGTGTATGAAAACAAGCAGAATGAGCTCGTGATTCTGGCATACAAGGTTATATCAGATTACAGTCGAACACTGAATAGTGAATTGGGGGGAAAAAGGCATGAATATTGTTTCACCTCAGAGTTATAAAGGTGTGCTTTGGCATCTTTACGTTCTGAAATGTAGTAAGAGAGTTTCTTCTCTACCCCAGATTATGCAAAACTGAAAATTTCCTGCTCCTTCGTAATCCAAACCCCACAGAAAAAAGGTCAGGAATCCTAAAATTTTCACTGTCAGCATTTAAGTTCTTGGTTTATGATTTCTTTCATTCCTTGTATATTTATTTCATTTCAAGATCAATAAGTAATGATAAAACCTGAATTTTAAAATGAAAAAATAATTTCAGAACCAAAATTTTGGTTTACTTAAAAAACGTACTTGCTGAAATCTCCTAGCATGCATTACAAGTTTGTGAGCTAGTGTTCAATTCAAGACAGAAACAAGAATTAACTATGCTATTAAGTTAAACATAAGCAAGCTACGGGCAATAAAGAAGCAATAGAAACAATTCATACTAAGGCAAAGGATTGTAGGATTCCATTAAAATCAGTAACCTAGGATTTATCTTTAGAAGTGTAATGTGGCACATGGGTTTGTATGTGCATGTGCGACAGTGTGCACGTACCATCTATGAAGCCAGAAGAAGTCAGCTTTTTACGATGAGTACGAGCATAATCCTGTAGGTTAGGTGCACTTGAAGAACCCCCGAGCACTGAGGTGCTAAACAGGCCCGCACAGTGAGACCCTGATGGGAGTTAGAAAAAATACATACAACAACCAGGTGTTCGTCCATTCACATTTGGGATGCATGCAGCATGCAAGCACATGGTTCTTACCACACAAAAGGCAGCTTTTGGCAATGCCTTGGACAGGTTCACAATATGCTTGTAATGTCAGAGTGGTACTTGTAGGCTGAAACTATCATAATTTATTGTGCTTCTACTCATGACACAGCACCCTCTGCTATATGTGCAAAGAGAGGACTGGCTTTAACAAAGTGAGTTCTTGTCCTGTTTTCACTTTCGGTGAAGAAAAGTTACCAGTTAGCATCAATATAAACATAACCAAAACAACAAAACAAAACCAAGATGATGATGATGTGAAAGTTGTGTGTTTTAAAACCTGCAGTACTGAAACAAATACAAGCTGGAAAAATACTGCTCATTGCTTTCATCCAAATCAATCTTTGAGATGACAGGCTGCAATGAAGTACTCATGCATTTCCACAGACTTAATATGGAAATATTTCACTTCTAACCCTAACAAAGAGTTAAGTAAATTGGAAATACTCTATTTGTATTTCAGCTACCATCATTGATTGACAATGTTATAAACTCAAACTTAAAAGTTCCATTAAGTTTAGCTTGACTTCCTTTCCTGAAAAGACTTTTGTAGATCTCCATGCAAGTGAGAGTATTTTTGTTACAACTCATATATTCCTGCCACTAGGATGGGAGTTTTAACAAATCACTGGAACCACAGACAGAAATATAAAAATAACTTTTGTAATCATCAACCATAAATGAAATTGACATACAACAATGAAGAAAATGGAAAAAAGTTTACGTCTTTTTAGTTTTTACTACTAGTTGAAAGGAGAAGTGGTTTTTCACTCAGAACTTATCTTTTACATTTTAGATAAGTAGCAGCAGATTTTTTTTGAAAACCATCCAGTGATACGTCCTTTTATTACTTTTAATGACTCAGTGAGGAGAAACATTACCAGCACATGTGACCAATCACAGCCAAAATAAATTGGTGCCTGGTCTGGGGCAAAAGCCTTGCACAACCAAATGTAATACCTTAATCTACACACAGAAATACATCAACTTCCACAAGCCATATTGTGTCACATATTGGCAGAAGAAAAGTTGTTTAGCTTTAGCAAGCACACAATAAAAACCATGACTTCGATGAACAAGAGCACCTGATGTATGCATTTTACCAAGAGAAAATGTAATAGGGAGAAAAACATCACAGAAAGGTTAAACATACAAAAAATACAGATCTTTACAGAGAAAGGAAGAAGCTACTTCTAAGATTATGCACATAGCTTATACATTTTCTGCGCTTCATTTTTCCCCTGAAAAGACACACTTACAGAAAAAAAATGCAATATTGATTTCATATTTTTGCATATCAGTCACATGTATGCCTGTTTCAAAGAAGCAACAGAATAGCACCACTTGAATTAAAAGAATTTGAAACAACTTATTGAATTATAGCATGATTCATTCTAATGCTGAAAGGAAAAAAATGATTTTAGGAGAGGGAATGTGTGCAAAACCCCTGATATTACCACGAAATCTGAAGTTTGTTCCCCACCCCCCTCCCCTCGGTGAAACACCTTCAATTACATCAATTACCCACAATAGGAAATGTTAATTTTCAAGAAAAGTGTTTTAACAGTTTTCAGTGCAGGCCATTTCGATCCAAATGGTTTTTGCAAAACCTAAAAACTCAGTCATGAACTACATTATCTTAAAAATCTGATTTGTGTTAAAAATAATCCTGTGTATCTGCTGCAAGAAGTACAGAGTCAGGAATGTGAATAGTCTCAAATAATTTGCTCTTTTCAGCTATAATTTAAAACTTTTGATATAGTAAAAGTGTCCAGTACATAGGCAGACACTCTTATATATCATTGATAACAAGTACTACTGGGTCCTATTAACATAAAAACTATTCAAAGAATGTACAACTGTGCAGAACAACAGGCAGATGAAAAGCTGCTAACTTCAAACAAAATTTCAATTGTAGGCACATACCTAGACCACTCTGCTTTTGTTCCAGAATAGTTCTTGGTGTTCGTAAGTTACTATTGCTTTCTGATAGGACCTGGATATAAAAAACAGAAAAATAACGGAAAGTAGAACAGCAGCACGAAATGTCCACTTAACTTGATACAGCAGCCTGTTTCAGACAGGTGAGTGTTAATAAGCTGTATGATAAGTGTTAGTAAAAATATGTAAAGGAAACATGAACGACCATGCAATATCCCCTTCTGAAGGGAGTCCATTTCACATGAGTTCCTTGCAATGAAGTGATGCAAAGCAAGCATTCAGAATGAGAAAGGGCACAGACCAAGACACATATGAGAACAGATATTTGAGACATTTTATTTCATTTTACCAAAGGCACTCTCCTAAACTGCGCCTGTATTGAAAAAAGGAGGGGAGGGAAGGAAAGACAGACAAGCTATTGAGGACACCGGACAATCACTGATCCATGCATGGGCTCAATCAGTGTAATCTTCAGATGCTCACAGCCTTTACTGATATAAACTTGTCCTATGTAAATAGTTTTAGAATTTTTCACAATAAAAAGAAATTATGAAAATTTTCAAAGAAAAAGGATATGGTTAACAGAACACCATCCATTGTCATACATGTAAATAATATCTTGACATACTAAACAATCTTTAGATGTTCACTGGTACTTCAAAAAAATTTAGAGTTTCTTTTTTTCCTGCCTTTGCCCCCCAATATACAGAAAAATCTTCAATATACTGTACAAGTCAATGGATGATGTACTGTGTTGGGAGTTTCAGATACCTCTGGATACAGAAGGCGAGAATTATTAGTGCTAGAGTTTGTTCCCTGCAATAGTTAATATCAGGCCACTGAAAATATGATATATGCAAAACAAGTTTTGAATAGCAATATGAAGTACCAAGTAAATTATTTTAAATGGTATTGGTTGCAATCATTAAAAAAAATTTTTTTTCAATTTACCTACCACCAAATTAAGCAATGCTGTTTATAAAGTCTTAAAGGACAACTAAACCAAAGCAGAAATCTGTTTCATTAGGCAGAAGACTAAGTCTTTTTTACAGTGGTAACATTTGCAATTCCTATAAAGAAACCAAATTTTTAGGAAAACATGTAACACATTCAGTAGGAAAAACATGCACTTGCTCTTTTTCCCCCAGACATTCTCGGAAAGTAATTTTAAGAAATGGAAGAATTTGCTTCAAACATAATCCTTAACAAGGGATTAGATGTCCTTAAAGACAGTTGGTTGTTGCTTGGAATGCATAATAATGTTTAATGAAGTAAAGTTTAAAAACCTGTTGCCATGAGCCAAAAATACTGGATGTGAAAGCCAAAGATTTAGGGGAGACAGGGGAAGAAGTGATTTGTTCCCCTGATCTGCGTCTTCGACGCCCAGTACCCACACCACTGGTGTAATGCAGCCAGGTACCAATACACTCTGGGCTAGACACACTCAGGGGGCTCTCTTCCTGGAAGTGAGAAAGGGGGCAAAAAACAGCAAAGCATGCAAAGTTAGATTCAACAGAGCCAAATGAACAGAAAAGAAAAAAAAAAAAAAACCCCAATCTGCTTGCATCCTCTTATATACTGCTTTGAAAACTATTAAACAGTGAATAGGGAAGAGTAATATTACAATATTAGGAAGTTATCCATTCCACATATATTTTAATCCAATTATATATTTTAATACCACACTTTAATCAAATCTCTGCTAGACTAATTATTAGATATGAGATAAAAGTAATTGTTATCAATAATTAATTCATAATTTCAAGAATTTCCCACATGTTGGAAACAGAACATTTATTACCCTTGACCTACTGTTAATAATTTTCCCCCTCTAAGTACATTTCCTATTTATTACTTAATAGTTTTCATTTCTAGCCTACAACCTAATCTAAAAGATTTGCATTTTTAGAATCACCTTTGAGACTTTCCAGCTGAGTCACTGGTAGTAGCACCAACCTGCCTGGTAGCAGTTTTCCAGACTTAAGGAAGCCCTAAAAATTACCTGATGCTGGACACTGACTAAGACTTCAAGGGAGGACAGTGTCAGGCTAAGAGTCCCCCATGCCCTACATAATTTTTTATCCTTAGGAATCAACATTTTTGGCAATACAGTTTCATTAGGAAGAAGACTAAGTCTTTTTTACAGTGGTAACATTTGCAATGTGATTTCCAATGCCTATGAGCCTTACTTTCTCATTTGACTGGCAAAACTCTTTGTTTTTCTTTTAAAAAAAAAATAATTCATGACTCAATCACAGTTGCAATCCTTCTGTAAATACTGCTGATTACCCCAGATTAAAACTTCCATATCATCTCACACCTGACAGTGTCCTTTCAAATTAATGAACACAGGTGAAGAGATAGTTGCATTATGGCGGGGGGGAGGGGAAAGGTTCAAGGCAGTTGCAGTTTAAGTTGCAGTTACTTTTCCTAAATGCTTGAAAATACCATTTGGTTTAAATATTCCAAATACTGGTTTTGCAGATTTCAGTAGGCCAGATGAAATGTCCAATTTTACTTTTTAAAAAAAGTTTCATAGTGTATGTATTCTTTAAATCAACTAATTTCTTCTAGCAAATAAACAAGCAATGAATGCTGAAACACATTCCATCTGAACATATATTATCTGCACAGTCAAAATTTAGCATTTTATGTTACTGATACCTTTTGAAAGTAACTTGTGTATAATTTATGAAAATGAAAATGGTTAAAAGTTTGAACTAATGGACTATTAAGTTGTGTGTATGTGAACTCATAGCTAGGAGGGGAGTTTGCATGATCATAGTGAAAATAGCATATAAAAATCTGAAATATTGATGTTGTGAGCATTTGTTCATGATAAAACTTAGAAATAGAAAATGTAAGACATTGACATTTATTATCTCTGTTAATTTATGGAAGTCATGTAAAGTTATACAGTTATCTTTATAGAAGGGAACCATGCATCTTTTTCTCTCCACACTACCAAGTTACTTGCAAATCTGTAATACTTTCATTGCATACAAACAGCCCATTCCCAACACAAACATGGAAGGAAAAGCTTTTGGTGTGAAACTTCATTTCTGATGGTTTTAAGCAACTGAAAATGAGGCAGTAAGAAGCTGTTAGTCTGCTTCTAGCATTAATATCACAGAAGTGTCACTATGCACCATCTGAAGCTTTTCCACTCAACTGTACAAATGGTATCGGTGATACTGCCATGCATCCCCCCACCTCTGTGACATTAAAGCCATTTCTGTGAAGCACATCTAGATGTAACACACCTTCAAGACAGGAGACTAGACTGTTCAAGATATTATCTAAAGAATTCAGGAAACAAACCCCACCCACTTTAAAAAAGAAAAAAAAGCAGCTTCCAGTTTATTCTCTTACCTTCAAATGCTTGGCAAGTGGAGTCACTTTCACTCCACGTGAAAGCAAATACAGTAGAAGACATGTCTCTAACCTCCTGTACCTCCCCTACCGCCCCCAATCCCTCCATTCCCTCTCAGTATGATCACCCTGAACGTTTGCTTAATTCGCAACATCAGCTATCTTGTAAGCATGAATACAAAAGCAATGTATGTTAGTTTGAAGATGTATGTTTAGACAGAAAAAAGTATTCATTTTCAAATTTCAGCTTTTATAAAATGGCTTAAAAAGAAAAAAGGAAATAAGTCTTTTTGCAAAATAATAATTCGTTAACAAAAAAAATATAAATCCTTCAGACAAATTTCTGCCATGGAGGATTTCCACAGAATAAGAGCAACCCTTTTGTGAAACAGAACATTATACTAGTTTTATGTAATCAAAAGCAGAATTACATTTAGTTTTGTTTTGTTAAAAGTAAGCAAAAGTTAATTTTTGTAAAAGACATTATCTGGAACATAAACACTTACTTCAACAGAACCAATCTTCCTGGATCTTGGAAGGGGTGACTTTCTGTGTATGTGAATTGGGTCTGATACCATTGGCTTGAACACCACTAATGACCGATCTGTTTCGTCTCTTTTAGAAGCATGTGCCTCCTCATCACTATCATTTCTGTGAGAGGTTTTCTTCAAGCCTTCATTCTACAAACAATACACAATTCATTTTCATTTTAGCTGCATACCTTACAAACTGTACAGAGAACTGGCTGTTAAAAAAAAATCTTCTGTGTAAACATAAAGCAAGATGATTTTAAAAATACAAGCTGTAAATCGCTTATTATTGAACAAGTTGCTCTAAACTTTAATGTATCTATGTCTATCTGCTTCTAACCAGACACTATGTATGATAAAGTGGTCCTAATTAATCACATTGTTCAGCCAACATATCTAACTCCAATTTTCTGTTGACATAGTAATAAAATTCTGGCCCCACAAGTCAATAGAGGGGACTCCAGTCAAGCTTTGCTTTCATTCATTTCTCAATAAGCAGGTGGTAACTCCACAGACCTGCCCGTCTATCTTTGAAAATATCAATCCTTCCTCAACAATCTGTATTCACAAACATGCCAAACTACCTTAGTTTCTTAAGTATTTCTTTCAGTTGCCAGAATACCATTGATATGACACTGATGTTGATACCACTTTTCTTACAAGGAGTATTTTATCTTTCTAGCAAAAATTCTGGCAAAGCCATAGAAGGTCCAAATTATCTGTGTCCATTACTTCTGCGTTCATTCAAAATGAAATAATATATTGGGACTGTCTATATTTTACTAGATATTTTTCTACCAAAATAAAAATCGTATTTGTATTTTTTACCTAACAAGTTCACAGTGTTTATTTTAGGTATGTCCACATCCAAAAAACCTAACTTTTGTTTTAAAGAAAGGCATAATTATTACCTCACTGGAGGCAGGTCTGTATCCATATCCAGCTGGTAAGTTTTTATCTTCCTCACAGCCTTTGGCTCCTGGACTAAAGTGCAGCTCTACATGAAAACGTTCTTCTGAAGAAAGTTCCTGAAGAAAAATGATTAACTAGGTTTACATTTTATTACGTAGCGTAGCATTACTCGTTTCTGAAGATATATATCCATTTTAAATACCTTGTTTGGATCCTCATAAAGCATGATAACAATCTGTGTCATGTAATTGAGTTCATTGACAACATTTAAATAATCCATAGCTCGTTTCCATTGTTCATCTTTTGATTCCTTATGAAGGGGGAAAAAAAAAAAAACAACCAACAAATAAAAACCCAGCTATTTTCTTTAAAAAGACTGATGATTTCCCTTTTTCCCCATTTACATGGATTTTACATTCACAGCAGAAGTATGAAGCTTTCACAGCTAAGGAAAAAAGAGATACAACCAGAAAAAAAACCCAAAACCAAACTCAAAATTACTCATCAAATGAATGAAAAGTAGAGATCAGAACTTTTCCTATTTTACTTCAGTGTATGTTTTATGTTCTTTTGCTGCTGATGATATATGTCTTCTAAACAGAGGCACTGTTTTAAACTCTCCTGATGGGAACTGTTAATTTTGCAATATGCTCATTTCAACTAGTATATTGTGGAATATCTTGCTAGATATCACACTACCAGTCAGACAGAGTAAGTGAAAGCTTTTACTATATAAAGTAAAAATAACTATCACATCCCAAACTATTTAAAATGAATATTCACCTTTTTTGATGCTCTAGAAAAAAATAAATTTCGTAATCCACCTTAAAGGAAACTTAAAAGTTTATTAGCCTAAAACTAGGAGAGTATCTACTGTGGCATAAGTCACAGAGGTCGAGGATTAAAAATGCTTTTGCTATCAGTGAGTTTAGTCATCCATTACCAGAAGCAAGTATGTCACTACAACCATTTCAAAAGTTAGTATATTAATCAAGCTCTGTCTTAGAAGCAGCCACGTAGGCTTTGTGGTGATGCAGTCATTCTCTCCAAGAGCTGTTAGGCCATTTCCGAGTCTAGACACTTTGTCTGTTTTAGTCCTTGGTTTCAAAGCAAATCAGATGGAGAGTAATGCACAGCCTTCAAGGCATTCTACAACAGTATAGGAAAGTAAGACAACCCACTGAACAGGAGAAACTTTGCACGCCATGAACATCTTTGAAGTCAGGTAGGGAGGTCTTGGCAACATGCCAACAGTCAAAAATAATAAGCCAGTCCAAAAGCGAATTCAAGAGAATCCTGAAAAATCACTTGAAGGAAAAAGAGTTGGAAGAATTATAGGTGACAACATAAGACAGAAAAGTGGATTATCTGCCCTTTTCAAATCTCTTTGAGACCATAATATATACAGCTGAACACACCAATGAACTTAGCATTACTGTAAAGGGCATGCTGATTTCCATCAGTGTGCACATCAGCAATTTGAAATATGTCTCTGCATATATAACAGAAAATCAAATGTTTGAAAGTGTGACAAGTTTTAAAGCCACTTAAGAAAATTAAGCTTTCAGTTGATACAATCTCCATAAGATTGAGTAAGATTTCAGTAAGAATCCTTTTGGTTCCTCTCAAAATATCAGAGCTTTGACAGAAAAAGTGTTCAACTTACATCACATAAGGCACCATAACGAAGGGTGGATAACAGGGAGTGGACATGACTCTCACTGGTGAAATACAGCCGTGTACGAACATGGCGTTCAGGGGACATAACACCCCTGGAGTAACTTGAAAGAAAAAGAACCTTATTAGACCATAATGAGATGTGTCTATTTTAGAAATAGCTTTTCACAAACAAATAAATCAAATAAATATTAAAATTACTATGAGCTACGAAGACATTTCAAATATGAAAGCTGTGGAATATCTTCTCTAAGTTTTAAGGAAATTAATGTAACCATGTAAAAAAAAGTAAAATACTTACAGAGGGTGAAGCTTATTTACAGTATCATCATCTTGAGTTCTCTGAAGGTCAGAACGGATTTTTCTAACTAGTGGAGTGCAGTAACCTTTGGCAATCTCTAGTTTCTCAGCCTTAGAAATACCATATTCCTGAGTAAGGAGAAACTGACTTTTAAAATTCAATTAAGGTTAACATCCTTCTAATTCAAAGCTTGTATATTAAAGCCGATTAGTCATCTATAGTTTGTTCTAGCTGCAAACTGTTTTAATTTTTTATTACATTTGATTACTGATGTCTATTCAAATAACAAGAAGTTTGCCTTTTTGCTGTTTGATTTGAGACAGAGAAACAGTTTTTAATTTAGTAGTTCAACTACAATAGTGGAATCACCTTCTGGTATTATGAAGCTCTTTTTCTTATGCAAAATACCTAGGGAATTATTCCTCCGTCCTGACTCCCACCCGATTTTGACACCTATGATGCATTTCATCTCACTCATTTTCAAGTAACTTTTTTTTTTTAAACAGTCAATAAAGAGACATAGGCACATTACCTGTTTAATATGTCTATCTTAATCTGGGGTAAACCACCCCACAGAAGATCTCCTATTCACCTCACAAAATACTGAAAATGGTAGTTAAATACAACTGGAAAAATATTATATCTGTTACAGTATCTACAATATTTTAAAATATCCTCTTCTAGAAGCTTCATGCTCTGTGCTGTGCACAATATTGAAGTGCTCTCATCATTGTGACGGACATTCTGGTTACCCTAGAAAGCAACATAAGCACTTTTTCTTTGCATTATGTATCAAGTTTTATTTGGGTTTCTTCCTTCGGTATATGTCCTCATTTCTACATACTCTTGTCTAACACTCTATTCAAAATTTAAGTTTAACAGGCTCACATAGCACAACATGTACTTAGTATCATTGCTCTGTTTGTCCTCCTTGCTGTCAAGGAGTTTGAGAGATGAGGAAACAAAGAATTTTCCCTCACTTGCTGCATACAATATGGGTAATACCTCTCTTACAACAGTGCTGTGTAACTGCAGGGACATTTGAGGAAAGCTTTAGTCTCTTCTGTCCTGTTAACACAAAACAATTTAATATCCTGAAGCCTACAACATTTTAGAGCTAAACTGAGTTAAACTTCCAAATACAACAGGCTGTTAAACTTCCATGTATGTCTGCTTCTGACCTGAAATTCTATGAAACTTAATGTGCTAGTTTTTATTGGCAAGCGTTAGCATTTTGAAGTGGCAGAAAGGTCTTTTTAAACTTTAATTGTTTAAAACAAGTGAAATTAGATAGATTAAACCTATGAAGAATGGCTGAGATGAACCACTTTATTTTAATACACTGCAGTAAAGGAAGCACACATGTTCACATCTTAAATTGCTAGAAAAATTAACTTCAAACACAGCTTAATGAATCATGAATCAATTTTTTTTTACAAAAAATAATAGCTTGAAATGGAAAGTAAGAGGTAAAGTTAAAAGCTTGTATAACTGCAAAATACAGGAACTTACAATAGAAAAGAGAGAGTAGATGCTTTCAAATTTCAGAAAATTGGAAAACGCATTTGTTCTATTCAATAACTGAAAACACTTACCTGAGGGATCACAATGTCAGCTAAAGCCTTTGAAAGCCTGTATAGTTCCATTGTGTTTTCTAATTTTAGGGAGCCATTGTGCTGCACGTCGTATTTTATACAGTCGTAAATATCAGGAATTTTGCTAATATCATATCTTTCATTTTTTGTTTTAAAGTCTTTTTCCAGCTTGGCCCACCTGCGTAGCATGAGTTCTAGTGTTTCACTGTGGTACAGCTGAATATCTGGATAGACACATCTCATAAGTAATCAAGACCATCCAAGTAACAAAAGGGAAATTTTAATTACATGGTAGTAACAGATGAATATAGAGGGATAAAAGGGATCAAATAAGTTAACTGCATTACTTCTAAGAGAGAACAAATGTGCATATGGTTAATTTTACTGCTGAAAGCATCACAGCTACACAGCTACATGAAGATAGAAAGTTTTGCTACAGAAATGCACCACTGGCCCTTTAAGCAAGTACAGCACCAAGAATAGTGTCCTACAGCACAGATCATATATGTATATAAAAACAGCAACAAAAAAAGCTGTCAGAAAATTCGACAAAAGAAGAAGAGAAGGACATCATCTCCATTTTAGAACAGACCACGTATCTCATTTGTCTCTCTCTTGCATGTGTCAACAGCAAGAGCCAAGACACTGGTAGAAAGGATGGAGACATCCCAAGGCAGGATATTAAACCTAGTAGACAAAACCCACTGATACTATGTACAGGTGACATTTGTATTGCTCGGCCTCAGAAAAGAAACTGTTTGCATAC
This sequence comes from Podargus strigoides, assembly GCA_028020825.1. Taxonomy (NCBI): domain Eukaryota; kingdom Metazoa; phylum Chordata; class Aves; order Caprimulgiformes; family Podargidae; genus Podargus; species Podargus strigoides. Next base: position 63,795,501 of record CM051663.1, on the reverse strand, counting down.
CATACACTGCAGAGAACACTGATAGCAAATATTCCAGTATTTAGCTAGTACCAAAAAAGCACTGTGGTCACTTGAAGCTCTAGTTTTCCTGTGTCATTGGCTCACCATCACTGAGCACCATACAGAAAGCAACAGATCTTCCGCAAAGACACTTAAATATAAAAAAGTACCTATGTAACTTAGCTCTAGCACCATCTGCTTTTCCTATTAATTTTGTGGACTGTTGAGTGTCAAATAATTAAGACAAGAATCTCTGCAAACATTTGAGGACTTCTGAACACCACAAAGAGCCCTTACCTGCAATACGACCACATGTTTCTGCTGCTTTATACTCTAAAATAATGCACATGGAATCAGACTGTGAAAATCCCTAAACAACTGATTAAAGTTCTGCTAAAAGTGAGTTTAATGAAGAAAGTTATGTTACAATTCTCTCTCAGATGTATACAAGAGAAACTAAATACAACTACAAAAATGTTTGAGTACCTGCAGACTTTGGATCTTCCATTCTTTGCCTGATCTGAGAAGTCAAGCTCTGGATCAAGGAATAGACCTTGTCACATGTCTTTACAGGATTTTTAATAACCTGCATTGATTTTACCAAAGAGATGCTTCCAGATGGTGTCAGCTGCAATTTGAGATAAACACAAAATTATCTAAACAAACTAACTAGACTTGAAAGAATTAGGGAGACAAGATGTAGCGTATGAAAGATTCCAAGTATTGGAGAAAAAGCATTCAATCAGGTTGCTGTTAAATTTTGAAACCATTTCTCAATTACCTACTCCCTCTGAGACATTAAGAAAATTTATGGAAAGATAATAAGATATACTAGAGATTCAAAGGTGACAAGAAATTTATAGGGCAACTAACTCTATATAGAGAACATGAATAGTTCTAGGAGTTCCTGAAAGTCTTTTTTGTTCCAGGACAGGAAAACTGGAAAGATGTTTAAAACTTTGTATGTACTTAGCAACTTGCCATAACTTCATTTCAAGTAACTACTGTATTCAAAAGCTTACCAAAAAATCTGTAAGAAATGTTATTGTTAGGCTACATGCCTCGCAAAATACTTTTTGTTCTATGAAGTACCCTCCTTAACAGAACTGGAAGAATCAGATTTCCAATAGTAACTGATACCTGACAAAAAGTTTGTCTCTTCCTCTTTTAGGTTTTTGTTTCTATAGGACTGCAGCACACAAACACAAAGAAACCCTTTAAATGCACATACATCAAGAACAAACAAAATCTCCTTCAGAGCTATCTTAATTATAGACTGTAGAAGCTACAAATTATCATCATCAAGTTGAGTGTCACTAAAATACAGTCAATATCCATGTAAGTGAGGTTTAGCCTCATTTTTTCAGAAAATTATGCATAATCCAAAGTAAGCAAACACTGATATTAAACAATAATTTATATACATAACACACATATTTGTACTTTCCCCAGCTTCCACAAATGCATAGGACTATTTGGATAGGGAAATCTTCTGCCCTCTACCTAATAGTAAGTAGCTCCTACTTCCCTATTATGACCAAGTAAATCGATAGGAAAGGTGCTCTGGCAGTTACAAAGGTCAGTTACTACCAGTGACTGTCTTAGAAGAGTGTGCTCTACTAGTTCCAGCCACCTTTCAAATCCCATTATATCTATATAGCAAAAAGAAGGGAGAAAAAAAAATAAAACCTAGAGGCCATGTACTCTTTTTCCAAGCACTGCTGAATCTACTGGTGGCAGTGGTTTGGATGATACTTTTAATCTGTATGTTTAAACAATTCCACACAGAGTATACATTCAGGGTGGTAAAAACATTTTTCAATACTATGCTCTCAATACCTTTTAGAAAATAACAGTTTAAGCTTAAACCTCATTTGAGGATTTGTGTTTAGTTGTTACACCAGACAGAGGAAGGGCAATTGAATGAGAAGTTTCTTAACAACAACAAACATTACTTACATTTAAACCCAGGAACAATCATGGGTGTTCTGTACTAAATCCGTATAAACTATATTAATATGCACTAATTTAGCATGTTCATGAGACATTTCCTTCCACTGAGTAGAAAGTATTCTACTGGTCTGCAGCATCTTAGTATTCTTACAGTTAAAAAAAAGTCTTGTAGCAGAATAAATATTGAAATAACTGCAGTAGGCAGCCAATACATTTTGTAATACCACATGCTATCAAATTAAAGATTACAGAAAGTGTAAACACTATAGTTTCATTTCTTGAATAATGAAAATATTTTTAATGGAACAGTGAAAAAGATTTATTAATGACATCCCTATCTACTCCTGTTTCAAAGTTTGTAGCTATTCCGATTACTCAAATTGCAAAACAGCTCAAAATATCTAATATCACAATTGGTAAAGCTTCCTTTGTAGTTCAAACTATTGCAAAACCACAATTTTTCAAAATAGATAAATAAAACCACTGTTTGTTACTTTTACATAAGAATTTGCATGGTTATTTATTTCATTTCATACAAAACTAATAATATGCTAACCTTATCATAGTCGTCAGCAGTAAATTCTCTGTCTCTCTGGAGAATTTCATGGAGTCTTGCTTTAACACGATGCTGACAGCTGCTTAAAGAATCACTGTCGCTGTCCAACAGACCATTCATATTAGCACTTTTTACCATCTGGACAAGGATAGGAGTCAGTTCACCCTCTAAGGCCAGTAGTCCCTGAAGCAAATAATACAATTAATCTTTAATCATAAAGATGAAAGTATAAAAGTATCTTAAATAAAACACCAATTTAAATTCCAGATTGTATCACTTGCCTATGGGTTAGATAAACAGGGACTTGGCAAACAATGCAGAAGTTTGCTTAGAAATGGCCCCTAAAACACTGCCTTGGTGTGCACAATTGCTACATTTGGTACAGTTGGTGCAACGGTGATGGTGACATGCTCCCCAGCACCAGCTGAAGTGACCCTAGTATTTCAGTAGAGCTAACATTGCTCCTGGTCACAACTGTTCAGCTCTTGGGTTGCATGGTGTGCCTGGTGTCTTCTCCCTGAGGCTGGGCACAACAGCAACCTGACTTGTTGGGGAAGAGTTAGCAAACTGAACAGCATCTGGGAAGACAAATGGGAGATAGACAGCGTCTTTGCAGAGACCCTACAGAGGCAAAAGTCCTAACCCTGTATGGCACAGGACAATCAAAGGCTACAGTTGAACAAGTTGAATGGAGACTTCCAAAACAAAGAAGGCTGGAAACTTTTGTGATTTTTCTGGCAACAGGACTCTGGGATAAGGAAGGAAATAGGGTGGTGTCTCCTCAAGTCTGCCGACCAAGGAGAAAGCAGGACAGATGGCTGAAATACTTCTGTACCAATACATGCAGCATGGAAACAAACAGGAGAAATAAGAAGTCTGAACAGTTGCAGAGCTATAAGTTTATTCAGATTACAGAAATGTGGTAGAATAGCTCATACAAAATGGAGTTTTGATATAGCTAGACACAGCCACTTTAGGAAGCCAGCAAAAAAAGGAAACAGAGTTGGGCTCTATATAAAGGTGCAGCCTGAACACTCTGACTTTTGTTTTCAAACCAGCGACAAGCAAGTTGACATCTTATTTGTAAGGATCAGAGGATAAATAAGCACAGGACAACATCATGGTGGGCCCCTGCTACAGACCACCTGATTTAAAAGGTGGAATAGATGAAACTTTCTTAACACAACTGGAAAAAGTCTCCTGATTGCAGGCCTGTTTTGCCAATTACTAGGCCCAGTACAAAGGACACAGCTAGCAGCAGAAAAACAATCCAGTAACTGGATTCTATTTCACGTAAAGGGGTCAGTATATAGAGGATCGCTGAGGGTACAAACAAGTCAGACAGATCACAAATAATAGATATCAGCCCCAGTGACCCGAGGAATGACATAGCACGACCAATAATAGGTGGAATAAACAAAGAAACAAAGTGTCTCATAGAAGAGATGGGAGACAACCAAGTCAATAGGGTGATTACATACGATAGAGGTAACCCCATGTTGCCTCCCCACAAAGACCGCGTTTGTAGGTGCCAGACCTGACTGGGATCCAGTTGCATGAGGAGCCAAGAGGTCCTTCCCCAACAGGAAACTCTGTGAAGTGCATCCACTTCACAGACAGACTCTCCAACTCTTCCTGCAAGTGGTCCCAGCTTTTATCCCCAAACAGGACACCTGGCACTCGTTACCAAAATGCAGAGCACCTGGGGCTTGTTTACCCAAAGGCTTTCCTTACAAGGCCGGCTGCACCTTGGAGGAAAGCCAAAAGGCAAACTCATCCCCTCCTCTTAAAGGGCCATGGGGACCACCCATATGTCAATCTTAATTCAGGGCTTGGGGTTCAGACCCCAGCACTTCAAGGCCCCATTTTCCATGGAGGCGCTTAGCCCCAGGTACCTCGTGTATGGGCAACACCGCAAGGGGCTAGCAATCCAGATTCCTGGGAAACACCGAGGACAACTCTCTGATACAGGTTACTGATGAAATATCAAGCAGAGGCATTCCCCTGGACCTGTCACTCAGAAATGTCAGGAATCTGCAGATCAATGGCAACCTTGGTAATTGAAATCTGATACTATGACATATCTTTGGAGAAGTGAACAAGGCAAATATTTGCATTAGAGCCCTGGACTTCAAACAAGTAGACTTCAGCTTATTCATGGAGTCCTGTGGAGGAGTGTCCTGAAGGACAAAGGTTTCTGGGACAGCTGGATGATCTCCAAAGACAACCTCCTCAAAGCACAAGAGCAGTCCACTCTGACATATGGGAAGTTATGCAGAAGGTCAGCATGGACAAAAAAGGAACACACAGAAGGTGGAAGAGGGAATGGGCTACCTGGGAGGAACAGAGACACAACCTGACAACAAGGGGTGGAATTAAAAATCTGGAGAGGCTGTGGAATCTCCATTCCTGGAGATACTCAGAACTCAACTGGATATGATTCTGCATGACCTCATCCAAACAGGCTCTGTGCTGTGTGGCATTGGACTAGATGACCTGCAGAAGTCCCTTGAAACCTAAACCCCTCTATCATTCTGTATTATTACTGAAACTCATTCACCTACGATGTATTTATGTAACACTTGCACTGTGTGTGTCCTCTCAATTAAAAGATCAGTATCACTGAAATAAGGAAATAAGTGAATAAAGTATTATCAAGTAGAAGTATTACGCATGCAAAGGGCTACTTGGGAGGAAAAGCAAAAGAGAAATTTGCCTAGCACAAAGAGGGGTAAAAGAATACTTTGTTAAGCTATATATATAGATGTAGGAAGTTCTGAATTTTGTGTTTCACATTAATAGTTACTATAAATTCACATTTGTAGTGAAAAAAATCCCAAATCATGTTTTTTAAACATCATCACAAAATGTTTATACTTTCACATAAAAAAACCCTCAAAAACCCTAACATTTTTTCTATAAAGGACAAAGACATAGTACTACTACCATGTGTTACTAGGTATCCATTTTGACAGGCCCAAAGTAAAATGTCTCCTGTAACAACTTTAGGAAACTACTTGTATTAATTCCAAAAAAAGAATGAATGTGTATCTGTACAATTTCACAGTAAAATATATGCAAAGTAGTTTATTCATTTTGCATTTCTAATAGCTTCAAACCCACTAATTTCCTCTATAAAGTTACAAATCAATGAACAAAAGATGATTTCAATGAAAAGAGTGGCCTTTAAACTCCAAATCTTCTGGTCAAAATCATTTAAATGACTGAGAATTGCAAATTTTGCTCATGTAAAAGGAATATTAGAACTTATTTGAGATAATATGTCTGTGCTTTAACCATCACACACCCAATCTGTCACAGAAATCTGACAAAATCTGAGAAAAGTAAAGCCTAAACAAACAATCAAGTTGCAAACTAAAAATGTTGCCAGTTGTATCCTGGAATGCTTCAAACAAGTGTGGCCAGGAGGTCGAAAGAGGGGATTCTGACCCTCTACTCCACTCTTGCGAGACCCCATCTGGATTACTGTGTCCAGTTCTGAGGCCCCCAACCTAAGAAGGACATTGAGCTGTTGGAGCAGGTCCAGAGGAGGGCCATGAAAATGATCAGAGGGCTGGAGCTCTTCTCTTACGAAGACAGGCTGAGGGAGTTGGAGTTGTTCAGCCTGGAACAGAGAAGGCTCCAGGGAGACCTTCTAGCGACCTTCTGGTACCTTAAGTGTAGTGACAGAACAAGGGGTAATGGTTTCTAAGTGAAAGAAGGTAGATTTTGATTAGACATTAGGAAGATATTAGAGACTGTGAGGGTGGTGAGGCACTGAAACAGGTTGCCCAGAGAAGCTGTGGCTGCCTCCTCCCTGGAAGTGTTCAAGGCCAGGTTGGGAGGGGCTTTGAGCAACCTGATCTATCGGGAGGTGTCGCTGCCCATGGCAAGGGGGTTGGAACTAGGTGAATCTTTGAGGTCCCTTCCAACCCAAACCATTCTATGATTTTGGAGGTTATTACTGGAAAGGACTAAGGTATATTCCTAGGGCTGCATAATTAAAACCTGTCTGCACCTGCTCAAAGAATTTGAAATGCTTGGCACATTATCTGGATACTTTTTCACATGGAACTAAATACTCTGAAAATACATTTCTCTTAAAAAACAGCCTCATTATACACTGTGGACTCTACTAAACCATAAATTTCCCCCAGTCTTCAAAAGAAAAAACAAACTTGAGAACATCAGAATTTTTAAAATTGCAAATATAATTTCACATTGTTACCTTTGCAAAAGCTGCTGCAGTCATTTGAACTCGTCCCTCATCAGAAGCGTAGATTTTGAGATCATGTCGGTAAGTGCTATGTAATCTAAGTAAACCACATCCAGGAAATCCAGCATAATCTCCTACCAAACAAACATTTTGCTCAAACTCTCATTTTGCATTTGATTATCTTCAAAAGGGATTTATGCCATTCAACATTTTTTTTCTCTTCTTTTACCTTGTCCACCTGGATACATACACCTGAAAGCCCTTCCAAGCTCCTCTGCTTGAACCCTGCCTGCAGGGGTCAATTCTCCTCCCCATTTTAGAACCAGAAGCAGGGATGGCTCATTTCTTCTGTTATCTAATTGTACACAGAGAGAGGAGTTTAGTAGTGAAGTATATTAGAAATATTTTTTGGTTTTGGTGTATGAACAAAAATATTTGGAATATGCAGGGCTTCACTGAAGGATCTCTTCAATATTATTAATCTTTAATAGCATTCTAACATTAAGAAAATACTGAACTGGAGAACTAAACAGGTGCTTAAACAGAGAAACCTGAAGCAGTTAAATTACAAAGAAAACATAAGTGAAAAAGTATTTAGCATGAAATCTGAGGCAAAAAGTAAATTGAGACAGAAAAACTAAAACAAATTGAATGCTAAATACCCTACAGTAGTTTCAGTCAATAACCAGGGATCAAGGACCAGAAAAGCTTATACAAGTTTCAAAGACAGCAGTAAATGCTGAGTCAGATTTTCCCATTCTGGCCCCCAAACACCGTTTTTGGTGAATCACTGAAGCTTATTTTTGACCTACTTTTCTGTTATAAAAAAGCAGTGTTAGAATATAAATTTACTACATATTTTTAGGTGTAAGATTCAGAAGATTAAGAGACTCTGAATATCTGCCAACAACACATTTATTCAAAATAACATATTTCTTCTTAACATCAAGACAAGTCATACCACTAGTCCGTGACTATTTAAACATGTCATATTAAGTGATTAGGTGCAAAAGTAATACAGTACCTTCCTCTTCACTAGAAGTCTTTGGGCAACCATGAGGAAGATATGTTAACTGAACTTTACGATTTATGCCTGAAAAATGCCCATACCTGAAGCAGGAACACAGGAAAGCAAGAGGGGAAGAGAGAGTAAAACATTTTACATATTTTCCTTCAAACCTGCTATGCTCCTGTAACAGGATAGAATAAACCTATGCTGGTCATTAAGTCGTGCATTTGACCATCATTTATTGGAGCAGGACTTAGAACAATTTGAACGACTTTTTTTTTTTTTTTTTTTTTCCCCCCCTTCCCACAACACTGAACATAAAACTGACAAAAAAAAAAAATGCATTTGCAGATTGCATGAGTAATTTCAGGTCCACAACTACAGTGGCTATCAGTATCCAGAATCTGATCTGGCAGTGTAGTTGGCCACTATTTTGTTAGCCAATTCACTTCTCAAGCAGAACTCAGTATATCAAACAATTGTCATAAATTTCAATAACTGTCTTTGCCCTGATGTTTTTAAATTAAAGTTATGTACTACCATTTAGAGTTCTGAGACCCTCAATCTTTAACAAACCTTGAAGACTTAGGTTTTTCTTTTCTTTTTATTTTATTTTTTTTTAAATATTTTTATTTTTTATTATTGAAAAAAATTATTAAATATTTCAGGCTTAATATACAAAGCCTTATTTATTTGAAATCCTCCAAATTTGCTGTAAGTACACAGTGAAAGTTTTTACTGGCTCCATCAGACTTGATTATGTCCACACTGCAAGACACGGACCCTGCACTCAAATACTTTTAAGTTTAAAAACGTGCAAGAAAGTAACTTTTTCACGTAGAAGGTATACTGAGACACTAGATAAAACAGTAAGTTCAACTAAAAAGATAAGGAGAAAAAACAAAGACATGGCCCAGTTCTCCTTCATGTCAAACATGACATCCTTTCACTTCACAATACATGTGCTTGAATTAAGATACCATTACATATTTGATAACTATTGCAATCCAAGCAGTAACTGGTTGAACAGGTCAAAAGAGCAGATACAACTTTGTTGCTATGAAGCTTGAAAACTAGACACTTACATTTCTAACACGGTCTTTAGCTGTTCAAGTTTTGCTTTACTTTCTTCAATTTCAGAATCATTGTTTTGCCCAAGTTCTACAAGGAGCTGCCTTGCTATATTAAGCACTTCCTAAAGAAAAGAAACATAAGATTTACTTAAAAATATAATTTTGTACTTTAAAAATACCACAGCAAGAAGATAAAGACAAACTTGCCTGCAATTGTTTTGGTTTTTTCAGTTTTAGTTTTCCAGATTTATATCCATCACATTTTTCAAAGAGATCAAAAAACCTTCAAGAGAGAGAATACTGATTAAAACCCACACTTGTTAGAACTGAAGAAGTGGCTATTAAACTTAAAGCAGTCTGAAATGAGCACCTTTAAAGTACTTGAAAAGTATGTTAAGACCTGCACTACAGACGTCAAACCAACCTTTATTCAAATCCCATTTCCTAAGAAAGTCTTCAACACATGAGAGAAATAAGAGCACTAAAAATGTTCTCTTACTGACTTGCTAAGTGTTAGAAAAAAAAAAGGAAAATCTTCTATGTATCAACTGATACAATATTTGAATATACTGCCATGTCAATTCTTAATCTTCAGGAATGATCCCGAACTGAAGAAGGGACCAAAAATACCAAATGAGCAGTCCTACACATTTACAGTATGTTTCTCTGAATGTAAGAATCTAGTCCCCAAATGAGTAAGTAGTTTTTACTTGCACCTAATTCCAGGCCAATTTTGTAAGGCACTTTACGAATGCTAACATAAAGACAGTATCTAACAGAAATTCAGAGCCAAACTTTGTCAAAAGTAGAAGACAAAAAGACACTGCAGCAAGATGACAGCTTGCACAAGAACAGTTATGATAAAAGGAGAAAGGCAGAAGTTACAGGCAACTGGTGAACCAGAACTATTCTGTACTGGATTACTTTGAATAAAGACATCTGTAGAGACAAATGCACTTTCATTAAGATCAAGCAGGACTGTTCAAAAGACACGGCATGTGATGAAGTCTGCAGAAGTAATTTGACGGTCCTGTTAAGAGAGGTGAATACTTGTTAATTAGCTGCCACATCAGTTAGATATAAAAGAAATCAAACCAAACCACTTGTATGATGTAAATCCTGCTCAATTCATTGCCTGTAAATCCCCAAGAAGTCAGCTCTGCTCAAAAGCATCTGAACTAATTTTTACCAAGATTCTACTTACTTCTGATGTTTTACTTCCATTTTCATTTTTTGTTTTGGTGTTCGGTCCCCATGGCGTATTACAGCTATAACACATCTAAGCTCCATCCTGAAATTTTAAGAGAATTACATTTCACAATTCTACGTATGGGAGTCTTCTATTTAATATTAAAACCACCATGAATCAAGACAATTGACAAAGTCATAGTTATCTGACATAACTACAGAAGTGATGGAAGGATATGCAAGAATGTAAGGTTAACTGAAAATGATGTAAGGTATAAAATACAAATACTGATTTTAAGACTTGGGTAACTATAGGATATCTATTTTAAGTAGTTTTTAAAACAATGATTTTGAGGTTCATTAAATGAAAGAGCATATTTATTAGAAGCGCATATTAAGTTGGTGCTGAAACAATGATTAGCAGTGAAGGAAGCTATGCATAAAAGACACTACACTTGAAAATCTGCTGTTCTATACTCAGCTTGACTAAGGGTCAGAAACTCTGATTGCTGGCATAGCAATTGTGATTCCTTCCTTGTTTTCATCACACAAAATAAGCGTTCATAGGCCAAAGTGGACACACCTTGTAAAGAGGAAAAAATAATTCACACAAAAGTTATATTAGGAGTTTGCACAATTTAGGTGTAGCTACTATTTTCTTACATTGTTCCAGAGGTGGTTGGCACAATAGGGATGTCTTCAGCTTCCAAAGGAATTGACCATGGTATCTGAAATTGGGGAGCAAGTTCTCTCATAATGATATTTCTAAAAAGAGGGTTAAAAAAGAAAAAAAGAAAAAAACCACAAACACACTAAGTTTAAAGCACAGCTTATACAACACATACAAACGCCAAACCAAATAGATAATATATACATGCATTTTTATCCATATTGTTTTAGAGTACAAGCAGTCATGAGTCTCTAGATGCATATTTTTCTTTTAACTGTATAATAAAAACCTACTTAAACAACAATTTAAACCTGCAACTGCTAGAGAGACATTAGTCTAATGACCCTGGATTTGTAAGAAATGTCAGTTTTTGAACTCCAGTTCCTAGAAAAGCTCTACGGATATGATTTAGTGTTGTTCATTTAAACATTCAGGTATTTGATTCCATTGCTTAACTGCAAGACCCTAATAATCAGCAAACCACTCTAATCAAAGAGTAACTGGTAGCTTTACTGGTAATTTCTCAAAAGTTTCTGTGATAGAAAAATAGATAAAGTCTCTGGTCATAACTACAAAATAATACTGCCTCCAACCTACATAAGTTTGTTACGTCTTGCTAATGTTCTGTTTCCCATGTATTTCATCAAAATACACTGAAATTCAGATGAATATCTACATAAGAAGCAGTAACACTGAGGAAAAAAATTATGCATCTTAAAGTGGCATAAGACAAAAGTTAATTTCTAAAAATATCAAAAAAGATCTGTTGTTACTTAACACGACAATGTATTACCTTAAGGAATAAAGTATAAGGAAAAAAAAAAGTAAGAAAACTTTTTTTTCAGAGAATTCAACAGCTACAATAATTAGAATAAAGAGAAATCAATATTGGTCTGAGAATTATAACTCTAACACAAAAAGTGGTCTAAAACAACAGGACTACAATTGTTATTTAGAATTTCAGCTTAGCCCTTTCTCCGTTTATTAAGATCCCATACCATTTGATGATGCAGAAAGTCGTGCTGTATCTCATAAGTGCAATCTTACTGTAAAGCCAGTTTAAATGGCCAAAACGGGATCGGCCTGCCTTGAGGGCAACATTTCGTGGGCACAGAATTCAGTACCCAATTCTGTACGTTTCCTTGTTATAACTTTTTTTTTTCCCTCCCAATAGCAGAGAGAAGATGGTATTCACAGAATACATATTGAAACTGCATCCGTTTGGATTTACCAGTATGAAATCCACAAATATATAAGTATACATCAACTTCAGATCAGGGACAGTGTACATTAATTTGGGCACATATTAAACAGCAGCAAGCATAACCATCCAGTGGTGCTTCTCTAATTGAAAAAATCTGAACCACCTTTAAGAACTTAATCTAGCTATCAGAATAGTTATTCACTTAGTTTTAAGTGTTCACAAAACACTCAGACCTAGATGTTTTGAATGATTTTAGGACTACAGAATTTATTTAGGGTTTATTTATTTAGAATTATTTATAATATTTCAATTATTTAATTATTTATTTTATGTGTTATTTTATTTTAAATAGTTAATTTAGGAATAAGGAATAAGTAGTACATAAACTATAGTCATATACAACAGAGAGAATAGGCAAAACTCCTGAAATAAATCAATAAACTCTTACCCTAGTATCTTAGCACAATCATCATAGTATTTCATGGAGTTTTTCACAAAACTGAAGCCATTCACATCACAGACATAGGACTGTCCATTAGCACGCAGCAAATCAAAGCCACAAACTGTTTGCTGTTTTTAAGAATAATAGTTCAAGTCATTGATCACCTTCCTTAGGATTGCTTATTCTAAATAAACTTTATATTTTAACATGGTATTCACCTGAAAACACCACAAAAATATGACAGATTTTATACTCAGTACCTTTTGCCAGTTCCATGTTAGGTTCTCTCATGCCATGCAAACATTTTCCTATTTTTAACTTTATAACCCCAACTTGATTCCACCCTTGCTACATATCCCTAGCAGTATCAGTACTGAAGGTCAAGTTCACATGTGCACAAACTTAACCTTCAGGATTTACAGCATAAGCAATGGTGGCTTTACAAATTCCCTGTTCTGACAGTGGTTTCTCTGTACACACAGTTTTTAAGGGTGGCAGGCAAGAAATGACAAAATATCAATAGAACCGTTTTTGTCCAAATTTAGATTTGGCAGGCTAGTTTTGACATTGACACAATATTGACATTATTAGTACAAGATACTAGATGATATTTCAACAGATTACTTTTCTGATCTCAAAGCCCACTTTGCTAGGTGATAGAGGTTCACACCTTACAGGCTCCAGAATGCCATCACAGTGACACACAGGTAACGAGACAGACTGAAAGGCAGCCTTTTAATAAGACAGTTGAAACAAGGTTAAGAGATTGAATGAAGCTTTCAACAAAGGAATCTTAAAACTATACAAAAATAGAAACTATCAAACACTTCAAATAACGACCTAGTCTTGTCAGTATCAAAGTAAGATTTAATTGGGCCCAATGTAAACACTAGTTAACAAAAGTTACAAAACTACTGGAATTGTGTTTCGATAACTTAGAAACCATTAACAAAAGCTGTGAACATATTATGCATAGAACAGATACACTGTGGACTAGAAAAGCACAATAGCAACATGTGAATTCAGGAAAGTAATGTAACATAAGCAACCCATGCAGAACTTTTGAATGTATTACAAGGAAGAATTCTTCTAGATTTAAAAAAAAAAAAAAAAAAAAAAAAAAAAGATGTAGAAGTTCAACTTTTAATTTTCCTAAGAGTTCTGCAGCAATTATCATTGCTGTCTGTGTGCACTAAAATGCTAAGGAAGTTTCATGTAATAAACAATTAATTAACACTAAATGTTTGATCAGATAGGAAAGTAATCAGCTTACTTTAAAGGCCAGGCATACTTTCCAAGCAATTAACTTCTCTCTTGCATTCAGGATGACTGGATACCTCACTTCTTTTCCTTCACTATCTCGTTCTACTTTGCCATCCAGAGCTGGAGACTTCCGGGCTTCAGCATGAGCATAGTCTGGACCTACCGTGTACACCTTTATTGAAAAACAGGAACTCTTGATACAAGTGTAATTAAATTACATTAGATATATGCATACATCTTGCTAAATTTATCTCAAATGTGATAATGACTTCAAAAGGTACTAGCTGCTTTCATTATTGAAGACGTTACTCTGAAGTACCTTCCTCAATGGCATTCTCTGCCTTCAGAAAACACCTGTCCTTTACTGACAACCTAAGATAAAGCAAGAGGAAAAAACAGCTGGAGCACAGGTAAAGAAAAATAAGAACTATAAAACTTGATTAATAAAAACTAGTTTCTTAATTATGGTGGTTCAGAGTTAAAGAATAATATTTCCTCTCCAAATCATCTGAAGAACTTGGAGAGCAGATTAATTTGATAATTATTTCAGTTTACTTGATTATAGAAATCTGGCTGCAGGACTTCATTAAAAATATTTTCACATTTTTAGGCAGGACTAAACAAAATAAAGATCTGCCCAGTTTCAGCATGACAAGGCAGGGGCTTGAGAGAACAAAGGTGCTATTTACTCTGTGGCATATGCTAGAAGAGACTTGTCAGCAGCTCTCAAAAATGGGTTACTGTCACTTTAATTAAAACCAAACCACTTAAGCTTTGCTAAAAAAGGCATTCAACTAAACCAGATGATTGTGAATACTGCCCAGGGGCAAGAGAGCGAGTTGGATGAAGCTGCCTAATATAAAGCTGGCAGTCTTGTTATCTGAAGAATACCCATTATTTATTTGGGATGTTAAAGTACACAGCTGCTGCTTGATGACTACAGTACAAGTAGTCAAAACACTCCTCAAGTCATTTACATCTCTTCAGGTTGCAAGAAACTTTTCTTTTTGGAAAGAGTTTGTAAAGCTCTACACAGATGTCTGTAAACTCAGATTAACCTACTGCAAAGTATTGCACATATCTAAGGAGTATACAGCTCATGAAAACATAGCAACTTAAAGAATGGGGAATTCATCTGAGAACATAAAACGAGCATTCCCCTCATGTATCACCAAGTGGAAGAAGCTGACTGCAATTGATAAAAGGGCTCTTTGGGCTAAGATTGGATTAGATCTCACACTCTTTAAACCTCCGCTTTTTGTCTAAATATGGTGATCTCTCATGCGTATTGTAAAACATCTGTTTCACGTTTTGTGAGGGGCTTGAAATGGCCAGAACTAACAAAAACAGAAAGAAAGCAATCTCTATGCATGGCTGGCTTAACACCTATTCTGTTATAGATCTATTTTAGCACTCTTTTATGATACCTGATCTTTAAATCTGTTAAGAAAATTAATTAAAAAAAAAAGAGTGAGATCATTACAGGTAAGGTCAGTGCATTATTTTCTGCAACTTCGGATCAGAGCGCTGGCACAGGCTGCCCAGAGAGGGTGTGGAGTCTCCATCTCTGGAGATTTTCAAGACTCGCCTGGATGCAGTCTTGAGTGATGTGCTCTAGGGGATCCTACTTTTAAGCAGGGGAGTTGGACTGGATGATCTCTGGTGGTCCCTTCCAACTCTGACAATTCCATGAATCCATGAATCATTTTAGAAAGTAAAATTGTTTATTAATTAGAATACTAAGATAGTTGGTAAAATCCATTTCCATTACAGATTTCTTTATAACCTTCAGACAAAATATCTAGGCAGCATCTATCTGTTTACACAGGAAAGTATACGCTGGTCTGGCACTAATACAATACAAAAAAGAAAACCAATGTGCTGGGCAATAAGCCTCCAGCACTGGATTCCAACAACATAAGCAAAGCTGCTCTACATTATGAATACTGTGTTTAGCTCAAATGACATTCGTTACTTATGAACAGCATCAACACTTCATTAAAATTAACCCTTGACAAAAAGATATACTTTCATCTTTAAAACTGACAAGCTCTTGGAGCTTGTATTGTTCTAAATACAAACACGAATGTACAGTTGTCATACCTTCACATCAGTGCCATCTGTAGGCATGAATTCCTCATAAATATAGGAGCCCGTCTTTCTCACACTGCTTTCAGGGGAATAAACGCTGCTTCTGCTGCCAATCTGAAATGAATGTTTTTTCTATTAATAAACTCATAGGCTACTGCCTGAGACACTTTAAAAGTCCTTAAAATAACACACCTGTACTGAGAAAACACTTTGTGTACCAAATGAAGCAAGTAGATTTTGATTGTTTCCAAAAGATTTTCATAAAATTGTAAAAGTGCCTGGCAGTGTATGCTTCTTTTACCCATAAGGATCTGCGGTGGCTGACAATCTACTGTACGGAACAAGGCTCTTCATTCAATTTGCACATTCTCCTGAAATGACTTTCTCTGATCTGCCACTATTCCTACAAAAGCAGGACATTACAAAACTGGTCGCAGCTAACAAACAGGACAGAATTACTCCGCAATTCTGTTAGACACCTACAACTTTTCAACAGGTTTAGTACAATAATCTCACCTTTCGAAAGAGCCTCTGGCTTCCACCCCCAGCAGATGTTGGATAATAAATGTAAACATTGTGGTCCTCAGCACTAACTGGCTTTTCTACAAAAGGCTTTTGGAAAATCTCTCCATTCACTTCCACATGATCTTCCCCTTCAATCAAGTTGCATTCTGAAGAAACATTATGAATAACAGAGATGTAATAATATATTCATGGAATGAAATGATTAGAGATTCAGTGTAATTTTGTAGTTTGAAATAAAAAGATTACATTTTTGGTTCATTGATTTGTTACTGATTGCACAAAGACTTCATGATCATGCACTGAAGACGTCTGCTGTGCCACATCTATATTATGTCACTTTAATACTATGTTCCAGGATTTCTGTTGATGCCCTCAAGTGTCAGACAAGAAATTATCTCCTACAAATGCATAAGCTTGCATGGGTGATATCTTTTTGGAAATGTTTTGAAGACAGGGGATAGAGGGATGTTTGTCTCCGGTGAGGCCGCACCTTGAATACTGTGTTCAGTTTTGGGCCTCTCACTACAAGAAGGACACAAAACTGCTGGAGCATGTCCAGAGAAGAGCAATGAAGCTGGCGAAGGGTCTGGAGCACAAGTCTGATGGGGAGCGGCTGAGGAAACTGGGGGTGTTCAGTCTGGAGAAGAGGAGGCTGAGGGGGAGACCTCATTGCTCTCTACAACTACCTGAAAGGAGGTCATAGCGAGGTGGGGGTCGGTCTCTTCTCCCAGGTAACAGTGATAGGACGAGGGGTAATGGCCTCAAGTTGTGCCAGGGGAGGTTCTGATTAGATATTAGGAAAAAAATTTTTCACTGAAAGGGTTATCAAGCACTGGCATTACCTTTACCATGGGTAACGTAACATCATGAAAGCTGCTCTTTTTAGTGACATATTAGAATCTCAGTTTGAGTTTGGAGACTCTTATGTTGAGTTGTTCTATAACAGCTGTGAGAGGACTGTAACTCCAGGCTTCAGAATCATCTTTTTCAGATGCATACTTGTACTGCCTTTGTTTGGGATGGAATTAATTTTCTTCAGAGCAGCTGGCATAGTGCTATGCTTTAAATTTGTGACCAAAACAGTATCGATGTTTTATTTATTGCTCAACAGTGCTTACACTGCTTCAACTACTGCCCCCACAGCCAGTAGGGGTTAATCCACAACAATTCTTTAAATACTTTAATTTTCCATTATGTACGTACTGTTCTCCAGTGGAAACAAAGAGATGCCAGTGATTGATATTTCAGTCATCAGTTTTTACCTTGGGGATTGTTTGGATCACGGTTCAGAACTGCATAGCGAGGAAGTAAAATGCCTTCAGCTTTAAGAATACCATATACTTCTCTCCTAGAGGAAAAGAACAGAAGTTGCATAGTAAGACAGCAAATCCTGCCAATATTTGTATTTTACAGTGCATGAGTAAGGGCGGAGAAATATACTTTTTTTTTTTAAATCACGCAGGATAAGATTACATATATTTTACATAGTCAATTTACTAACATAATGCTTTAAAGGTTACTGACAACTGTACCTTTGCACTGATCTCATCAGTACCAATACAAATGTAATTTGCTATGCCAGTCCTGTCCTCTCTGGCAGTGCAACAGCAATTTACACAGAACAACCCTCTTGTTAAAGGACATTAGTAACATGAAGGGTTGAAAAAGTTGATACAGGACAGCAGCTGAAGGCATCCAAAATAGCAAGCCTGCTCACTGTTCAGAAGGCTCTAATGTTTATGTATTTTGCTCAATATTGTTTTGTTAACATTTGCTATGCATGATTGCAGCCCCAAAAGAAAATTCATTTTGAATAACCACACAATCTTTGAATACCAAAATCTTCTGTTAAGCAACCACTTAACAGAAAAAAAAGACATTTAGTAAGTCACATGAATTCTACAATTATAGGAGGTTGTACAGTTGCTATACATACCTATGCTATACATATTTTCAGAGTTTAAACTTTTTTATTTGCTAAGCTTTAGGCAAATGTATCACTACATTTCTACCTTGGTAAATCTTCAGACATATCAATATAAAACCAATAAAGGAAAAAACACATCTAAAGACATATCCAAGAAAACAATGCATACATTAATAAAACGTAACATTCACTGTGTTTCTATTTAGATTATTGTACAATACACTGGAACTGCTATGAAATACCAACTGATTCTCACAGTCTCAGACTTCAAAGTAGTTTGCTGTTTACAGGTAATTAGTGTTACTAACCTGTCTTGTATGTGATACTGCATATTCAAGTCATTGATTATGAATGGATTCCTGAGTTTTGCATAGGCAACTGCTTTGTCCAGTGGAAATCCTAAAATATTTAGGCAAATAAATTAAAACAACAAGACAAAGCACTAGTAAATAGTTTGGAACCTTCACATACAAGCTTGAGAGTACAATCAGAGATATAACTTAAGTGGGAGGATGGTTCTTCAACTATAGACATACCTAACATCAGCTTAAGACAATAATGAAACTACAGCCTAATTTCAGTATAGACTGCCAAAAGCAGTGGTCCTGTCTCCAATTCCCTCCTCTGCACTTCACATGTCCTCCACTTCCATAGGGCCAGAAACTAAGGTTTTATTGCCTCTGCCTGAAAGCATGATTTTTAACTTCAGTCTGCTCATCCTTGGTTCACTGCTCAGCCCCACAAAAAAACCTAGATATCAGCAGAGATACATGAACAGAGGCCAGAGACCCAATAATCCCACTCAGAAAGCAGCGTGCCTTCACAGTCATTGGACCAAGAAAGTGTTAGATCACCATTTCCACTGCCTCCAAAAATAGTTACCAATGGAATAGCTATTTTAAATACCATGCCAGAGAGGACTTTTTCAAGCAATGAAAACAGTATCATTTAAAAAGCTTGTTTTTTAAAAGTCAGTTATATTATACTAAACAAGACAAATTAATCACTTACAAGGAAAATCCAATAAAGCTATGAGACAAAAAAAAAATAAAAAGACCCTCAAACTGGTTATAGTATTTAGATGTCAAAAATATTTATGGTATTATTAGAAGACTTACCTTTAGAATGAAAAGAGATGAGACAGTCACATAAAGGCCAGTTCTCTACTGGCTCATTCAAAATAACATCCTCTTCAAATACTACCACAGTTATGTACTTAAACATGGAGAGGCGTTCAAGAATTTCTTTCATTGGTTTGGACTTAGATTTCTTAGCCATTGAACAAATCCCAACTGCAATTTGTCTTTCTGGCGGCTGAAGAGGAAGTGAAAAAAGAAATTATTAAGTTTTTCAGAACACGACAGGGTTTTCACAGCACAATGCTAGAGCAAATGTTTTCTGTTAAAATTCACGTACTACCTTTAATGTAGTTTTTCATCAGGCAAATTGCTAGCAGGTAACAAAACGCACCATGACAGCACACAGCACTGCATCCTTATGAAAAATGCCTCAAAAAATGAAACTGTTCAATAGCTCTACACTACTTTTTGTGAGTATCATATCAAGAACAAATACACAGGATCAAAACCTAAGTCATAAATGTCAAATCAGAATGAAATCATACTTATGGTTTACTCTGAAATTAACTAGCAATTAATTTTTAAATAATTCAATTTTTCTGCATCTACTTAGTAGTCACAAGGCTTCTCATCTTATTACCTAATATTTCAAGTGAATTACAAAAAAGAAAACTGGTAAACTAGAAAATACTATTCTAGACTTCTGAGCTATTTCATGCATGCACAGTTTTACTTTTCTTCCACATATTCTACATAACTTTCTATAACTTTCTGTAACTTTCAGTGGTATTCCTATGTGCAACACCCAACCTACTCCTCTGTTTAAAAAGAAACAAGCAAAAACCAGAACAATCCTTTATTTCAACTTACTGTTCTTTTAAAACATAGCCAAGTACCTTCACTTGCTAAAATACACTGACTGAATTGAGCTGAGCTGCTAATTTTGCACTACTTCTCTGCATTTCCAAGTTACTTTTAGTTATGGTAAAGTGTTTATTAACACTTCCTTGCATTTAAACTTTTTAGACATGTTTGCAATCAGTGAAAATTTAATCTGACTATTCCCTAAAGTAAAATGTTGTGGAAAAGAACAGCAAAATACAGCTAAAAAAATGACATGAGGACTTGTGCATAATAAAATTAAGATTTTGTCTTAAAAAACCTAAAAATTGGTAAGTACAGTGCTAATACAATTCAGAGCACTCTGCAACGATAATAAACTATAACTTAATTTAGCATGCACTTTCTATACACCAAGACAAGGAAGAAGAATGAAAACAGTAAGATGAAAAAAAGAAATGTAGAGTCTGTTCAAACTGAAAAATCAAGTTAACTCTGGAGCAGCTGACAACACACAAAAGAAAACACACACTCTCGATCATCTCGTGCTACCAATTATCCAAATAAATAAAATGAAGGCTTATGCCATCAAGTTTATTCTGAGAATCCGAATTAAGACTACAAAACTGGCACATCAACCTCAGCTGCCCTGAAACTCTGTATTCAGATCAAGCACATCTACTTCAATGTTCAAAGTGTACTTACTTTCCAAGTGTGCCACATTTCCAAACATAACTGACAGATCATTACCTGAATATGAACAATTTCCCAATTCAGACATCATTTCAGTGTTCAACTTTTGTATCTAATGCCATTTCAAAGTAAAATAATGCTAGAGAACACACATGCCCCTACAGTACATACAGAGTCATACTCTTCCTCCTCTTCTTCCCCATGGTCATAGAAGTGTTCATAATCTGTAGATCTGGCTGAATCCAGTAATTCTTCTCCATCTTCTCCACCCACGAAGAATCTAGGAGGATCATTCTCTGTTGCACTAACAGACATGGTTACAAGATCTACAGAGATCTATGTAGAAACTGCAGCCACTTTGGCAGCCGTGACACTGGGCATGTTTCCCGCTGACTCAGGAACACAAAAGTCCCCTGCTCTTTGATGTTGCTTGTGCGGTGTTGCCAATGTGATGACGTTGTCTGCCAGACACTGTTTAACTGGTATCATCTGCTCATTATTGATTTGAGTTGCTGCTCCAAGAAACCCACAATAGAATCATAGGCTACTGCTTCCCTTTTTAACCTAAAAGAAATACAGAATCGTAGAATCACAGAATCATCTAGGTTGGAAAAGACCTTGAAGATCATTGAGTCCAACCATCAACCTAACACTGACAGTCCTCAACTACACCATAACCCTGAGCTCTATGTCAGCCTGACTCTCAAACACCTCCAGAGATGGGGACTCTGTCACTGCCCTGGGCAGCCCATTCCAATGCCTGATAACCCATTCTGTGAAGAAATGCTTCCTAATACCCAGTCTAAACCATCCCTGGCACAACTTGAGGCCATTACCCCTTGTCCTATTGCTTGTTACTTGGTTAAAGAGACTCATCCCCACCTCTCTACACCCTCCTTTCAGGTAGTTGTAGAGGGTGATGAGGTCTCCCCTGGTCCTCCTCTTCTCCAGACTTAACAACCCCACCCAGTTCCCTCAGCTGCTCCTCATCAGACTTGTGCTCCAGACCCTTCACCAGCTTCGTTGCCCTTCTTTGGACATGCAAACAAACAACAAAAAGAAGAAACACACTGATAAAGGCACATAAAAATAAACCCTTCTCATTTAGAAAAAGCATTTGGACATGTACATACCTTTGAGCAAAGCATCAGAAATAAAACCATACAGTTTATACTTCAACATGTATATTTAGAGCAGGGGGAGTAATTTCAAGATATTTTCAAACTACTGATGCAGACATTTTAAAAATATGTAATAGAACTCATGAAACTAAGAACTGTCAAATACATTTTTTTCCTAACTTAGGAACGGTAAAGTGCAGAGTATATTTTTAATATGAAAACCAAATCAACAAAAATCTTCTCCAATATCTGTGATATTTAACTCACTGACCCTGTCATCAGCTGTTTTTCCCCAAAAGTTTCCCGATCAAATGGCAATGGCAAACTGACAAAAATGCTAATGAAAACTGTAACGCCTCCATTAGGACTATTCTTAAAGAGAAACCTATTCCTTCAAAAACCGAGTGAATCTTCAGTGTGAAAGCAGAATGCACATACCTGCTTGATGTTTACTTATTTATTGTCAATAAAGCATTGTTTTATTTTCACACTGAAAAATTAGTATTTAGAGAGATGTACACTAGCACTGTCTTCTGTCAAAAGTACTTCTAAGCACTAATGCACCAATGAAATGAATACACATTGCACCCTTTTAAGCAGTCATGTGAAAATAAAATCTTGACCAAATAACTTGTACACAGAAACAGAGCCTCAGAGCTCAGTCTTCTGTTGTTTTAACTAGGTAACTCTTCTTGCTATAAGTTGTGCATGGCTCTAGACCATTAATTATAATCCATTTATCACTAATTAGAAAATTAATAAGCAGTTCCTTGTTTAGAAGCCCATCTGATAAAACGCTTCAGGTTGTTTATTAGTCAGATCATTGCACAAGTGCCATTCAACAGTGATGTCTCAGCAGAACTGAATTTCTGTTTAAATATCTGTCAAAATTACTTTGGCTGTTCTATGAACGAAGTGAAGCAAGAGTAAATTCCCAATGGTGATCAACCATTCAGCTTCCTGTGAAAGAGGGCCGTAAACAGAGCAAAAGTTACTCAGAAAGAATCTGTACTAGTCAGAGAGCAATAGGTTAAGCCTGTGTAAACAATACAGCTGTTTCAGATCCAGAAGCTGAAGCTAAGGTCTGAACAACAGATACATAAGGGTCCTGGAACGACAGCAGGGGATTAAAAAGATAAATTTCTTAAACATATTTGTTACATATCTGTTCTCCTTCAATTCTGCTACTGAAAAATTACTTTCCCTTATAATGTGAAACTGCAGCCATGTGTACTTCAAGCAACAAGAAAAAAAAATGAAATTTCAAACACCTAATTAATCTTGCTCCCATGAGAGTTAGAAATTAGGTACTGAGATAAATCAGTTCTGTTTATGTAAGGGTTGCGAAAGCAAGATTTCCAAATGCTATTTCTATCAAGCTTTGGAAAGGCAGAGGTTACTGACAGCTTACACTGACAATTAACACGGAATTTTGAAACGGTATTAAAAACAAAAAAGACTGCAAAAAACTGCTAAAGCCTGAAAATGAACTTTAAAAATTCCTCTTGTATCAGTTTCCCCTCCCACCACACAAATTCTGTAAACTGGAAGTCTCTTAGCAGCTTTTTAAAAGCTACACTTTTCTCATAAAGAAGGAAAACCAACAACTTGAAGCAGATAAGCTTCATCGAAAGGTCATCAAAAGAGGTTTTTTAATCTTTCTCTTCCTTACTTATGCCTGTATGGCACCTTGTGAGAGAAGCAGAAGTGTCTTGGTTTGAAAGACAGGTGTCTGCTAGGGAAGGCAGGAGCCCCCCTTGGAATGGAAAATACAACCCCCTTCCCTCCGAATTATTATAAAATTGAAATTAAGGGGCTTTCAGGCAAAGATATGAGGAAATGGGAATAACAGTTTTTACTAATATATATAACAAAACAATAATACAGAGAAACTGGTTTAAAGCCTGACAGAGTCAGGGATATATATAACAAAACAATAATATAGAGAAACTGGTTTAAAGCCTGACAGAGTCAGGGATACAACCTGGCACCCTGCCGGGCAGGGTGCTGGTAGCAGTCCGATGTAGTGGTAGCTGTAGTTCTCTTTGAAATGGTCCCACCGAAGCGGTGATCTTGTAGAAAGAGGTCTGAGCAGTCTGATTCAGTGGCAGCTGCAGGTCTCTTTGAAATGATCCTGTTGAAGCAGTGATCTTGTAAAAAAAAAAAAAAAGGTCTGGTCCTCCTCCGAAAATCTGGTGGTGCTCTAGTCCTTGTCCTCTGGGATCCCAGCGGGTAAGGCTGCTCATGCTGTTCCAAACCCCAGATTTTTATCCAGGGGGGAAATGCTTGGTTCCTTCCCCCTGGCCGGAGCATCTCACAAAGGGATGGTGAGTCATGGGGCAAGGCACTGATGGGCCCGTTAATAGAAGAATAGTCCAGGTGCAGGCCACCTATGGGTCATGAGGCAAGGCATTGTTGGGCCTATTAACAGAAGCTAGTCCCGAGGGAGGAGGCAAGGAACATCTGCACCCCTGGTTTCAACAGCTCATGGTAATAGAATACATTATAACCCAGGACATTATCCACCCCTTATTCTATTACCATTTGCATCATCCCAAATCAATACCTCCCTTAAACTCTGCGCGCACACACACACACACACACACACACACACACAGAGATAGATATATAGATAGATAGATAGATAGATAGATAGATATTTAGATATATATAGATATACATACAATGAAACTCTACACTCAGTTCTCACTTAAAATAAAGTCACCTTATGGTACACACCAGGTTTCCCCATCTTTCTGCATTATCCACCAAGTATAACCTGGTCCCTGAGCAAAGACAACCCCACGGATGGGTTTGTCTTTGCCCAAGGCAGAATTAACCCAAACAGTTTTCCCAAGCATACTTCTCATGTGCACTACTGGAACCCTATCCCCGTCTGTTGTTCGTAAGGATTCAGATTGAGCAGGGCCTGCTCGGTTCGTGGAGCCTCGGGTGTTAACTAACCAGGTGGCTTTTGCTAAATGCATCTCCCAGTTTTTGAAAGTTCCTCCACCCAGTGCCTTCAAGGTGGTTTTAAGCAGTCCGTTGCACCGTTCAACTTTCCCAGCTGCTGGTGCATGGTAAGGAATATGGTACACCCACTCAATGCCATGTTCCCTAGCCCAGGTGTTGACAAGGCTGTTCTTGAAATGAGTCCCGTCGTCGGACTCAATTCTCTCAGGGGTGCCATGCCTCCAAAGGACTTGCTTTTCAAGGCCCAGGATGGTGTTCCGGGCAGTAGCATGAGGCACAGCGTAGGTCTCCAGCCATCCAGTGGTGGCTTCCACCATTGTGAGCACGTAGCGCTTGCCTTGGCGGGTTTGAGGCAGTGTGATGTAGTCGATCTGCCAGGCCTCCCCATACTTGTATTTGGACCACCGCCCACCATACCACAGGGGCTTCACCCGTTTGGCCTGTTTGATCGCAGTGCACATCTCACAGTCATGGATAGCCTGGGAGATACTGTCCATGGTTAGATCCACCCCTCGGTCTCGTGCCCACTTATAGGTGGCATCTCTGCCTTGATGGCCTGAGGCATCATGGGCCCACCGAGCCAAGAACAACTCTCCTTTATGCTGCCAATCCAAATCTGTCTGGGACACCTCTATTTTTGCAGCCTGATCTGCCTGTTCGTTGTTGCGATGTTCTTCATTAGCCCGACTCTTGGGGACATGAGCATCTACATGACGGACTTTCACAGGTAGCTTCTTTACCCGAGTGGCAATGTCCTTCCGCTCATGAGCAGCCCAGATTGGTTTTCCCCTATGCTGCCAGTTGGCCTTTTTCCACCTTTCCAGCCAACCCCACAGGGCATTGGCTCATGAATCAATGTAGAGGTAGAGCTTTGGCCACTTCTCTCTTTCAGCAATGTCCAGGGCTAATTGGTCGGCTTTGAGTTCAGCAAATTGGCTTGATCCACCCTCTCCCTCGGTAGCTTGTGCAACTTGTCATGTGGGGCTCCATACAGCAGCTTTCCATTTCCGGCTAGCACCTACAATTCGGCAGGAACCATCGGTGAAGAGGGCATATCGTCTGTCACTCTCTGGTAGCTCGTTATACGGAGGGGTTTCCTCAGCACATGTCACTTGCTCTTCCTCTTCTTCAGAAGATAATCTAAAAGCCTCACCTTCTGGCCAGTTCATAATTATTTCCAAGATCCCAGGGCGATTTTGGTTTCCAATACGGGTGCGCTGTGTGATGAGAGCAATCCATTTGCTCCAAGTAGCGTCGGTGGCATGATGCGTGGAGGGAGCCTTTCCCTTGAACATCCACCCCAGCACTGGTAGTCGGGGTGCCAGGAGGAGTTGTGCCTCTGTGCCGATTACTTCTGAGGCAGCTCGAACTCCTTCACAGGTGGCCAAGATTTCTTTCTCTGTTGCAGTGTAGTTGGCTTCGGACCCTCTGTAGCTTCGGCTCCAGAATCCCAGTGGTCGGCCCCGAGTCTCATCAGGCACCTTCTGCCAAAGGCTTCAGGACAGACCCTTGTTCCCGGCTGCAGAGTAGAGCACATTTTTCACCTCTGGTCCTGTCCTGACTGGGCCAAGGGCTACCGCATGAGCGATTTCCTGCTTGATCTGAGTGAAGGCTTGTTGTTGTTCAGGGCCCCAGTGGAAATCGTTCTTCTTGCGGGTAACCAGGTAGAGAGGGCTCACGATCTGGCTATACTCGGGAATGTGCATTCTCCCAAAGCCTATGACACCTAGGAACTTTTGTGTTTCCTTCTTGTTGGTCGGTGGAGACATCGCAGTCATCTTATTGATGACCTAGGTGGGAATCTGACGCCGTCCGTCTTGCCACTTTACCCCCAGGAACTGGATCTCTCGGGCAGGTCCCTTGACTTTGTGTTTCTTGATGGCGAAGCCGGCCTCCAGGAGAATCTGGATGATTTTCTCTCCTTTCTCAAATACTTCCACTGCCGTGTTCCCCCATACGATGATATCATCGATGTACTGCAGATGTTCTGGAGCCTCACCCTTTTCCAGCGCAGTCTGGATCAGTCCATGGCAGATGGTGGAACTGCGCTTCCACCCCTGGGGCAGTCGGTTCCAGGTGTACTGCACACCCCTCCAGGTGAAGGCAAACTGAGGCCTGCACTCTGGTGACAGAGGAATGGAGAAAAATGCATTAGCAATGTCAATAATGGCATACCACTTTGCTGCTTTGGACTCCAGCTCGTACTGGAGCTCCAACATGTCCGGCACAGCAGCACTCAATGGTGGAGTCACTTCATTCAAAGCACGATAGTCCACAGTCAATCTCCATTCTCTGTCAGACTTGCGCACAGGCCAGATGGGGCTGTTGAAGGGTGAGTGGGTCTTGCTGACCACCCCTTGGCCCTCCAGCTCATGGATCATCTTGTGGATGGGGATCACGGCATCTCGATTCATCCGATACTGACAGTGGTGCACCGTCGAAGTGGCAATTGGCACTCGTTGCTCTTCCACCTTCAGGAGCCCAACTGCAGAAGGATTTTCTGATAGTCCAGGCAAGCTGTTCAGTTGCCTAATGACTTCTGCTTCCACAGCAGCTATCCCAAAAGCCCACTTAAGTCCTTTCGGGTCTTTGTAATAGCCATTTCGGGGAAAGTCTATGCCCAGGATACATGGGGCCTCCGGGCCAGTCACAATTGGATGTTTCTGCCACTCCTTCCCAGTCAGGCTCACCTCAGCTTCCAACAGGGTCAACTGCTGCGACCCCCCTGTCACCCCAGCGATAGACACAGATTCTGCCCCCACATGTCCCGATGGCATTAGGGTACACTGTGCTCCAGTGTCAACCAACGCTTCATATTTCTGTGGCTCTGATGTGCCAGGCCATCGAATCCACACTATCCAAAAGACCTGATTCTCCCGTGCCTCTTCCTGGCTAGAGGCAGGGCCCCCCTAGGCCTGGTTACCATTCCTTCCCTGGGCATACCTGCTAGATGTTTCTTCAAGGGGATCCAACATATCATCCTCCCTTCTGTAATACCTGGCAGCTCGGTCACAGGAGGCTGAGACTACTTTCGTTTTAAGTGGAACCCCCTCAGTTAGTGTTTTCCCTTTTGAGTTCATGAACCCGTCCCACCTTCTCATGTCTTCCCCACAGTCACACAGGAAGAACCACAGCTCAGATCGTGGGGTGTACCCTCTCTCTCTAGCTGGCAGACATCTGGCTCTGACTCTGGGGTTTATGACCTGCACTGGTGCCACATGAGAGCTGCTCTTCCTTACCTCCTCCATCACCTCCTCCCTAATCTCTTCTTTGAGGTCCCTAGCCACAGCAGCAACATGAGCTTTCATTGGGCCATTGACTAAACTCTCATAATATCTGAACCTGTTGGCAGCAGAACCCACTGTCTCTTGGTTGTCATCAGCATTAATTGTTGCAATGAAGGTGGCGTATTGCTGTGGCCCCTGCTTTGCCAGGTTCCACAGCATCTGCCCTGTACATTTGACCTTGTCGGGGTCATTATCATGCTGTCTGTCCCTCCCAAAGAGTACCTCTAACACTGCCACTTCTCTCAGCTGTTGGATCGCTTCCTCAAGGGTCTTCCATTGCATTCTATGATGGTACTCCTGCATTCTCTCTCTGTGGACAAACCTTTCCCTCACACTCATTAAAAGCCACTCCCAGAAAGGGGCCCCGGCTCCCTCACAAATACCTGGTCCACCCCTGGGTCTTGGGTCAAGGATCCCAAATACCTGGCTTTGTCACTATCCAGTTGCATGCCTTTACCCATAAGGTCCCAAACCCGAAGTAACCAGGTTGTATAAGGCTCACGCCCCTGTCGCGCAATGTCTTTTCGCATATTACGGAGACTGTTGAACGACAGGGATTCAATGATAATTTCAGGCTCTGACTCTCCTGCTGGTTGTGAGGGCTCTGGTTCCCCATCATCATTAACTGGGCATACTGATTTGGCCTTGCACTTCCTCCTCTGCACAGGGGCGACTGCCGCTGGCTGTGGCTGTCCTTGTGGTTCAGCTGGACCCTGCACAGTTGTAACATCTGTGGGTTCCACTGCTGCACCATCAGACTTTCCCTCCTCAGGACGAGGTTTCCCACTAGTTTGGGAGGTGTATTCCCTCCACTTCTGGCCCATCTCGCGTATTTCCTTCACCAGTACCCCCACCCAATTCGGCTGGTCCATTTCTGAGGTGGGCTGTTGGGCAATGTCAGGTTCTGGGGCAGCATTCCTAGTCTCTGGGGTGGGTGCCCAGGTAGTTATCCAAGTCAATCTCACCTTATCTCTGATGGCTAAGTAGAGTAGGCCTATTAGCAACACCTGGATAGTATCTAGGGGAAATCTTAACCCTTTGAAAGCTGGTGGAGTAGACGCAAAGAACTGGTTGAATGGTTGGGAGAAAACTTCCCCTGGTGTTATTTCCTCACAGAAGGTACCATTTTTAATGTAATCCCAAAAACATACGCTGAGCGTGTGATAGCCCTTTATCCATGTGCCCATATTCCACAGGAAATTCAAAACCCATGAATTCCTCACCTTATCAACCCATAGTGCAAGCTGGATAGCAGCCACGGTAGCCTTAGTCAGAGGACCCATGTTTAGATAAGGGGCTGCAAAGGGGAAAAATACAGCCACGACTACGGGCCACCCGAACCAAGGTAAACTAGACCACATGGTGCTGCCTAACAAAGTTCCTATGTTCAGCACCCAAAAAAATCAGGTTACCCAGGAACTGTTATTCCTTTTTCACCCTTTTTTCTCGATGCCTTCAAGCCCCACATTGGGCGCCAAAATCTGTCTTGGTTTGAAAGACAGGTGTCTGCTAGGGAAGGCAGGAGCCCCCCTTGGAATGGAAAATACAACCCCCTTCCCTCTGAATTATTATAAAATTGAAATTAAGGGGCTTTCAGGCAAAGATATGAGGAAATGGGAATAACAGTTTTTACTAATGTATACAACAAAACAATAATACAGAGGAACTGGTTAAAGGCCTGATAGAGTCAGGGATACAACCTGGCACCCTGCCGGGCAGGGTGCTGGTAGCAGTCCGATGTAGTGGTAGCTGTAGTTCTCTTTGAAATGGTCCCACCAAAGCGGTGATCTTGTAGAAAGAGGTCTGAGCAGTCTGATTCAGTGGCAGCTGCAGTTCTCTTTGAAATGATCCTGTTGAAGCAGTGATCTTGTAAAAAAAAAAAAGGTCTGGTCCTCCTCCGAAAATCTGGTGGTGCTGTAGTCCTTGTCCTGTGGGATCCCAGCGGGTAAGGCTGCTCATGCTGTTCCAAACCCCAGATTTTTATCCAGGGGGGAAATGCTTGGTTCCCTCCCCCTGGCCGGAGCATCTCACAAAGGGATGGTGAGTCATGGGGCAAGGCACTGATGTTAATAGAAGAATAGTCCAGGTGCAGGCCACCTATGGGTCATGAGGCAAGGCATTGTTGGGCCTATTAACAGAAGCTAGTCCCGAGGGAGGAGGCAAGGAACATCAGCACCCCTAGTTTCAACAGCTCATGGTAACAGAATACATTATAACCCAGGACAAGAAGTTATGAAATTTGTGTGCAATTAACGACTAGTTATTTCATGAGGATCTCTGCACTACCTGAGTCTCTCTAACCTGAAGTGATTACTTCTCAAAGCAAGCAGAAACCATACAAATAAAGACCGAAGGGAAAGCACAACATATTTGTCTACAAATGACACAAAGACATAACATGACAATCTCTAACAAATCTATCTGAAACTTAGTGTTTTTCTGTCTTCCTAACTCAAGAATCTGGAGAGTATTGGTGTTATCAGTGGCAAGCAGACCTGTCAAGTGGAGCTTCACTTGTGGAAAAAAGCCTTTGAACAGTCACATAGTCTACTTGGAGTTAACCGATTATTTTCTGCAAGGTTGTTCACCTGTCTGATGGTAGATGAATTACTAGATTGCCACTCCACGCTATTGCCACTGGGCCCTAGAGTTTTCAGTCTGTAAAAATAAGACCAAAGACACAAGATCAAGAGAAGATACTGACACTTTTCAAGCTTGTAAACTACTGCATGGACTCATTGAACTGCATAAATTATACAAATTGGCATTCTGACTGCCAATGGTTATCTCCCAGAGAGCAGATGCGGTAAGCTACTGTCATTATCATATATTTGAGTCAGGTTATAATGAAGACATTATTTATTTTTTAGAATAAATGCTTTCAGGGATGGGAATTAAAATTCTTTCTCTCAAAATGCTTTGGCTACTATAAAAAATGAGGAATTCTCTCCTTTCCTGTGGTGTGTGTGAAATAAAAATGTCCAAGAAAAGAGACACGGAAAGAGAAATATGACATTAAGTGACTGCAACTACAGTGAACAACTTACATAAGTCTCCTAAAAATGTCTACAGTTATCTGATGTCAAAAATGCAGTAAGACCATGCTTAGGTAAAAATGTGGTTCTTGAGTTGTACCCCAAGAAGAAATAACAGATAGCAGAGCAAGAAGATAGAGCGGTCATCCTGCCCCAGAAGTACTGTCAATGCTGATGGGAGAAACTTCTAACACATGGTGCCCTATGCAGAATTCCATCTTGTTGCCCATGGAGCAGGGCAAAGTATTCTTCTGTATTAAGATGTGAGCAGCAGTAGGGGGGTAGAGACACTCCGTGTTAGATCCTCTTCTACTTGCTGCATACGCATAAGCCTCATCAGACAGTGAAGATTAGAAGATTACATGCATCCCTCAGCCATGGAAGACTGCAATGTAAGCAAGACAGAACCCAAAGCTTCATGTTGGAATACACACTGACCCACTCCAAAGAGACAGCATCAAGAATATCCACGCAACAATCTCCTACCATGCAATGACCTTTCCAAGTAAAATTAATTAGACTATGTTCCCTTCAAACCTCAGCTGTTACACAAGCTGTTTTATAGCTCACAGATATAAAATTCAATTTAGCCGACAGTGTTGTTTCCTAAAAGGACTCTCAACTAAATGTATGGGCTGTTCATTTCACCTGTCCTAAAACTTCCTATGCATGACCACATGATACATCTTGGAGAAAACAAGAAGAAAAAAGGAAAATGTTTAAAGAAAACAGTAAATCTGCTCATTTTACCTTCTCATCTTAAAATACACTCATCTCAGCTTTTGCCTCATAAGTTAGATGGCACTAAAATAGTGCACTGCAAAGAAGTAAAAATCCTTAAGTCTGATATTATCATCGCTTATTAGTGGAAGGCATAAAAAAATAACATTCTAAATATAGAAAATGACACAGACAAACTTAACATTAACACACAAACAGGGCTTTCTCTGAATCACAGATTTTGGTAGTCTGCTAAGCACTCCCAAGTTCTGTGTTCACTTCAGCAGCGCACTACAGATGTATTTTGAACAGAGCATTTCTCCACTTTCACAAGTATATTCTAAAAGAATTCCACAAGTATACTCTAAAACAATAAACCAAAACATAGTCCTCATTACGTGTTAACAGATATTCGCAGGAACAGTTTTCCTGTCCCTACTCCACGTTTCAGCAGCTTAGGAATTCAGTCCCACTGTTTCCCATATTTACTTAGACCATGAAGATTAGCATTCCAGTAACTGTCAGCAACAAATGAGCTCAACATAGCTGCAGTGGTCTGAGCAGTCATATAAAAGGGGCTCAAAGTTTTAGCAGCCATGTTCCAAATACAAGTAAAATCAAGTACAACTCCTGTATAAACAGAAGCATTCCACCAGGTTTTCTTTTGTGTCGCTACAGCTATCGGAAGAACACATACAGACTGCCTCTGCTGCGCTCTAATGGAAACTAATGGAACAAAACTAGAATAAATTGCTTCTCATCTGTTATCTCAAGGAAAAAAACCCACATAATACATTTAATAGCTATACAACATTTCTAAACCACAAATCACTCAGGAAAACAAGTTTTGGAAAGACCATTATAACCAAACAACTAAAAACCACTTTGGAATATTTACATCATGGAATTTAGCAAACTGTGCAAGAAGTGTAAGTGGTGCTCATCTGTTACATAATTCTGCGTGGATGTGTAACCCCTTTCTACAGATGATTCAAAGAAACTTGAAATACTTTAGATTTAAATGTGAGACCCTAGAACTGCTAACAAGGCTCATGCCCAAGAACAGCATTTCTTCAGGTCTGACATGACCAGGAAGAGAGACAGGACAGGCAGAAGGCAGAAGAAGAGGGAAAGGATGCCAAGACACAGAAGCTGCTAAAGACTTATTTATTGCGGTACACAATGCAAAAGATTTTGCTGTGTGCTGTACACACAGCAAAAGATACACAAACTCTCTAATTTACAAATACTCACTGTCTACTGAATCACATAGTCAGTAACACAAAGCATTAATATTTACCCACAGATGTAGTTCTGTTCTACCACACATCCTGTGAGGTGGCAAGTAGCAGCTCTCAGCCCATTACTGAGGTGGACTAAACCTGAAAAAAGATTCAGAGCAGCTCCATCCCAATATCCCTCAACCACGAAAAATCTTACCGTTTTAGCCTGATAACACTTTGTGCACAACAACATCAAAAAAACCCAAACCAAATGAAATAATAATCTCAGAAAATACAAAGCGATAAACAGGCTTCCAGTAGTTACTGGAATTTACAGGCTGATGAAGAAACATGAAACTGAGAAAAGCCTTTAGCTCTCCCCATCAAATACAAACTTCAATAATAGCCATAAGTTTATCACAGTATTCTGTAACTCAGACACGAGGCAAGGAATTGTGGTGATGTAGAACAGAACAGACAAGAAACAGGCTAAAAAAGGTACCAAAGGAAAAAGATGCAATTAGAGGATACACTATACAGCATTACAGGAACACCTCTCATGATCTCGCATTAAACTAACATCAAGCTCCAGATTTCACAATATGCTGACCTCTTCCCCCATCAGAAGTAACCTACACTTTAACATAAGCTTTTCCAAAGTTTCTGTCTCATTCTGTAAGTATATTCACAGGAAACTAGACAGAAGATTTAGTTTGCTCTCCTCCCGCAAATCAAGACAGATAATCTGCAAAGTATCAGAAGAAGGCAGGGCAGACCATTGCACATTCTCCTCTCCACTGGCACGTGTGGCATGGGCAAAAAGCAGTAGGTACCCACACAGGGACTCAGTAAAATAAAAACAACCCTTCTCTCTTTGTCTACTCCATTCAAAAGCAGATGACTTCATCTGCTCCAACCACTCACTCCTCCCAGATTCTCCCATAACTTGCTCCACTGCACTCGAGCACAAGGGACAGCCACATCTTTACTACCTCCCTCTCCCCACACCAAGAAGCTTGCACCTTTTTATCCAGTCTAGACTCCCAGTTCAATGTGTCACCACTGCTAGTTCTACCATCTGCTCCCAATCTCCTCCATTACTGGTGGGGGTGGGTAGGGCAGTCTCCAAAATCTGTCAGGAAGTGATGACAAGAACCTCCCAAAAAAGATGAGGACTAGCCATTATTGGTTGCTTTTAGCCAAGCCAAGCACAGCTCTCAGACTGTCAGATGAAAAGCCATAACCTATGCAAAATGACAACTATGAACACGCTAGGTTCTTTCTGTTTGCAGGAAGACTGCACACATTTTCTACAGTTCCAAAAGCATTACTATGTAGTACTTTATGCAGTGATCCACCAGAAAAATTACAACAGCTTTTATTCCAAAACAGACTACTCGCCTTTCAGTTTCTTCCTACCAAGACCTGAAGAAACATTCTGAAGAATGAAAAGGAGGTGTGAGTCTTCTTTGACAGGTAAATGCTTGTATTGGGTTTAAATGGATTTTGCAGCAGGGGGGCTGCAGGGGTGACTTCTGTGAGGAGCCACCAGAAGCTGCCTCCATGTCGGACAGAACCTGTGTCAGCTGGCTCCTGCTACTGCCCAAAGCCAAACCCATCAGTGATGCTGGTGGTGCTTCTGCAATAACACAGTCTAGAAAGGGTAAAAAGACTGCACAGCAGCTAGGAGAGAGGAGTAAGAACATGTGAGAGAAACAGCCCTGCAGCCATCAAGGTCAGTGAAGAAGGAGGGGGAAGAGGTGCTCCAAGTGCCATATTCCCCTGCAGCCCATGGAGATCATGGTGAAGCACATTGTCACTCTGCATCCCATAGAGGTTCACAGTAGAGCACATATCCACCTGCAGCCCATGGAGCAGGTGGATGTGCTCTCAAGGAAGCTGCAGCCCATTGAGAGGCTGCACTGCAGATCCTGGCAGGAGCTATGGCCCATGGTGAGAATGCCATGCAGGAGCAGGTATTCTAACAGGACTTGTGAACCCATGGGGGACCCACATTGGAGCAGTCTGATCCTGAAGGAATGCACCCCATGGGAAGGACCCACGCTGGGGCAGTTCATTAAGAACTGCTGGTAGTGGTATCATGCAAGATTCCCATCCTTGAGACCCAAGTAGTGGAGAGGGAGGTACTGATCTCTTCTCCCTGGTACCCAGTGACAGGGCACCTGGGAATGGCTCACAGCTGCATCAGCTGAGGTTCAGGTGACATTAGGAACCATTTCTTTACCAAAAGGGTGGTCAAACACTGGAACAGGCATACTAGAGAGGTGGTTAATGCTCCAGGCTCGTCAGTGTTTAAGAGGCATTTGGACAATGCCCTCAGTAACATTCTTTAACTTCTGGTCAGCCCTGAAGTGGTCAGGCAGTTGGACTAGATGATTGTTGTAGATCACTTCCAACTGAAATATTCTATTCTATTCTATTCACTGCTGGAGCAGTTCATGGAGGATTGTCTCCCATAGGAAGGACCCCACACTGGAGCAGGAGTAGAGAATGAGGAGGATGGAACAGCAGAGACAAAAGCATTATGAACCAACCACAGTTCCCAGTCCCTATACCCCTACACTGCTTGGGTGGATGGGGTAGAAGAACTGGGAGTGAAGTTGTGCCTGGTAAGAAAGGAAGCGGGGGGCAGGGGGAAAAGGTGTTTGTAGATTTTTTTTCTCATTTCTCATTATCCTGCTCTGTGCAATTGGCAATAAATTTAACTAATTTCCCCAAATTGAGTCTGTTTTGCTTGTGATGGTAGCTGGGGAGCGATCTCCTTGTCCTTATATTGAAAAAGCTTTTTGTCATATTTTCTCCCTTTGCCCTGTTGATGGAAGCGAAGTGATAAGAGTGACATGGAAGGCACCTGGTGGACAGCCAAGGTCAACCCACCACAGTACTCCAAATATGTCTCCTGGGCAAAAAACTATTGCACTGTTACCTGCACTCCATCTTCAGCAGTAAAGTATATGTACAGCTGCTTTTACCCACACTTTTTTCAGCTTGGTGTTTGGCTCACTTTTCTGATATCAGAAAACAGGGACTTGAAACCTCTCAGATAGGAGGGATCAGCAGTCTGTCCTGCTCCATTCCACTGTTCTAACCATTAGGCTACCATAAAGAATTTCAATTCCCCTGTACACCGCTAGTTTTCTTTAAAGAGTTTCTGTGTTTCTGTTTTACAGGGGAGGGCTTGCTGCTCTGGATGCTAACCAAAAGACAGGTATCTAATGTGCAAATTTTTCCAGTGAAGCATCTACAGTCTCAAGCAACAGGAATCCAGATATACCCACTTTGCTGTAATTTCCTACTGGAAACCACTCTCGTCAGTGTTACTTACAAGGGCACTTACATTTCTTGAAATACTGTATGGACAGGCTAGCTAACTAACTGCCTAAATCTTCCCCTGGGGACCTGAATTATTTTCCAAGAACTGTGCCACTTGACTGTTTGTGCCCAATGTAGAATTTCAGTCTGATTCTCCACATTACAGTAGCTTAGCCTAGGGAGACTAAAAACTTAAGAGCTGTACTCTGCCATGTGAACCGGGACTCTGTTACGAAGCCAGCTTTGCAGCGAGGAAAGACATGCCTTTTGGGTTGCTGATGAATGAGATTTCTAGTCTCAAAGAAGAACTACTACAGTTTTCAAACAGTAATTACCTGGCTGATTTCCCCATGTTTTTTTTCTGTCCTAGTAATTATACAGTTAGTTAAGCAAACTATTTCCAGTTATTTAGAATTACCAAATTTAAAGTGAAATTTTCAATGCAAATATCTCAATCTTCCCCTTACCAAATTCTTTGCTTGTAGAACTTTTCTTTCCCCAATATGTGACGAGCAGAAATGTGACTTTTCAGCACATGTAATAGCATCTGATAAAACTGAGTTTTAGCCCAAAACACTGCACTGTCACAGGGTATCTTTCAACTCTTTAGCAGTCATGAGTATAAGCTGCAAAATGAACCATTACCATCCTTCAGCAAAAGTGTCATAACGGCTACTACAAACTGACATCTGGCATGTGTAACAAGTATTTCCTGCACAGCCACAGAACAGATAACCTTCACATTCATTAACCTCCAAGCTCCTTTCTAAATTAAACCTTGTCAAACACACCACATAAAGACATTTACATTTGTGGCAAGCTTGAACGTTTGACTCACTGAGACAGAAAGATGTAACACAGTGCAGAAATACTGCTGCGAACAACTGCGAAGAGTAGCTTTTTAGCTCAGGGCACTAGATACAAGTGGTTTGGGTGAGAAAGGAAACCACTTATTTCACTGCGGTTGTGATACGCATCTCCCCCAGTCTCCCTGCCCACGTGAGTAGTGGCTAACTACAAAATCAGCTACTACAGGGCAACAAGTGCCCAAAAATCCAGTGTATCCAAAGCTTACCAATATTCAGCAAAGCCCCCATGTTCAGGAAAACACCACTAGAACAAAGAAACTTTTACACAGGCCACTCTGTATATCTCTCCATCCCAGCTGCCCAGAGGTGATTTTCTGGTTACTATGCATAACTTAGGTCTGGGACTGCTGCTGCTTTTCTTTCCTAGCTTGATGACAACGTTGAAAGCATTCTCCCTTGCCCCAGGTAATTTTGCACTGAATTTACCATCAGTTTCCGAGTTGTTACCAGACTGGCCCAAACCCTGTGTTTTCAGGGATGCCATATCACCACCTCCCCACCCCCGTTTAAGAACACCGCCCTTCACCCCATGTACTTCTCCGTACTAAAAAGCTTTGCCTGCTTTTCTGGCAGTGCCGCACGCTCCGAACTCACCTCTTCGCTTTTTCAGCAGAACTGTCGCCCCGAACAGAATAAACCACGGAATCAGGCAAAAAGTCCGATGTGCTTACTGCCCACGCCCACCGTGCTTTACTGATGACTGCCGAACACTGAACGGCGCATTTCAGGTCTGCGCAGAAGACAAAGGGGACGAGAAGGGTTTGTCCCACCCTGTCACCAGGTGCTGGCACTGGTCCAGCCCGGCGACTCCCACCGGCGGCGCGGCCTGCCCGCTGGCCGGGACACACCGCGGCTGCCGCCCTTCCACCGCGGCCGAGCCCTCCGCGCTGAGCCCCGCGGCGCCGCAGTCACCTCCCGGGGGAAGCTGGGCCTACACTCCGCAGCGCGGCTCTCCCCGGGCACCGTCCTCCGGCCCCGGGAGGCGATGCCGCATCGGGGCTGGAACGGCCGCCACCGGTCCCCAAGCCGCAGCCCGAGGAGGGGGGAAGGCGACCCGCCCCGCCGCCACCCGCCGCCTCTCGTCTGAAATGCGGGCGCGGCCAGCAGGGTCGATCCAGCCAACACCTCCTGCACGCCCCCGGGCCGGCTCAGGGGTGGCCGAGGGGAAAAGAAGGCGCCAAGTAGTACCGGGGAGAAACCGCCTCACCTACGCGTGGTGCCGCCGCGCATGGCGCCGCCTGCGGCTCCACGTCCCATTGAAGAGGCACCACTGCCTCCTGCCGCCGCTTGGCCCGCCCCGCCTCCCCCGCGGCGGCCCGCCCCCACCCTCCCACCACTTCCGGGGGCGCCACATAAGTCTCGGGGCGCAAGGGACGTTGTTGCGGTTAGGTAGCCAGGACAAGGTTACGCAAGTGGGCTGCAGCCCCCGGGACAGGTCGCGCCGATACCTCTGCTGCAGCAGGTGCGTGTCCAGGGGCCTGGCGGCTCTCCGCGGCGCCCGATATGCCAACGACCTCGCGGCGGAGTCGAGAGGAGGGGGTGGGGATCGACGGCGGGGAGGGAGGGAAGGAAAAAGATTGCGTCGACGTCGCTTCGCGCATGCTCGAAGCTTGCCGCGCTGGGGAGCAGCGACGTGGGACTACGGCTCCCAGCGTACTCTGTGTGCGTAGGGGCGTTGAGTTGGGCGCTGCCCCCCGGCGCGTTGCATGCTGGGGGCTGTAGTCTTGGAGGCGGGCGGGAAGAGGGCATGAGTGCGGCCTTGGGGTGAGGGGTCGCCGCACCAGAGGATGCATTTGCAGGCGGGTCTCCGTCCTTGGAGGGAACACTTCTGGGAGGTACGGCTGACGCTACCATGAACGATAAGCCATCAGCTTAACGTACCTACCCTCTCGGCTCCACTGGCCCGTGCCCCAGGCCCGTGCCTGCCCTGCAGAGGCTAGGCCTGCTTCCTGCTCCTGTTCTTATGTGGTGGTCGCAGTAAACGACAAGAGAGTATTGGCAAGGCGGCAGTCAGCGTTTAGGGCAGTAGTCTGAATTATTTGCCTGTGTCTCAGAGGCAGCATTGTTAATTGCAGTGCAGTTTCCATCCTGACCAAGGCCTGCATGGAAACTAAAGGTGCCAGTGGCCTGCTAGATGGTGTCCCAGAAAGGACAGGTGAAGATGATACCTAAAATGAAGGCATTCGGAAATGGCAGGAGTCTCTGTCAAAAATGGTCCAGGCTTGCAAAAGCCAGGCATGGATGTAGGCGAGTGTGTATGTCTTATTTACTGGTTCCTGGAAGCACTTTGATTAGAAAAGATGTATTCAAGACTCCATGGGGAATTCCTGTTTCTGGCAGGAATTGCAGATAGCAGTAGGGGAAGTACTTGCAAGCTGGACTTAAAAAACAGCTTTGCATTTAGAATTGTGATTGTGCAGGGGGGAAATGAGCATTAAAAAGTAAAATAGGTAAGTATTAACAGGTATGACTGTTTCAGCTAAGGCACTAAAGCAAAAAGAGGACTGGTTATATGGAAGTTTTATTCTCTTTGCCAAAATACTTTCCGAAATACTTTCCTTGACTGTAAAGCAGTGTATTCTTTTCTAGCTTCAAAGGTACCAAGAATTTTTTACTGATTGTAAAAGTCTTTGATTTTTACAGACTACCAGATACAATATGAGTATTGATAGAGATAGTGTATGAATTACTGGAAGTAATATTATTGATTCTAAATAATAAAACCAAACCATTTTATAACTTGTTATTTTCAATTAATTTACTTAGGTTTTTTTAAGGTTAGGACAAACAGTAAGTTAGGTATTCAGGAAAAAAATGAGTAGGGACATAAAAAGCTAAATATCCAGGAAGGAAGCTCATTTAATGCTGTCCTGTTCGGCAGCAATCCCGGAAACTATTGAAGCACTTAACAGTTTGCTGGATCAGGATCCTACTAAATAAGTTAAATGTATGCAGATACTGCATAATGTGTTCTTTCTTCATTCACTGATGTACACTTTTTCCATACTTTTATAGTAGAAACTGCCATTACAGGAATGAAAATAGTATTTCTGTTTAGCTGAAGTATAAACTGTGGTCCTGCTCCGATGTTTTACTGCTGTGCAACTTCATTTTGTTAGAACCAATAACCATGTTCTACACGGAGAATATTCACTGTTTCAAGCAAGAGTTTCATGAGAAAAAAGTACTGGAAGTTTGAAGATTGTTCTGGAACATCTTGCCATGTGTGAAAGTCTATGTCAAGCCAAAATGCTCCATCATACCAGTGTTTAAGTGATAAATCATATCTGGGTAGTTTTGACTTTCAGCCATGCTTGTGTAACTGTAGGACTGCCCTTCAGGAGAGCCCTGAGTGAAGCTTGAATGCATGCCCCTGGCAGACAGGATATTTTAGTTGCTCTTCAGCAGTACTCTTTCACTGTCAGCAATGCTAGTTAGTTGACTTCTTTAAAACAACAGAAACATTAATTTTATCGTGATACCTTCACCTTTCTTTCTGCTGTTAGTTATCCAATTTGCAAACTCAGTGGGTTGCTTTGGCTTGTGCTATCAGTGTAAATTTACAAGAAATTGCTGTGCCAGCCAAGATTACTAGAAAC
Source organism: Podargus strigoides (assembly GCA_028020825.1). Classification (NCBI taxonomy): domain Eukaryota; kingdom Metazoa; phylum Chordata; class Aves; order Caprimulgiformes; family Podargidae; genus Podargus; species Podargus strigoides. The sequence continues at coordinate 63,754,612 of CM051663.1, read as the reverse complement.
AGTATTCTGTTCTGGCTCCACTCCTTCCCTGTTCTGAAACACCCTCTCTCCTCACAGACAGGATTGTAGTGGTGAAAAGTTTATCTATCTGCACTAATTCTCTCAGGTATGAGAATTTTACTTTAAAACACTAGTGTATGACAAGAGACTTGGCTGGTTTTGAAAGCCAGGTCTAGGTTGTGCAAAAATGAAGTATTCAGTGGGTCAAAGGTCTTGTCACTGTTTGAGTGCAAAGTTCCTGGCATGCCTTTGACATTGATAACACAGCAATGTTTAGCCCAGCTGTATATGTAGAATGTTCTATAAATAACATATGACATTTTATTTTCTGGGAGAAACGGAATAAATAAAAGGTGCGCATAATCATTCTTTAAGAGCTCTTTAGTTTCTTCACACTCCCAGTAGAGTAAAGGTGGGTGAGCATCTATAAATTGAAAGATAAACATCCTGACTTACACATTTGTCTTTCAAAGGGCAACAATGTATAATGAGATAACATGGATTCCAGAGTGACTGGATACTGTCACTTCCCTGTAATTCTATACCACTTAGCAGATATGGCAGACAAATTAATTACTCTCTTTATAGCAGGCTATGTGTTGTCACATTGTCTAGGCTTGGACCAGTGGCAGGATAAGGAAGAAATTTGCTTAATGCTATGGAGAACCAGCATTCACTAAGTAATTATGACATGGCAGACCCCACTCCTGATCCTGCTCTGGTAGACATCAATTAGAGCAGGATCAAAGTGTTGTTCCACCTACATCTTCATTGTTTTGGGGGAAAAAAAAAAATAAAAAAATAAAGAGCCTGCATGAATATTTCTGCTTGTGAATATTTCTGTTTGTCATTAACTGCTAAATATTTTGCTGCTATTCTTGCTAGACCCAAGCTTTTCCTGTACTAATGATATAGTTTATTAGTGTGATCAGGTAAGTCAGTCTGTGTCAGGGAATGAATTGTTACCTTACAGGTCTGGTTTGGGGCTTCAGAATCTATTTGCCAGATGAATTAATGAACAAAATAAGTTTCTGTCAGTTTCTTTCTGGGGAGTTGCTTTTTTTCCTGTTTATCTATGTTTTTTTCCGACAGGGGTGGCTCTTTGGACACATCTAATCTCCAGCATTTGCATTTGGATAGCTATTTGGAGCTATCCAGATGTTTAAGAATGAGAAGAACAATTTCTTTCTGGTCTTTTCCCTCCCTGTCCAATGTATATAGTGGAAGTCACCATTATTTGGAAGTTTTCAAATACAGGTTGAGAAAACAGCTTTTCATAGAACATTAGTGTGTCAAGCACTGCTCCTTATTGCTTAAGTTGATAGCATGGGGATATTGAGAGCAGTACAGTGGATGGTATAACATCCCCATAGATGCTATATTATCAGGACACATCTGAACTACAAAGAAACCAATAAAAACTGATGATGTGCTTCTGACAGTTGCTCCATCTGACAAATACTATGTGTTTTGTTCAGGTTAGCAATGGTGCGTAGTGGAAAAAATGGTGGGCTCCACCTGAAGCAGATTGCATACTACAAGCGAACAGGGGAGTATCATCCCACAACATTATCAAGTGAAAGAAGTGGAATCAGGAGAGCAGCCAAAAAATTTGTTTTCAAAGGTAAAAATGTTCTCTAAAACTACTCTAAAAAACAGATTTTTAGGTGGGATCTTGTGCTGCAGTGCACTCTGATTTTAATATAGATTATCAAAGAAACAAACACTCTACTCAACTCTTGTTAATATATAATAGGATGTTTACAGAAATAGAAACTCAATCTGCTTTAGTCCTTTTCAGAAGGGATTTATGTATCTATCTAAAAGCCAAACCTCATTCTAGATACTGGGGAAATACATAGCCATTACAGTTCGTAATTCAAAGGACTACAGGAAGGAAAATCTAAGTCTGCAGCTGTAGACAAGGAATGTTTGGTCTGGTCTGGACAACGCTGTGTGTGGCTGGGCAGAATTGCAAGGATGGCTTTGCCATCTGTCACATTGGATCGTCCTGGCCCTTCCCAGTTTTGCATCCCTTCGAGGGGGTGTATGAGCTTTTACAGTCTACTCTGTACTCTTAATCCCATCAAACCTGCCAAGACTGTCTAGTAAAAAGGTAGGGAGGAGTTAAAGCTGTGAATCACAAAGTCAGGTTGCTTACCGGCAGACAATAAGTCTTATAACATTTCCTACCTCCCCTTTCCACCCCCGGCATTAGCTTGTGTTTCACTTAGACTTCCTGTGGGAATGTTGTTGGCATCGTGACTTGCACAAGTAATGCTTCATGTTCGTGTTAGTAAACAGAAGTGAACAATTGTCCCCTTGGAGGGAATAATTAAAGTATGTGTAAACTAAAAGCTACATTACACGGAAGTGAATTGAAGTTGATTTAATAAATTCTGTACAGAATCATGCCCAGTAGTTCAGTAAACTAAATGAAAGACAAAGAACTTGCATGTAATTTGCTGGTACTTTTCTTCTTTCAGAAAATAAATTGTTCTATGTTGGAAAAGACAGAAAACAAATGCGCCTGGTAATTGTTTCAGATGAAGAGAAGAAAAAGGTGCTTGAGAAATGCCACAAAAATGCGTCTGGCACTCATCACGGCATATCAAGAACACTGACTTTAGTAGAATCTAATTATTACTGGACCTCTGTAACAAATGACGTCAAACAGTGGGTATGGTCTCATAGCCACAGGATTTTTTTTTTAATGTAGTCTGTTAATATGCTTTGTAATCATGTTATTTTGATACAGCAAGCACCCATGCTGCTGTATGATGGTGAAACATAAACTTGCAATCAAAATTTAAATGGTCATTTTGCCAAAGCATGGCATTTCCTTTTTTCTTTTACTACTGACCATGTGGCTTGCATTTTGCCATGTTACCCAGTGGTAGGGAGGCGTACTGGCTTTAAGTATGCAGGGCATATCTGGTCTTTGAGAGTTATTTCTCTTGCAAGGACTCTTCTATGTCTTTGTTAGGATATAGTGTACCATTCCAAGGATATGTGGCCAAAGTGGCTGCTGGCAGATAAGAATATGAAAGTGGTGCCTCGGCTGTACAATTAGGGGCATTCAGGAAATAGTTAAACAAATCACTGCTTGGGCAAGTTTCTTCTCCACCTTCACCCAAAGATACAGAATGTGATCCTTGAGGAAACTGTATGTAAATGTCATTTATGGCTAAATCACTGATGCTATCAGCCTGCTGCATCACTTGGATACTTTGGGTTCATGTGCAACTGTAACATCAATCATGAAATCATAGAATGGTTTCAGTTGGAAGGGATGTTTAAGATCATCTAGTTCCAACCTCCCTGCCATGGGCAGGGACACGTTCTACTGGACAAAGTTTCTCAAAGCCTCAACCAGCCTGGCCTGGAACACTTCCAGGGAGAAGGCATGCCAAACTTCTCTGGGCAACCTGTTCCAGTGTCTCACCACCCTCACAGTAAAGAATTTCTTCCTAATATTTAGTCTAAATCTACCCTTGTCCAGTTTGAAACTGTTACCCCTTGTCCTGTCACTACATGCTCTTGTAAAAGGTCCCTCCCCAGCTTTCTTGTAGGCCCCTTCAGGTACTGGAAGGTGCTATAAGGTCTCCCTAGCGCCATCTCTTCTCCAGGCTGAACAACCCCAACTCCCTCAGCCTGTCTTCATAGGAAAGTAGCTCCAGCCCTCTGATGATCATCTTCATGACCCTCCTCTGGACCTGCTCCAACAGGTCCATGTCCTTCTTATGTTGAGGGCCCCAGAACTGGACACAGTATTCCAGGTGGGGTCTCATGAGAGCAGAGCAGAGGGGCAGAATCACCTCCCTCGACCTGCTGGCCACACTTCTTTTGATGCAGCCCAGAATACAGTTGGCTTTCTGGGCTGCAAGCGTACATTTGCTGGTTCATGTTGAGTTTTTCATCAACAGACACCCCCAAGTCCTTCTCCTCAGAGCTGCTCTCAATCAGTTTTCCCCCCAACCTGTACTTGTGCTTGGGATTGCCCTGACCCAGGTGCAGGACCTTGCACTTGGCCTTGTTGAACTTCATGAGGTTGGTGTGGACCCACCTCTCCAGCCTGTCAAGGTTCCTCTGGATGCCATCCCTTCCCTCCAGCATGTCAACCACACCACACAGCTTGGTGTCATCCACAAACTTGCTGAGAGTGCACTCCATCCCACTGTCTGTGTCACTAACAAAGATGTTAAACAGCACTGGTCCCAGTACTGATCCCTGAGGAACACCACTTGTGATCTCCACTTGTACATGGAGCCATTGACCGCTGCTCTTTGAATGCAACCATCCAGCCATTTCCTTATCCACCAATTGGTCCATCCATCAAATCCATGTCTTTTCAATTTTGAGACCAGGATGTCATGCCGGACAGTGTCAAATGCTTTGCACAAGTCCAGGTAGATGACATCAGTTGCTCTTCCCTTGTCCACCAATGCTGTAACCCCATAATAGAAGGCCACCAGAACTGGCAGGCACAATTTGCCCTTAGTGAATCTATGTTGGCTGTCAGCAATCACCTCCTTATTTTCCATGTGCCTTAGCATAGTTTCCGGGAGGATCTGCTCCATGATCTTGCCACGTACAGAGGTGACACTGACCGAATTCAATGAATGAACTGAAAATGAGTCTTTGCAATTCAGTTCACACTTTGACAAAGGGGTTCTGTCCTGTAGATAAAGTTGATCCATGTTATGCATGCAAGGTTATGTATACTGCCAATGTTTTTCAGCCACAGCATACACAGTAGAATCAGAAGGGAAATGACTGGGACTTTTTTTCAGTCCCAGCCACTTCATACTTCCTTTAGTATTTAGAGTTGGTAATGGATATTGAAACTTATACTGTGGACTTGAAAAACAGCACAGTGCTTTATGAACGAGAAGAGTTCAGCTATGAATTCCTGCACATGTCCTTCTCCTGGCCTTCACTGTTGTTTGAGTTTGTTTTGTATTTGTGCTGGGGCTGAAAATTCCGAGGGTACAAAGTTGTAAGAAAGATGATAAGTTGAATTTGGTTTGGATTGGCTGGTTTGACCTAACTTGTAGAGAAATAGTGGAGATTTATGATCCTGCTGATTGTCTTAAACCTTCACCATGGATTTATTAATAGTGTCTTCCCTAATTTTTGCATTAGGTATATGCTTGCCGGCATTGCCAAGTGGCAAAGAATGCAACCACCACAGCACCCAAAACACACCCTATCAAAGCAGAGGACCCATGGACAGCAGTCACTATAGACCTAATGGGACCTTTTAATGTTACCAGCAGAAGCCACAAGTACATCATAATTATGACAGATTTTTTTACAAGATGGACGGTTATCTTGCCGCTGCATGACACTTCAGCAGCTGAAATTGCTAAGGCAATCATAAATGTGTTTTTCTTATATGGGCCACCTCAAAAAATGCCTATTGATCAAGGGAAGGAGCTCGTTTGTCAGGTAAGTCTTTGTGTTGTTTGTTTGGGTTTTATTTCTTGAAAAAAACCAATTTTCCCCTGTATTAAATTTGAATTTTAGACCATTCTTGAAAAAGACTGTAAATCTTTTTTTCTTTAATTATAAAAAGAAAAAAAGAAGTTAACACATACAGAAAATGGAAAACCAATTATTTGCACTTGTAACATTATGCAACATTTCCCAGGGTTTTATTCTCTGGATAAAAAAAAAAAAGCAGAATTACTTCCTGGTGGTCACAGTGCAGGTTTTGTCACTCAGTTGAACTGGCACAAGCTTTCACACTCCAACATGCTGTATTTCATTCATCTATATTGTCCAGTATAGCAGATAGCTAAGGGTATTTTTGACATTGGCCTACAGCAATTATGAAGAACTTTTCACATTTTGATCCTCTCAAAGATGATGAAATCATGGGACTATGATAGGGAAGAAATGACAAATTGAGTTAGTGTCAGAAATGTGTTCGGGATCCATCAGTTACTGTCTCCTAAGCTGTACTGACTCCTTTAACTCTCAACCCTAAACTGTTTGGTGGGAATATGTATGAAGGGCTCAGTTACCACCATATCAACAAAAGAGATAGAAAACTGAGGTTGTTTAATTGAACTGTGATATAGAAGAGGGAAACCTTCAGTAATTGTGTTCTTTTTCTTTTGAAGATAAACGAAGAACTGTATGCACTGTTTGGAATGCAACAAATTGTATTGTCTTATCCTCAAACAGATGATGTGAACGAAAGAACGTGCAAGACAATGAAAGCTTTCCTTAACAAATACTGCATCGACCACCCAAACGATTGGGATGACCATTTGTCTGCTATTGCCTATGCTTTCAATTTGACAAATTTGGTATGTGGAGATTCTTCCTCTTTTGACTGAAGTCCCCTAGAATATCTACAAAGCTGTATGCTAAATTTGCTTGCTTTTTGCTCCCTACTTAAATAGGAGCCAGATCAAAACACCCCATATTTCCAAATGTTTAATCGCAACCCACATGTTGTTGAGACTATGAATATATGTGAGGAAGGAGAATATAGTATGTTTTCCAAAATACTTGAAGCAACTAAAAAAACCAGCCAAGCACTGGAAGAAGACAAAACCTCAGATTGCCAGGTAAATGTTATATATACAGATTTTACTACTCAGAAGACTGAAGATAAACAAGATAGAAAGGCTTGAAGTATAACTAAGCTTTTCAGTGTGGGGGTTTGGTAGGGTTTTTTTGGTGCTGGTTTATTTTCTTTTTTTTTCACCTGTGATTTCCTAGATTTCATTGTACTAATTCTCATGTATTTGGAGGGAGTAACTGTTAAAGAGACCGATTGCCAAAAGATTCATATCTGACTTAGAGGGCTGCATATCTACAGAAGCTGAAAACCATTGCTCATGGGTTATTGGATTATGAAGATAAAATCAATTTCTTCAGAACTCTCCAGTCCTATGTATTACAAATTACACACATACAGAACCACTAAATGTTATGAAAATACAGGGTTATTTTTGGAAAATGATTCATATGTATCTTTCTGCAGGTGGAGAAAAACACTTCAGATGAACAAAAAATTGGAAACAAAATCACTGTCAAAAGGAAGCCAAAGCAATTAAATACTCTTCGACTTAAAGTTGGTCATGAAGTCCTCAGGCAAAGAAAAAACTGGTGGAAAGATGGTCGTTTCCAGTCAGAATGGGTTGGTCCTTGTGTTATAGATTATATCACAGATAATGGCTGTGCGATATTAAGAGATGTCACAGGATCCAGGTTGAAAAGACCCATCAAGATGTCTCACCTCAAGCCATACATAAGAGGGTCCAGTGAAAGAGGTATATATGTGTGTATCTTGTGTATGTGTGTGTATATATTTTGTGTTTGTTTTTTTTTTAAACATTTCTGTCATGCCTTAGTGTTAGGTTATCAGCGTACAAGTATCATTCACTCATGAGCATGAATTAAACTATCACTGGGTAATGTAATAATTGCAGTTTTCAGTAAAGAGAATGGTGAGTGTGAGTGGCTTCAAACCTATGCGGAGTATTAATCATGTTTAAAGTTGGTTTAAAAATAGCTTCCATTAAAGTTGCTTCTAATCTGTGGTTTGGCCATGTTCACTTTGGCTGATGAAAACATGCCAGAAGTGTAATTGAGCTGAACTGTATTCATTCAGAGGCCATTTCCTGAATGCCTACATCTGTTTTGGTGTAGACAGGATTCACATTAATTTTACTTTGCAATGGAAACCTAGTGTTTTCCTCTTGGGTTGGTTTTTTGGGGTTTTTTTTGCTTAGTCTGACTATTGCAGATGGTACATGTTTAGAATTTATTTTTTTTTTAGCAACAAATGAGTGTCCTCTAAAACCTTAAAATAGAAAGACTACATCAAAGAACCAAAGACTTGGGTAATTAACTGCCACTCTTGCTCTTAAACATTCAGTGTGTCCTTTTGCAATGCTGCCATGTTAATCAGTGGCAGCTGTTTCTTTTTAGTTGGCACTCTTTGAGCCACCCCAGGCATTTTGAGAAAAATGAATACTGAGTGTTTAGAAGACTTCTGTTTACAGAACAAGCTGCCTTTTGGTTCAGGGTCCTTGAAAAGTTGACAAGTATTAAGCTTTGGTTCTTCAAAATGCGCAGACTACATTGAGACGGGAATTTCTTCCATCACCTATGAAAACTGAGGGCTTTTCAAAGCTGAAACTAATTCTGGAATTTTATGTGAGAAGCTGATATTTTTGCTTTCTGTCAGTTACGGATTTCATAACCAAGATACTGATTTCATGTCATGTCTTCAGGACGCTGCTTCTACTCTGTGACGACCAGTTCCTCATGAAATTGCTGATCCATAAGGAGGAAGTTACATGCATGTCAAGCATGCAGATAATCTCCAGCTGTTACAATGACTTCAGTAAATTGTATTACAGTATAAAAAGTTAAATGTAATTGCCTTTGTAGGATCAGAGCCTAATATATTTACCACTAAATGCTGCAGAAGCAGTAGGTAAATACAGAGTTTCTTCCCTTCCCACGAAGTGACTGAAGATTAGCTATCTAACATGGCCAAAAAACTAAATGCATTATGAATACGTAGAAATCTTAAAATTATAGACCAATATTCATGCATATTAACATTATGTAGAGAAGTAAACCAGGCTTTGCCAAAGTAATTGCTAGCCTTTATCAAACAGCGTAACAGCAATCAAGAAAGAGTATTATTTCAGTTGGATAAGAGCAGTGAAACCAGGCAGCAAATGGCATAATGAATAGCATCTTTTTCATCCATAAAGAACACTTGGGTCTTTGCAATAAAGGACTTTGCTTTATTAGCAGGGGTGGACTTTTTTTTGTCTGCAACTTACACCACAGCAGCAGGGATAAGTAAGTAAGTCTGGTGGCTGTCCCACCAGACTAGTGGTATAACCTTGGATAGGAACAAAGCATTTGCCCTGTTCTCTCTGAAATAAATGTGGAAAAAGTACATCTTAGATGAGGATATTTGTGGCCTTGTCTACCAACTTTGTGTTACTGTTTTGCTTATCTTGTTCCAAAAACCTGAAGTGTGTCTCGCATGTACCATACTTTAGATGTGTGTGTTTGGGAGTTTTAAAGAGGAAAAACAAAGCCTAAAAATGGAGTGCTCATTTTTTTATGTGATTAAAAAATCTGTCACAGGTTAAGAATGGGCAATCAGGAGCAAGATATTTTTTCATAACCTTTTGTAACACTCTTGGTCTAAAGATAAATCCTGAGTCAGTGCATTGATAGAGTCCTTGGTACAGGCATCACAGGTTTGCAGTCTGGGTGTTGCTTGCTACCTGGATATCTGTAGAGCCAGGAAGAGGTTCCAGGACACCTTATTCATTTATGTGTCTGAAGCAATGTTTTGTTTTTCTTGGTTGAGTGTAGTTTGATTTAAATATTAAACTCCAGAGAACATGTCTGGGTCCAGTGCTCAAATGATGTAGTGGTCCAAACAGGCAGATTTAGGACACATCTGTTGAGAAACACGGCCAGAAAAGTGCAGTTTCACCTCCACAGTAGCTTCCACAAAGGTCCCTCTTTGGACCGACATTTCGCAAAGGAATTTGTAGCCCTCTCTCTAGAGAAACTTATCTGTTGAACGGCTCTTCTGCTTTAACCGAACACTTAATTTCACTCTAGAGTCCTCATGTAAGCAAGGAGATAGGCCCTAACCTCATCTTACAAAATAGAAGCATTTACCCCATGTTGACAGTTACACTTCTAATTTGTCTGGTCAGACTGTTTTCATTTTATTTGAACTTGTTTGGAAAAGTGTGTAACCATGTATCAGACAGAAAAGCTTGATAGTAATACACAGTAGCAATCACCACTGTTGTCTTTAAATTCTATAAAACTGCTGGGTTGTTGGTTTTTTTTTTAATTTATTATTATTTCTTAAAGCTTGTGTGTAGCATTAAGATTTCCCGGCATGAGCTTGGAGTAGCTACATTTCTCTTTGTGTGTGCACAAAATGGAAGAATCTGTGTCCATTTATTTAAGGTATTAGTGACTATGACAGGCTAGTCATTGACCTAGCAAAGGAGAACTCTTAATGTGGAGCAAGCATTATTTAGTGAATGTAATGAGATACAGCCAAATATTTGATGCTCAGTGAAATTAGGAAGTTCATATTTTTAGGCTGCTGTCATTCAAACATTCTTGACCTCTTCTGGAAATTGTTTTGAAAAGTAAGTTAGCACCTCACTAACATTTTAAGTATGACTTTCAGTAAACTAGACTGATCTGATTTAATGGCTACTTTTCTTTTACAGACAACCGTTACTTACTACAAGGTGCAGTAGTTGTTGACCATGACTATATTGGCTTATCTGAAAGATCCTATAATCCAAGCCAACAAAACTCTGTGGCTGAAGGGCAAATAAGTGCCTACACAAGAGATGTCATGTCTGCTGTGCCATCTGCAGCCTGCAAAGACCAAGAATCAACAGATGGTAAACATCAGTCTGAGCTGACAGAAGATTATTGTATTGAATCAAACAATGCAAAGCCGGAGCAGTGGCCTTCACCTTCTTGGACACTTCAGACCAAGACAGAGGTTACTTAAGGATAGCCTGATGTCACATTGCATTGCCAAACAGTTTGGAGTTTCCATGGCAGGCCGAAAAAAATGTAATAGCTCTAAATTCCTTAGGCAAATCCACTTTACTACTTTATAAGAGGACTGCAGGTGTCTACTGGTTAATTTGTATGGGCATTAAGAAGAAATTGCTCGGTTACAAAAAAAAAGACATAACGTAGTAATAGCATGTGTTCTACTACTGTATGAATTTAAGATCATTTTATGTATCCAATGGTTAATTTATGTGGGCATTGAGAAGCACTCACTTGGTTACCAAAAGTACAGGCTTTATATAAAGCACATGTTCTTACTGTGCATTTGAATTTCAGGTTTTGTTGACAGAATGGCAGTGTGATTGTAACTTACTGTTACCCTCTCAGGACACAATGCATCATTTCACTGTAATGACCTTTTCATTAATCCTTAGAAGACTCATTCGTAATGTGCAGAGATAGTGTGGGATAAATATAATCTAAGTAACTTGATGTGAATTTTGCCTCCACGCTAGAGAAGCTCATGTCCTCCTTTTCCTGTTATGAAACAGTTTCCTATTCTTTCTGAAAAGCTACAAACTCTGACTTTTTCAGCTTTTAGTGTCTAGTCCAACCCACAGCTCTAAGATCACACAGAACAGTAAAGCTGTCAAAATCAAGAACATGTAATGTTCTGCACATGAAACAATGAGGCCTTCAGCTGCTCCCCACTCATGAAAACTCTGCGAGGGTGAGCAATTTTAATTTCTCAGGCATGTCAAAATCTTAAGAGCATTCACCATTCATTTGTGCTTTCTTCACAAACATGCGGTTTCCCTTATGGTCACATCTTCCCAGAGCCAGTACAGGTTTGGAGATTTTCACTGACAGGGGTCTAGGAAAGGTGAACAACTGCGGTTACTTATTCTCTGAATTCCTTGAGCAAGTTGTTACTGGTCTGGACTTCCTGTTGAGACTGTATTTCAAAGTCAGCTGAACAGGAATTATTTCATGTGGAAAACTGATGAGTGTAGGTCAGTTCTTTTTATAGGGGACTGACACAAAGAGGAAGAAAACTAGCAGAAAGCCGAATTTAGAAATTTGGCAAATTCTGCCTGATACTGTGGAAGATTTGCCAGTCTCGTTCTCTGAACTCTGCTGCTGAATGTTATGTGTCTTATAACACAGGTGGAGGAAAGTACTATTTATTAAGAATTTTCAGTTAGTCTTGAGTAACAAGACATGGTCCTCAAAGCTGATTCGGTACCCAGCTTGTAGAAGTTTGTTCTTAACGTACAGTATGTCTTTGATATCATGGGCCACAGCAGTGTAAGAAGAGAGCTCAGCAATATGACAGGATCCTATTTTAAAATTCAAATGAAAAAATACTTAATACGCGGAAGTATTTTGTGTCTTCTGAAGATCTGGTCCTACCTGTATACTTTTTTTCCATTGAGACTGTTTCTTTTAGAAAGAGGGTATGGGGAGGCAGTCGGGGATGCTGGCTTAACAGACTTCCTCTGTGCCAGCTCCACAGAGCACTTGGAGATGAACAAGTTTTGTGTTGCCATTGACAAACATACACAAGCTGAGATGCTTTCTCTTAGCTGCTGTTACCCTCAAGCTGTGCTCTCTGAGAGCTGACCTTTATAGTCATCAGTCTAGTGCAGTCAAGGAAGTAAAAGTAGAATACTTATGTTTTGTTTGTGTTTGTTTTTTGTTTTTTTTTAAAAATGCTAGGAAATCCTGTCAAACTAGTTACAGCAGAATAAAAACCACATGTGAGAATGACATAACCAGTAATTGTGAACAGTGGTCTTGCTTTGATTTAATTTTGCCCTCCCCCCCAGTAATGAGCATTGTGGTCATACTGTATTTTTTTCGCTGGAACAGTAGTTTAAGGACAATAATCTGCTTGGGTGCTATGTGCCATGGGTGCTGGACATTCATGCCATGACAATGATGTGGCAGCCTAAATTCTTCCTATGCTAATCCTTAACGGAGAGGCCCAGGCTCTAAGCCAACCTCTCCTTCTCTTTATGTACCCTTGTTTCTTCCACTGTGATTATTGACTGAAGTGACGTCTTCTGCAAGGATGGATTTGTTATATTAGATACATTGTGTGTGTGTGTGTGTGTGTGTGCAACGTGTATATATATAGAGAGAGATAGTATGTGGAAAAAAACCCCAATGAATGTCACGGATAAAATTGGAGAATAAGGGAGCTCTCTGCAAGATTCCTTAATGCTTTGTTAGGTGCAAAAGAAAATAGACCTTTTTTTTTTTTTTTCCCCCTTCAGCTGATCAGTTCCTCATTTGCACATGGTACAGCGGAGCTGTTTCCCTGTTTCCTGGGGAAGTTCTAGGGCAAGGAAAGTGCTGTGTTAAAGCTGCACTGAACAGCAAGAAAATGCTACAGTGACAGTCGAATGGGAAAATCAGGAGACATTTAACATACTGTGTAATTATGATCATTCAGGCCTCCTGGTAATTTTGTTCTACTGTTCTAACAGGCAAGCATTAGTGTCTTTTCAGTGCACCTAAATGGGGCCTTCTATGCATGTGGGAGGTTCCTTGAACTAAAATTCAGGGTTTTCAAACTAATGACATGAAAAACAGTCAATGGAAACTGGAAAAAACCCACCAGGAAACCTGAGGCATTGCAAGCAGCATACTGTACTTGGGGAAGCTCAAAGAAACCCCTCACATCCTTGCCATAGTGAAGGGTTGTTCAGTGTATGCTTGTGACTCAATCAGTCATGACCTTGACTGCTGGTTTGTATTTTAACCAACCCGGATAAGTACACAAATGTTCATCTGTACACTTTTTCACTGGCACACTGGTTTGATTTATGATAGCAAAAGACTACTTCATAACATAAATTAATAGAAATTCTGTTTTCTGATAGAGTTTGTGACCCCTTGTTGCAAGTTGTTTAGAGGGCAGGAATAGGAGTACAGCATGAAAGAAAAAGTGCAAATTTTCTCATACCTTGCAGCACAGTATGCTTAACATTTATCCTTTGGGTTTGCTAGTGGCACTAACTACCAGCTCACAGTTTGATGAAAAACACCATAAAAACCATCTGCTAATATAAAAAAACCTGTACAATCTGAATGTTTTACTGTGGAATAAAACCCATTCATCTCTTGTTTGACTACTTCCTGAACTGTTGTATAGCATTGTTCCATTCTTTGTTAAGGTGTTCTTGCTTTCCAGCTACAGATGTTTTAAATTTTTTTTCCTCCTTCTTCCTATAACTGAATGTTCCCTGCTGGAGAGCACTGATGAGTCATGATTTGCTTTTCACAGTAAGTAGAGACATCTTCTGGAAACATCACTTTTGAGAACCAGCTAAGTTTCCTTTACTCATTTGCTTGGGTGCAACATCAGTATTAATGACCTTTTGCAGCAGCCATAGAATCATAGAATGGTTTGGGTTGGAAGGGACCTCAGAAATGATCTAGTTCCAAACCCCCTGCCATGGGAGGGACACCTCCCACCAGACCAGGCTGCTCAAAGCCCTGTCCAACATGGCCTTGAACACTTCCAGGGAGGGGGCAGCCACAGCTTCCCTGGGCAATCTGGGCCAGTGTCTGACCACCCTCACAGTAAAGAATTTCTTCCTAATATCTAGTCTAAATCTACCCTTGTCCAGTTTAAAGCCATTGTCCCTTGTCCTATCACTACATGCCCTTGTAAAAAGTCCCTCCCCAGCTTTCTTGTAGGCCCTCTTCAGGTTCTGGAAGGCTGCTATTAGGTGTCCCTGTAGCCTTCTCCAGGCTGAACAACCCCAGCTCCCTCAGCCTCTCTTCATAGAAGAGGTGCTCCAGCCTCATCAGAGGATCATCTTCATGGCCCTCCTCTGGACCTGCTCCAACAGGTCCATGTCCTTCATATGTTGGGGGCCCCAGAGCTGGATGCAGTACTCCAGATGAGGTCTCATGAGAGCAGAGTAGAAGGGGAGAATGACTTCATTTGACTTGCTGGCCGTGCTGCTTTTGCTGCAGCCCAGGATACAGTTGGCTTTATGGGCTGCAAGCGCACATTGCCGGCTCATGTTGAGTTTTTTATCAACAGACACCCCCAAGTCCTTCTCCTCAGAGCTGCTCTCAATCCATTCTCTGCCCAGTCTGTACTTGTGCTTGAGATTGCCTTGACTCAGGTGCAGGACCTTGCACTTAGCCTTGTTGAACTTAATGAGGTTGGCATGGGCCCACCTCTCCAGCCTGTCAAGGTCCCTCTGGATGCCATCCCTTCCTTCCAGCGTGTCGACCACACCACACAGCTTGGTGTCATCCGCAAACTTGCTGAGAGTGCACTCCATCCCACTGTCTATGTCACTAACAAAGATGTTAAACAGCACTGGTCTCAGTACTGATTTACTAGTGCCATCATTACTTTAATGACCTAGCATCAACATCTACATAGTAACCTTCTTGTTATTTTCAAAATAGGTAATGGGATGATTTATGGATTGGAGTGGATGCTTTCAGTTAACTTACTGGACTAGGTAAAAATACACAAGCTCTAGATTCTCACTAGGTATTGGAAACTCAGCAAGGCACACCAGCAGCTGTTATTGTCTGTTGGCCTGCAAATATGCTGCCCACCTGTGAATTCAAGAGAAGGAAATGCTATGGTAGGAGTCACCAATACCGGACACTGTTTTAAATTCGACTGCTAAAATTGACTCAAATAAACAGGATTTAGCAGTCTCTGCAGGAAGTGGGTATTCCATGCTTCTACACATAATAGAAGAATTGCTGGCCTACTGTGGAAATCATGGTAATCAAACTAGGTAGACAATTGGAATGAAGAGCAATACACAAAAAGCTTTAATTTGAAAAAGAAGGTTCTTAGAGACAGAAGTAACCAGATGGTAACTTTATTTTAAAACATTTGATTCAGGAATTGCTAATCCTGAGAGATACATTCCCCAGGCAGTTCTCCTTTCCTCCTCTCTACTTAGACAAAGACCACATTTGCAAATACAAGTGCACTTAGGTTGCCTGAGCTGCCTGCTTGTTTGTCCCACTGTAGTAGGCATTATTACAGGCTTTGAGGATGGGTTCATGAGTTTACCTTCCCACAGGACTCCTGGCTGCAGCTGCTTGCAGTCCATCTTACCCTCATGCTGTGCAAAGTGTTACATTGATGAAGTGATGTGCAGGAACTTTGCTGCATTGGTAGCAGAAATAGGGATGCCAATGAACAAAACAGATCGTAGGAAATAAAGCGTTCCCAGTCTGCCAGGCAGTGCTGCCATGCTACAGGTTCCTGGTGCAATGGTCCACAGATCACTTGGATGTAACTTTCTGAGTTTTGCAGAACTCAACCTGGCCACTATGGTTAAAGATAATAAGAAGAGGTTCTTTCAGAGGAGGACTGGGTTAGAGACCACTTGGCCAGACTGGACATCCATAAGTCTATGGGTTCTGACGGGATGCACTCACGAGTGCTGAGCGAGCTGGCAGATGTTATTGCTGGGCCACTCTCCATCATCTTTGAAAGGTCATGGAGAACAGGAGAGGTGCCTGAAGACGGGAGGAAGGCCAACATCACTCCAGTCTACAAAAAGGGCAAGAAGGATGACCCAGGGAACTACAGGCTGGTTAGTCTTACCTCCATCCATGGGAAGGTGATGGAGCAACTCATTCTGGATGTCATCTCCACACATGTAGAACAGAAAGTTATTGGGAGCGGTCAACATGGATTTACCAAGGGAAAATCATGTCTGACCAATCTGATAGCCTTCTATGATGTTACAACTGGTTGGCTGGATGAGGGAAGAGCAGCAGATGTCATCTACCTAGACTTCAGCAAGGCTTTTGACACTGTCTGTCTCCCATAACATCCTCATTAGGAAACTCAGGAAGTGTGGGTTAGACAAGGGGACGGTGAGGTGGATCGAGAGCTGGCTGTGCGACAGATCACAGAGGGTTGTGATTAATGGAGCAGAGTCGAGTTGGAGGTCTGTAACCAGTGGTGTCTCCCAGGGGTCAATACTTGGTCCGGTCTTGTTCAGCATCTTCATCAATGACCTGGACAAGGGGACAGAGTGGATCCTCAGCAAGTTTGCTGATGATGCCAAGCTGGGAGGGGTGGTGACACGCTAGAGGGCTGTGCTGCCATCCAGTGTGACCTGGACAGGCTGGAGAGCTGGGCAGAGAAGAACCTCATGAGGTTCAGTAAGGGCAAGTGCAGGGTGCTGCACCTGGGGAAGAAGAATGCCAGGCACCAGTATAGGTTAGGGGGGGACCTCCTGGAAAGCAGTTCTGAGGAGAAGGATCTGGGAGTCCTGGTAGACAGTAAATTATCCATGAGCCGGCAACGTGCCTTTGCTGCCAAGAACACCAATGCCACCCTGGGCTGCAGAGGGCAGTGTGTGGCCAGTAGGTCGAGGGAGGTCATTCTCCCCCTCTACTCTGCCCTGGTGAGGCTGCAACTGGAATACTGTGTCCACTTCTGGGCTCCCCAGTT
Organism: Podargus strigoides; assembly: GCA_028020825.1. Classification (NCBI taxonomy): domain Eukaryota; kingdom Metazoa; phylum Chordata; class Aves; order Caprimulgiformes; family Podargidae; genus Podargus; species Podargus strigoides. The sequence goes on along the minus strand of CM051663.1, from coordinate 63,737,595 downwards.
GAAGAGAGACAGGAAACTACTGGAGAGAGTCCTGTGGAGGGCAATGAGGATGACTGGGGGGTTGGAGCATCTTCCCCTATGAGAAAAGGCTGAGAGAGCTGGGACTCTTTAGCGTGGAGAAGGCTGAGGGGTGATTTAATGTTTATAAATACCTAAAGGGTGGGTTGAGGGAGGATGGAGCCAGACTCTTTTCAGTGGTTCTCTGTGACAGGACAAGGGGTAATAGGCACCAGCTGGAATATAGGAGGTTCCATTTAAATATGAGAAAGAACTTTTGGGTGAGGGTACCAGAGCACTGGCACAGGCTGCCCAGAGAGGGTGTGGAGTCTCCTTCTCTGGAGATTTTCAAGACTTGCCTGGGTGCAGTCCTGAGTGATGTGCTCTAGGGGATCCTGCTTTAAAGCAGGGGAGTTGGACTGGAGGTCCCTTCCAACTCTGGAAAATTCCGTGATTCCGTGATTGATTCCGTGATTCCATAACTTACCAGTTGTTACATGCATGGGTCCTTTTTTAGGTGTTTGACAAGAACCTCTGAGCTTTCCTCAGTGGAGCTGGAGTATACAGAGCTGCAGCTGGTGGCAAGCAGCAGTGCCTTGAAAATGAGATTCAGTCTTAACAGAAGAAAACATTTCTTTCCTGTGAGGGTGCCTGAGCACTAGCACATGCTGCCCAGAGAGGTGGTGGAGTCTCCGTCTCTGGAGACATTTAAAAGCTGTCAGGACGTGTTCCTGTGTGATCTACTCTAGGATCCTGCTCTAGAAGAGGTGTTGGACTAGATGATCTTTGGAGGTCCCTTCCAACCCCTACCATTCTGTGATTCTTTGTTATCTAAGTGGGTTAAAAGGGAATGAACCAGATGATTTCACAAATTCTGTACTTAAAATTAGTTGATGTTTTTTGACAATTTATACCTTTAATCTCTGTGCCTTGCTTCCCCTTCTGTACAAAGTGAATAACATGTCAGTTCCAAGACATACTGAAAAATATTCTTTACTCTTCACAAAGCTGGCAGCCATAGCAATGAAAGCCCCAATAGAAAAATCCACAAGCAAATGAGTTCTATATTTTGTGCAGAATTTCAGTGATATTCAGTAAATAATGTGTGGGGTTCCCCACTAGTTTGATTTTGAATGTTTATCTAGTCAGACATCATCCATCACTTCCACAGATTGAAGACCTAGTAAAAGGAGAGCAGACTAAATAGGAGCAGGACAGGATGTAGCTTATGGTTGTGGTATTGTATTGGCAAACTTAATTTCTGAGATTCTTAACTTCCATGTGTTAGGGTTTTATTTTGGAGCACACAGCTGAGCCCTGGCTTTCCCTGCCTGCCGGCTGACTGGGCCGCATGGTGGCAGACTGTCACTGCGGGAGCACACTCTGCAGTGTGTCCTGCCTTGTGTGAAGGCTGCATGACTGACCTTTCACATAGGATAGTTACAGTGCAAACCCAATCTGCTTGTGCACTGGGTAGGTTATACTGTAACTGCCAACTGTGGCAAACATTCAGTACAGCTCTGCAGCTTCCTGAGAAATGGGTGCCCTTCAGTACTCATTAAAGCTTGATTGCTGTGAGTAGGATCTTGCATACAATTACCTGGAAAAAGGCCATTCCTCCGGTTCCTTGTGCGTGGCACAGTGTGTGACCTGAGACCCAGCTGAAGGAAACACAGCAGAACTGTGGGATTCAGTCCTTTTTAATGTAAGCAATTTTCTCCTGAGCTGCAGTTTTAGGATGTGCCATGGCTGGGGAAAGCAGTAACAAATGGGGGAGGGTATCAAAGCACCGAGGAATGCAGAGGCCAGGGCAGGGTTCTGCTCATAAAACCTACATGATAAGTAGCACCGACTTTAGCCTGTTACAGCTGGATATGTGGGTTGCGTTATATCCCATCCTGACAAAATTATTAAAAAAATAAAAGTAAAATATGTAGGTTTTGCATATGTTTCAGTTTGAAAAATTAATGTACTCAGTGATTTATAATAATTTCCCTAATTTGCTGAACTGTTACCACTCTTTGCTAGGAAAAAATCGTTCCGCTATGTCTTTAAAAATGGTACTTTTCGCACAGTTCCCTAGAAAAAAAATTGCGTCTACATCATCTGTGTATTTTTTAAAAAGTTGCAGAATGAAATCAGACAGAGCTTTACTTGCAGGATGCTGTGCTTCACTTGCAAGTAATTAATAAGAAACACCCGTGGAAAGGAGCTAAAAAAAGCAGTTCAGCAAATGTATCTTCATGACTTGCAGTATTTAGAACATTCTAGTGCAACTTCCAAGCTGATTTCAAAGCAGCCCTCTCTTGTTCCTCTCCAAAGCCAGCTGCATACTCCTTTAGGTTTTCCAGCTGCCATGTCTAGAAAAAGCAAGGTCACTGGTTTTGTTTGGATAGGTAGCTGCCACTGGATACTTAAAACCATCCTCTACACTGTTAGACCCCTCTTACCTTCTGCCAGTAATGTTTAGCTACACAGATGAATCTAAATTTTTCACAGGTACTGGACAGGAGTTCGAAGAGTAGTTACAGTGTAAATTTTGCTAACAAATTTTGATAATTCACAATGAAGAAAAATATTTTCACATTTAAAAATTAAACAGGTAAAGGCAAATCAGGATCCTAAAACTCTAGGGTTTACTAGCATCTATTTTACGTAGAAAATACAGTGGTCTAATTTCAGCTCTTAATTTTGGTTGACCTGGACATTTGGTTCTGTGGGGGTTTTTGTGTGTGTGTGTGGTTTTGTTTTGTTTTGCTTGTTTGGGTTTTTCTTTAGTAGTACATTACACGAATCCACACAAACTCTGCATTATATCTTAACAGTCTGTCACAGTGTGTCATAATGTGCAATTAAATAATAAAGATGCTTTTGAATTGCTCACCAGTAATCTGCTCCACACAACTTGTATTGCTGATACATAAGTAGTCTTTCAAACAATTTCCCACATGTATTTGAATGGCAAGATAGAAATCAACAAAATCCTTTCTCTGTACCATTACCCACACTTTTAATCCTAATTCTCTGTAGCATGACAGACATTACTGACCTAAAAGTTCTGATAAAACATAAATAAATCTAGCCTTGGCAAACAAGAAGCTGTTGCAATTTACTGCACTGATCTATAAATCCTCATTAACTACTACAGTGCACTGCTTAATTAGAAAAATCTACTTAAATGAGATGCTTCCCTAGGAAATCAATTTACACCTAATGATACTTGTAGCAAGGACAGCTGCTTAATTAGGATCGTAATTTCATTTAATTGGGACACCTTCAGGTGACTTGGGTGACAATCTGCATGTTTCAGCTCACTGTGTTCTCTTCATGGCAGCTTGCAGTTGTTTCAAGTCTGCCCCCACAGGTGAGTCACAGCAAGCTGATGGGACCTGCCCAACACTGCAACAAAGCAATCGACCAACTACGCAATCAGGCAACCAAATAATCGGGCAATGAGGCAAATAGGAAACCAAGCAACCAAGACTCCAAGCAAGCAGGCAACCATGCATCCCAGCAACCATGCACCAACCAAGAAACCAGGTAACCAATCAACCAAGCAAGCAGGTAACCAGGCATGCAGGCAATCAAGGATCCAGGTAACCAAGCAGCCCAGGAACCAATTAACTAAGCAAAGAAACACTGGAAGCAGAGAACACCCAACATCAGATGACATAATGTGAGATATCCAAATGTTAGAAAAATAGTCCCTTACCCAATCGCTTTTGAGAAAAGCCTGTGATCTCTTAGAACTGATGCCACATATGCCACCTACGATTGCAGTGCCACCACAGCTGTCTTAATTGATCTCTTTGAAAACTTCTTATAAACTACTGACTTGTCATCTTTGCAGACAGCTTTAGAAGATCCTTCCAAATTACCTTATTTATTTATATTCACATACAAGGGGATCAAGGCCACAGCTGAAAATAACAGCCTTACTTTCAAAAGTGAGACAGGTCCTTCTGCTTATAATACTAGGAAAACAGAAAATAGCAGGAGAGGAAGGAAAGGGTATGGACTAAATACAATCACATGAAACTGAGCCTGTACTCCAGCATTTTAGAAAGCTATCTTGGATATTTTGCTATACTTGAGAAAAGATCAACCTGCCAAGGATTTCAAGTTTTTGTTTCAGAAAAAAAGAGATTTATAAAATCTCTTGGGAGGAAATCTTATATTTTGCTTCACTTATTCCCTAAAAAACCACCTGCTGCCATGAGAAATTTAAAGCCTATTTTTCAAGCTCAACAGCAGCAATAGCCTATTATGACACTTGCAATGACAATAATGAAAGCTGTTTCATAAAAACCTGCAGCATTTACAGCTGTGTATGCTCTGCTCATAACACAGGTTTAAAAGATTATCATGCTCTGATCCTCAAACTAGACTGATAAATCATGATGATGTCACACAATGATTCACACTTCAGATGACTCATACAGCCAGGATAATTATCTAGCACATCTTCTGCAAGTCTCCTGTTCAGTAAGTGTGCACGTTACAGGACTGAGGATTCCTGTTGTATGAATGAAAAAGGAAGTGTGGAGAAATAAGAAAATCAGTACTACAGACCAGGTAGCACTAGATGCCTACCCTGACTAATTTGCATCTTTAATTTGAGACACAGGTTTCCTCTTAGCTGTGACCATGTTTTATTAAAGTACATACCCTGCAGTTTTATTTTACAAGGGAAATTCCTGTTTAAATGTTTAAGCTTGACTTTGTACATGTATGTAAATTATTAGTCTTTTAAAAAAAAACCCTTGTGACATAGCAAAATATTTTTCCAGCTTCCATACAAAATAGCACTTTTTTTTTCTGCTGGTAGAAGACATTAGAATTTTTACTGCATTATGTGATCTGAATAAGTTTTACAAAAGTTGTATACAAAAAATTAAAAGTATGCAAAAATTCCAAAGTACACTCCGACAGCTAATGCTCTGCGAATACTTTATTACACAAATTACATTCAGCTTCTGAAAATAGTGTTCTAACAGTGATACCATCTAAAAATAAGACATCCGAGAAACACACCAAGTTAGGAAGAAAAAAAAAAATTAAATAGATTTTTTTCTTTCCTTCAATGCAATATAATGTTAGTGATTTTAAAAAAATAGAAGAAGATTTAGCAGCTTCATTTTCTTGTGGCACTGTATTTTCTCTGTACTGCAACAGGTGAAGGACATTGAAGAGGAAAGGCACAAAACAGAAACTGGCAACTGAACAATTACAGGAAAAATATTTTGATGAAGCAGATAGTAAGACTTATTTACAAGATCCCCAAATTCAGATGAGAAAATACTACTGCTTTAAATCAGTGCTGCAATTAGAAGACTGTTTGCTTTATTAAGACGTTCGCATAAAAAACAATGGCACTGATATGGAACTTCCATACACTCTTCTACTTAAAAAACAGAACTAAAACCAAACGAAATTAAAGGAACCAGTGTACAGCCCCACACAGACTAGTATGGTTTACAGTTAAATACACAAAATCTTAAACGTGCTTAAGGGAAAAGGAATCTGACATTCTGGGTTGAATCATATAATGGAGAACTCAAAGGCCGGTTTCAGGATGATGAAAGTGCTGGTGGGGGTGGAGGTGCTGAACAACACTCTTCCTCTGAATCTGTGCCATCGTCTTCATCTTTTTCTTGATCACTTCCTTCAGTGCTCAGTCGGTCAAACCCTTTTCGGCTGTAGCCTTTGTGACTTGCAAAGAAGTTCCCAAGGTTAAGGCCACCACCGCCTTTCCCTGTGGAAAGGAAAGGCTTGTCATAAGGTGTGTTTTACTGGGGGGGGGGGGAGGATAAAAATCTATCTACTCACTCAACAGTATAGTGGAGATTATTTTAAGTGTCCTTCCAGAAACTGTCTTTAAAGATCAGCACATGAGCCACAAAAGCTATGTATAGAGGTTATGGAAGGAAATAGGAAGGAAATTCATCTTTGAAGTTTCAAACAATTTTTTTCAGCATCCATTGTCTCATTAAGTTTTTACACAGGCTATTTGTGTTTCCACCAGTTTGCCCATAGTCTCAAAGTGCTTCATTTCATTTACTAGATCCACAGATAACTCATTATAACAGCTATGGCTCTCCCACTGGTAGTGACACATCCTCTTTGATGGGCAGATAATGACAGATGAAAGGTGTTGTAAAAGACATTTCCACAGAACACCTGAGGTTTGCCCCCAATCTTTCCTCTGAGAAAGTTCCATCACATCTATTATTCCACCAGAAGTGAACACAGGAAAAAACCTCCAGTTACTGCATTCTTAAAAGATCTTCAGTGACTTAGACTTACCTCTAAGTCTGTCTAAAATTCTTCCTGAACTTGATTCAAATTTGTGTTCCCCATCAGCTGAAAAGTAAGGTACATTTCAAAAATAAGCTAAAAGAATTGTATTCTATGAATAAAAATTATCTGTATTTTCTGATAAAAAGCACAGACATCCAACAAATTGATCAGCAGCTCTAAGAAGCAAAACTGATACTTTTCAGCTTCTTGATTAAAGTGGAATTGTAATTCCTAACAAAATGATCATACCACAGATGTTCAGTTTATGTCAATTCATCCATTACAAAGATTTGCATGTAAGTTATTTCTGAGAATTACATTCCCTCAACTGTTCATGTATGTTACTGTGAAGAGTATACAGGAAGGACAAGAACGCTGTCATTTGTAATGCACAACTACGTTCCACTGCAAAATACAGCTTGACATTTGAAATGCTATAGTTTCCCTTCAGGGAAGACTAGGTTTCTGGGAGATAGGGACCTGTGAATTTCATCAGGTATTTTGGAGAAACTTTGTCTCACCTACCTCAAAACCGTCCTCCCTGGCAACTCTTTCCATCCTTCATCTGAAGAAAAATTAAATGCCATGACCAAGCTGTCTTTTCTTATGAACTACTCAGTTTCCATAAATCTGTGCAAGAAGTGTACCAGTAGAACTGTATCATGCTCTTTGACACAGTAAATTCAGGCACTGCTTGAATCCAAATGTAATGAAAAGATGCTATTATAGATAATATCCATCGATGGCAGTATGGCAGTAGTTTAGAGAGTTAGCACATTCGATGTGCTAAACATATTTGAACACAAAGAGTCAGGAAGCTGCACACTGAAGTCTTTGAATAAAATACATCCAATTCAGTTGCATAGCAATATTAGATTGCTAAATTACCGACTCTGTCATAGCATCTCCTAGCCAGTGGCAGAACTGTTATTTGTCTGTTCCATGTACATTTTCTTCTCTTGATGGGAATACCTTGATAAACCTATTTATACCATACAGTGTAATGATCAAACTCCTACTGCAGTCTACCAGTTTCTCAAAAATATTATTATATAATATGAATTAAGAACAAATTTACATAGCATTGTAAGTACCCTTTAAAGCTCTCACAGCAATGGATTGAGGTACATTATGAACACATGACTGACTAACAAAATTCACAAGGTAGTAGTGAACAATAATATATAATATCTTGTAAATGTTATCTGTTTGCATTTTGCTTATACCTTTATAATACCCATAGAGTCCTTTGTTGTCAACAACTTAAAGATGTTGAAGTCAAAAATCAAACTATGCTCAGAGTATTAAAATTTATGAATTCTAGATGATAACATGAATATTCTCTAATCATTTCTGAGATACCAATTTTCGGCTTGACACAAAGTTTTTAGATACATGTGGTGGCTTGAGGTGTAATATTAAAGGCATAGGGGGATGCAGTTGCTGATTCTTAGTTTGCTTGCAGCATCACAGTAACTGTTCAGAAGGGTAAAAACACAGGAAGCCTCCCTCTTCATACCCTCATCCCTCAGTGCTCAGCAATGTTTTTAACTGGAATAATAAAAGCCCATTGTCTAGAGTTACTCATGGTTACCTCCATAGACAGTTGTCTTCTTCCACCGAATAAATACTACAATTGCCAGCAGGACAACAATGGGGATAATTAGAAGAGTTGTAATAAGAACAAAGGAAACTCCAGTGCTAGCTTGTTGGACCAAATGTTGCTTTTCCTGCTTCTTTAGAGGGTCTGTTGATTCTGGGTTGTTTTTCAATCTGGCTTCTACAATTGTTGCCGATTCTTTAAAAAGAAGACAATGTCAACATGTAATCCATGTGCATCAAGCAACACAGAACAAGGCATTAAAGAAAAGAACAAGCTAGAATACCCAAAGTGTTGAGTTAGAAGAAAACAAAGGACACACAGTTATGGAGACATTTTTATCTCCTGCTGATGTTATCCCAAAGGTAAGGCAGAGAGAGTCTGAGTGATACCATTCACTAGCAAAGATGCTCTTCCCTTTTCTTGAATGGGGAAAGGAGAGGTGCCAGGGAGAGTTTTGACTTTAAAAGTATCTATCTTTTAAAATTAGGAAAATCCCCAAAAGATCGGTTTTTGCAAATAGGCATGTGATGTAGTATCAATTAAATATCTCCTTTTGATAATAACACTTCCATAAGAAATATAGAATATTATCATAAACAAAAAGGAAAGCATTTAAAGTTCTTTTTAATAAACTTGTGACAAAGGGTTAAATTTTCTGAACTGCTACATTCTGTGAAGGAACTTTGGCTCTGTAAATCTGGAGCTTTTGAAAACTGCATCCAGTCGTTCCTGTCTAAGTTGTTACCACTCCACCTACAAGGAGAAAAACAATTTAAATAAAATCCTCTATGCTGTTTTGTGTGTGTATAAAAGATCACATGATTTGTACTTTTAAATAGTAAAACCATCTAGCTTTGTATTTTAAAGTCTGACTTAACTGCAAGTCTTAAGAAGTAGTATTCTATATTTGCAATTGGCTCTTGGGATCTTCTGGTATTTTTCTCTGTCTGCATATACATGTCTAAAGCAAACCACACAAGCTCTGAATTCAACCACAGAAAAACAGTTCATAACATTTGAACATTTTATAGAGGCCTCTCCATAGCCTTGTACTGTTTTTCTGAAAAAGAACTTTTCAACATAAAAGCCCTATGTAACAGAATACTAATGGTTAAAATTAGTTTTCATCTTCCTGAATAGCTAATGTACCCCTTTCAATCTCCTCTACATGTATTTATTTCCTTATATTAAGTTTTTGCATGTTCTTATTTTCCTCTTTTTCATTTTCATGCAGATAAATTGGGGGGCGGGGGGGGAGGAAGCAGTAAATCTGAGGAAATAAATCTAAATAGAAAAAAATAATTTTTTTTGCCATATAGTGTGACTGGCAAGGCTGTATACGGAAAGATTACATAGAAAGATAAACAAACTGTCATTTCAAATAACACGTTATGGGTGTTTGAAGGTCCTGGAGCAGGGGGAAGGGTGCTGGGGAATAACTATCACAGTTATATTTCAGAGCTGTTTCTCCATCTAAGAGAGTTGACACAGATACCAATCTGGACCGTACCAGATGGTGGTACGGAAATAATCCACTAGTTAAATTTTTATCTTGGTGTCTGTGAAGCACTTGTCATCACTGGAAATGAAATGTTTATATTGGCTGTAAAATAGTGTCAGCTAGGTAAAGCTGTTACAAGCTGCTTTCTAGTGCTTCCTATGCCAGCTCATTTTATCTATACTAGCTGTATAAAAAGATGGTGAAAAATAAAACAACAGTGACACTAGTTAGCATTTTCCCCCTCATCTTGGCAGAAGCAGTCCATGTGAAAATACTGGTTCCTTCATTTCCATTACATATCAGACTAACCTTTTATTTCCTGTACCTCAATACCAGCCTTTTTAACTGACCGATGTTCCATTTCTGTAAAACAAAATCATTCTTCAGGACAACTGACATTTCAGAAAGACACTCAGTGATATTTTCCTGCTAGCTTTCTCGAATGTACAGTACAATCCCACAGTAAACAATCCGATCAGCATGTGAACTTCACCAAGCAGAGTCAACAGAAACCATTCAATAGCTCACAAGGCCATGGAAAACAGCAAAGAGCTTGATTCATGAAAGGTGTTTGCTATATAATTAACTCCTATGCCACGGAGAGATTTTATGGGCATGTGTAAAGGTTCAGGGATTCCCACAAAAATAAAACTGTTAGTTAGAATCAAAATCATGATGGATTAAAGATTGGCTCAATCAGGGCTCCTTAGCTACTGTAGTTGTATAGTGCAGCAAAAGCTAAAGAGAAAATTATGTACAAGGACTTTCCTCATCTAACCTCTAAATGATGAATAATTCCATTATTTTTTCATTCTCATGTTTCTTTGAATAAAAGCCTACAAGTGTGCTTGTTCAGGTTAATATATGCAGAAAAAGCCATATCCAGTCAGAATTACAATGTATCTGGTTGAGTTTCCTCTTACTAACAGCAGCTGATAGATACCAGATGCCCCAAAGGAAAACCCATGAATTATAAACAAACAAATATGGAATAACTGAGTTAGTCAGAAGTTCATTTATAACAGCAGGCTCTTACTTGTTGACTAACAAACACTCTGAAGCCTGAGGCTTTATCTTTCTCATACATTTTTTATCCAATATAATTAACAGTGGATTATTTTCTTCCTGTAAAATATCTAATCTCTCTCTGAATCCTACTAAATTGATGTCTGACTAACCAAGTCCTTCTCCCTGAAGTCAGGCTGTTTGACTTGGAAGTTAATAGAATAAAACTGGGAAATGTTTCCACTTCATGGAAATAAGACTTCACATTATACTAGATTCATTTTCTAATGATAAATACTTCGAATTAAATGGATATAATTTTTAAGCTGATTTGTGCTTTCACTTCAGCCCCTGGAAATTTCCTATATGATATGCTTGTGGTGCAGTTAAATCACTGTCATTAAGCCACCAGATTCTTTGCCAGTGGTACCAGATAAGTGGTACTGATCTGAAGATACAAAATGTGAAGTTGTGACATTAAGAATAAAAAGAACATACTTTCTGTGGATACAAACTTCCACACTGCTCTGGCATGAACATCTCCAACAAATACTGTTTTATCTTCTGAAGCAACAACATCATGTGGCATCTCAAAGCTCTGTGAAGTTAAGCAGTCATAGATTACTCTTAAGCGTCGGCATATTCATGAGGTCTCCTTAACCCTGAACTTGAGAGTGGTCATATTCAGTCCTTAGACTGGAGAACACAGCAGAAGAGAACTGCTGGTGTGAAGGCCTGTCATGAGTGAAGGGAGAGGAATTCCATTTCTACTGTATGTTTGCCTTCTCCAGGGCAACACTGAGATTATTAGATGTATTCATGCTAAAAAAAAAATTATATTTATATTCTTGCATTCAATTTTATTCTGTGAAATATATATTTTAAAAACTCATGAATATTGGCTTCAAGCCCACATATTTAGTTTTTGTCAGAGTTTGCATGCAACACAGCTATTTGCAATACTCAGAAAAAACCCCCTCTCTATAATATTATTAAAAACTGGACTGCAAATGACAGAGTATATGTTACCCAGAAATGGGTAACATTCATTAACATTTGTTCTTTAGTCTAAGACAATATATGAAAACTTTTTTAAAAAATAAACATCATTTTTTTTGTACAATACTGTATGAATGACATTTAGCCTTAACTTGCACTCTAATCTTCTGCAAAGAAGGGATGTAACCACACAGCTGAATGTTATTTCTGCTTAAGAATATACCCTGTTTTTTGACATATTACTAGTGTATAAATACACAAATATTTCAAGTCCTGTATTCTTCTATAAAATCAGCTTTTAGGAATTGTCTGACAGCAATAAAGTAGGCTTATCCTGATGGAAGGTATTATCTGTAGGAATCATCTTGAGAGTAGTAAAATTTTTGAATTTGTACCACACGTAGAAGCTAAGACCAAAAATTCTATTGAGTTAATATTATAAATAATTCCTTTTTAATAACTTATATTATAAAACATCTTATTTCCTGTAATAGTCTTATGAAAGTTGGAGAAGTAGAATGTTACCAACATACTCATATATAATTATATGCACCTTTCTAAGTGGAATGAAAGTATCAATTATTTCGTCAGTAGAGAAGTTCATCACAAATCCTTGCACTGGTTCTGCCTCTCCAGGATAAGGCATTCCATTAACTGCAAAGAGGAGACCACCTGCAACAACATTAGATTTGCTTTAACAACCCACACATAGCAAACCACAGTGAAGAATAATTGTAATAGCATAGATGAAAAAAGGCTGTCTGACAGAAAGACAGAAGAAAAGGTAACTCAATAGGAAACTAACTCACAGGAGGAAAGTTAAGAAAGGTAGAACAGGTTGTCCTGATTTCAGATGAATAGAACCATGGGCCAGCCATGAGTAGCCCTGAGTCAGCTGGGAGTTTCAGTCAGGGCAGCTGCCCCAAGCTGACTCACAGTTGTATCCCACACCACTGACATCAAACTCATTACAAAAGGAGGGAGTTTATTGAGGATGGGGGTGGTTTCTTTTCCTGGGGCTCTTCCCTCTTGCTCTCCTGCTGCTCCCCAGGACCAGGCTAAGTATAAGCTTGTTGTATGCTTTATGTTGGTATTTGTATTAGTTTTGTTATTTCATGAAATCTGTTTCTATTTCAACCATGGGGCTTCTCCTTTTTTTTTCCCCAGTTCCCATTCTCAGCTAGGGAGGGGTCATCGGGTGATAGAGCAATTGCTACAGTTTAGCCCTGGATACAGGATAAATGTAGGGACACGTGAAATTTGGCATTTAAGAGATGCACGCTTTGTCTAAATGAGAAGAACAAGCAAGCCAATATTTTACAGATTGGTTAAATGCAAAAAGAATGTTGAAAGGGTTAGAAAGAAGAATGCTTTGCTAAGGATGCTTGATCTGATAATGGAAAGTTCTTTAAATGCATCAAAAGTGGAAAGTCAGCTAGGGAATCAGTGGGGCCACAAAAGGAAAAGATGTGAAAGGGGGACTCAGGGCTCATGGCAGAGAAGCTCATGTTTTTTTCTTTTTTTTCCTGTTGAATATGTTGGGGAGATTCTGACACTTTTTTTTTTGTTGTTTGTAGCAAAGAGGTCAGCTGAACTGGAAGGAGATAAACAAAAGCCGTTAGACAAGTTGGAGGTTAATAATTCAGCAGGTTTTGATGGCATTCACTCAAGTTCCGAAATAACTCAAATGTGAAATTACAGACCCCAAGCCAAGCTGAGTAGCCTAGCACTGCAAACAACTCCTCCACAAGCCCAGCAGACTGCCAAAGTAATGCCCATGTACAAGAAGGGCTCTGAAGGGTGCCTGGGAACTACACATGATCAGTTCTGGCTTTCATCCCCACTAAGATGATAGAATCTATAACAAAGACATGGGTAAGTGTGGCTTGTTGGAAACAAGTTGGCATGGCTTCTCTAAGGGGAAATTGTGCCTCATCTCTGAAGAGGGAGAAAAAGCACACAGGTAAAGGGGATTCTGTGGACATACTTGGATTTTCAGAAACCTTTGACAAGGCTGTGGATCGGAGGTTATTAAAGAATGTGAGTTGTCACAGGGCTGAATGAAAGATCCATTAATGAACAGGAAGCAAAGAGCAGAGATTAAGGGCAGAGCTTATCATTTGTCAGGACAGAGAAGTCTGAGTAGTGCAGTCCTGCAGGGATCAGAGCCAGAAACAATTTCATTCAATAGTCTTCATCAGTGACACCTCCCAGTCTGAGGAAGGTACTGAGTTCTGTGGAATAATCAAAAGCTTGATATTGAAAAAGTCTGGAAAGACTTTTTGTAAGAATAAGTGAGTTATCAAACAGATGGCAGAAAAGCTTCAGCAAAGAAAAATGCAGAGTAGTGCTTCTGCAAAAAAATAATCTAGATCACACCTACATGATGTGTAGCTTGGAAGTGGCAACTACAATTCAGGAGAGACACTGCCGAGCTGTCACCACAAAGTCTCTGAAATATTTGGCTCCATGTACGGTGAACAGCCAAAATTTCAACAGAATATTGCGCATCATCAGGAAGAGAATAAGGAATGGAGGTGACAGTTCTGCCACTATGCAAAACTTAGCATGCCCACATCTTGAGTACTGAGTGCTGTTTTACTCTCTGCATCTCAAGAAGGTCCTAATAAAGTTAAAGATGCTAGAAGAGAAAGGCAACTATGATAGTCAAGAGCCATAGGCAATTAATGAGTTATGGGGAGAGACTAAGGTGACTGGGATTCTTTGGTTTGAAGAGGAGAAGGCTAAGAGGCAGCAGGTACAGGGAGTATGGAACTGTTATTTACCAACTCCCAAAATACTGGGATTAAGAAGCACTCAATGAAACTACATTACTTTTTTTAATTAAAAAAATAAAGTGGGTAGTGAACTTCTGGGGGGCCTGTAACTGCAGGAGGTCAAGGAGGCAGACAGCACAAGCCAGTTCAAAACAGGATAAGGAATACTCATGGGCAATAGGTATATAGAAAGATACTATGAAGAAGAGGTCAGGAGCTACCTCCCAACACCCCGAAATAAAGTGCCTGTGGCTGTATGGGGAGTAGGAGAGGAAAGGACCAAAAAATGCAGCCAGGCTTACACATTCTCCTTAGAATGCCTCTCCTGCTGCCACTGGCAGAGAGAGAGCACTGGGCTATAAATTTGAAGCATCTCATCTAGTACAGCACTGCTTTTATGTTCTTGGTAGATGCAAGAAAGAGAATCCTGATATTAAATTTGATACCAACTACAGAGTCAGGAGTCTGACATGTCGAAATTCCTCATCTAGTTCTTGATACTTACATTACCTTCAGTACTGGTATGAAAAATCTAACCCAATAACTTAATACAGTAATTTTTAACTGGATTGTGATATTAAAAATCACAACTTTTTCAAACTGTTTGCTTTCAGATTTTTTGTTTTATAAAACTCAAAACTTTTCTTGTTAGTTTTGAAGCTCTTTAATTTACTTTCTTCAATGGAGCTTGAAATGAATATTTTAAAACATTAACTCATTATTACTGTGCAGTCACTATGAAGCAAACAAGGTCACCTACTTGTTGACATCACATTTAGGGAGTCTAATCAATCATTTCTCAGAAACAGAAATTATACGCAAGCTTCCCTCATACTGCAGATAGGAAAATAGGATAGTTCTAAAATTTTCCATTATATCAGCTCTACTTTGAAAGAGAGTAAGATAACATGGTAGCACTCTTCATGAAATAACAGTGTGTACTGTGACTTACTGGCATAAAACAACTACTTGAAATCTGAAGAACAGGAAAAAAGATTACCTGGAACATATGAAACTGCAAACAACTCTCTTCCAAACGATTTGTGCTTGATCTCTCTTATGAACTCCCCAGTCTCTAACCTGAAGCACTGAATTCGACCGTTTTCCCTGTCTGCAACACACAGCTGACGGAAGTCAGGGATCAGGGCTAAGCTGTGAGGGATATGAAATTGCCCAGGTCTGGCTCTGCCTGAAGAAGTCTCTGCAATACAAAATATCTAGGTTTGTGTTAAAGTACACACTGAAACTTTCAGTTTTGCTTAGAAACAGCAATATGTCACATAACGCAATAAAACTGGGAAAAGAATAAAGTCAGCTTGCTTTCTTCTCCTAGCAGTTTTACTTGTTTAGGTAGAACTGTGGTAGTCTTTTATGTTAATGCCTGATACATAAATCTGAGTCTGGCAGAAATGTAATTAATCAAAGTTAAAATAGATGGGATCACGGCATAAATCTTGTAAAAATGGTACTATTTGATCAAATGTTTAAGAAAAAAAATGTTTTTTGTGAAAGTCAGAACATTTTCTTGATAACATAGGACATGCCAATACTTGCACTGAAAGCATGCTAACAAATTCCCATTTTTTATTTTTAGTGAATATATAACTACTAAAAATAGTGGTATGAACAGAAGAGAGAAAAATGGAATGCAATGACAAAGCTGAAATTCAGCTAGGGCCTGGAAAGTATTTTTGTAATAGAAATTTATAAATAAAAAGTAACAGTAACATCAGCAAGCTCATGTTTCATGATGAGTTCATGATAACAGCAGTACAGGTGAAGTACTAAGACCTCTCTGACTTGTACCTTTTCCCCACTGCATCATGTACAATCCATTTGGAGAGAACTGCACGATTCGACTGTTACAGTAGCCATCAGAGACATAAATGCTGCCAGTGGTCGGATCTATGGCCACATCAGTTGGTTGACAGAAATGATTTTTGTCACTGCCCGGTTGCAAAGCCACTCCTAAGATCAGTAATGGTTGTTTGTCATCTGCTCCCAGTTTGAAAACCTTTTAGTAATTCAACAGGAAAAGAGAAGAAGTTTCAGTTATGGAAGATGAAATATAAGAGGCATGACTGACTGTGAGAGAAAGCACATAGGTTATTAATTTTGCTTTCTCAAATAACAGAAATTGCTTGCTTTAGTAACTATTAAATTTGATAAGCTTGAAAGGAATGAAACATGCAATTTTATATCCTTCTTTGTAACTTTGTATTTTTCTACTGAAACATGTAATTTTGTATTTTTTTTTTTTTGTTATTTTCTACTGTAGCTAGTTTGCTACATGTGTAAATTTCCATTGTAGTTTGCTAATGGATTGTGTAAGCAGGAGTGTGAGAACCAGACTCTGATTTTATCTTTATGGCTGCTTTGTGTGATTGATGTAAACCTGCCTCAGCAGGGAGGTTCCGGCAGAAATACAACCAAAGCCCAGCTGTGCCTGGCACTTCCAGAAGGATTCAGATAAATATACAAGGATCAGTTGAGACCAAGATAAGAAACTGGTGAGCTTTAACAACCAGAAAGATGAGCTAAGACAAGACCATATATGGAAGAGGAGGCCCAGAGTTCACGGAAAGGACACTCAGAGACATCTCTCCAACAACTGCAAGGGTGAAGAGTTTTTACAGTGAGGAAGACCACCTCCCCTCCCTTTCCCAGAATTGTAATGAATATGTATTAGACTAATGCAATAACAAGTGTGTAAATATCTAGTCAACCTTGAAGACGGCACGCCTCTGACTTTTGTCACGCGCCCAGCGCTGTTCTTTTGCTCCACCGACTTTGTCCCCAAATAAATTTTATAAAACTTTTGTGAGCGTTTCTCACACTGCCTATGGAAAAATATATATTACTGTATGTAAAATAAATTTATATACAAATACAGCCTTAATATATTGACCACGACATCTATTGTTAGTTTTTCAATACTGTTGATTCTAGGAAATTTCTGCATAAAACATAAATTTTCTGTATTTACTGCAAATGAATTAGTTTCACACTCTAGGTTTAAGTACATAGGAGAATTGATAAGCAAAGATGTAGCAGAAAAATCTGTTCTTTTTCGAAAGAATAGTTGTTTTATATTCTTACTCATGAATACTATGTCCATGTGAATTATTCAATATAAGTATGTTCCATGAAGGCCACAGGGTAAATTTCTGTAGGCATGCTCTTAATGTTTGTCTTAACTGGCCTAGATAAATAAATCTCTAAGAAAACAAAAACATTTTTTGACAAAATATTAAGGTCCTAATATTAAAGCTTCAAAAACATACCTGATGGAGAGCTACATCAGTGACCCAGTAGTTACCGTTATTATCTATATTCAAACCATGTGGTAAATAAAATCTGCAAGCACAAATGTAGAAGAATCAAGTTAACATTTTTCAGGAAGAATGATGTAGATGTGAAGAGTTTACTTTTTATCTGCAGATCAACAAATGCTGCACATATGAACTACCTGTAGTATTTCATGAAAAAGACAACAGAATAGAATTTTCTTGACAACAGTGTCTCAGCTCTGACATTCAATTGATCTCTAGTATCTCACTCAGGCTAATATTTGCTTATCTTTAAGGACAATATACAATACTCATGAGCTCTTCACTTCTGTTAACCTGGCTGGTAGATGAAATCATATGAATTTCTAGGAAGACACCAAATTATTTAATTAGTTGTTGATTTTGTAATTTTATATTTATTTATTAATTTAAAAAACCTCAGCGGCTACAATCACACAATGAAATATAAAACATATGTGAAAATGGATTTGGGGACTTTCTGGAGTAAAATGCGAAAAAAATGTTAGTTCTACAGATAAAAGCAAAAACAACTTACAGACTTTTACCCATGGAATGAAGCAGTTTTGCATTACTTGGATTCACAACAAGAATTGTGTTCTGGTCAATTGGTCCAAGTCCTCTTTGCTGATAAACAAACTTGCTGTCAAAAGAACTACACAAAAATAGTGGAATAGAAAGCCAGCATTAGAATGTTCCACTGATGAGCAGTACACACACAACTCAAAGACAGGTTTTGTAGTTTAATTCCAGTGTGGTGTCATTGACTTCTTTTTGCTTTAAATAAGCCTTATTACATTATTGTATCAACATGAGAATTATAGTGTTGAATATCTGCATTTCCTACTGAGGCTAAGACTTCCAACTGAAGGAGCACCGAATCAACGTGGCAACAGTTCAGATAATCCTCGAGCAAGCAAGGAAACAAAAAAACTCTTCCTCGCCCCCCCCCCCCCCCCCCCCCCCCCCCCATTTTTTTCTTTGCTGTGGCAAATCAGAAAGGAGAAATCAAACAATGTAGCCTAAGTAAAAAATGTAGCTAATCACCAGGGTATAATTGCCAGTATGAACAAGCATACATCATACTGTCTAAAGCGGTATCTGCACATTTGCTTGTCTTTTGGTTTTTCCTAATTCAAACACCATTCAATATTTTGCTAGAGCTTATGACTGTAATGTTCAGGTCTTAAGGTTCTTATCCATTTCAGAGTGTGCTTGCAGGAGACTATAGGGTGTGTGTTCCTCCTGGACCCGCAATTCTACACTCAGTTTCCAGGGTACGTGGAACACATTAATGAACAATGAAATATGTCACTATTTCAGACACTGAGAACTGGGATTCAGTTTCCAGAAGACATTTACTAGGCATAAATTTATCATATGCTTAACAAAGAATTAAAAATGCAGTTCTCTGTATCCCTAATGAGAAGTTGGCTATTACTCTAACTTTTTGAAATATACATTCAGCATTTAGCGAAGGTAAGTGTCCGGTTCTGCTAGGATAGAGTTAATTTTCCCCAGCAGTTGGAGGGAGCTACAGTCGGGCTGTTCCATCCCATGCTGACGTCATGTCGGGGTGCCCGGCGGGGGCAGTGCGGAACGGCTTCTGTCCCGGTCTGTCCCTCGTGCTGTGTCCATGCGGTACAGCTCTTGTTCTGTACATTGTTATCACTGTTATTGTTCGGGTTGTTGTTGTTACACTGTTGTATTAAATCTTCCTTATCTCAACCCCGGGATTTGCATTTTACTCCCTGTCCCGTCCCCGTCCGAGGGTGGGGGAGGGGCAGCGGCAACGTGGTCTCGGGTCCCTGCAGGGTCTAAACCACCACAGTAAGTAAACGATTTTGAACAAAATTTAAGTCTAAACGTTAGAAAATAGTATTTAACTGTGGATGAAAAACATGTGAATATTCCCCTCTCCCACCCTGTATTTTCAAATCCATTTGTTAATCCCAAGAGAAATCCAGCTATGATTGATGCAGCTTGGTAAACAAGAATATACTTTCTAGTCACAGAAAAGGCTACGAATAGAGCTATTAAAACTATTATTTTACAGTCCTAGCAGCCTCACTTCTCCATATTTATATGTCGAGAATTTTCAGTGTGGAAAAGCAGAACTCGCTTCACATATAATCAGAAAAATCTATGACAGGATGTGGTTAAGTTTCTGCATAGTCTACGATTAAAAAAAATATTTAGATATTGCCATTATGTATGGTAACAATCTGGGACTGTTTATTTCGTTTCTGTTAGAAATCCGTAAATCCTTTTCTCTATGAATGGTTAAGCACAAGGTGATAGTTAATAAAACGCTCTACTGAGTCCTCCTAAATGCTCTGCCGTGATGCTATAGGCAGACATAAGGTAAACGGTACTGTCATACAACAGCCTACTGATGCAGGGTTGTTCGCTTGATCAACTTCTTTGACCATGGTTCAGCAGGTGTTGTTTTACTCTTTACCATTACTAACAGTAATCTTCTGTAACAAGTTCTTTTGGTTTTAAACAGTTTTATTTTAAAAAGTATCTAACACTTATAAGGACTTGCTCTATGTATGGATGACCACAAGTGGATAACCAACACTGGACTGAACTAATGTTATTATTAATGTTATTATTAACCAGCACAGTTAATCACAGAAAAGAATCTTAGTGACAGTAGGTATAGTAAAAACAAAACAAAAACCCTCAGAAAACAAGATTATACCTCTGGAGAACTGACTAGCTACACTTAAAGAAATTATTTGCTTTCCTTACTGTGATTTTGGCTCTCAGTAACAGTGCTGCCCAGACTTCGAAGTATTCCCCAGTAACAACTACCCAGCTCTTCTGGGAACTGAATGCTTTCAGTGTAATAAGAGATTGTATGGTATTTTATGCAAAGGAAGTCTTGCAAACTTTGAAAGGAGTTTATGGGAGTGATCTTCCATGCATCTTCTCCCTGCAAAATATCCTCTTCTATGAGGAAGACAGGCATGCTACAGAATCACAGTCACTCACTTCCCAGGATTTGAGACTGATAGTCTCAAAGGTAGTCAATGTTTGTTTCAACTGATAAATGAGGACACAAACTATGCTGACTGTTGCTAGTTTAAAAGAAGGAAGACCAAAACCAACCAAACTAAATGACACCCTACTATTATATGTCATATTGCTGTTCCATGAGTTTCTTGTAATAGCTTCTGCAGTTTGATATCAAAGGACAACTAAAATATGGCACATGTCACCACTTCTAATTTCTACTTCTCAGCTGGCCACTTCACACTAATAGGGACAATTTATTGCTAAATGAATGTCCTTCTGGTAGGCTACATATCAAATTTAGACAGACCACCTGATTTCATAAGCCCTGTAGGCCACTTCTTGATCAATATCCATCACCATTGCGGTACTGTGCTCAGTCTAAATTAACCTGCCTAGCTTGTTAAGAATGCAGTAACAAGAATGTAGTTTATACTCTTTCTTATGTCTTTTATAAGTTGCACGAACAATATAAATTTTTCATCACAAAATGCAAAATAACTGATTCATTGCTCAGCCAGATGAATAGTTCTATTTTCTTTTCATTCTGAAGAGCATGCGCTGTATATAGCAAAGATAGTTCTGAAACTGAGAAGACAATATGGTAAAACAACTTGACTTATTTAAAAGGACTTTTTGTTTGTTTGTCTTAAAACATGCACAGAAGGAATGATACAGCCACTAAAAAGCTGCTGCTGTATTATAGGGCTTGTCATTGTATAACTGCTTTTGTGTTCTAAAGCAGACTGAAGTTGCCGTATAAAACAGCAAGACCATTCATCCAGCTATATTTAGTTGAGTGGATCCAGCTCTTATGGCATATATTAATAATGCATTTGAAACATTTGTGCATTGCCTAACAGCACAGATAATTTTTGTTTAAGTTGATTTAATACTATGCTTGTGAACCATTGGAACAGATAAAATAAATTCTGGGCTTTCAGGCTTGATTGATTCATCACATTTATGATTTGGTAAGGAATATTATACTCAATTAACTGTGTATTTGCAGCTAATTATAAACATTAACTTACAAGTTTGATAACTTCTTATCCCTCCCCATACAATAGTCATGATAAACCCCTTTCAAATACTCATTTTTATTCCTTTTTTTGAAAAATGAGAACACATATACTCATTCTTTTTCAGCACAACCCACAAAAGGGTTCCCAGACTATTTCATAGGCCCATGACGTACCTGAAGATAAAAACAGAAGGCTGACTGGCTGAGCACACTTCTGTGTGCCTCTTTTCTGTGCCACAAGGTATGGAACAACAGCTTAACCATAGGCATGTTTTTGAAATATAATGTTTTAAAGTCACAATACTCTACATAAACATGCCTGCAGAACTTTTAGACTAACTGATTTAAGGGTTCCTACCAGCACCAGCTTTCCTATATATTGTTAACTGTGCTCCACAAGAAGAAGAAGGAAAAAATACTTGTGAACAAAACGCATCTGAAATGAATTGGATTTCATGTGTTGTTATCTTTATGGAAGACCCCTAACCAGCTTCCCTTAACAACAGCTCATCTAACATCTTGGTTACATATCTGGGACTGAATGCTTCTGATCATACTTACAAGGCCAGGCAGTTTCACTTTTTTCCAACTTCAGTCTCCACATCACAGCAAATATAGCAAGCTCCTACATAGGACTATGTATTAAATGTAAGATAAAGCATATTTATGGGAAGTCCAATAAACACAGGCTAGAAATACTCAGAATATGAACAATGGCTGCTGTCAAGGACAGGGCCGAATTAAGTGAATCTGTACTATACCCAGCATAGCTGGTAAGTATGTGGATTTCCAGGCTCCAGACCACAGCTCCAATGTTCTTCTGCACCCACACCATAAGAAACATGAAATTCAATCTGTTTCTCAATATGGTTGATTCGTTATGCTCATTTGCTATTTTAGGGAATGTTAATGTTTCATTTTGTTTAAAATCTGTAGGCTGTCCAAATACTGCTTGGTCTCAAACTCCAGTTTTGTGCCTTGGGTTGTGGGTTTACCTCAGTTGCCAGACATTCAAAAATTCCAAAAGTAAGAAATGAATACTACACAATGCCAGCCTATTTTCAAGTATTTTTTCAATTCTTTCTTCAATGACACGAAGAACAGCACTTACGTTGATGCATAGGAAGATGAAAAAAGCACTTGCTTTCCTTCATAAAACAGTATTCTAAGCAAAATTTATTATTATAAGGTTAAGAAGGCTGCCCCCTCTAATTTTCAGAAACTATGTTGTCTAAAAATATATTCATCATGAGCTGAAAAAAACCCTACTGTTTAGCCTTATATATATATGGAGAACAGATGCTTAGAAAGATTTTAAAAGCACATTTAAAAAGGGTACTATATAATACTCTGTTACAGGCTAATACTATTTCCCCTGGTGTTCTGTTACAATTTCGTGGAAATTTTTCCAAAGTGTCCATCTAAACAGTTAGACATACTATTTTAAAGCTCGAAAACATAAGGACACTATACTTTAGTTGGCATGTTCTGTTCTTAAAATACCTTTGAGTATATTCCTTTACAAACACCAGGAAAATTGCCAGTATAAAGTCTGGACTTTTTTGTTTGTTTGTTTGGAGTGACACTAAATATACTAAATTTTTTCAAATGAGTAGAACAAATCCTGTTTTGAGAGAGTGTCGTTTAACAATCCAATTTTGTTCACTGGACGTAAAGACAAAAAGAATGAAGATACACTGAATCTAGCTTCGCCTGTCTTAAACCCAGGTCCTAATAGTAGTATACCACACTAAAACATCACTCTCCCAGACTAGTTAGACCTGCTAAAAAAAACATGGAGAAGCAGGGATAATTACTCTGAGTAAATGTCATACTAACATTGTTATACAATTTAAGGACCTAATGTACGAGGTTCTTTTTCTCTGGAGACACATTCTTGGCATCTAAAGACCTACTAACCCCATCATCTTGAAACTGTCAGTCACCACTTCCATTCCAAGTCTCCCGAAGGCACTCAAGGAACTGATTTTCAAATGGAAAAGAAACTGCATTCTGTCTTGTCTCCTCTTGAGAATTATCACACCAATTTGACACACAGCAATAGCACACACGAATTTTACCTTCTAACATGCCATTTGGCAGAGTGTACACTTACTTTTTATCCCAAACATGATCACCTCTGTGGAAGATAACTAGGTTATTTTCAGGGTCCAGAGCCAACCCAGAAATTTGACCTAGTCTGAGGTCTAACCCAGGCCACTCCACAGCCTCT
Organism: Podargus strigoides; assembly: GCA_028020825.1. Lineage (NCBI taxonomy): Eukaryota > Metazoa > Chordata > Aves > Caprimulgiformes > Podargidae > Podargus > Podargus strigoides. Next base: position 63,713,827 of record CM051663.1, on the reverse strand, counting down.
TCTATGAGGAAATCTGACCAAAGAAACAAACAGAAGACAGACATACATGTAGCATATTTGTAAAAAAACCATAGTTAACTGGCTTCTGGTACAGACTGCTGGGAATTATATGGACATTTTCTTACATGCAGTATTTCCATTAATGCATTGCAATTTAATTCCAAGCATAGTTTTGTTATAGTAAAGCATGCACAAGCACTGGCATCCTGCTACATACAGGATGACAGAAACTTCAAAACTGCTTCTGACTCCATTCTTTTCTCCATCTTATAAGGATACAGGTACGTGGACTAGAAGTTTTAGGAGCTCTGTGAATACTTTCTACATTGAAATATTACAGAAATATACAACTACTGTCCAAAATCAGCAGGCAAATTTAAATATTAACCTATCAGTGTTTTATTAAAAAATACATAACAAAGACTATGAATCACTAAACTAACTACATATCAGAAGTGGTTGATTCCTGCTTTTTTTTTTTTTTTCTAAAAAGCTTTTAACACTAAGGAAAAAAATACAGGGAAGGAAGAAAAACAAAAACAAGAAGCAAATAAAACAGTAATTCTGTGAAGTTTGCCTATGACATTTCTTACAGCCAACATATGCGTTAGTTCTCAATAGTATTCATATCGTAATCCAAATATTATAGGCATGAATAAGAAACAGATGTCTAAATCTGATGAAAGAGCTGAAGAAAACTAGAGGATCTATCAGTATAAGTATATGCTGTAACACACTGTTTTTAAGAATAAATACTGGATAGTTTTGAATAACACAAACCTGATTTTCACACTAAATCAACAGCCCAGGATTTACCAAGTGAACCACTACAAAGTCAGATAGTCTTACGTTTGTCTTAAATCATAGAACTCTTCAATTGAGGGAGACAAATTTAGTTTCAACTTAAAGATTAAAATGAAAAATATAAAAAGATGTTTACTTCAATCTCCGTTTTATGTAAAAACAGACTTACATTGATTAAAAGCATGAACAGTCCAAAATTCAAAAAAGTTGCAGTGTGTTGGCTACAAGGATTAATTTCTCACAAATACAAGTGCTTAAATGCTATTTGGAAGGGGTTGGTCTGGCTTGCCCTGGCAATATTAAGACACAATTGAACAAGATTCCCTGAAATAAAATAGAATGGCAAGAAAAATGTCACTAATTCTGATAAAATAATAAACAAACAAACAAACAAACATACAAAAACAAAACAAAGCAACCAAGTCCTATAATGCCTTCTACATATTAGGAAATCCATCACTCCTTCTTTTCAGAAATTAATTTGTTCAGCACAGTTCAGGTATTTCTAACGCACAGACTTTGTATGTACATATGTATAGCCAAACTGAATGTCAATAGAAAGCAATTTCTTTGCCATTACATGAAACTGGAGCTGTTTCACTAGTATTCAATGTGTTTGATAGCATCATGCTGTACTTTGCAACTTTCAGTTCACCCAAACTTTCTGTGTTTTGCTGTGATCCTAAAAACCAGTCATTTGGGTACCATCTAACAAGGTGAAACACATATCCCCAGTCACAAAGCGCCAGGGCATCAGTGCTTTGAAAGAAGGCAGATCATAGACCTTAACACACAGCACTCACGGTGTGAGAGGGTTCAGCTGGAAGTGTTCTTCTAATGAAAGGAAAAATGAAACAGGAAACAATGCCCAAAATCTTCAGGTCACCTGTGCAACCCAGCTGTTCTGATAAGCATACACCCCCTTCCATTTCATTTAGAAGAGAGATAGTCTGCGGAGTAACAGCAAGAATGGGCTAGAGGGAAAACCATTTTCTACAATCTACACAGGGGAAAGGTAAAACCAGTGCTGAAAACCTACCAGAGGCTAGAAGATATTTTACCTTTGTAGTTTTAGATAGTATAGCTAGAGCAGGTGACAAGATAAACTCTTTAGACTAATACAAACCTAAGACAATCAGCAACTGCAGTGAATCCAAGACAGTAATCAAAAATTCTAAACCAAGAAATTCTACTCTGTAGCAGTTTTAGCTGAACAAAAGTTCCAAGCTAAAAGAAAAGCTGTTAAGAAAAATATTATACATATTCATGGCCATTAGCATTTTGAAAGCAATAAAAGGATGGAAATCCACTGTCTGCTTCTTCACTTGCTCATCCCGTATCAGTCTAAGTTAACTTGCAGAAAACTTGTGTATGTTTAATGTTACAGTGCCCCTTGGCCTCTAAGCCTTTTCCAAAAAAAAGCTAGAAAAGTTAAAGGCTAAACATAGAAAGCCTACATTTTGGCCTCTGTAAAATTCAGTCTCTCAAGAGGTGTGTACTATAAAATACAAAAGGACGAAAAGATTTCTGATACATCAAAACAATAAAATGAATGTACAGTGAAATACAGTCTAATTACAAGAACTCCAGCCTCTACAACCTTTAGATTTTCTTGCACTTTTTCAAAATTGGTTTATTATAGTTATCTTTTCTTTTCCACCTGAAAGTTTCATACTGAAAGCCTTTGATACAGGTTTATATTAACTAGCTTTTTACAAAAACTTACTTACTAAATTTAGACCTCACTTATCTAAGACTGATTATTAATTCCCTATAAAACTAAGTAGACCATGTAACAGTTACACAGAAAACCAAAGAAAATTATTTTCCCACATTAAAATAATTTACAATTCATTAAAAAAAACTATGTATGTATATATAATCAACAGTTTTGTTGCAAATGAGATTTCTAAACTAAGTACCAGATCTTCTACCTTGTAATTCAGAGTAATTACTTTCATCAATAAAACCTTAAAGAATTACATGGATTTAGAACATGCAAATCAGTCTTTAATCTCTCTACAAGTGAAAGAATAAAACTTGATTTATTGGCAAAATTGAAATTTACTGTACAGAAATCTCTGGAAGCTCTTGTTAACTTCTAACATTACAAATTTTAGTCATATTGCATGTATGCCCTGCCATGAGAGTAGTCATTTAAATCTTGACAAATACAAGAACGCACTGGACAAAGGAGTTTTAAAAATTGGAAAATTACACTGTTTGCCATCAGTAGGAGGTATAATTGTACTGGTTGCACTCACGTTGAAGAACCTGACTGATTAGTGACCAGTCTTGGGGTAATAAGATAACAACACTGCAGGAAAAGCAGTAGTATAAAGTTATAAATATAACATTTATAACAACCTTACTTAGCATATTGGTTACTTGCTACTTCAGACCAGTTACATGTTTAAAATAGGAATATTTGCAAGATTAAAAATATAAAACTATTTTAAATCTGGTAATTTTAAAACAATTAAATGAAATTAATTTAACAGCAACAAGAATCTTGTCGTAAGAAATAATGAGTATTTTTTAAAATTCAATATACTAAAGAATTTTATGAAGGGTGTAAATTTTTTAAGTAAATCAAGACAAGATAAAACACATTATGTTCCACTTCTTTCTCTGAAGAGGAAAATTCTGTTATAGAAAGTTCTGTTCTGTTCTTCTAATACATAAATACTTCCCAGAACAGAAACTAAACATGTTCTTAAAGACTTTATTGCTATAAAAGTTATTTTGCCAAAAGATGGGGCTGACAGCTTCTGCAGTTCAGAATTTCTGTAGTTAGCAGCATCACAAACACTAAAAACCCTACAATGATAATTCCGTTTTTCCTTTTTGCTGCCACACAAAATTGCATCATTTGAAAGTCCATTTATTCATTAGTCCTCCACCAACAAATTCCCCCCAAATGAATATACAGCTACTCAAGTAAGCGAGCAAATGTTTTCTGTAGTTAGAACTCATGCCATATGGTGTGCTAATGTATTTATTCAGCTCACTGACACTCCCTCCTCTGGATCAGTTAAAACAGAAGGAAATTTCTTTTTTCTTCTCTATGCACTACATGCTATTAGTCTGAACAGAATGAACTGTTTTTGCAGAAATGCTACACACACTACCATTCCAAGCATTTAATTCAAATATCACTTATGGAATTATTTATTATTTACATTTATGTCAGGCAAATAGTAACATCCCACCTGCTTTTTCCCCTATGCCAGTAACTTGACAAGCTCTCATTTAACTGACTAGCATCACATAACATTAGGAAGTCCTCATCTTTGGTTTTCTGCTAAATACAAACCCAGAATTTTGCTGAATTTGAATACTGTAACATAAGCGGAGACAATACATGTTAACATTTTGAAATGAAATAAAATCCAAATGGATGATGAATGATATATATTTGTATACAACAGTACTTGAAAACATCAAGCCAGCTGATTGGAACACAAAATCAAGCATGTGCTGCTACAGCTTACGCATACAGATGACTTTTCATGCATACATACCAGTTTCTTTTATGAGATACTTGTCACATGCTGCATTCTCTGGCTTTCCACATTAGCAAGTAAGACTAAACACAATCAATATCACAGAGACCAAAATGCAAGTAAAACAAACACAATACTTCCATGGTTTCTGCTGTCATAGAAACCTGAAGGGAACGAATTATAATCCTAGTATAATAAAAAAGCCTGCCCATGTATATTTGGATAGCCAAGCCCATATCGAAATAAATATGCATTAAATATGAATATGCAGAAATAAATATGCAGAAAATTTTAATTATCAAGGATTTTTCAGGATTAACTACCACTCTTTCTGAATGAGAGAAAAATTATCTGATAGGATTAAATCAATAAATTTTATAAAATCTTGTATCTGACAAATCAAGGTAATCAGAAAACTCATAAAATGCATTGATTATCCCAGTGACCATTTTATAATAGTTACTTGTATTAAGAAAATTCTTCACGTCCTGTGATTATCCTGTGTTTACCTTTTATGTTTTAGCATAATTGATATCAAATCATTAAGTAAAAGTCTTGAGAGTAGATAAGATAGTCTATATACTAGTACTGGTATCATGCCACTGGTACATATTATTTCTTCACACATGGACAGGGAAAGAACAGCTACCTCTAAACCAGAGGTTAAACATTTTCACAATTAGGAAAACTGTCATGTAAAATGCTCCCAAGCAGCAATTGATATTCCCTTCAGATTTTGCTAATGTGGATCATAGCTCTTACATTGCATTTCATTGTATAAAATTAACCCCTAACCCACCTCCTGTATGTTCTTTTTCCCAGCTTCCCTCACCACGTTTAGGCTGTTGTAAAGAAAAATGTCTGTTCTCTGGTGGCCTCAGGGTGGACTCTAGTCTCTGAAATTTGTGAATTCTGTCTCTGACAAGAATAGTATTGTCCCTTTCATCTGTGATTTCTCTGGCAAGATCCTTCTTTTGGACTACATTAGCAATCTCAGCTACAAGATCTGATTCTGCCTTTTCTGTAGGGTTATGCTTATGCACATGCACAACATCTTCCCTTTCTCCTAGCAGCATGGAAAGGAGTGAATAGAAATCACCTGTATAGAAAAGAGAAAAGATAAAGAGGAAAGGAGGGAAAAAACAATTTTAACAGATCATGTAGTTTTAGAAAGTTTCAGCAAAGTATAATGTAACAGAATTATTCAAACAGTCATTGTCAAAAGTAGTAAGAGGGAACCGTTTCACCCTCAGGAACTGAATGAGCCAAGTCTCTGGTATGAAAAGATAATGTCAAATCTGTATCAGCTTTAATTTACATATAAATGTCCACTTTTACCTGATACTCTGACACCAAAAAATCATCACCTATGCACAGATGTTCTTGAGAAAAAGAAAAAAACCCACAAACAAGTATGCAAATTTCAGAAAAAGAATATTTATGATGGAATTATCTGGATTTGCCAGGTTACTACAGACATATTCTATTTTCATTTTTTAAAAAAAGTTTTATCAATTTGTTCACTTATAAAGACAATAATAGACTGTCATGATGCATTTCAAAATACATTTCTTTGATATCTGTCATCATATAAGAAGCCCAGGCTGTAAGAAAACAAACTTTCACATTTACAAACAGATTCCATAAAGCATACTGTAGAAAGAAGACACGCTAATAAAATAGAGTGATCCATTAAATTTTCCTTTTTTAATTTGGTCTGGGTCCTGTCCCTCTTCTTCCTCCAAATAGTAACATCCCTTAGTCACAATATCCTCCAGCAATGCAGGGAACAGTATTTTCTCAAGCTGCTTGCTGGCAATGCAGTTATCACTAACTACAGCTTTCTTAGACACCAACAAGCATTTCAGTAAATTTCAGAACAATAGCTCAAAGCAAACCACTGCAAATTAGATATGCAAATTCCAGAACCACAACTTTCTTCACAAAACAGTCAAACCACAGAAACACGTTCTAGTGAACTCAGTGCTCAATTCTTTTTGCAGGATTAAATAAAGTGATGACATGATGACAAGTATATTCATCTCCTGGGATTCTATGCTAACCAGCATGTACTCAATTTGTTAGCATTTATTAAGTAAGTATCTTGGTTGCCTGAAACTATTATCAGTTCTGTTAAATACAACTGCACCATTTGAATGGAAAGAGACATCCAATATGCTTTAAGATTTAATGCAAGCAGGTATACTTCTATTTAATTTCAAGCACAAATCACTCATAAGTAAGAATTTGTATTATTTCATGACAGGCTATATAAGACATCTTTTTCAGAAAAGTAAAACTATAACTAATGAAGCTTTCACAAAAAAAAAAACCCATCCAGAACCAGAAAACCACCACTTGCATCCTGCAACAGAGAAAATTGGGTCTTTTGGAAATGACCCTAAGAGGATCTGTCATGTTTATAAACAGTCCTAGGTCAATGATTTTGAGTAGAATTCCACTCCTTGCCTTTGGAAATGAAATAGCCCAGGTGAAGTCTTCTGTCAGAAAATAATTACTTAAGTAACAGGGCCAATTTCTATGAAATGAACAAAGGAAATTAGACAAGAGAGAAGACTGTCAAGCTATATAACAAATACAAATTATTTGCTTCAAATATAATTGTGAAGCTTGAATTCTTCACAGTCCTAATATTGTCATTCAACTAGTCCAACTACTTATTCAGAACAAATCCAAATATTCCAAAAAGTATGACATAATCGAAGTTTTGTATAGAAAGCATATTTATTCTGATAAAGGTTTATAATTACATTAATCAGGTTCAGTAGATTCTAATGAAAGCACCCAAGAATCGGTGCTGATGTAGAAACACATCTGGAATTTCCTTTACTTAGGAAACATTTGGTAGTAAAATACTCTCCATTGGCCTAAACTTTAGTTTTACACCATTTAAAAAATTAAACAAAGTTCATATGTACAAATGTTTTGGTTTTATCCATGGCTGGAGATCCACAGATCAGCAAAGCCCTTCTTCTCTGTATGCAACCATTTCCAATGTAGCAGTCTGAATGATAAAAGCAGTGTTTTGCCTAATGTAACTGTGAAAAGTCTCCCTAAACCAACAAGCCTCATGCTATTTTAAACTGCAGACCTTTTTAAAGCAGCTTTAGTGATTTTTGCCCAGTTCACTCTTTCCTAGTTCTGTATCAACAGTCTGATCAATTTACTTATAGTTCTTGGACATAAAAAGAACAATATTATGCTATGGCTTCAATAAAGATTCCAGATCTCTAACTCACAATTCATATGCTCACCCATTTGAATAATTAAGTTTGCCAGATTCCTGCTTCAGCCAAAGACTTTGCAGTCTACCTCTGTAGACAACGGTTACCACAGAATAATTAACTCACCCTCTAAAATAAGCATTGTTTGTTGATTTAAAAAAAAAACAACCAAAGAAACAAGTGCTATCAGTTTATCTGTCTGAAATTACCTTCTCTTGCTACAGAAGAAACTGCTAAGAGATAGGATTCAGTGGAGGACAAGAAAAGAGAGCAGAGGAATCCAGCTTAACAAAAGCCCTGAGAGCAACTTTTAGGACAAGGTGCTTTTATAGAAAATTCCAGTGTCCTTTACGGGAGCTATTAATCAGGGACTCAACTCCAGCAGGTTGATCAGCTTTGGTTTTCTCCTAGCACTGAGCCTATGATCACAAGATATGAGAAATTTTCAAACAATGGAGTACTGACTAAAGTGGTTTGGGTACGTCACTATCACTGGCTATAGATATTTTCCTAGTTGAGCTTGTCCTATTAGTACTTTCATTAAGCAATGGTGATCTAGCCATAATGGTTAAGAATATTTAGGAACTGTCTAAATGTATGAAAAAGGGTGTGCCTCAGAGAGTGAAAGTGGTGGCAAGTGTAGCTGCCCTGCAAGTGTGATCTTTACCTTACGTAAATGTGTTTGAAGAGATGAATATGAAATCTCTACACCTTAAGTTCAAAAGACATCCATGAAGCCTAGATATCCACTCAGCATCTCCATATGCTTGGCACAAAGAGCAGGATGAAGTCTTTTGTCACTTTCTTGGCATCTTCACATGACTGAGATTATTTAAAAAGCAGAAAAGATGTGTACAGATGTGAAAGGAAAAAATTGAAGTTTCCTGATTCGTCAAAGTATTCAACTGCTCCCTAAACTCCACACATTGAATGGAGGTCCCATATTATTTGGGATCAACTTTTTTCAGCTTTATATGTGATCCCCAGGCAGATTCCAAGAAATTTTTAAGCAGCATATTTTTAAGTACTTCAGAATTTACAACAGATTACTAGCAAAGAGCAGGCTCATGTTGTTTCCAATTAACATCTGCTCTCTGCAAACCAATATCCAGCAAACATCAAAGCACAATCTTGCATTGCTGCTTTCCAGCTGTCTTGTACTAGCTGGAACAGTTGAACACCAGCAAGATGCACCATGTGTTTGGTCTGGTTTGACATGAGACAGCCTGGCCTTTAGAATGCCCAGGTATGACTAGAAGAAAACACGGATGAGTGAAAAACTTGCTTGTGTTTAATTAACTGAAATCTAGCAGTGCAGTCTCAGGGAAGCTGACTGATTAGGTTAGTTCACAGAGGATACTTACATGCACTTCTTATGTGTAAGCTATCAGGACACTTCCCTCTATGTAATACAGTAAAAGATGATTGGCTACAAATATTTAGAGTTTATTTATTCTGGAGGAAGAGATAGCTGTCAAGGCCAATATGCACAAAGCAAACAATGAACAACCATATTCCAGTAAGTTTAAACCTAATTACTATGGCAGTTCTACACTAGGAAAATTATTTCACAGAACAGTGTTTTGGAAAAGAGTCATATGAATAAATAAAATCATAACATGGGTAATTTCATTGCAAACTGTGAGCTGAACCTCACTTGGTCTCAATAAAAGACCAGATTAGTTTCACATTAATAAAACAGTTTAGTATATTGACTGCAAAAGTCTAGGTAGAATTCCAATGGTGTGGAACTATTCATGTCTGAAAACAATTCTTTTTTTTTCAGTGCTAAAACGTGAGTTCCCCAACATGAAGTGAGCAGTCACTGTCCATGGTTCTTAAGCAGCACACCATCACGGTGTTGGAAGCGCCGATGTGTAGTTGTGAAGATACATACATGAAAACTCATTTTACTGCATTTTAGACCCTGGTGGTGTCTGAGAATTTTCATCTCCACAGTATGTATTTGTGTCACAATCCCTGTACAGTTTCACTGAGACAATTCAGATGGGCTCTCCAGTCTGTCACTGGCTTTCCAGACTTTTGTTAGGAATCAGAACAGGATTTCAAACACAAAGCCACTGCTGCAGCCTTTGCCAATATCACAGAATCACAGAATCATCTAGGTTGGAAAAGACCTTGAAAATCATTGAGTCCAACCACCAACCTAACACTGACAGCCCTAAACTACACCACAGTCCTGACCACTATGTCAAACACCTGCCTGGTTTCATGCCAGCTTGCCAACCCAGCTCCTTAGCTGTCTCCCAAATGCCAGGCCCTCAGACTTCCCAGAGCTAGGGCAGCCTGTTGAACAAATTGTCTTAGCTGCGGGACCCTGGGCTTGTAGGCTGTCCATCACAAAGCTAGACTGGTTATAAGCCTTTAAAGGCAGGCAAGACCAGGGCTGTGTGTGTGTCCTTCCAAACTCACGTCTCAGTCCTATTATGACTGTAGTAAAAGACAAGTTTTCATAGCTGAATTTGGATTTCCTAATTATATCTGAATAAAATGACGCGTATTGTGAGGATGCATGTTTCTGTCTTATGTGCTTCTGTTTAGTGCATTCATCTGGCAAAAATAGTCAGTGCTTTTGCCTTTTCAGAAATGCTGAAATTGGGGTCTAAATGAAATGGACTCCAATTATGACTCTGCCTCATCTTAAATCTCAGGTAACATCTAGATAAACTGTTAAGAGTCGTATTGGACAATGTGTACTTCAGCTGAAGAACTATCTTCCTGATGAGGACACAGAAGTTTGGCTGCAAGGATCATCTTCAGTACTGTGCCGTCATGAATAAATGCCTTCCAAACAAACATTTATCAAAATCCAAAGTTTAATTTTCTTTGCCTGCTTTGGCTCCTAGATGAAACTACTAAACTCATTCTAATGGGCATACATAAAATAACATTGCTGGCAGAAAAGGGGAGAAAGGCATGGAAAGACATTGCAGAAGTGAACAAAATCTCTAATGTCTAATTATTTGAAGTGACATTGGACACAGTTTGACATTACAAGCCAAAACAACTTTCAAAATTGCTTCTAGTCTGCTATTATTTTTCATGCAAGTCCTACCATACTGATTTAATCTGTTGCTTTCATGAAAGCACAGGAAAGATTCCTGAGAACTAAAAAATACTAAGTAAGGCTGTCTTTTCTTTGTAGGGCTTTGAGGAGCTGGGGGAAGGAGGCAGAGATATGAGGAAGTGAAAACGGTTAAGCTGCTATAGAGATTCTTGGTCACCATCATTGTGCCCTGAGTGATGCACACTTATAGCATAGCCAAACTGACTTGTCTGAAGAACAGGAACTGTATCTGCTCTCAAGGCATTTCTAAGCAGCTCACAGAGATAAAAAAAAAAACCATGGGAAAAAAGGTTAAAATATAAAATCATTAGCTGTTTTCTTCTATGTCTGCATGTCCTTAGGAAGGGCTTTTACTACTATTGCAATGTAAATGCACTCTTGCACTCTTTGTTTTTAATTTATTGTTTCTTTTTTTTCTTCAACTGTCAAAACGTTTTAATCTACAAATGTTTTGAGAGTCCAACCACAGTCTATAAAATCACAAGGTAAAAGGAGTTTATAAGTGGGAGAGAGTTAAAGGTAAGAGAAAGTAGGTGATCAGGTAGTGAGGTGGATTGTGAACTGGCTGAAGGAAAGAAGCCAGAGAGTTGTGGTCAATGGGACTGAGTCTAGTTGGAGGCCTGTGACTAGTGGAGTCCCTCAGGGGTCGGTACTGGGACCGGTGTTGTTTAATATCTTCATCAACGACCTGGATGAGGGTACAGAATGTATCCTCAGCAAGTCTGCTGATGACACCAAACTAGGAGGAGTGGCTGACACACCAGAGGGTTGTGCTGCCATTGGACGAGACCTTGATAGGCTGGAGAGCTGGGCGGGGAAAAACTTAATGAAATTCAACAAGGGCAAGTGTAGAGTTTTGCATCTGAGGAAGAACAACCCCATGTACCAGTACAGGTTGGGGGCTGACCTGCTGGAGAGCAGTGTAGGGGAAAGGGACCTGGGGGTCCTGGTGGACAGCAGGATGACCATGAGCCAGCAAAGTGCCCTTGTGGCCAAGAACGCCAATGGCATCCTGGGGTGTATTAGAAAGGGGGTGGTTAGTAGGTCAAGAGAGGTTCTCCTCCCCCTCTACTCTGCCCTGGTGAGGCCACATCTGGAGTATTGTGTCCAGTTCTGGGCCCCCCAGTTCAAGAAGGACAGGGAACTACTTGAGAGAGTCCAGCGCAGAGCCACAAAGATAATTAAGGGAGTGGAACATCTCCCTTATGAGGAAAGGCTGAGGGAGCTGAGTCTCTTTAGCTTGGAGAAGAGGAGACTGAGGGGTGACCTTATTAATGTGTAAAGGGTGAGAGTCATGAGGATGGAGCCAGGCTCTTCGCAGTGACATCCAATGATAGGACAAGGGGCAACGGATACAAGCTGGAACATAGGAGGTTCTGCATAAATGTGAGGAAGAATTTCTTCACAGTGAGGGTAACAGAACACTGGCACAGGCTGCCCAGAGAGGTTGTGGAGTCTCCTTCTCTGGAGACATTCAAAACCCACCTGGACATGTTCCTGTGTGACCTGACCTAGGTGTTCCTGCTCTGGCAGGGGGATTGGACTAGATGATCTTTTGAGGTCCCTTTCAATCCCTAACATTCTGTGATTCTGTGATTCTGTGAAAGTATGAAAGAAGATGAAGGAATCTTCACTGAGGATTACATTTTGTTACAGATTTGTGTTCTTCACCAACAAATCAGCACCTGAGACTCAAAACCCAAGCGGGCTTCAGTTTCCCAATTGCCCTATTCTTTCACAGAATCATAGAATCGTTTTGATTGGAAAAGACCTCTAAGATCATCAAGTCCAACCGTTACCCCAGCAGTGACAATTCACCACTAAACCATGTCCCCAAGCACCACATCTACAAGTCTTTTAAACACCTCCAGGGATGGGGACTCAATTTTGCATTGTTTCTATATGCAGGCGGAAGAGGTAGCCTTACTTTCTAACTTCAGGGTTTAGAATAATACTTTAATCCTTCTTGTTAGATTTGGGTTTGCTAGTACATCAGAAAGTCCTTTCAGCTTTTCCCTATAGCGTCCAGTTTGTTGGCTACTGAATGTTTGCTATTGTTGTGGTAATAAACTGTCAAATAGAAAATCTGCTAAACAAAAGTGTTTGCTGAATGCACCCGTCTATCACAAGGCTAGAAACAGATGGGTTGTTAGGTAAATTCTAATGAATTTCACACTTTTATCTGTTAAGCGTATGGATGGGAGAATCTATTGGCTAATTCACTCAAGCAGAACTCAAGTGGCAGAGTGTTGAGTCCTGACTTGACAGTTTTCTTGCATAACTCTGGACAAGATATTTACTCCATGTCGTGTTCAGATAAAACACTTCACTAAGTGACAGAGACGTTAATAAAACACTTGGTGACTGAGAGTTGTGAAGGACAGAGGTGTGGATCAGATAACTGCCTAGACAACTTGATTACTGAGAAGCTGTGCTTAACTGAATTGTACTTGCTAAGTTCAGCTTTTGATTTAAAAGCAAATGTTCCATGTCTCTGGGCATATCTTATTTTCTAATTATCTACTATTAAATAAGCCAATCTACAAATGGATTAATGTTGTTCAAGAGCACAAAATGTGCATCGCTTCCCCTTTGGCAATACCCACATTCAAGAGAGCAGGAAGAAGCTTACTCTTCTCTGGCAGAGACCATTCCTGCTGCTAGTTGCTGCTTTAAAAATTCTTGTTGCACAGAGTTAATCTTGCTTAAAGTAGTATTTTTATGAAGCATTCTCAATGGAAAGTAAACTGCATGGTAGATACAGTTCCTATAAGCCCCAAAATAATCTTGTTTTCCCTATGTCTTGCTAACCCAAGTAATATTTGGATCTGTAACTTCCCCAAAGAGCACACTCACACACAAATGTAGCTTACAACAACTGAAAATAATTTAAAGATGGTTTAGGTATCCAATGGGTAATAAATAGCAGAATTATGTATAAACTTAATTCAACTATCATTTTGTATGGATTATGATGTTAATTTTTAGTACAAAGAAACCTCCTCATACAATGAATGGGCCACCACTATATACTTGTATTAACCTCGTTCAAAGAATCCCTCTCCAAACACTACTGAACAAGTGTTTTAACTGAACAGAAAGACTTCTCGTAACATTTCTATTCCATCATATCTGTTTAAGAAACACACTAAATTACTTCATTATCACGCCCTGCCCTATGAAATTAATGTCCATAATTACTGCTACTTTGCTAGAGATTGCAGCCAGAACTGTGATTTAGCATCCACTCATTTTGGATGCCCACCTAGAAACACCTCAAAATGTGATTTTATAGGGTACTTAGCACTACATTTCACATCTTACGTTAAAGCCACATTTCCAGTCAGTTTCAGTAGGAGCTGTGTATATGCAAGACTTCGCTTCAGTTGTTCATTCTGCCCATCCTCAAAGATGAGGAAATCAGGAAATTTCCTAGGGTTTTTTTGATCAGGAAATTTTCTGATTAGGAAATCAGACTTCACAAAGGTACCCAGCCACCTAGAATCATTCAGCAACTCTGAGAAGAGTCTAAAGTAAAACACATTTTAATAAGAAAGCACCAAATTGCCTTAGACCGTGAAGTCATATTCTTTTCTCTACGTTGTTCTCTACTTCATACGTTCTAATCTCCAAAACAACAAGGTCCAGTGAGATGATGCAATCTATCTCATCACCGGGACAGTCACTCGATGATTGCAGACTTAAAGATCAACTTTATAAAAGCTAACTTCTGCATGCTGGATTCAAGCAGTAATATTATTTTAAATGTAGGATGTTTAGTGGGATTTCAGTTAAAACATTCAGCTGTGAAAAAGGCACCTCACATGAGTCTAGCTGGGACATTCAGAAAGAGAGATCTTAATTTCACTTGCATTGAACTTCACCATTTGAGCTCCTGGAATAACTTGTGCACATGGTAATCGTGAACTTAAAGGGGATGATGGAAAAAAAAACCCAACATATTGACAGTACAAATGGCCAATACTGAGAGCAAAAGAACTGTAGCATCGACTCTCACTTCAGATTCCATCATCAAAAGAAAAAATATACAAGTTACTTTTTCAGTACTATCTTCTGAATTACCTAAGACAGACAAGCAAAAATGTACATTTGTAAGAGTCATAGTAAACATTAATACGAGAAAAAAGATGAAAACCCCATCTCTTTTCTCTGCCATGTATATGTAAGTAACATATACATGAGTACACACATGCTATTCTAAAACAAAAAAACAAATCTAATTTTTGGTTTATATGCTGAAAGTGAATTTTCAGTTCAAGTAAGCCTTGCATATTTTATTTTTAAAACCATTTAAACATAATTATATCCACTTTACTAGGAAAAAAATTGCCCTTCCCGGTTCAAAAGAAAGTTCATGATTACATTTAATGCACACAAAATGAGATATCAAATCATGAGCCACAGGTCAGCAAATTAAATATTGCATGTCTGATTAACCATCACCTGTATATTCTTGCCTTGCTATTAAGAAACTACTCCTCCTGTTAAGACTATACAGCTTGCAGGTACACCAGCAGCTGACTTTCTCAATAGTGAACGCTGCTTCATTCCTTGCATACCAAAACAAACCTAAATTATATTATATTATGCCATGGACTACTGCCAGGAAGTGTTGAACAAACAGAACAAGACACATATAGGCCTTCTTTTCCACAGAAGAGGCATCTATCAGACATGGTGAATGCTATGAAGAGATAATATTTTTTTCCAGTACTGTATCTATTGAGGCACGGATAGAATTTAATCAAACTTCTATTGATGAACAAAAAATAAACATAAATAATATTGGCTTTGCTAGAGACTTTGTGCTTCATCAGGAACAGGAAATTCTCCACTATGCACAAATCTAAATCAATTGTATTTCACAGAATCACAGAATAGCCTTGGTTGGAAGAGACCTCTAAGATCATCATCAAGTCCAGCCATTAACCTAACACTGCCAATTCCCCACTAAACCATGTCCCTTAGCACCTCATCTACACATTTCTTAAATACCTCCAGGGATGGGGACTCCACCACTGCCCTGTGTGGGAATGTATTTAGAAGAAAACGGACATTTGAGCAATCCAAACTACTATTCACTGTATTAGCTTGACATAAGTAGGCCTGCTTAGCCTGAGTAGGCCTGAAGGACAAGAGCAAGATCACGGGACAAGGATCACGGGATGAAGAAAGCGTCTATTGTTCTTTCCTGATATCTACGAAGAGGCTGAGCAAGCAACCTGTAAAGAGCTGAGCAAGTGACCTACTTTTGTAGTATACTGACAGACAAACTACCAATCAAAGAGTAGAAAAAGGTGCATGGACACTTGTTACTAACCAATGGGGAACTTTTGAACAGGGGTATCGTCTTTATAATCCAGGCTTGTAGTGTAATAAAATGACTTCTACTTTGATCATATTGATCTGCGTAGAGTCCGTTTCTTCTTCCCGCAGCCCTGGGCAGCCTGTTCCAATGCTTGACAACCCTTTCAGTGAAGAAACTTTTCCTAATATCCAATCTAAACCTCCCCTGGCACAACTTGAGGCCATTACCCCTTGTCCTGTCATTGTTACCCGGGAGAAGAGACCAACCCCTGCCTCACTACACCCTCCTTTCAGGGAGTTGTAGAGAGCAATGAGGTCTCCCCTCAGCCTCCTCTTCTCCAGACTGAACACCCCCAGTTCCCAGACTCTCCCCATCAAACTTATGCTCCAGAACCTTCACCAGCTTCGTTGTCCTTCTCTGGACATGCTCCAGCAGCTCAGTGTCCTTCTTGTAGTGAGTGGCCCAAAACTGAACACAGTATTTGAGGTGCAGCCTCATCAGAGCTGAGTACAGGGGGACAATCACCTCCCTGCTCCTGCTGATCACACCATTTCTGATACAAGCCAGGATTCCACTGGCCTCCTTGGCCATCTGGGCATACTGCTGGCTCATATTCAGCCAGCTGTTGACCAGCACCCCCAGGTCCTTTTCCACCAGGGAGCCTTTCAGACACTCTTCCCCAAGCCTGTAGCGTTGCATGGGGTTGTTGTGACTGAAGTGCACGATCCAGCACTTGGCTTTATTGAACCTAATACAATTGGCCTCAGCCCATCAATCCAGCCTGTCCAGATCCCTCTGCAGAGCCTTCCTACCCTCAGGCAGATCAACACTCCCACCCCACTTGATGTCATCTGCAAACTTACTGAGGGTGCACGCAATCCCCTCATGCAAATCGTTGATAAAGATATTAAACAAGACTGGCCCCAGCACTGAGCCCTGGGGAGCACCACTTGTTACCGGCCTCCAACCAGATTTAACTCCATTCACCACAACTCTCTGGGCACGGCCATCCAGCCAGTTTTTAACCCAGAGAAGCGTACACCTGTCTAAGGCATGAGCCGCCAGCTTCTCTAGGAGAATGCTGTGGTAAACAGCGTCAAATGCCTTACTCAAGGTAAACACCATCCACAGCCTTTCCCTTATCCACCAAGCGAGTGACCCTGTCATAGAAGATCAGGTTATTCAAGCAGGACCTGCCCTCCATAAACCCTCAGTTGTCCTGCACATGCTGTGTGATCACAGTCAGTATGAACTGCTCCATAACCTTCCCTGGTACAGAGGTCAGGCTGACAGGCCTGTAGCTCCCCGGATCCTCCTTCTTGCCCTTCTTGTAGATGGGTGTCACACTGTCAAGCCTCCAGTCATCCAGGACCTCCCCCATTGACCAGGACTGTTGGTACATGATGGAAAGTGGCTTGGCAAGCTCTTCTGCCAGCTCCCTCAGTACTCTTGGGTGGATTCCATCTGGCCCCATAGGCTTGTGAAGGTCTAGTTGACATAGCACATCTAATTGCTTCCTGCTGGATTATGGGGGGTTTACTCTGGTCCCACCCTTATCTTCCAGCTCCAGGGGCTGAGTAGCCTGAGGATAACTGGTCTGACTACTAAAGACTGAGGCAAAGAAGGTATTTAGCATCTCAGCCTTATCCTCATCCTTCATGACAGTGTTCCCCTCCACATTCAGTAAAGGATGGAGATTCTCCTTTTAATGTGTTTGTAGAAACATTTTTTGTTGTGGCCACTTTATGACAGTGGCCAGATTGAGTTCTAGCTGGTATTCTGACTTTCCAATTTTCTTTCTACATGACTTAACAACATCCTTGTACTCTTCTTGAGTTGCCTGTCCCTTCTTCTAAAGGCTATAGGCTTTCTTTTTTTCCCCTGAGTTCCAGCAGAAGCTCCCTGTTCAGACAGGCTGGTTGTCTCCCCTGCCGGTTTGTCTTACAGCATGTGGGGACAGTCTTCCCCTGTGCCTTCAACATTTCATTCTTGAAGAATGTCCAGCTTCCTGGACACCTTTGCTGTTCAGGACTGTCTCCCAAGGTACTCTCTCAACCAGTGCCCTGAACAGGCCAAAGTCCACCCTCCTAGACTGTTTCCTCTGGTAAACTGAAGTCCCCCACAAGGACACAGGCTAATATTCTATAATATACATCAAGGGCTATTTCATACAATAATTAACTTCCTGTAAGCAGTTTATCTTCACCAAACAGTAACACTGCGGTTTCAGAAACAATGAGATCAGTTTCATTATGGTAAGTTCAATTTTAACACTATAAGGATTTATCTTTGTCTTCTTGCTGAATAGCTAGTTCACTTTGTGATGGTCACTACTTATTTCAATGTATTTACACAGGTTATTAATGTGCTTCTGATACGTGAAGGTGATGAAATTGAAAATTGAATGTAAAAGCAATTGAAACTCTTGGAGGTGCTGATACAAGGAGCTGCCTGTGTGTAGCAGGAAGTACATCTCCTAAACCTACACCCAGGCAATCATTTGATACACACATTATTAGCAGGCAGATGTTTTCACATGGCGGGCTTGTTTGTTTTCCCCTTTTGAGGTAAATGCTTAGAATTAATACTAGTCACATCAAAATTTGCCTCTTTGACCATGCCTCTACGCCTCAGATTGGTAAGTATCTCCAGGGCAATATAACAATTTAACAACTATTTCAGTTTTAATGAAGTAACAGTGTTTACTTCAGTTACCTCAAACTAATGAGGGTAAAATGAAGTTGCTACAACATGAGTCATCAAGAAAAAAAACATGCAAGATGAAACACAGAATTACGAAAAAAATGTTGAAATACTATCTTGAGAGCAAATAAAAGGCTGAATTTACTGCACAACAGCTCAGCAGCAATAGAACTAATCAAAGACTGAGTTTTGGTGGGTAAGTTTGTCTTATAGAGGATGTCATATCAGACCACAAAGGGAAAAAAAAATTATGCTATAACCTTTACCTTAGTGAAACTATATATTTGCTTCTGTGTCGCTTAGGCCTCTCCCTCCAAACTGCAGAATCTTTCTGTCATTAAGATCTTGTTCAAACTTGGTTGATGCTAGCTAACTCATTAAAGTTACTTGAGGAGATGGACAAACTGGCCATGATATTACATAAAATCACTTTGCCCAAAAAAACCAGACTCTAATTTGTAAGTTTTATAGGTACATTTTAGCTGACCAGTTTCAGCTCCTGGTTTTCCCAGTGTATCTTACTAGGCACTCGTGTGCTTGTAGGACCAAAAACCACTTTATAAAACAGCCACCCAACTTTCCCTCTTTGGAGACAAAAATAAACCCAAACCTGATCTGATTTTTCGTTTTCCTTTTTTTGCTTGCATGTACATAATTCAACTGAAGTTAGAGCTGTATCAATGTAAAATTGAAGCTAAGCTCTTCAAAACAATGGGAGAATTTATCTTAAACAATTAAGAATAGAAAACAAAACTCTCTCACAACAACTACTGTGTTTTGGTATTTCACATCATGCACCCAACTAATTTCAAATGGACACAACAATGCAGTGTGTTTCCATAGAAACATGTTAGATGAGGCTGTATACTAAATAGTGGTCTCAGAAAATAAGACTGCATTGCAGAAATGTGACTTTGAAATACATTTCAAAGGCAAATGAAAACAATTTCAAACCCAAAACCTTGTTTCAACATTTTGTTTCAAACATTAACAAATTCAATAAAACACACAGATAACAAGATACTGAACCAAATGCTAATGCACTTATTAGTAACATAAGGGTGAAGCACCTTATTAGCAAAAATCTTGATATAAATTTGTAAGCAGCTAGCTCATTCTGGTCTGGAATAGGCTTTAAAAAATTAGAATCATATTTCTTTCTTAAAAAAAGTGCATCTTGAATTGACTAGAAAAGTTTCATACATGGAATTGTAAACATTGTCTCTATCAGTTTAAGATACTTTCAGTCAAGACGCTCTCACACTCTAGAAGCTGTTTTTCTGTAACCGTAACTTAATTATTTGAGTTAACTCTGTAAAATGGCAGAGCACATAGAAAATCTAACCCCTTTGGGAGATATCAAAAATTCTAAACCCTGGCCTAATCTTTACTCTCATTAAAGGTCAAAGGATATTTTTTTTTAATTTACTTAGTCCTTGAACCTCAACACTGTTCAGTGAAAACAGTAAGAAACTGTTGCTGGTAAGGTCTCCTTAGTATCAAGAAAAATCTTAATAATAAACCAATATTTATCTAACAGTATATGATCCACAAGAGCATTAAATTACAATCTTACTTTAATATATCTCTGAAACATAAATAAATTCAGCATATTTTAGAAGCTTTATAATAGTCATGGGGTTTTTTCCTGCAACTAGGTACTGCACACATTTTTGCATGAGTTATTATGCATATATGCACACATGCACAAATGTAGTAAAAAATAATTCAGGATTAAATGTTTGCTGCACTGAACTCAGTGTATGCACAACCACTAATGAAGCATAAGAACATGTTATTCCCTAATACATACATAGCAATACAAAGTGAGGAACAGGCAAAGAGCTAATAACAGATGATAGTTACATTTGGAATATAGAATAGTTACATGCTATAGAGTACTTCTTTGTGTCCACTCTTTGAAATTACACTTACAGATAAATTACAACCTTCTTTAGCAAATTAAATCAAGAACAGGAAAATATAATGGATTAAAATGCACTAAAAATTTTTACCTACAAGGCTAGAGATGAGGTATTTTTATTATTTCCTATATAGCATTCAATTATATTATCTGTACAGAACATTGCAAATTGCATCAACTAAAGATAAACAGATGAAAAGCTTCCTAACTTGTTAACAATCAGGATATAATTTATCAGTATTTTACATTAGTGAGTCTCTTACTTGACACAGAAATAAACAAGTACATACCCTGATCCAAAATCCCTTCCTCTTCTTTTTTGGCCTGCTGCAGCAAAGAACTTTTATCAGTATCCTTGGTTTCTGAAAAACAGATTTAGGATATGGTGTCAACCTCTATGTGTGTATGGAATTGAGTATCTTCCTGCTGGGGAAAAGAAGCCCTTCTGAAATGAACATTTGCTATTTTTATCTATCTATAGTAGTTGTACCAAACAGTGCAGCCGTAAAACAACTGGAATAAAAATTTCTTACTTCTACTTTGCTACACAGACATACAAGTCAGATTACTTCTGGATAACACTGCTGGTGCAGATTATATGTCTGCTAGTGTTCAATATTAACATTTTATTCCTTCCATAACAAGGCAGTGGGAACCAGAAAACTACGGAAATGTTATGATTCAGCTTTGTAGGAAACAGAAGATAAAGCAAATATTAAGAAACTGTTAATATAAAGTACTGATATTTGGTATAGAAAAAGAGGTCAATCTTTTGGGTACACAGCTCGTGGAGCCATAAAAATACATTGGAAATTGAAAGATGACCATAGGAAGAAACAGACAAGAGACTATGGCAGACATTTGTACCAAAAAAAGGAGCATAATCCTGTGATGGTCTGCAACTGGCAATTTGAACTTTATTCAGAATTGCATTTCCTTTTTATGAAATTTTAGCATATCAAAGCACCACAGACAAACATATCAGTGAGCATAAAAAGTCCTGAATAAAATAGATTACAAGTTTTTTTCACCTTCATGATGTCGATGCATCATCTTTAGCGTATCAGACTTGACTGGAACAGGAAAATTTGCCTCCTGCGGTATATTTCTGAACATCTCAGGATTTGCATTCTGTGTGCAGGTCATATACGAGACAGCATGCTTGGCTTCCATATAGTACATAATGTAAAAATTACACATTTCATCGTTCGCTGTTCCCCTATACAACACAGAAAAAATGCAGCGGTTTTTAATAAATGAGCTGAACATAGCAGTTACTCAATTCATCTAACTTTATAATATTTTGTTAAACAAGTTCCAATGAAATGGTTAGAAGTCAAAAGTTTCTTTCAGTTTATACTAGAGAATACCAGTCTGCACAAACTCCCTAGGTATCTCAGAAACTCCTAACAATTTGGTTCTGATTCCGCAGAAAATTGCACCAACTATTTAAACTGCTATTCCTTCTCATTTCCCTGGTACACTCCTGAGAGTCCCGAGTGTGTCATCAACTACATGCATGCTCTGATGAAACAAGATAGAATGTAATCATTCATTACGTCACCATTCATATACTTCTCTGGCAATCTGGAATAAACCTAATTTAAAATCATTGCAAATAATATCTGTGTTTCATTTCAGCAGCTATCTTTTATGACAGTTTTTTTCCCCTCATGTTTAAGTGCATCCATTTATTGGCCAATCACACTGGTTCTAAGGCAGCAAAACTTAATTTCATTACATCTTAAGACACCACAAATATCTCTTAAAGAGAAGATAGTGCTGCCATCTTGAGAATAACTTGATCACAAGCTTCTGTAAGGAAAACACAAGTGCAAGAGGAATGATTAAACAGTAGCAATATTCAGTTCTTTGATAAATGTTTTGCATGTAGTTCAAACAGAAGAGGCCTTTCTGTACTGCTACATAATCCTGTCTTCAATAGGAAAAACAGCTGGTACAAGAAAGAATTTTTTGTGAAAAATACTACTTTGTGAAACATACAATATAGGGACTTTCTGCAACTGTGATCTGTTTCTGTTTTTTTTTCCTCTGCCATATAGGTTGATATCTTTTCTTTATAGCTACAATCCTGACCGTGGAATAAGCTAGGACTTACAAAGACAGGTTCACAAAATAAAAGGTTTTACATTACAATTTTTTAACTATCTTTCAGAATTGACCAGTGAGTCCACACTCATAAAAAGATACGGGCGTGCCCTGTTAGCTGTTTGCAAGAGATGTCAGCACTGACTTTTCCAGCAGCATTCTGCAGCATTCATTTAATCACCATAGCAACAACAACATGAGCCACAGGGGAGATAGGGGGAACATGGAATAAAAGACTGTTTCAAAAGGGGAACTGGTATTTTTCCATGCATTGAGAATTTAGCATCCCTTGGAGACCATAAAAATCAGACTCTGACTTGGCAAGCTCTGCTTAAGCTTTTAGAAAGCATTAACTTCACTGCTTGACTCCTGTTTTGCCAATTACTAGGCCCAGTACAAAGGACACAGCCAGCAGCAGAAAAACAATCCAGTAACTGGATTCTATTTCACGTAAAGGGGTCAGTATATAGAGGATTGCTGGGGGTACAAATAAGTCAGACAGATCACAAATGATAGACATCAACCCCAGCGACCCCAGAAACGACAGAGCATGGCCCGCAATAGATGGAACAAACAGAGACACAAGGTAACCCACAGAGAAAATGGGAGACATCCAAGACATTAAGGTGATTACATATGATAGAGGCAACCCCATGTTGCCACCCCACAAAGCCCACGTTTGCAGGTGCCAGACCTGACTGGGATCCAGTTGCATGAGGAATCAGGAGGTCCTTCCCCAACAGGAAACTCTGTGAAGTGCGTCCACTCCACAGACAGACTCTCCAACCCTTCCTGCAAGTGGGCCCAGCTTTTATCCCCAAACAGGACACCTGGCACTTGTTATCAAAATGCAGGGCACTTGGGGCTTGTTTACCCAAGGGCTCTCCCTGCAAGGCCGGCCGCACCTTGGAGGAAAGCCAAAAGGCAAACTCATCCCCTCCTCTTAAAGGGCTGTGGGAACCACCCATATGTCAATCTTAATTCAGGGCTTGGGGTTCAGACCCCAGCACTTCAACTCCCCGTACTTATCACTGTAATTGGCTTCTCTTTAAAACAGAAGTAGAAAAGGGGATGTGGAATCCATACGAACTCTGGTTCACCTGACATGTTACTGTGTCTAAACATACCAAAGTTGATAATTTAAAATATTTACAGTTAAAAAAAAAAAAAAAAGAAAGATACTCTGTCAAAAGCAGTTTTAGTAAATTTATACCACTGCCATAGACATCTAGAAGAGTATCCAGATTTTGGTATATTAACAAAATTAACAGTACACAGTAAAGCATTTTTCTTTCTGTTAAGAATTTTAAACAACACATTACATTGCAGCTGGAAAAACAAGCAGTGACCATGGCTAACAGCACTTTCCTTTACAAAGATATGATCTCTATACTGAATAGATTCCAGTTCTTTGATATCCCTTAGACCAGTAAGCTATGTACTACTTGACACTCTATCAACTCTAATGTTTATTCTGAAACATCATTAAGTTATGCGTTATAAAAATGCAATGTCTGCTTGCATGGAGTACTTACTGGTCTGTAGCAAAAAAATTAGAAGAAATCTTGCTTTATAGGAATAGTTGATATCCTTCTTATTTGACAAAATAATTCAACTCTTTAATTTGCCGAAGTCTGAGCTTGAGGAGAAATCCAGATAACTGAAATGGCCAATTTATGAAACTTTTGAAGAGATTACTCCTGCCTCACCTCTTTACACCAGAGACATTAAGTCTGTGTTCGTGTAATTACCGTGAACTTGTATATAGTCAATTGCACAAGCAAAATCAGGTTTCACTTCTGAACCTTGGCTTGCCAAACTCTACATATTTAAGAGGTGTGTCTCAATACTTAATTTAATTTCTCAGACTAGGAGAGGAAACAGGATCAAAAAGGTTGTTGTGAACCATGAGGGTCACGAGATAATGTAAGATAATGGGAAGTAGTTAGTGTAACCAAAGAAAAACATGAACAAATACAAGACCAAATGTGTAAAGAAACAAACAGCACAGTATCAAACAGATAAAAACAAAACAAGAACATCCATCCTCCCTTCCCAAGTTAGATACTAAATAATAGACATGGCTAAAAAATGACACTTCATTCATATGAAAGGGACTAGTTGACTCTCACAGAAATTATTACAGTTAAGAAAGTGTAACATTGGGAATATGTCATGTTTTCACTAGAGTTAGCATATATAATAAATGGTTATGCTTTAACTGATCAGCTTTGGAAAAGCTAATAGACAAAGTGAATTCTAAGTTTGTTTTAGCCCTGCCTTCTATGTTTATTAAAGACAAATCACAGCACAAGTAACTTAAAACCCTTCTTTCAGCTAGTTCAATTAAAAACAAAAACACAGTCAGAAAATTAAATATATAGACTGGGAAACTGAACACGCAAACTTGACCTGATCCTTTTCAGGTATGTATTGTTTCACAGCTTTCCCTTCTGTCAAGGTTCCCTTCTGGCTGTGGTAATGTTTGCATTTCCCATTTTTTCAGTGTTTACATTTGGAACTCAAAGTCTCTTTTAAAATTTCTTTTGGACTGATGAGTTATTCTGAATGGGAGCAAGGCAACTGCAACATCGGGGCAACATTTTCCAAGATTTAAACAACATTTAAACAAATGCTGTTGTGAACGCAATCCTTTTCATCTGTTCATTCCATATTATGGTGATAATTACTTTCCAATCATATATACTTCCATATTCTGCATCAGTTTCTACGTAATACTTTCAATACTCCCTTATAATGCTGACATATTGTTTCTCAAAATTCATAGGTAGAAATTATGTAATAAAAATGTAAAGGTCCACTTGTTTATTTAATTTCTGTTCCTTTTACTTCCCCATTGAAAGCAGACTAGTACATTGAAAGAAAAGACCATAATTGTCCTAGGACTTCCTAAACTGTAAGAATTATTCAACGAACAGGAACTACTTTGGGGAATGTTACAGAAAAGTGACAGAAGATTTTAGATCTTGTGAAAAAAAGGTCTACAGTTAAGGTTTTGTATATATTTTTGTTAGTGTTATGGCTTTTGTAAAAACCTCTTCTCAAACAATTCATTTTGCTTCAGCTGCTACTTATCAGTTTTTTAACTACTCAATGAAAGGTGATAAATTTGTGCTGAATCCTTAACCTTCTAGAGAGATGCAGTCCTAGGGTGTCTAGTGCACTAAAAAACTCGTCCCTTGGGGTGCTGCAGCATATAATTCCAGAATGAAGAGATTTCTGCAGGCTATCTCTTATCTCTACATATGCAGTAAATTATGGTTCAAAGAACTGGAGCCAGTTAAGAGACTATTAATATTGCATCTATTTTTACTGTTGCATTTGTCAGCTTGATCTTATAGACCTCTGTCTGTTGTCTTCAGCTGAATATCATCACTGACAAACAGTTCAAATTTTCCTATTTATCATTATTAGTCATTTTTGTTATCATTTTTTCACAAAAGCCTGTATATTTTTATATTTGAAAAAAGGTAACTGGTATATTATTCTGAATTTTTAAGGTTAGAATTTACAATGGGTCAAAATTTATCAAAATTTTATAAGCTTCCATAAATTTTCTTTCTGAAATAATGAAGAGAAATTGTGAAGCTTTATTATTTTGTTCTAAACAGTCAATAGCATCAACTTATTAAAACATACATTTTTTAGAATTGATATTCTGAATCCTTTTCTAAGTGCAGAACAGCCCAATATCTCATTAAGGTGTCTGGCAGCATAGCTTCACCTGGGAAATGTTCTGAACACTTCAGCAAAGTGATGATTCATATAAGTAAAGGAAATAAAGCAGACTAGACAGCAAAACAGACCATTGTGGCAGAATTTAAGTTTGTTAGAATTATCTTGGAAGAAGACATGAAACAAATACATTTCTACATATAACCAATATTTTTGGAAAATAAATGGTTACGCAATGGAGAAAACAGAGCAAATTTACCCTATACGTGTCTCTGTAGTTCTGCCTTCACCACTGAACACACATCTAGCTGCTAGGATATCATCATAGCTAACATCTATAGGATGTTCTACAGGATAGAATGCCTGAAAGAGAAGATGGTTCACCAAAATTAGTGAAAGCATCTCATATTATTTACATCAACATATACACACACAAGAACAACAGTGTAATTTCAGAATGGTTTTTGCATCATAATGTAATCATGATAACACTTGGCAGTATTCACTTGCAGTGGCACAACAACATGTACCAGTGGAAACAACAAGATGCAAATCTGTGCATACATGACTGCCAATTCAGCGTCTCAGTTTTAAATAAAGATAATTAAAATTTACAGTTAGAATTAAAAAAACAACCAACCTGCGGTAGTTGTGGACTCTGTCTACCAATCAGTGTCCATTGACCATTTCTCACCCTGTATCCACTTACTACTTTACCTGTAACATACCAATATATATGTGAACATAAGACATACTTCTAAAATAATATGTTGTAGTATCAGCATTTTTCCGTTAAATATTTGATATTCCTGTGTTGCAATAAAACTCTTACCTAGTCTGTGTGTATGAACTCTGTAGGCAAAAAGGTGCATTGGAAATCTTTTATAACGGCAGGCAATGTCTGCATCAACCACTGTTAAAATATGATGGCAGTTAAAGAAAAACATATTATTTATCAAACAGAGAAGTTACAGTACTGTACTTCATTTACTGTGAAAAAGGTTTACAAAAGGTAAACCAACACTAGATAACAGACAATTTCAAAAGATACTGGATGATATCTTATAGTTCTGCAGTGTCTATCTCAAGACAACTGTAAAGAAAAACTAATAAAATATAGTACAACTCATTTGAAAAGTACTTTCTGTGATAATGTACATACAAAACTGGGCTGAAACTTTCAAAATTTTTTTTCTGGACTTTGGCCTTTAAATGAACTAGGAACACAGACACCAAATTTTTAAAGAGCAGTGCCATACTGGTAGAAATTAATTTATTAAAACTGAACTCTTCATAAATCACCAACAGCATGAATAACAAATGCAGATGAAGAAGAGTCAAAATAATTGTATGCTTTTTTGGGATGGAGAGGGCAATAAGAAAATAGGTAGGGCTCCTTTGTAAAATATGAAGATGAAAATAAATCAAAGAAATACTCTTAAGAACCCTAGAAACTTCAGTACTGCACAGAACATTACTGTTTTGTTCAATATTGTTTTCTACAACGTTGACCACATTTCCAGATCTAGTCATCAGGAAATATGATACAATTAAAAAATTATAACTATTTTTTTTATCATTTGTTTAATTAAGCAATTAATTTGCCCATCTACAATTCAGCAAGGCTCTGCTAAATCTTCTTCTGCAACGAGCAGTAAAAATAAACCAGGTGCTGTAATGATATAATCACTTTGTAGAATTATAACTCACCTTTCTCGCCTGGTGGTATTACAGTGTCCTCGGACATCATAAGATACATTCCAGCAATCAAAGGCTGCCTGCAATTCAAAATCCAAGCTCTGCTAAACTAGTCCTTTGTAAAACCAAACTGCAAGTGAAATGATGTGCAATACTATTTAACACCACTAGTTTCTAAATGCTGGATTGTGTCTGAAACTGGTCCACTGAGAAAGAAGCTATCGCACAGCACTTCTCTTTCCCTCCTTTTTTCATACTGAACTACGATTTTAAAGCATCTTCTACAGAATATGTGAAATACGACAAAACTACCATCTACATAATTTCTGTCCTCAGATTTTTAAATATGAAGCTCTTAAACTGGATTAACTCAGTACTGATTGATAGCACCATTTCATCAAATTTCTTAGCAGAAACAAAAATTTTACCAATAGATGACACATGGTTACAAAATTCTTAATATTGTGAAGTATGTATTCTTTTTATTTCACATGTTTTCAAAGGGATCCTAAGGAAGAGTTTCTATGCTTTCTGTTCTGATGAAAAAAATCACAATATATAAGTATTTTTAGAGATACTTACTTTTGATGTGTCAGATGTAAAGTTACACCAGAGCAGTCCTTGTGCTTATCTGTACAAATCACAAAACAGTTTAATCATTAGCAACTGCACTCATGTCAAATTATTCCACATTAATAACATTCTTCTGCTGTATAAAAAATACCAGAAGACAAAATAAGATTTCATCTTGCTGTTTGCAGTAGAACTTTCATATTGTGGAAATATTACTAAAATTTGCACAAACCTGAACATCACAGTGCTACATTTTTAGCAAAACCCTAACATAGACCAAAACTCTGCTGGGTGAAAAACTAGCTGCTTATTTGGTACTAGAAATTGCAAATCTTTATGAACTAGCATCTGGGAGATGAAACAGTCTCATTTTTACAGTAGCAGAAAAAGTTGGTTTGCTTCAAACAAGTATGTATTTTGACCAAAGTCAGAAAAATGAAAGATTTGTGGAAAAGAATGATTTTAGCAATTAAAATGAAGCAGACAGAAAACTTGCTAATAAAGAGGTGAACTCGAGATACCAATACAGATAGCAGTTCTGTTTAACATTGGATATCACAGAATCACAGAATCACAGAATGGTTTGGGTTGGAAGAGACCTAAAAGATTGTCTAGTTCCAACCCCCCTGCCATGGCAGGGACACCTCCCACTAGATCAGGTTGCTCAAAGCCCCATCCAACTTGGCCTGGAACACTGCCAGAGAGGGGGCAGCCACAACTTCCCTGGGCAACCTGTTCTAGTGTCTCACTACCCTCACAGGAAAGAATTTCTTTCTAATATCTAATCTAAATGTATCCTCTTTCACTTTGAAAACATTACCCCTTGTCCTATCACTCCATGCTCTTGTAAAAAGTCCCTCCCCAACGTTCTTGTAGGCCCCTTCAGGTACTGGAAGGTGCTCTAAGGTCTCCCCAGAGCCTTCTCTTCTCCAGGCTGAACAACCCCAACTCCCTCAGCCTGTCCTCATAAGAGAAGTGCTCCAGCCCTCTGATCATCTTCATGGCCTCCTCTGAAGTTGCTCCAATAGGTCCATGTCCTTCTTGCGCTGGGGGCCCCAGAGCTAAACACAGTACTGCAGGGGGGTCTCACGAGAGTAGAGTAGAGGGGCAGAATCACCCCCCTGGAGCTGCTCGTCACACTCCTTTTGATGCAGCCCAGGATACGATTGCCTTTCTGGGCTGCAAGCGCACACTACTAGCTCATGTTGAGCTTATCAACTAACACCCCCCAGACACAGAATCACAAAATAGCCTTGGTTAGAAAAGACCTCCAAGATCATCAAATCCAATCATTAATCTAACACTGCCAAGTCACCACTACACCATGTCCCTCAGCACTTCATCTATATATGCGTTTCTTAAATAAATATCCTAGATAAATAAATGCTCTCAATAAATATTCTAGGACAGTAAAAATAGTTAATTCATTTGTTAATGTACTGTATCAGCATTATCTAATACATCCGACATTTTAATTTAAAGAAACTATTGTCTTGATAGTTACTGAACTTCAGTTGGTGATCCAAGAGTTCAGTCTTTGTTCTTTTTCAAGAAAGTTTCCTTTTCTTATGTTTATACCAAATCCAGCCATAGTTAGAAGACAGATACAATTCCAAAGCAAGTAAACAGAAAATGCTGAAAAAATACCCTCTAGCAGTGCTTCAGGTAAGAAAGAGAAATAGAGTAGCTATGGATCCACTTACAAGTGGTAACTTGGGAAAGATTCTCTTCCCATCAGTAGCTAGATTCCGAACTGAAAAAAGCAGTGCATTTGAACAGAAGAAAAGATAAGGACTAGAGTGGGACAAACCAGGGAGACCTTACAGATTAAAAAATACCAGTTTAGTTTTTCAAACCTTAGCGATTATAGTCACACCACATTTCACTATTAAGGAACAATATTCAGTTTTGTTTTCACCACCACTGACACTAGAAGTTACTTTCAAGATGTTCAGAAAGTAGACAATCACTATTTTTACAAAATGTATGAATTAGTACATACATTATGCAATTGAAAAAGTTGCTAACCCAATTTCACTAGGTTCTCATAATGCTCATCATCATGGCATCTGAGAATTCTTAGTTTCTCCAGGTCTATGTGTCCCAACAAACACTTCTGTATTTAAAAACCTAAATCAGTAAATCACAGTTGTACCTTTACATAAAACAAAAGAAGGAAAGTCCTCACTGTATAAGCAAAAGAAAAATTAGAACAGCACTTCTTTCATCAAGACTACCCACTACTGTAGTTGCATGGAATGTTTGGAAAGCATGTCTCATGAGAATTTTTGAAATCAAGTGTGACGAATCAGAAGGAAAGCAACTAAAAATTCAATCAGTAATACAGAAAAAAAAGCATACCTATTCAATGCAGATGGAATTTCTGACTGTCTAGTGTGCATGCAATATTGCCTCAAACACGGAGATTTCAGTACCTATATTCTTTATAGAGGATTGAATATGGATTTGGCAGAGTACTGAAAAAGTTCACTTGCTTTTATGGTATTTTAGGACAACACACATGCACACAAAACTACAAAGCTTGTCAGCCAGTTACTGCCAATGCATAACCCACATTTTCTCTGTTCTACAAAACACCGAAATAAACAACATACTGCAGAAAATAGAGATCTTCAGTATAATAACATACATTCTCACATTATCACTGTTATGCAAACATGCATGGGTTCAAAGGGGGAAGGGGGTAAAACTGGGCCTGCTAGAGTTGAGCCTAAGGGTGGCAGGCCATGGTTGGGAAGGAAGTTGTTAGCCCGGCTCAAGTGCACCTACTCTAATGCACGCGGCATGGGCAACAAACAGGAGGAGCTGGAAGCCATTGTGCAGCACGACAGCTATGACGTAGGTGCCATCACGGAAACATGGTGGGATGACTCTCATGAGTGGAGTGCTGCAATGGATGCTATGAGCTCTACAAGTGGAACAGGCAAGGTAGAAAGGGCAGTGGGGTGGCTTTCTATATTAGGGAGTGTTTTGATTGCATGGAGGTCAACAAGTGTGCTGGACCAGTTGAATGTTTATGGGTAAAGTGGAGGAAGGCCAACGAGGCGGATATCCTGTTGGAAGTCTATTAAAGACCACCCGACCAGGATGAAGAGGTTGATGAACTGTTCTATAGACAACTGGCAGAAGCTGCAAAATCACAAGCCCTATTTCAACTTAACCAGACATCTGCTGGAAATATAACAGAGCAGAGAAGAAACAGTCCAAGAAGTTCCTGGAATGCATGGAAGATAACTTCCTGACCTGCTGTTTACAAACAGAGAAGGACTGGTAGGTGATGTAGTGGTTGGAGGCCGTCTTGGGCTAAGCGACCATGAAATGAAAGAGTTCTCAATTCTTAGCCAAGTTAGGAGGGGGGGCAGCAAAACTATTCGCATGGACTTCCGAAGGGCAAGCTTCAACCTGTTTAGAATACTGGTTGAGAAAGTCCCTTGGGGAACAGTCCTAGAGGGCAAAGGGGTCCAGGAAGGATAGACTTTTTTCAAGAAGAAACTCGTAGAGACACAGGAGCACGCTGTCCCCATGTGTCGTAAGACAAACTGGCGGGGAAAACAACCAGCCTGGCTGAACAGGGAGCTTCTGCTGGGACTTAGGAGAAAGAAGAGAGTCTACCACCTTTGGAAGAAGGAGCGGGCTACTCAGGAAGAGCACAGGGATTTAGTTAGGTCATGTAGAAAGAACATTAGGGGGGCAAAAGCTCAGCTAGAACTGAGCCCGGCCACCGCTGCAAGAGATAACAAAAAGTGTTTTTACGAATATATTAACAACAAAAAACAAACCAGGGAGAACCTCCATCCTTTATTGGATGTGAAGGGGAACATTGTTACAAAGGATGAGGAAAAGACTGATGTATTTAATGCCTTCTTTGCCTCAGTCAGACCAGTTATCCTCATGGTATTCAGTCCCCTGAGCTGGAAGATTGGGGTGGAGATCAGAATAAACCCCTCGTAATCCAGAAAATAGTAGTGAAGAACCTGCTAATCCAATTTGACACCCATAAGTCTCTGGGGCCGGATGAGATCCACCCGAGAGTGCTGAGGGAGCTGGCGGAGGAACTTGCCAGGCTTTGTCATCTATCAGCAGTCCTGGTTATTGGGTGAGGTCCCAGACAACTGGAAACTTGCCAGTGTGACACCCATCTACAAGAAGGGCAGGAAGGAGGATCTGGGGAACTACAGGCCTGTCAGCCTGACCTCAGTACTGGGGAAGATTATGGAACAGTTCATCTTGGGGGTGATCACGGGACAAGTGCAGGACAACAGGTGGATCAGGTCCACCCAGCATGGGTTCACGAAGGGCAAGTCCTGTTTAACCAACCTGATCTCCTTCTGTGATCAGGTGACCCACCTAGTGGATGAGGGAAAAGCGGTGGATGTTGTCTGCCTGGACTTCAGTAAGGCATTTGACACTGTTCCCCACAGCATTCTCCTAGAGAAGCTGGCGGCTCATGGTCTAGACAGGTGGACTCTTCACTGGGTTAAAAACTGGCTGGATGGCTGAGCCCACAGAGTTGTGGTGAATGGAGTTCAATCCAGATAGAGACCAGTCACAAGCGGTGTCCCTCAGGGCTCAGTTTTGGGGCCAGTCTTGTTTAATGCCTTTATCAATGACCTGGATGAGGGGATCTAACGTACCCTCAGTAAACTTGCAGATGACACAAAATTAAGTGGGACTGTTGGTCTGCTTGAGGGTACAAAAGCTCTGCAGAGGGATTTGGTCAGGCTGGAGAGATGGGCTGAGGTCAGTTGCATGAGGTTTAACAAGGGCAAGTGCCGGGTCATGCACTTCAGTCACAACAACCCCATGCAACGCTATAGGCATGGGGAAGAGTGGCTGGAAAGCTGCCTGGAGGAAAAGGACCTGGGGGTGTTGGTTGACAGCCAACTGAACATGAGCCAGCAGTGTGCCCAGGTGACCAAGGAGGCCAACAGCATCCTGGCTTGTATCAGAAACAGTGTGACCAGCAGGAGCAGGGAGGTGATTGTGCCCCTGTACTCAGCACTCGTGAGACCACACCTTGAGTACTGTGTCTAGTTCTGGGCACCACAGTATGGGAAGGACACTGAGGTGCTGCAGCGAGTCCAGAGAAGGGCAACGAGGCTGGTGAGAGGTCTGGAAAACAGGCCTTATGAAGACCGGCTGAGGGAACTGGGTTTGTTTAGTCTGCAGAAGAGGAGACTGAGAGGAGACCTCATTGCTCTCTACAACTATCTAAAACGAGGTTGTAGTGAGGCTGGTGTTGGTCTCTTCTCCCAAATTACTAAAGATAGGACGAGAGGAAATGGCCACAAGTTGCATCAGGGAAAGTTAAGATTGGATATTAGGAAGAAGTTCTTTACTGAGATGGTGGTTAGGCACTGGAACAGGCTGCCCAGGGACGTGGTGGAGTCGCCGTCCCTGGAGGTGTTTAAAAAAAAGAGCAGATGAAGCACTCGAGGCTGTGGTCTAGTGGTTAGGGAGATGTTGGGATAAAGGTTGGACTTGAGGATCTTGGAGGTCCTTTCCAACCATAGTGATTCTATGATTCTATATTTGTACAGAAAAGTAGTAGACACTGAAAAATTAAAGATAAAAATTCTCCAATTTAAAGTACAGTCTTTAAAAAACATTGAAAATATAGTCTTTAAATGTTTTTTTTTAATGTTAGTTCTTAAAAATGAAAAAAAAAAAAAATCATAAATACATTCACTGCATGGCAAGTCATTTACTGGGTGTGGCAGAGAGAGAACTAATACAGGACCAAATAAAAGAGTAAAATTAGGTAAGGGAAAAATGACAAAGTCAAGATATGGTCAGCACTGGCTAAAGATAAAAATTAAAACTCAACCTGTGTCTTGCCAGAATAAGAGTTAAGTTTTCAATCATAGATAACAAATGTTGCTTCCAAATGGCTAAGTCATGAATCCGAAAGCACCAGAAAGACTAATCTATTAGGAAAAAAAATTTGGGAAATAGTAGGAAAGCATTCAAGATAAAGTTCCATGGTTTTAGAAAAAGTTCAAGAGAAATACATCCTCTTCATCCTCCTCTGCTCTTCAATGTAGGAAGCTTTGCTTACAATCTCAGTACCTCTGGTTTGCTATAAATGTCGTTCTGAAGTCTCTTTTGCCCTGTTGTCCTCATTTTAAACTAAATTTTTTTACTAAATTTTTGGCCATTCAAATAACACAAGTGATACTGCAGAATTCAGCTTTACTAAGTTTTACATTGTTAGAAAGTTTGCACTACATCAATTTTAATGGAAGCTGGATAATGCTTGCTTCCTCTCAGAACATCTTACTTCATTACTTAAAGTAATAAATACAAAATTTAAAAATTTCAAACGCAATCAGCAGTTTTGTGTCTCTCAGTTCTGCCATTTGTAGTCGAAAACATCCCCATACTGTCTTTTAAACACTGCTGAAATACTATCCCAAAACAATAGAACCAAACAAGTCGTACACCAAACATGAGTCACGTTTGAAAAATCTCACCCTTCCTATGGTGTCTCTTTTAAAAATACTGTGGTGGGAGGAGGGAAACAACTCTAATACATTTCAGTTTGCCAATATTGAAGTGTATTCAGACTATTTAAATTTTCAGAGTATTGAAAATCATTCAGTACTTTCATCTAAATTGAGCAATTTCAAAGTGAACTGAAGACAGTGTGAAAGTTATTGCTACTATACAGGGCAATCATATTAATCAGTATTGGGAGAAAGATTCAACTTCTGGCTCAAGATCTGATATGCAGTGCTGTGTCAAGAGTAAAATAATGGACAGATACATTGGTCTAGACGTTTAAGAAATTTCTACAGTGTGTTACAGTTTTTGTCTGTGGTTATATTTAGCCATGACTGAGCTAAACATTTTTATAACAACTACACAGGTATGCTGGAAAAGCTCCTTGCTTCTCCTTTCCTACAGCTCACCTCTTTCAGACACTGAAAGCTGCTGAATCCTCCACCCAAGAACACTGACTGCCGTGAAGACATGCCAGTTCCTGGTGCAAACTTTTTTTCGAGCTTTGCTTAGGTATGACCTAAGCAAAAATATCCTTAAACAATACACAAACTGAACATAACCCTAAAGTCTCCTTTCCAGTCTCAGTCCAGTTTATCTAACTAGTTTGACTTCTTTGTTTCAGGTATTCAGCAATTATGTACTGCTCTGGAAGAAAAGAAGTTACTAGTTACTATTTGCCATGGCAAAGACTATACATGGCAAAGACTGGAAAAAGCATTTTTATTTACCTCAGAAACAGTTTCAAATGAAAGCCAATTGTCCATGCAGTTTCTGACTCAAATGAAACTAGAAGCTGTGCTTATGACTGCCTTTTGTGTGGTGTGCAAATATAATACAATCATATTAAATATTCCCTGCTTTTATTTACCTATGTCAAACAAAATCAATGGTGCATGTTTAAGCCCAATACTGGTTTCAGATTTTAAATATATAATTTGTTTCAAAAATGGTACTTGACAACTTTGTAACGGTAATTCCAAGTTTAACTGCCAATAAACCCTTAGATTAGTTAAGAAGAATCACCTCTGCTACTCCTGTTAATAATATTTTCTAGGAGAAACATATCAAATACTAGAAATATTCAGTTTGCCAAATGAAACACTCAGAACTGAGGAGAAGTCAAATTATCCTAAACAGAAACACGACCTTCCTGCAGGCTGATTTCGATAAAACTTTCAGTATGTCTGACAGGCTTCCTGCCAGTCTGTCTATCCAAATGTACAATCCTGAACTCTTTAGTTACGTCTTATAATCTGCCACAGAAGTTGAGACTTCTAGGGCTTTCTAGATACTTAAAATGCTGTGTTTTTTTACTCAGAAATAGAAAAATAAACGCTCTTCAAAACCTATTTTCTTTGCAGTCTGGGTACATGGATTATAAAACATAGAGCACACTATTCAAATTATTTATTCAGCTTCTTTACTGGTTTATTTCTCATATTTTTAATAGGAACAGTATACCACTAATACATGGCTACTAAAATACTTAAAAGCATTAACTTAACACAGTGATGCTTTTCATGAAGCTCCAAACTCCTTGTCAGCCCTTTGATTTATAGGGAAAAGAGAGGGAACAAGACAAGGAATGAAAAAGGAGCCAAAGTTGAACAGAAATTAAAATAATTCCCCAAAAGTTTGCTCCAAGCATACTGACAAAAAATATTAATTGCTTCAAACAACGCAACAAGTACACACATAGAAAATGATAAAATGTGGTTATCTTTCATATAGAACAAGTTAAAAGAAATTCTTATTGATAGATCATTTTTAATTACTTAGATTCTGGGGGATAAGGTTTATATTCTCACATGTACTATCAACCATAACTCCAAAGCAAAATATTTTTTTCCTTTTACAACATAAAAAATGAAGGAAGTCAAACAGAGCAATTACTATATTTCCAAGAAGGCTCATTGCACATACTACCATTTTTTTTGTAGAATTAATTTTTGGTTTTCCAGCTTATTTCTTAACATGTATTGTAGACAAGATACAATAAGCTTTATTTTGATATTTGAGCATAAAGTGCATATCCAAATATGAATACTTAGCTCTGCATTATAGCTACGGAAAGAGAGAAAGCATAATTCATTTAATAACTGGTTAATGAAATGAAGAAATATCCTTTTTACAAATAGTTGAAAATGAGACTTGATAAATTTTAACGATGTCATTTTTCAAAAAAAAATTGATAGGAAGTAGAATTGGGTGCTAATACAGAAATAATTACTACCTTAAGCCAGATATTTTATATTTGAAATGACTTGCAAGTCAGAAAATTAAACTCTGAACAGTGCTTCTGAATCTTTGATGCGCTACTGTCCTCTGTTCCGAATTGCAAGAACTACATGCAATTACATACAAGCTGTAATGACTATATCCTTATACTTTGACAAGCCACAGTTACCAACAGACATCTCATTTATAGGGAAAAAAGCTCCCTTTAGGTCATTCCTGAAGTTTAAAAGTACCTGTAAAACTAGTCAAAGGTTATGCACTGAATATCCTTGAATATCACAATCAAAATTTAGGACATTCAAATTCTTAGGAGATTTTAATTATATTTTTCTATACTGGAATTTTCACAAGGAGACTACATTAAAAGCATTTCTTTTTTTCCCCTCACAAAAGTGACAGAAAAGGTAGATTATTTTTCACTTTAAAAATAAGACTACCAAGTAAATGGCACTGAAATAAAACAAAAGGTATTCTGTCCTACCCTTTAATTGTTGAAACAATACATGACACTAGTATCACCTCCTAACTTATAGTCTGATCAGTTCACACGTCCTAAACTTTCTTAATTTTGCAGGCTTATATCTATGACATTGTTTATTTTAAGTCCTGCAGAGATATTCTAGGAAAAAACAAAGGAGCCTGCTGCAGGAGGGGTGCTGGTGTAAAATTAAGTTTAATTTCAGGTCCTAACTTATTCCACTCTATGTGGGAAAAGGAATTTTTTTGGTAGAAGCTTTGACTACCAAGTTAATTTACTAATGAAAATTTCCGAATGCATCCTCAACTAATGTGCAATGGAGGTTACTTATCTCATTTGTTTGGTTTTTTTTAATAACTACATACACATAAATTATACTTAAGAGTGAAAATGAACAGTGCTAACTCTCACTGCTTCCAGCAATAATGAAAAGCACGCTCTCAACCAACATGCTCTCTTTAGAGGTTTGTAACTTCAATTACGTGTGATTTTAGCAGTCAAAGAATATCATGGGTTCTACGGGTCCATCTGAACTGTCTCATGGAAAAGAATTATTTCAACATTCAGCTGGGGACATTTGAGTATGTGCTCCATTTGAACAGTGCTGGCACACTTAGTGACAGTCTGAAGAAGTGGGCTGACAGTATTCTCATGAAGTTCAACAAGGAGAAGTGCAAAGTCCTGCACATGGGGAGGAACAACCCCAGGCACCAGGATGTGCTGGGAGCCATCCAGCTGGAAAGGCTTGTTGGCAGAAAAGGCCTTGGGGGTCCTCATGGACACGAAATTGAACATGAGACAGCAATGTGCCCTTGCCGCAAAGGTGTCCTAGTTTCCCAGGCACAGCCCCCCAGCCCAGCCATGGCAGGCAGGCCATGAGTAGCCCTGAGTCAGCTGGGAGTTTCAGTCAGGGCAGATGCCCCAAGCTGACTCACAGGTGTATCCCACACCACTGACACCAAGCTCAGTATAAAAGGAGGGAGTTCACTGAGGGTGGGGGGGTTCCTCTTCCTGGGGCTCCCCCCCTCCTGGGGCTCCTCTTGCTCCCAAGGACCAGTCTGAGTATAAGCTTGTATTAGTTTTGTTACTTCATTAAATCTGTTTCTATTTCAACCCATGGGGCTTCTCCCTTTGTCCCCAGTCCCCCTTCTTAGCCAGAGAGGAGTCATGGTATATACCCCTAACTGGCATAACAGTTAGCCTCGGATATGGGCTAAATGTAGACAGTTTATTTGCTGTCCAATGTTTATTTGGACCTTGAATAGAATTGCTCAGCTGGGAGAATCACAGACCTTTAATTGGAGAGAATCGCAGGGTTAAAGCTTTAACAGATTTCACCTGATGTTACAACCACTCACTACACTGGTGTGGGTAGGATAGTCAGTGGGTGGACTCCTCTGGTATTTGTTTTTGGAATTCCTTTTGGAGCTCTGGGTGGCTTTACTGCTGTGTCTTCTTGGTTTAGTATGGTTTATTGCTTTTGGGGGTGGACTTAGACATGTTACCCTGCTGTGTTGCATGGTGTTAGGTTACAGTGTAATAAATTTCTTTATAATTACACCACTTTATGACACAGTGATAGGCAAGGAGACTCTTGAATACCCTTGGGATAATTCTACAATTTTGCTCATATTAACAGGCCTTTTGAACATCTTTCAGTTCCTAGTCCTGCTTTAAGTGGAACCTCAGCACAGAGGTGGGTACGCTGTAGCTGCTACAACCTCTGCACTGGGCCCTGCAGTGATCTCAGCCCCGATGGGGGAAGTATCACATATACTCAGACAATGGGTGATGCAGCTGCCCTGAGTACTCAATCAGTGTCAGTTGCCCCTGTACATAATAGGTAATATATGACATGTATATATGACATGACATGTATATATATATATAATAGGTAATACATGACAAGAGCAGGTAGGGAAGAGGTGACTACTCAAACTCTGTCCCTTATCGAGTTGAGACATACATAAACATTACAATCAGAGTGAAAGTGAGCTACTGGTTACTTGGCTGCTCTGGTGCTGGGGTAATGGAGCTGATGGTTTGGACTTGGAAGGTAACAAAGCCAAGCAGTTGGGGCAGATGGCTACAGATGTGAGCATGGACAAAGGTCCCACAAGAGAAACCCTTTAATAATCCTGTTTGGCCAGTGAGGAAGTCCAATGGAGAGTGGAGACTGACTGTGGCCTATCGTGGCCTGAATGAAGTCACACCATCACTGAGTCCAAGGCAGACAAGTGGTACGCCATGACTGATACCGCCAATGCATTCTTCTCAATCCCGTTGGCAATGGAGTGCAGGCTACAGTTTGCTTTCACCTGGAGGGGTGTCCAGTACACCTGGAATAGACCACCTCAGTGGTGGAAGCACAGTTCCACGATTTGCCATGGACTGATCCACTCTGCACTAGAAAAGGGTGGAGTGCCCAAGCATGTGCAGTATACCGATGATATCATTGTATGGGGTAACACCACAGAAGAAGTTTTTGAGAGAGGGAAGAGAGTAATTCAAATTCTGCCAAAAGCCAGATTTGCCATTAAAAGAGGGGTCAAGGGACCTGTCCACGAAATCCAGTTTCTAGGAATTAAATGGCAGATCCTCATAGATGTAATTAACAAAATAAGAGTGATGTCTCCACCAATTAACAAAAAGGAGACACAAGTTTTCTTAGGTGTCATGGGCTTTTAGCAAACGCATATACCAGACTACACTAAGACTGTGAGCCCTCTATATGAAGAAGGAACCACAGCACATGGTGCCCAGTGCCTTTCCCAACATCAAAATCTTCACTACAAATTGTGAATATCGACTGAAGCAAATATACCAGGTTAGAGCTCTAGATGCCCAGGAGAGGTTGTAGAGTCTCCATCATTGGAGATATACAGAAGCCACCTGGACACTGTCATGGGCAACCAGCTACACGTAGTGCTTGAGAAGGGGCAGACCAACCAGATGATCTCCAGCAGTCCCTTCCAGCCTCAACTATTCCGTGATTCTGTGAAACATTCACTGACAACGAGCATATTGCCATGCTTGAAATGCATGCTTCATTTTTTTTTTTAAATATGAAAACACTGTCTCCACTAGTTACAACTTTTTCCAGACACAGATATTGTGATTAACTGGCCAACATATGTGTCATCTTTCTCACCAGCTCTTCAACAAGGCAACAGGTTAAGGGTGTTAACAGGCATTTGTTTCAACTTTCATGAACAAAACACTGAATTATACAGGGTAAAAAGAAGTTTCTCTCTATGCTTCAAATTATTAATCTGCTTCTTCATTAATTTAAGTAATTTGCTCTACATTTTTGAAGAAAAAACATCTGTTCACCTTTCAAACATTTACAGATTAGCCAAGTTTATAAGAAAGTCAAGTTATATACAAACTTTATTACAAATATGCTTTGTGAGTGGCATTAACAGCAAAATTCATTTCTATGGATAATGTAAATATTTTTGATGCTCTGATACAACTTACAGAACAAATTTTCAAAATACATACCTCTAAATGCACTAATATCTCCATAGTGTACCTGCAGCACAAAAAATCTGCCACCTGTTTCTCCTCCAACTCTGAATCCAACACCTAAGCGAAGGAAATGCATTGTTTTCAGAAACAAAAAAATGTGAAATGGTTGACCATACCTAAAAACGCAAATCACTGTAATGGCTTTTAGTGAAGGGGTAGAAAATTTCACTCAGACACCAGTGAAGAAAACATTGTCTTGAAAATTGGGAAAACAATCCTCATAACACACATTCACAAACAGACTAAGAATCTAGGACCATAACTTAGTTATATAATGAACAGACAACTGCTTTAAGCAGAGAATTCTCTCAATCCAAGAATATGAACACAGATTTGCTATAGATACACAACTATATATACATATATATAAAAATTTTAAAAATCAAGTTTTGACACCCATGTGGGATTTGGTAGAACTTTAATTTCTCATATAACCTGTGAATGAGACAAACTGATTAATACTGACTTACTAAGAACACACTGAGAATGAAAAGGTAAAAATATCTGTAATCTGTAATAAAATATTTTGAGATGTAAATTAATACTGTCTGAAGAAAAAAATCTTGTGGAAATTAAGAAGATATGTTACTTGTTAACAGAAGTATGCACAGGCATAGAAGAAAATGGAAGAAATTGAGATAATGAAATTGCAAAATATCATCACCACAAGGGATTTCTCTAAACTAACTCTACAATGAACAGTTTTCAAAAGAAGCAGACAGAGCAATTTCTTCCTATTTGGTCAGTGAATCTCACTACATTAAACATTTGCTGCCCACAGCAAAGCCTACTTATAAATGGGACTGCAGTCTCACTGTGCACAAATGTCATAATACTATGATACACCCCCTGTCCCCAAACCTTGTATTTATGGACAGCTTAGAGACAAGAAAATTATTACTAACTGCAGTTTAACAGCAAAGCAAATACCAAGCTTCCATAGAATCCGCCAAGCAATATTTTTAAAAACTTGACATTCTGATGACCAAATCAAATAACATTTGTGCTGATAAGTGTGCAAATGGATTGCTAAAAATAAATCTCTTCATAATACTGTACACAGCTCCTGGGTATGAAAAGAGGCAGTAAAAGATTAAAAAAAATATTTTAGAATTCATGGTATTTTCAGACTGAGGCTATGTAGATGGTAAATATTTTTAGGACTCTTAGTGGTTATTAGAAAGAACCACTTCTCCCTGTCTTCCAGACATACCATTTCAAGTAGCTCAAAAAAAATTTTATTGAATTCGGCAAAGTCATCTATCATACAAGAAAATGAGTATATAAACACCTTGCACCAAAGCATCAAGAAATAAAAAGCACATTAAATTGTGAAGTATATTTCAGACACAGAAAAAAATTCAACATTTAGACTGAACTTGTTTGTCCTTCCCCAAACACACAAAAACATTAATGCAGTTTGTGTGCTACTGAAAGATATTTAAATAGCACCCTTCCAATAACATATAGTAGAAAATACAAGATTAATACTATATAAAAATAAAGCATTGTATTATACCAGTTATGTCTTTCTTAACTTTTTTCCCCCTACTGTTATAGTAAACAGGAAGACAGAAAAAAACTAGCTAGCATAATATATTCATAGTTTATGAGGCTGATGTTTATACAGTTTCCATCAACAAGACATAACAAAAATACAGGAAGATCCTAGGTATGCCAGGTGCTTACTTCAACATCGTCTTCTCTCCCTTGCCCCTGTACACAAGAACTTCACATTAAAGGCACAATACCTTTGGGTAGCCTGGTGGGTGGAGCATTTCTTGCCCAAGCATACAAAATGTTAGATTTGTCTTTGCATGTTCCTTCACCACAGTCCCTAAAACATGGGGAAAGAAAACAAAAGGGAATATAATTTTTCGAGTTTGTAATCAGAAAAAGGGCAGGCGAGTTACATGCAAACCCACTGATTTTAAGATCTGTGAAGATGGTTTTGGATGCATGTTGACTAAACACAGTTCTTTTGATGGAGACTGCTTTCCTGGATTGACATTTGATCCTCCATCTTCATTTCCTCCCTCTGCCTTTAGAAGGTGTTAGGCAAACAGGGTCAAAACCACAGACAGTTCTAATAGTCCCTGTCAGCCTAGTAGCCAGTGACGAAAAAAAATGAAGGAACCTTTTCTGAGAATGAAGCATATGAAAATTTCTAGCACTATTTGTTCAAGTTCTATAAAGTGATAAATGACATTTATACAGGGCTTGTGCGCAAAGCAGAAAAAAAACGGTAAGACACCAAATCTTTAATTCAAAATTGATGTTTAAAAATCTTTCTAAAATCACTGACCAAAAACAGGTGACAGGAAGCTGCATATGAACCAACAGGCAAGACGCACTCATGCTCTTCCCTGTACTTAATTGCAAGCTCACTGGTTTAGGTTAATTTTTATTCTACTGCACCATTTCTTGTTTTTCATAAACAGAAAAACCACACACACCAAAAAAAACCAAACCAAAAAACAAGGGAAAAAAACCAAAAGCCAAGGAAAAAAAAAAAATAAAATCAAAACCCAAAAAACTGTTTACCAAATTACAGAACACAAACAGGTCACAAATACTTAATAAGTGAGAGCTCTAGAGTTGTCCCTAGCCTCGGCAGCTAACACCTTTGTCCCGGTTTGAAAGACAGGTGTCTGCTAAGGAAGGCAGGAGCCCCCCTTGGAACAGAAAAATACAATCCCCTTCCCTCCGAATTGTTATAGAATTGAAATTAAGGGGCTTTCAGGCAAAGATATGAGGAAAATGGGAATAACAGTTTTTACTAATGTATACAACAAAACTATAATACAGAGAAACTGGTTACAGGCCCGATAGAGTCAGGGATACAACCTGGCCCCCTGCCGGGCAGGGTGCTGGTACCAGTCCGATCCAGTGGCAGCTGCAGTTCTCTCCGAAATGGTCCGGTTAAAGCGGTGGTCCGTAGAGAAAGAAAACAAAGTCTGAGCAATCCGATTTCGGTGGCAGCTGCAGTT
This sequence comes from Podargus strigoides, assembly GCA_028020825.1. Lineage (NCBI taxonomy): Eukaryota > Metazoa > Chordata > Aves > Caprimulgiformes > Podargidae > Podargus > Podargus strigoides. Next base: position 63,669,390 of record CM051663.1, on the reverse strand, counting down.
CTCTTTTAGATGATCCCGTTGAAGCGGTGATCTTGTAGAAAAGCAAACTGGTCCTCCCCCGAAAATCCGGCCGCGGTGCAGTCCCTGTCCTCTGGGATCCCAGCGGGGTAAGGCTCCTCGCGCTGCTCCAAACCCCAAAGTTATCTCCGGTGGGAATGCTTGGCTCCACCCCTCCCCCTCTGGCCGGGGCATCTCACAAAGGGATGGTGAGTCCTGGGGCAAGGCACTGATGGGCGCATTAACAGAAGAATAGTCCCGAGGGGCGAGGAAAGGAACACCGGCGCCAGGCCTCAACGGCTCATGGTAATAGAATACATTGCAACCCAGGACATTATCCACCCCTTATTCTATTACCATTTGCATCATCCCAAATCAATACCTTTCTTAAACTTTACACACACACACAGATATATATATATATATATACACATACATATACAATGAAACTCTACACTTAGTTCTCACTTAAAATAAGGTCCCCTTGTGGTACACACCGGGTTTCCCCATCTTTCTGCATTACCCACCAAGTACAACCTGGTCCCTGAGCAAAGACAACCCCACGGATGGGTTTGTCTTTGCCCGAGGCAGAATTAACCCAAACAGTTTTCCCAAGCATACCTCTCATGTGCACTACTGGAACCCTATCCCCGTCTGTTGTTTGTAAGGATTCAGACTGAGCGGGGCCTGCTCGGTTCGTGGAGCCTCGGGTGTTAACTAACCAGGTGGCTTTTGCTAAATGCATCTCCCAGTTTTTGAAAGTTCCTCCACCCAGTGCCTTCAAGGTGGTTTTAAGCAGTCCGTTGCACCGTTCAACTTTCCCAGCTGCTGGTGCATGGTAAGGGATGTGGTACACCCACTCAATGCCATGCTCCCTAGCCCAGGTGTTGACAAGGCTGTTCTTGAAATGAGTCCCGTTGTCGGACTCAATTCTCTCAGGGGTGCCATGCCTCCAAAGGACTTGCTTTTCAAGGCCCAGGATGGTGTTCCGGGCAGTAGCGTGAGGCACAGGGTAGGTCTCCAGCCATCCAGTGGTGGCTTCCACCATTGTGAGCACGTAGCGCTTGCCTTGGCGGGTTTGAGGCAGTGTGATGTAGTCGATCTGCCAGGCCTCCCCATACTTGTATTTGGACCACCGCCCACCATACCACAGGGGCTTCACCCGCTTGGCCTGTTTGATCGCAGCGCACGTCTCACAGTCATGGATAGCCTGGGAGATACTGTCCATGGTTAGATCCACCCCTCGGTCTCGTGCCCACTTATAGGTGGCATCTCTGCCTTGATGGCCTGAGGCATCATGGGCCCACCGAGCCAAGAACAACTCTCCTTTATGCTGCCAATCCAAATCTATCTGGAACACCTCTATTTTTGCAGCCTGATCTGCCTTCTCGTTGTTGCGATGTTCTTCATTAGCCCGACTCTTGGGGACATGAGCATCTACATGACGGACTTTCACAGGTAGCTCCTTTACCCGAGCGGCAATGTCCTTCCACTCATCAGCAGCCCAGATTGGTTTTCCCCTACGCTGCCAGTTGGCCTTTTTCCACCTCTCCAGCCAACCCCACAGGGCATTGACTACCATCCATGAGTCAATGTAGAGGTAGAGCTTTTGCCACTTCTCTCTCCCAGCAATGTCCAGGGCTAATTGGACGGCTTTGAGTTCAGCAAATTGGCTTGATCCACCCTCTCCCTCGATAGCTTGTACAACTTGTCGTGTGGGGCTCCATACAACAGCTTTCCATTTCCGGCTAGCACCTACAATTCGGCAGGAACCATCGGTGAAGAGGGCATATCGTCTTTCACTCTCTGGTAGCCCGTTATATGGAGGGGCTTCCTCAGCACGTGTCACTTCCTCTTCCTCTTCTTCAGAAGACAATCCAAAAGCCTCACCTTCTGGCCAGTTGGTAATTATCTCCAAGATCCCAGGGCGATTTTGGTTTCCAATACGGGCGCGCTGTGTGATGAGGGCAATCCATTTGCTCCAGGTAGCGTCGGTGGCATGATGCGTGGAGGGAGCCTTTCCCTTGAACATCCACCTCAGCACCGGTAGTCGGGGTGCCAGGAGGAGTTGTGCCTCTGTGCCGATTACTTCTGAGGCAGCTCGAACTCCTTCATAGGCGGCCAAGATTTCTTTCTCTGTCGCAGTGTAGTTGGCTTCGGACCCTTTGTAGCTTCGGCTCCAGAATCCCAGTGGTCGGCCCCGAGTCTCATCAGGCACCTTCTGCCAAAGGCTCCAGGACAGACCCTTGTTCCCGGCTGCAGAGTAGAGCACGTTTTTCACCTCTGGTCCTGTCCTGACTGGGCCGAGGGCTACCGCATGAGCGATTTCCTGCTTGATCTGAGTGAAGGCTTGTTGTTGTTCAGGGCCCCAGTGGAAATCGTTCTTCTTGCGGGTAACCAGGTAGAGAGGGCTCACGATCTGGCTGTACTCGGGAATGTGCATTCTCCAAAAGCCTATGACACCTAGGAATTCTTGTGTTTCCTTCTTGGTGGTCGGTGGAGACATCGCAGTGATCTTATTGATGACCTCGGTGGGAATCTGGCGCCGTCCGTCTTGCCACTTCACCCCCAGGAACTGGATCTCTCGGGCAGGTCCCTTGACTTTGCGTTTCTTGATGGCGAAGCCGGCCTCCAGGAGAATTTGGATGATTTTCTCTCCTTTCTCAAATACTTCCACTGCCGTGTTCCCCCATACAATGATATCATCGATGAACTGCAAATGTTCTGGAGCCTCACCCTTTTCCAGAGCAGTCTGGATCAGCCCATGGCAGATGGTGGAACTGTGCTTCCACCCCTGGGGCAGTCGGTTCCAGGTGTACTGCACGCCCCTCCAGGTGAAGGCAAACTGAGGCCTGCACTCTGGTGACAGAGGAATGGAGAAGAATGCATTAGCAATGTCAATAATGGCATACCACTTTGCTGCTTTGGACTCCAGCTCGTACTGGAGCTCCAGCATGTCCGGCACAGCAGCACTCAATGGTGGAGTCACTTCATTCAAAGCACGATAGTCCACAGTCAATCTCCATTCTCCGTCAGGCTTGCGCACAGGCCAGATGGGGCTGTTGAAGGGTGAGTGGGTCTTGCTGATCACCCCTTGGGCCTCCAGCTCACGGATCATCTTGTGGATGGGGATCACGGCATCCCGATTCGTCCGATACTGCCGGCGGTGCACCGTCGAAGTGGCAATTGGCACCCGTTGCTCTTCCACCTTCAGGAGCCCAACTGCAAAAGGGTTTTCTGATAGTCCAGGCAAGGTGTTCAACTGCCTAATGCCTTCTGCTTCCACAGCAGCTATCCCAAAAGCCCACTTAAATCCTTTTGGGTCTTTGTAATAACCATTGCGGAGAAAGTCTATCCCCAGTATACATGGGGCCTCCGGGCCAGTCACAATCGGATGTTTCTGCCACTCCTTCCCAGTCAGGCTCACCTCAGCTTCCAACAGGGTCAACTGCTGCGACCCCCCTGTCACCCCAGCAATAGACACAGATTCTGCCCCCACATGTCCCGATGGCATTAGGGTACATTGTGCTCCAGTATCAACTAATGCTTCATATCTCTGTGGCTCTGATGTGCCAGGCCATCGGATCCACACTGTCCAAAAGACCCGATTCTCCCGTGCCTCTTCCTGGCTAGAGGCAGGGCCCCTCTAGGCCTGGTTATCATCCATTCCCTGGGCATACCTGCTAGATGTTTCTTCAAGGGGATCTGACATATCATCCTCCCTTCTGTAATACCTGGCAGCTCGGTCACGGGAGGCTGAGGCTACTTTCGCTTTAGTGGAACCCCCTCGGTTAGCGTTTTCCCTTTTGAGCTCACGAACCCGTGCTGCCAGGACAGAAGTGGGTTTCCCATCCCACCTTCTCATGTCTTCCCCACAGTCACACAGGAAGAACCACAGCTCAGATCGTGGGGTGTACCCTCTCTCTCTAGCTGGGGGACGTCGGGCTCTGGCTCTGGGGTTTATGACCTGCACTGGTGCCACATGAGAGCTGCTCCTCCTCACCTCCTTCATCACCTCCTCCCTAATCTCTTCTTTGAGGTCCCTAGCCACAGCAGCGACATGAGCTTTCATTGGGCCATTGACTAAACTCTCATAATATCTGAACCTGTTGGCAACAGAACCCACTGTCTCTTGGTTGTCATCAGCATTAATTGTTGCAATGAACGTGGCATACTGCTGTGGCCCCAGCTTTGCCAGGTTCCACAGCATCTGCCCTGTACACTTGACCTTGTCGGGGTCATTATCATGCTGTCCGTCCCTCCCAAAGAGTACCTCTAACACTGCCACTTCCCTCAGCTGTTGGATCGCTTCCTCAAGGGTCTTCCATTGCATTCTATGATGGTACTCCTGCATTCTCTCTCTGTGGACAAACCTTTCCCTCACACTCATTAAAAGCCGCTCCCAGAGAGAAAGGGGCCCCGGCTCCCTTACAAATACCTGGTCCACCCCTGAGTCTTGGGCCAAGGATCCCAAATACCTGGCTTCGCCACTATCCAGTTGTACGCCTTTACCCATAAGGTCCCAAACCCGAAGTAACCAAGTTGTAAAAGGCTCACGCCCCCGTCGCGCAATGTCTTTTCGCATATTACGGAGACTGTCGAATGACAGGGATTCGATGATAATTTCAGGCTCTGACTCCCCTGCGGGTTGTGAGGGCTCTGGCTCATCCCCATCATTAACTGGGCGTACTGATTTGGCCTTGCACTTCCTCCTCTGCACAGGGGCGACTGCTGCTGGCTGTGGCTGTCCTTGTGGTTCAGCTGGACCCTGCACAGTTGTAACATCTGTGGGTTCCACTGCTGCACCATCAGACTTTCCCTCTTTAGGACAAGGTTTCCCACTAGTTTGGGAGGTGTATTCCGTCAGCTTCTGGCCCATCTCGCGTATTTCCTTTATCAGCACCCCCACCCAATTAGGCTGGTCCATTTGTGAGGTGGGCTGTTGGGCAATGCCAGGTCGTGGGACAGGGTCAGGCTGCGGGGCAGGATCTCTGGCCTCTGGGGCCGTGTCAGGTTCTGGGGCAGCATTCCTAGTCTCTGGGGTGGTTATCCACGTAGTTATCCAAGCCAGTCTCACTTTATCTCTGAAGGCCAAGCAGCCCATTAGCAGTAGGCCTATTAGCAGCAACACATTGATAGTATCTAGGGGAAATCTAAACCCTTCGAAAGCTGATGGAGCAGACCTAAAGAACTGGTTGAATGGTTGGGAGAAAACTTCCCCTGGTGTTATTTCCTCACAGAAGGTACCATTTTTAATGTAATCCCAGAAACATACGCTGAGCGTGTGATAGCCCTTTATCCATGTGCCCACATTCCACAGGAAACCGAAAAACCATGAATTCCTCACCTTATCAACCCACAGTGCAAGCTGGATAACAGCCACAGTAGCCTTAGTCAGAGGACCCATGTTTAGATAAGGGGCTGCAAAGGGGAAAAGCATAGCCACAACCACGTGCCACCCGAAGCAAGGCAAACTAGACCACATGGTGCTGCCTAACAAAGATCCCACGTTCATTGCACAAAAAATCAGGTTAGCCAGGAACTGTTATTCCCTTTTCACCCTTTTTCCTCAATGCCCTCAGGCCCCACGTTGGGCGCCAAAATCTGTCCCGGTTTGAAAGACAGGTGTCTGCTAAGGAAGGCAGGAGCCCCCCTTGGAACAGAAAAATACAATCCCCTTCCCTCCGAATTGTTATAGAATTGAAATTAAGGGGCTTTCAGGCAAAGATATGAGGAAAATGGGAATAACAGTTTTTACTAATGTATACAACAAAACTATAATACAGAGAAACTGGTTACAGGCCCGATAGAGTCAGGGATACAACCTGGCCCCCTGCCGGGCAGGGTGCTGGTACCAGTCCGATCCAGTGGCAGCTGCAGTTCTCTCCGAAATGGTCCGGTTAAAGCGGTGGTCCGTAGAGAAAGAAAACAAAGTCTGAGCAATCCGATTTCGGTGGCAGCTGCAGTTCTCTTTTAGATGATCCCGTTGAAGCGGTGATCTTGTAGAAAAGCAAACTGGTCCTCCCCCGAAAATCCGGCCGCGGTGCAGTCCCTGTCCTCTGGGATCCCAGCGGGGTAAGGCTCCTCGCGCTGCTCCAAACCCCAAAGTTATCTCCGGTGGGAATGCTTGGCTCCACCCCTCCCCCTCTGGCCGGGGCATCTCACAAAGGGATGGTGAGTCCTGGGGCAAGGCACTGATGGGCGCATTAACAGAAGAATAGTCCCGAGGGGCGAGGCAAGGAACACCGGCGCCAGGCCTCAACGGCTCATGGTAATAGAATACATTGCAACCCAGGACAACCTTACAAGTGACACTAAGGCTGGAGTGCAAAGACTGTTAAGCTCTAGGTACACTGAATCCACTAGAACTGAGAGCTGACTGCTGTATGTGGGTGTAGGCTACAGGGTGATATACACACATAAGCAAACAGGCAATGCTGAGGGACTTTCCAAACACCCACCTATTTACAAAATGTACTTATACCTTCTTCAGTGGCAAGGCACAGCAGCACTGAGCACAGAGTCATTCCACAGGTATGACTTTCAGAAAGCCTCAACCTGAAACTTTTCAGACTACCTCACATCTGATCCAAGCCAGATGCAATGAAGATTGATACCCATGCCAAGGTTTCAATTCAAAACAAAATGGTACAGCCCCCTTCTCTGTTCATTACTGCTGGTAAAATAAGACCCCGAAAAACATTCGTACACATAAAGCACAATTTCAGTCACCTTAAATATTGGTGAAAATAGTCTCACAGTGTGAGCAAGAGCATAACAGATCAGGAATTTTCAGCAGATGCAGGCATCATTCCTGTTGAAGATGCCTGAGCCGTATGTGCAGCCTCCCAGAACAAATGACAATGATGCTTTCGAGGCTGCTCTTCCAGGAATAGCCAGTTCTTCCAGCATGTAGGGAAAACCACCTCAGTGGGATATTATGCATTTCTGTGATCCAGAGAGCCTTACTGCAACATAGGTCCTGTGTTTTCTTCTACCAGAAAACATTGACATGATCATCAGACTACCAAGAGAAAAGGGAAAATGTCACTTCTTCCTTTCCATTAATTTTGTTCACAACACATATTTCTACACCTTGACAACTACTAGTTTGGTTATCTCCCCCTTCTAATATGCCCCAGTGGAGAAGTAAAACTTATTTCAAGATAAGTTAAATGTTTTACAACTAATGATTCATACTCCTGCAGATAAAACCTGTGCAGCTTTCAACCACTACAATTTAAAAAACCCAATAGGCTTCAGGCATCTAACCAGGTACTGAACTGCAGAGCTTGGAAATATGTTGAAGACATTGGTTAGAAAGACCAGTAGAAGAAACCGCAAGCACAGTCATAGCTTCACGACCACACTCGGGGCGAGTTAGCCTTTGTTTATACCACAGTATTTTTTAGGAGCACATTATCTAGGTAAAAAAGATAGGAACATAAACTCTTCTACAGTTTTCTTCCTGAGACACTGGCTGATGGAGGGGGAAGACTTCAGGAGAGAAAGATGAAATACACACATTGCTCCTTCATTATGCTTAAAAAATGCTCAACCCCCTCATTTAGCCATCAATACTGATCTTGAAACATCAAGTTTTCAGGAAAAAAAAAACTAAGCCAGAGAAGGTTACAAAGAAGAGTTAAGACAACTAATGAACAGATTTAAAAGCAGGAAGCTAGTAAAAAGTATAAATTTGCAAACAAAAAATTTTAACTAATCACGGAAACTCATAGCTTCTTTACATGCAAAAAATCATGAGATTCTGAACGGAATGAGTAGCACAGAATACCTTAAAAATAAACTATGACTAACTACTATACAGTATTGTACTAACAATTAATTTTTACTATGGTCAAAATTTGGGAGAGTAAAGCAGCGTATGGAAGTAGAGCTTACTGACTGCTTCTGGGGTCTTTGTTTTTTGCAAAATCTCCTGGACTTTCCAAATACATTCTCCTATATCTTGGGTAAGCTCAGGAGCAAGGTTTTTTTAATCACAGAATCACAGAATCAAGTTAGGGATTGAAAGGGACCTCAAAAGATCATCTAGTCCAATCCCCCTGCCAGAGCAGGAACACCTAGGTCAGGTCACACAGGAACATGTCCAGGCGGGTTTTGAATGTCTCCAGAGAAGGAGACTTCACAACCTCTCTGGGCAGCCTGTGCCAGTGTTCTGTTACCCTCACTGTGAAGAAGTTCTTCCTCACACTTATGTGGAACCTCCTATGTCCCAGCTTGCACCCGTTGCCCCTTGTCCTATCATTGGATGTCACTGAGAAGAGCCTGGCTCCATCCTCATGACACTCACCCTTTACATATTTATAAACATTAATAAGGTCACCCCTCAGTCTCCTCTTCTCCAAGCTAAAAAGACCCAGCTCCCTCAGCCTTTTCTCAGAAGGGAGATGTTCCACTCCCTTAATCATCTTTGTGGCTCTGCGCTGGAGTAGTTCCCTGTCCTTCTTGAACTGGGGGGCCCAGAACTGGACACAATACTCCAGATGTGGCCTCACCAAGGCAGAATAGAGGGGGAGGAGAACCTCTCTTGACCTACTAACCACCCCCTTTCTAATGTGCCCCAGGATGCCATTGGCGTTCTTGGCCACAAGGGCACATTGCTGGCTCATGGTCATCCTGCTGTCCACCAGGACCCCCAGGTCCCTTTCTCCTACACTCCTCTCCAGCAGGTCAGTCCCCAACCTGTACTGGTACATGGTGTTGTTCTTCCCCAGATGCAAAACTCTACACTTGCCCTTGTTGAATTTCATTAAGTTTCTCCCCGCCCAACTCTCCAGCCTATCAAGGTCTCGTCCAATGGCAGCACAACCCTCTGGTGTGTCAGCCACTCCTCCCAGTTTGGTGTCATCAGCAAACTTGCTGAGGATACATTCTGTACCCTCATCCAGGTCGTCGATGAAGATATTGAACAACACCGGTCCCAGTACCGACCCCTGAGGGACTCCACTAGTCACAGGCCTCCAACTAGACTCCGTCCCATTGACCACAACTCTCTGGCTTCTTTCCTTCAGCCAGTTCACAATCCACCTCACTACCTGATCACCAAGCCCATACTTTATCAGCTTATCTACAAGGATGTTGTGGGAGACAGTGTCAAATGCTTTACTGAAATCAAGATAAACCACATCAACCACTCTACCATCATCTATCCACCTAGTTATTTCCTCATAGAAGGCTATAAGGTTGGTCAAACATGACTTACCCTTGGTAAAACCATGTTGACTGCTCTTAATGACCCCCTCATCCTTGATGTGCCTAGAGATAGTGCCAAGAACAAGTTGTTCCATCACCTTCCCAGGGATGTAGATGAGGCTGACCGGTCTATCGTTACCCGGGTGCTCCTTCTTGCCCTTCTTATAGATTGGAGTGACATTTGCTATCCTCCAGTCCTCAGGCACCTCTCCTGTTCTCCATGACTTACCAAAGATGATGGAGAGTGGCCTAGCAATGAGCTCTGCCAGCTCCCTCAGCACCCTTGGGTGCATTCCATCTGGTCCCATCGATTTATGGATATCCAGATTGCTCAACTGATCCCTAACCCAATCCTCATCTACCGAGGCAAACTCCTCCTTTATCCTGACTTCTGGGGCTACAGGGATCAGGGGCTCCTGGGGAAAGCCTGCAGGAGTAAAGACAGAGGCAAAGAAGGCATTCAGCACCTCTGCCTTCTTTATATCCTCTGTCTCTAGGGCACCCACCTCATTCATCAGTGGGCCTATATTGCCTCTAGTGTTAGTTTTATTAGCTATGTATTTGAAAAAGCCCTTTCTATTATCCTTGACCTGGCTTGCAAGGTTAAGTTCCAAGGAGACCTTAGCTTTCCTAATTGCCTCTCTACATCCTCTGACAACTGTCCTATATTCCTCCCAAGTGACCAGCCCTTCCTTCCATGATCCATAGATTCTTTTTTTTCACCTGAGTTTGCCCAGCAGTTCCTTGTTTAACCATGCTGGTCTCCTAGCTCCCTTACTTGATTTCATACCCAATGGGATGCCCTGATCCTGAGCTTGCAAGAAGTGGTCCTTGAATGTCGACCAACTATCTTGAGCACCTTTACCATCTAGCACCCTGTCCCATGGGACTTCCCTTAACAATTGATTGAGGAGGCTAAAGTTGGCCCTGCGGAAGTCCAGGGTTCTGGTCTTGCTAGGTACTCTATTCCTCCCACACAGGATCCTGAACTCCACCATCTCATGATCACTGCAGCTAAGGCTGCCATTGACTATCACTGCTTCAACAAGACCCTCCTTGTTGGTGAGTACAAGATCCAGCAGTGCTCCTCTCCTAGTCGGCTTATCCACCATTTGCATTAAGTAGTTATCATCAATGCACTGGAGGAACCTCCTAGACTGTGAATGGCTGGCTGTGTAAGTCTTCCAGCAGATATCAGGGTAGTTAAAATCCCCCATGAGGACCAAGGCCTGTAGTTGCAAGGCTGCTTTCAGCTGCCTGTAGAAAGCCTCATCAACTCCTTCGTCCTGATCAGGAGGTCTGTAATAGACCCCTCACAACATGCCAGCCTGCCCCTTAATTCTTACCCACAGACTTTCAACTTGCCCCTCATCAGCCCCTGGAGAAAACTCAATACATTCTAGTTGCTCCCTCACATAAAGAGCAACTCCACCACCTCGCTTCACTGACCGATCTTTCCTAAAAATGACATAGCCATCCATGACCACATTCCAGTCATGTGAGCTGTCCCACCATGTCTCTGTAATTGCCACCAGGTCATAACCTTTAGACCGCACACAGACCTCTAACTCCTCCTGTTTATTCCCCATACTGCGTGCATTGGTGTACAGGCATTTCAGGTAGCAAGTAGAGCGCACTGGTGGGACCCCTGGGAGGCAGGAGGCCTCGTGGTCAGGGCCTAAACATCTATCCCTTCTCTTCAATGATCGAAAATCCTCCCTAGACCACCTTCCTTCAGGCCCTAGCATATTGCTCTTGGGCTTGTCCCTAACAGACTCAGTTGTCCCCCCTTCCCCCTTCACATCTAGTTTAAAGCCCTCTCAATGAGCCCTGCTAACTCCTGCCCCAAAAGCCTTCTCCCCCTCCGGGACAAATGCATTCCACCTGCCACCATCAGGCCAGGTGTCTCATATAGCAGCCCGTGATCAAAGAACCCAAAGCCCTGCCTTTGACACCAGTTACGTAGCCATTCATTTATCTGTGAACTCTTCCTGCTTATCTCTTCACCCATTCTTGCAGGAGGTATGGAGGCAAACACTACTTGCACTCCAGACCCCTTAACCAGCCGTCCCAGGGCCCTGAAGTCACTCTTCATTGCCCTTGCACTTCTTGTAATAATTTCGTCCCTGCCAACCTGAAAAACCAGCAGTGGGCAGTAATCGGAGGGCTTTACAAGATCAGGAAGTTTCTTTTTAATTTCTCTAATCCGAACCCCAGGGAGGCAGCAGACTTCCCTGTGGGATGGGTCCGGTCGACAGATGGGCCCTTCTGTTCCCCTCAGAAGGGAGTCGTCCACCACAATTACCCTCCTTTTCTTCTTAATTGAAGAAGTCCTAAGGCGTCAGGGTGACTGACAAGCCCTAGGTGATTCACTAGATTGATTAACTGATTAATGGCTGTGGGGTTTTGACTGCTTACCTAGACTGAAAGCAAAATTCACTAGACCAGTATTTGGCTGTCCTTTTAGGATAAATGCATTATGTAGGAAAACAAGTAACTTTTTTTTAACTTTCTTTCTCTATTATACTCTACTCCTTGACTCTAACCAGGACTTGCAAAAAAAAAAAAAAAAAAGATAATTGAGGTGACTGAGTAAGAAAAATGATCATTTTTAATTCCTGAGCTGAATAGCGCAGAACATTCTGGGGCAGTGACAATGGCAAGAAACTACACTCAGAAATATAAATCTTTATACTGTTCCCGCTCTTTCCTAAGCAGTGATATACAAGTATTTCCCTCAACCAATCTTGACATCTTTTACAACCTTTACTGAACTATTGATGTCAAAAGCTTCCAAACCCATGATCTCCTGCCAACAGAAACAGCTAGTCTGATTGAGGAATTACTGGGTGGTGATGTATAACCTGCACTTTTACATTTGTTTAGGTTAGATAACTATTTAAAGTTGCCCCACCTGATCTCTAAATAAAGGCTATGTCTATGACTTATTCATGGGAGCTCACTTCAGTGTTAGGTTTGATGCAACATGAGACCTGCCTTGCCAGGAGACTCAGAAGTTCTGAATAAGTCAGTATTTTCTTTTAAATCATTCAAGTGGACTCTTAATTATCTATGAAGAATCTGAACTTTTGATGAATCAGTCCAGGCGTGCTACTTCGAATTTGGCACTGTTTATCAGCTCAGGTAAAACTTCTAGTCATAATGGCTGGACTGTTTTTAGGGGCAATTATGATCAAGAAATAGAATCACAGAATAATTATAGTTGGAAGGGACCTCTAGGGTCATCAAGTCCAACCTTTACCCCATCATATTCCTAACCATTAGACCATGGCCTCAAGTGCCTCATCAACCTGTTTTTTGAACACCCCCAGGGACGGTGACTCCACCACCTCCCTGGGCAGCCTGTTCCAATGTCTAACAACCCTCTCAGTAAAGAAATTCTTCCTAATATCCAACTTAAACTTCCCCTGATGTAAATTGAGGCCATTAGAATAAATAGAAGCAGCTACAGCTTTTTTTTTGGTGCACTGAGCAAAACCTAAGCAAATGAGATCTGGGAGCCTACTTTATTTCTGAAGAAAGGCCTGGCTATTTCAAGAAGGAACTCCTTTAGCATTTGTTCAGATAAAGATTCTACCATGTTGTAGTGAACGTGTCACTCTGCAGAGCCAGTGCAGGTCCCACACCATTAAAACAGCCTTTTAGGAGGCCAGGGGTGTTTGCATGAAAATAGCATCAAGTCACCAGGAAAGTCAGCGGGCCAGAGTGGTATCACAGATTTTGGCTTAGTGGTGCTATGGCCAGAGGACAGCTAGTACCAATAGTTACTTGGATGCTGATCTTCCCCTCTCCCTTCCCATTCAAAACTGGCCTGAATAAAACTTCAGGCCTCAGGGAATTTTGTCCTTGCATTCTGAATGCTCCTAAAGGACTACTTTTCCATAATACACCTAGTCCACATCATGATGGTAAGAAAAATAGCTCTTGACTAGATATGTTTTAATGTTCTTACAACTGATTACAAACCATCTGACTAATGTTGCTCAGAATTTTGATGAAGAAAGTACAATAAAGTAAAAAAATCAATGTGCTATGCCTTAACTGAATAAAAACTGGCTATGTTAAAATGTTGACCATATGAACAGTAGGGAAAGGATTCTTGCTGAACAAATCTTATAGTGGTGTCCTCAAATGCAGTTATCAACCAACCATTCCTTCCCCTAGCAGACAGAAGAGCAAGTGAAGTCATCACTTACTAGTCTGCATGTAACAAAAATAATACCAAATAACAAAACAATATAAAAGATAACAACGATCATGTATCATTAATACACTAGAATTGCTTTAACAAAATTGGTTCTTGTGGTTGGAAGCCTCTAGAAAATCTAAACTAGTAGGAAGACACTTGCTCTTAAATTATACATACTCTCCGCAATGACTTATAAACATATGCAACAGTTTCCACACATCTGAACATTTAAATGAACATATTTACAACCCAGACATTTATAGATATACACATATATATGCACGCACACATGTCTGTCTATACACATACATACTACATTAATTATATACACCAGAGTACAGAGGAAACAGGCATTTACACAAGCTTATGTAAATGTGTCAAATGGGCATAAATGCAGATGTTTAAAGTTCGATTTATGTGGAACAGATGAGATTGTCTTTCTAGCCTTGCAGATAGCCATGGGTAGTGCAAGATGAAATGCTGCAAACTGTTGCAACAACAAGGGACCTGAAATGATGAGACACTAAAAGGAGAGTTTCTATTTTGAGAATGTAAAGCAAATACTATACCTCAGAAACTATACACAAAAGAATTGCAAGATTTAATCAAATCCTGCATATGAAAAATTGGAGATATTAGATTTAAATACAACATTATGTGTTTCACCATTTGACAGGTAGCTGTTAAGCACTGCAATCAAGAACAAAAGCAACATTAGCTGCCACACTGCAGACTTCCACTGGAGAGTTTTCTGGGCAATTGTTCTTCTCCAGGAGGACTGATGATGGTCAGGGAGCTCAAACTACTTGAACCCTATTCTCAAACTTAGGATTTAAGTCTGATTCAGCTTTGAAGAACTTTGTGACTTTTCAGCTTTTGATCCATCTCTTCACATCTGAAACCTCAGGAACCAAACACTTCACTTGCATCTTCTGAACATCAGCTACATGGGACTTAGGCATCATCTTGTGACTTCACCTCAATGCAGGCACCTGATCAATCTATACCAATAATTCTATCATGCATACATTATTTCAAGGCTTTAATAAAACTACTTCCAGACACATGAAAACAAACTACAAGTACAATGTACTCAGTTTTAAACAGAACACTCAAGATGTAAACTGGTTTTAAAAGGCCACCATGGGAACAGTTTTATGTTGGCATATTTTTCACATTAAACTATTCAAAAACTACATTCTAACATATGAGATACAATAAACAGAACACAGAAAAGCTGCCTACTGGGAAAAGAAATCAATATAAATTCTGTGCTTTACTTTTGTCTGAACTTTTAAGCATCTACTTTTCTTACAAGACAAGATTACAACATATTCAATATTAGAACTGTTGGTCAATAGGTAGAAAGGAGATAAAACTTTTGATAGAAGTTTGTTGTATGTTCGAAATATTAATCAAATCATCTCCCAAAACCATGTAGAGATTATTTGAAATGCTAAATTCGTATTTTTTGTGGCAAATATACAATATTATTAGCTCTAAATTCCAGCACTACCTTTTTCTAAAAGATAAACTGTGATTACACAATTCTTATCAGAAAATCTGTACTAAAATTGTTCCACAGATCAGAATAAATCATATAAGCTTTGCAATGTCAGCAAAATTATCTTATCTGTTCTCTCTTAATAACCTGGAGGAAATTCACAAAATTACTGGACAGACCATTAATTTCCACCCGCCTTCACATTCTCCTCACTTCTGCTTCCTACACTTGTTCTAGCAGCATTGAGAGCTTCCCTCTGTCCTCCTTGCTTAGGAATTTTGAAGGGTAAGTCAACTACCAAACCACTTGTCCTGGGTTGCAATGTATTCTATTACCATGAGCCGTTGAGGCCTGGCGCCGGTGTTCCTTGCCTCGCCCCTCGGGACTATTCTTCTGTTAATGCGCCCATCAGTCCCTTGCCCCAGCACTCACCATCCCTTTGTGAGATGCCCCGGCCAGAGGGGGAGGGGTGGAGCCAAGCATTCCCGCCGGAGATATCTTTGGGGTTTGGAGCAGCGCGAGCAGCCTTACCCGCTGGGATCCCAGAGGACAGGGACTGCACCGCGGCCGGATTTTCGGAGGAGGACCAGTTTTCATTTCTACAAGATCACCGCTTCAACGGGATCATTTAAAAGAGAACTGCAGCTGCCACCGAAATCGGATTGCTCAGACTTTGTTTTCTTTTCCTACGGACCACCACTTTAACCGGACCATTTCGGAGAGAACTGCAGCTGCCACTGGATCGGACTGGTACCAGCACCCTGCCCGGCAGGGGGCCAGGTTGTATCCCTGACTCTGTCAGGCCTGTAACCAGTTTCTCTGTATTATAGTTTTGTTGTATATATTAGTAAAAACTGTTATTCCCATTTTCCTCATATCTTTGCCTGAAAGCCCCTTAATTTCGATTCTATAACAACTCGGAGGGGAGGGGGTTGTATTTCTCTGTTCCAAGGGGGGCTCCTGCCTTCCTTAGCAGACACCTGTCTTTCAAACCGGGACAGATTTTGGCGCCCAACGTGGGGCCTGAGGGCATTGAGGAAAAAGGGTGAAAAGGGAATAACAGTTCCTGGCTAACCTGATTTTTTGTGCAATGAACGTGAGATCTTTGTTAGGCAGCACCATGTGGTCTAGTTTACCTTGCTTCGGGTGGCACGTGGTCGTGGCTATGCTTTTCCCCTTTGCAGCCCCTTATCTAAACGTGGGTCCTCTGACTAAAGCTACTGTGGCTGTTATCCAGCTTGCACTATGGGTTGGTAAGGTGAGGAGTTCATGGTTTTTCGATTTCCTGTGGAATGTGGGCACATGGATAAGGGGCTATCACACGCTCAGCGTATGTTTCTGGGATTACATTAATAATGATACCTTCTGTGAGGAAATAACACCAGGGGAAGTTTTCTCCCAACCATTCAACCAGTTCTTTGGGTCTGCTCCATCAGCTTTCGAAGGGTTTAGTTTTCCCCTAGATATTATCCATGTGTTGCTGCTAATAGGCCTACTGCTAATGGGCTGCTTGGCCTTCAGAGATAAAGTGAGACTGGCTTGGATAACTACGTGGATAACCACCCCAGAGACTAGGAATGCTGCCCCAGAACCTGACACGGCCCCAGAGGCTAGAGATCCTGCCCCGCAACCTGACCCTGTCCCACGACCTGGCATTGCCCATCAGCCCACCTCACAAATGGACCAGCCGAATTGGGTAGGGGTACTGGTGAAGGAAATACGTGAGATGCTGAGGGAACACACCTCCCAAACTAGTGGGAAACCTTGTCCTAAAGAGGGAAAGTCTGATAGTGCAGCAGTGGAACCCACAGATGTTACAACTGTGCAGGGTCCAGCTGAACCACAAGGACAGCCACAGCCAGCAGCAGTCGCCCCTGTGCAGAGGAGGAAGTGCAAGGCCAAATCAGTACGCCCAGTTAATGATGGGGATGAGCCAGAGCCCTCACAACCCGCAGGGGAGTCAGAGCCTGAAATTATCATCGAATCCCTGTCATTCGACAGTCTCCGTAATATGCGAAAAGACATTGCGCGACGGGGGCGTGAGCCTTTTACAACTTGGTTACTTCGGGTTTGGGACCTTATGGGTAAAGGCGTACAACTGGATAGTGGCGAAGCCAGGTATTTGGGATCCTTGGCCCAAGACTCAGGGGTGGACCAGGTATTTGTAAGGGAGCCGGGGCCCCTTTCTCTCTGGGAGCGGCTTTTAATGAGTGTGAGGGAAAGGTTTGTCCACAGAGAGAGAATGCAGGAGTACCATCATAGAATGCAATGGAAGACCCTTGAGGAAGCGATCCAACAGCTGAGGGAAGTGGCAGTGTTAGAGGTACTCTTTGGGAGGGACGGACAGCATGATAATGACCCCGACAAGGTCAAGTGTACAGGGCAGATGCTGTGGAACCTGGCAAAGCTGGGGCCACAGCAGTATGCCACGTTCATTGCAACAATTAATGCTGATGACAACCAAGAGACAGTGGGTTCTGTTGCCAACAGGTTCAGATATTATGAGAGTTTAGTCAATGGCCCAATGAAAGCTCATGTCGCTGCTGTGGCTAGGGACCTCAAGGAAGAGATTAGGGAGGAGGTGATGAAGGAGGTGAGGAGGAGCAGCTCTCATGTGGCACCAGTGCAGGTCATAAACCCCAGAGCCAGAGCCCGACGTCCCCCAGCTAGAGAGAGAGGGTACACCCCACGATCTGAGCTGTGGTTCTTCCTGTGTGACTGTGGGGAAGACATGAGAAGGTGGGATGGGAAACCCACTTCTGTCCTGGCAGCACGGGTTCGTGAGCTCAAAAGAGAAAACGCTAACCGAGGGGGTTCCACTAAAGCGAAAGTAGCCTCAGCCTCCCGTGACCGAGCTGCCAGGTATTACAGAAGGGAGGATGATGTGTCAGATCCCCTTGAAGAAACATCTAGCAGGTATGCCCAGGGAATGGATGATAACCAGGCCTAGAGGGGCCCTGCCTCTAGCCAGGAAGAGGCACGGGAGAATCGGGTCTTTTGGACAGTGTGGATCCGATGGCCTGGCACATCAGAGCCACAGAGATATGAAGCATTGGTTGACACTGGAGCACAATGTACCCTAATGCCATCGGGACATGTGGGGGCAGAATCTGTGTCTATTGCTGGGGTGACAGGGGGGTCGCAGCAGTTGACCCTGTTGGAAGCTGAGGTGAGCCTGACTGGGAAGGAGTGGCAGAAACATCCGATTGTGACTGGCCCGGAGGCCCCATGTATCCTGGGAATAGACTTTCTCCGAAATGGCTATTACAAAGACCCAAAAGGGTTTAAGTGGGCTTTTGGGATAGCTGCTGTGGAAGCAGAAGGCATTAGGCAGTTGAACACCTTGCCTGGACTATCAGAAAATCCTTTTGCAGTTGGGCTCCTGAAGGTGGAAGAGCAACGGGTGCCAATTGCCACTTCGACGGTGCACCGCCGGCAGTATCGGACGAATCGAGATGCCGTGATCCCCATCCACAAGATGATCCGTGAGCTGGAGGCCCAAGGGGTGATCAGCAAGACCCACTCACCCTTCAACAGCCCCATCTGGCCTGTGCGCAAGCCTGACGGAGAATGGAGATTGACTGTGGACTATCGTGCTTTGAATGAAGTGACTCCACCATTGAGTGCTGCTGTGCCGGACATGCTGGAGCTCCAGTACGAGCTGGAGTCCAAAGCAGCAAAGTGGTATGCCATCATTGACATTGCTAATGCATTTTTCTCCATTCCTCTGTCACCAGAGTGCAGGCCTCAGTTTGCCTTCACCTGGAGGGGCGTGCAGTACACCTGGAACCGACTGCCCCAGGGGTGGAAGCACAGTTCCACCATCTGCCATGGGCTGATCCAGACTGCGCTGGAAAAGGGTGAGGCTCCAGAACATTTGCAGTTCATCGATGATATCATTGTATGGGGGAACACGGCAGTGGAAGTATTTGAGAAAGGAGAGAAAATCATCCAAATTCTCCTGGAGGCTGGCTTCGCCATCAAGAAACGCAAAGTCAAGGGACCTGCTCGAGAGATCCAGTTCCTGGGGGTAAAGTGGCAAGACGGACGGCGCCAGATTCCCACCGAGGTCATCAATAAGATCACTGCAATGTCTCCACCGACCACCAA
Organism: Podargus strigoides; assembly: GCA_028020825.1. Taxonomy (NCBI): domain Eukaryota; kingdom Metazoa; phylum Chordata; class Aves; order Caprimulgiformes; family Podargidae; genus Podargus; species Podargus strigoides. Next base: position 63,650,353 of record CM051663.1, on the reverse strand, counting down.
GAAGGAAACACAAGAATTCCTAGGTGTCATAGGCTTTTGGAGAATGCACATTCCCGAGTACAGCCAGATCGTGAGCCCTCTCTACCTGGTTACCCGCAAGAAGAACGATTTCCACTGGGGCCCTGAACAACAACAGGCTTTCACTCAGATCAAGCAGGAAATCGCTCATGCGGTAGCCCTTGGCCCAGTCAGGACAGGACCAGAGGTGAAAAATGTGCTCTACTCTGCAGCCGGGAACAAGGGTCTGTCCTGGAGCCTTTGGCAGAAGGTGCCTGATGAGACTCGGGGCCGACCACTGGGATTCTGGAGCCGAAGCTACAAAGGGTCCGAAGCCAACTACACTGCGACAGAGAAAGAAATCTTGGCCGCCTATGAAGGAGTTCGAGCTGCCTCAGAAGTGATCGGCACAGAAGCACAACTCCTCCTGGCACCCCGACTACCGGTGCTGGGGTGGATGTTCAAGGGAAAGGCTCCCTCCACGCATCATGCCACCGATGCTACTTGGAGCAAATGGATTGCCCTCATCACACAGCGCGCCCGTATTGGAAACCAAAATCGCCCTGGGATCTTGGAGATAATTACCAACTGGCCAGAAGGTGAGGCTTTTGGATTGTCTTCTGAAGAAGAGGAAGAGGAAGTGACACGTGCTGAGGAAGCCCCTCCATACAACGAGCTACCAGAGAGTGAAAGACGATATGCCCTCTTCACCGATGGTTCCTGCCGAATTGTAGGTGCTAGCCGGAAATGGAAAGCTGTTGTATGGAGCCCCACATGACAAGTTGTACAAGCTATCGAGGGAGAGGGTGGATCGAGCCAATTTGCTGAACTCAAAGCCGTCCAATTAGCCCTGGACATTGCTGGGAGAGAGAAGTGGCAAAAACTCTACCTCTACATTGACTCATGGATGGTAGTCAATGCCCTGTGGGGTTGGCTGGAGAGGTGGAAAAAGGCCAACTGGCAGCGTAGGGGAAAACCAATCTGGGCTGCTGATGAGTGGAAGGACATTGCCACTCGGGTAAAGGAGCTACCTGTGAAAGTCCGTCATGTAGACGCTCATGTCCCCAAGAGTCGGGCTAATGAAGAACATCGCAACAATGAGAAGGCAGATCAGGCTGCAAAAATAGCGGTGTTCCAGATAGATTTGGATTGGCAGCATAAAGGAGAGTTGTTCTTGGCTCGGTGGGCCCATGATGCCTCAGGCCATCAAGGCAGAGATGCCACCTATAAGTGGGCACGAGACCGAGGGGTGGATCTAACCATGGACAGTATCTCCCAGGCTATCCATGACTGTGAGACGTGCGCTGCGATCAAACAGGCCAAGCGGGTGAAGCCCCTGTGGTATGGTGGGCGGTGGTCCAAATACAAGTATGGGGAGGCCTGGCAGATCGACTACATCACACTGCCTCAAACCCGCCAAGGCAAGCGCTACGTGCTCACAATGGTGGAAGCCACCACTGGATGGCTGGAGACCTACCCTGTACCTCACGCTACTGCCCGGAACACCATCCTGGGCCTTGAAAAGCAAGTCCTTTGGAGGCATGGCACCCCTGAGAGAATTGAGTCCGACAACGGGACTCATTTCAAGAACAGCCTTGTCAACACCTGGGCTAGGGAGCATGGCATTGAGTGGGTGTACCACATCCCTTACCATGCACCAGCAGCTGGGAAAGTTGAACGGTGCAACGGACTGCTTAAAACCACCTTGAAGGCACTGGGTGGAGGAACTTTCAAAAACTGGGAGATGCATTTAGCAAAAGCCACCTGGTTAGTTAACACCCGAGGCTCCACGAACCGAGCAGGCCCCGCTCAGTCTGAATCCTTACAAACAACAGACGGGGATAGGGTTCCAGTAGTGCACATGAGAGGTATGCTTGGGAAAACTGTTTGGGTTAATTCTGCCTCGGGCAAAGACAAACCCATCCGTGGGGTTGTCTTTGCTCAGGGACCAGGTTGTACTTGGTGGGTAATGCAGAAAGATGGGGAAACCCGGTGTGTACCACAAGGGGACCTTATTTTAAGTGGGAACTGAGTGTAGAGTTTCATTGTATATGTATGTGTATATATATGTGTGTGTGTGTGTGTGTAGAGTTTAAGAAAGGTATTGATTTGGGATGATGCAAATGGTAATAGAATAAGGGGTGGATAATGTCCTGGGTTGCAATGTATTCTATTACCATGAGCCGTTGAGGCCTGGCGCCGGTGTTCCTTGCCTCGCCCCTCGGGACTATTCTTCTGTTAATGCGCCCATCAGTCCCTTGCCCCAGCACTCACCATCCCTTTGTGAGATGCCCCGGCCAGGGGGGGAGGGGTGGAGCCAAGCATTCCCGCCGGAGATATCTTTGGGGTTTGGAGCAGCGCGAGCAGCCTTACCCGCTGGGATCCCAGAGGACAGGGACTGCACCGCGGCCGGATTTTCGGAGGAGGACCAGTTTTCATTTCTACAAGATCACCGCTTCAACGGGATCATTTAAAAGAGAACTGCAGCTGCCACCGAAATCGGATTGCTCAGACTTTGTTTTCTTTTCCTACGGACCACCGCTTTAACCGGACCATTTCGGAGAGAACTGCAGCTGCCACTGGATCGGACTGGTACCAGCACCCTGCCCGGCAGGGGGCCAGGTTGTATCCCTGACTCTGTCAGGCCTGTAACCAGTTTCTCTGTATTATAGTTTTGTTGTATATATTAGTAAAAACTGTTATTCCCATTTTCCTCATATCTTTGCCTGAAAGCCCCTTAATTTCGATTCTATAACAACTCGGAGGGGAGGGGGTTGTATTTCTCTGTTCCAAGGGGGGCTCCTGCCTTCCTTAGCAGACACCTGTCTTTCAAACCGGGACACCACTTGATAGAAAAAATCTTCAGCTCAACCTTCACTCAGTTTCCTTCTGGACACCTGATACAATACTTCTTCATACACAGAAGAGCAGCCAACTGTAGAGGAAGCCTAGATTTCTTGGTATCCAATAGCACCCTGCCCACTATAGCTCCTGTCTCCTCCTCGGATTCATTCAATTAGTAACGAAGAACCAGAAAACAGAACTTTTTCTCCACCTTACAGAGGAGTTGGTTTAAAAAAGTGTGGAAAGACTGGAATGTAATCCATTTCTTCTTTCTTTAAAATTTTTCATCTTTCCAAGAAACTGCAACACTGGAAAAGGTTTATGTGGAAGCAATTAACACAATCAAAGTCAGGTACAACAATAAGTTGCAACTCTTACCAGTAATTTTCAGTAGAAGAGGGTTCATTACATCCAAAGAGTAACATGTGATGGACAGTGTCCATGCTGGCATGAGGCTTGAAGTCAACTGAAAAACAAAATGAGAAAACAAATAGGCTATCCTTACTCGCACTGTAAGTTACATAAGTAAGATCATATTGTGCCATTTTTTCTCTGTAATACTAGAAACAAAGCATTTTTGTCCCCATTGATTTATTTACCTTCTGCATTCCACTTACAGGCTTTCTGTAAATTCGCATTGAACAGCCTGTTTCCCAAACTAAACCACTGTACTTCAGTCATTAAGAAAAAGAAATTCGAAGTTCCCACTCAAAACTGCTGTTTTTCGCCAAAAGTTAAATATTAGTAAACATATTAATGTATTCCAAACCACAAAATTTTACTGCAACCAGTCTAATTTCAATCTAGCTTTGAAATTTGCACTTGTGATTTAATAATACTTCTCTACTTCTTCTGTAGTTCATCAAAAATATAAACAGTAAGTTATAGTTAAGAGCAATTATCTTATGCATTAGTTAACAGCGTGTAGTTAAGCTATGTATTTCATCTTCACAAATAACAATTCAATGATACAAAGTTGATAGACTTTTTTGAAAAAAAAAAATTGCTGTCTCCTCTATAATGGAATTAACTTTAAAGAAATTTTTCAACGTTATCAGTATCCACAGTTTGGCAGATTAGGGAGATATTAGAGGCCTTCAATACAGTAAAGTCAACGTTACATTGCAATAGGGAAGTTTATATCTGCTATACTAGAGTAACAGATCCACAGCATCTCAGACCCATGTATGGATGAAAAGTAGTAAATTTTCTAACTATTTCGATTTGTGTTGCTGTATGTAATAGGCTCCATCTCATTTCTACAGCACAATCTGACAGATAAGGGCGTACTATGAGTCAGTAAGAAAAAGACACATTTATTTACTGGTCATTCATGTGAATGAATGCAAGGAGGTGAAGATGACAGTCAAATTTCTTGGCTGAGTGGCTTGCTGTCAGACTCAATTCTATGAGTGTTTACTTCACCACCCTTTAGCTATGGTGACAGCTCAGTAGTCAAAAACTGATTTTTATCAACGTATGCATAATTAAAGACTCAATCTAGTTTCTGGTTTGGCTACTTACTCATAAACATCGATCAAACATGTTGTGGAAGAAGAAAACCACGGTATGTTTTAAAAATGTAACTGTAACAATACTTTATTGGAAAATTACATATGAATATCACTGTATAATATCTTTTACATATTGATCTCACAGCTATTTCATTTCACAGGAGAAAAATGTACCCTCCTAACATTAACCTAAATGTAAACCAAAAAAATTAACAGCATCTGCAAAAATACACAGATGCATCCCTGAAAGAGACCTCTAGGGCAAAACTTGCTCTGCTCCTCCTTCTAGTCGGTAGCATTTCATGATTTTGATCAGTTCCTTCTTTTGATAATGTCTGAGAATTGGCTCTAAACAAGTTGGTAAATTCTTGTACAGTGTCGTTACAGCTTTGTAGTATGAAGTTATTCATTGTCCCTGTGCAAGCACAACTGTCTACTGGTTTTAAATCTTCAGGGGAATAGCATAGCTGAAGTTTTAATTCAAAGTCCTCAAATCCAAATTTAATCAAAAATACTGAAAAAAAGGTACAGAAAGTATTTTCTACTTATTAACAAATATGATACTGCCTGCATACAATGCTAAAAGAGAAGTTCTCTCTTCCAAGACCATTATACTTCACCACTATGCAACTAAACCATTCTGCTGCAGCTTCTATAAACAGAACCTCCTCTTACTGTCTTGTTGGAGGGAGGAAAAGGGGATAAAAATAGGAAAACAAACTAAAAGAGGAATAAACAAGTCATTCTTGGTTAAAGTGTAAGGACACTTGGTCATAAAAGTGTCCTTTTACAGTGTAATAGGGAAAAAAACCCACATAAAAAAAGAAGGCATTTACTCAGAAACATTACATGCAAACTGACTGAACATCTAGGTTCTGGTTTCAGCTTTACCACTGCACTGTCTCAGAAACCCAGGTTATTGTTTTAATTCCATGTATTCACATCTCCTCATGTTGAAGCTCTTCAGAATATAGTCCTCTCAATACATCACTGAACAGCAACCCAGAGTGACAGTACATATGTTAGTTTTCAGATGCTTTGACCACTTACTTAAATTACACCATTTATTGGCAATGCAATGAAGGCAGATTCTGCTTAAACCACAAAAATGTAGAGACTATCCTTTTCAAGAGAAGTATTACTTTCTCTGTGTTTCAATCTTCTATTCTTATTTAAGCCACACAAACCACATATATGCAAGTAAGTTAACAGTTAGCTTCACAACACTTAATGGTATGAAAAACTATTTAAGGAAAAACTCCACTAAGCCTCTAATTTCTTAGATGATGATACCTATTGTAGAAATCTACCTTTCTGAGAAGGTTTTATTTACTAGTCAGGTATTTTATTAGATAGGTCTGTTTGCATTCTTTCTATTCTCTCTCAAACGATTGGATATATGTGACTGTAGTCTTTCCAGTGATTAGGTAACTTCTGTTGATTGTGAAGATTCCCATCTGACAAATCTTTTCTACTGAAAACACTTTCCAGTGACTTTACTGAAGTGAAATGGAACTGATCACATGATTAAGATTGACTATATACCTATTTATTTTGGTGGAAGGGACCAAAGAGAAAAAAAAAACCACAAACCCAAGCAATTTTATTTTAATTTTCAAGGCATCTAAATACAAGAGGTTGTAAGCAATGCTATCATGGGAAAATTTTACGTTCACAGAACAACTCTGGGTTTTTAAAAATTTGCTCATCAAGTTCCTCTTGCTCTTCAAAGTTCCAGTTCACAACTAGAATGGTTTCTTTGTCCAGACCTTATACTGCTTTGTAATGACATGCATTCAAGCACAGCGATCGCTGCAAAGGTGACCAAATCCTCTAAAATCTGGGTAAGAACATGTAAACACCTAAAACCTATAAGTTTCTCAGTCTTCAGAAAAAAAAATGGCTTGCCTTGCATGATTCACACTGAAACTGCATAAATACCAATTCTAACCAAATTCTTTTAGTAGGTCCTTTTAAACATATACATCACTGAAAGAAGTTGTAACACACTTAAACATCAAATGACAGACCTAAATGTGCAGCAATTTAATAAAGAATTAAACTATGTAATTTTGCAACTCAGTGAAGAACTAAATAAAAATTGTTTAAGCAGCAGGTTAGTAGTATGCCTTTCTATGAACCACTTGAAAGCAGAAGACTCTATTGCACACACTGCACAGCAAGTATAGTTTATGAGAGAATGAGCACTCACTCCATTTTATGCTCATTTTCCTTTCTGGGGTCAAACTCACAGCAAAAGTGTGAGGTCAGGTTCTGACTTCTTTACAAAACAGATATGCAGAAAAAGCACTGAAGAAAATTTTCTCATTTTTTTAATTACTGTAATAGAACATGAAAATCTAAATACAATATTCTGTTTCTGAAGGATTTCCACAAAGAAATCTACATGGAGCAATAGTGTCATAATACACTACAAGAAAAACTACATAAGATTCTCCCACCATAATCATTTTAAGTGCTGATATCCTAAAATGCAATAAAAGAGTAAAGCTAGAAAAATACAGAAATTTTTATGTCTCCCTGGTTTCTTTCATTTCAGGTTATAGCATATGCTGATAGCAAAACTATCTTCAGCCAAACCAACAAGCTTTCTCTCTACCTGAACATCTGTATATATACAAGCAAGTCAAAATAGAACTAAAAGTACCTCAAAGACCTTCTGAATAGATGGTGTGGTTTTGCTGATCTATATGATCTCAATATTTGTACACTATTACACTATCTCCTGCTATTTATCTGCCATCTTATTCATGCTAAGACTTTTAAAGACAAACAAAAAAAAAAAAAAAAGGAGGGAAGAGGGTTTGATTGGTTTTTGTATTTTCCCCCTAAGGTAAGTACAATCTTACTGCACCCAACATTGAGCATAACTGCAAAGGATTTACATCCCAGAACAGGTAAACAGTCTGCTCAGTGCAGGAGAATTAGTTAGCCAGCCAGAGACAGAAAGCCAATACTTCACAAATGGGATTGCTTGGTACTGACTGCCAGAGGCATCTGCACTATTACTCATGAATCTTTCCAGATACAGTTTGTTATCTTGACTCTAAGTAGATCTCTCTAGTTTGTTTCTGCATTGACCATGATGAATGCATTCTGGAAACTCTGACAGCCAAAGATAAAGTCAATATGAGTCAAATCAAAAAAAGTAAATGCTGAGGTTTTCAATATGGCTTGTGTAGGTTCTTCTAGTCAACCAATACTCACCTACATAGGCTTCATCATTCACTGGCAGACGTACTGACATGCAGAGGTAAGTATCGGACTATTAAGACACAAAAGAAGAGAAATTACCATTAAATTTGGAGTATTTAGAATGAAAAGAATAGAAACAAAGCATCAAAATTCTCTACCCTTTCTGCAGATGAATGTAGGAATACTGAACAAACTAATATATAAAAATAATATACTTATAAGCCTTAGCACTGAATTTATTTGCAGTGGTTACCAAATTGCACCCTTCCTGCATGATAAAATTTGAAGGGGCAACAGTACCCTCTCGATGTCCAACTAAACAGCATGAATCAGTGACTGTGCAACACAAAGTAAAGAGGATTACTGAGCTTCTGATTCATTGTGGTCTTGTCTATAAATACTTCACCAGTATTTATAAGCTTACTAAAATCTAAGAATCAATGGCATTTGAGTGGAGGTGGATGTGCTGATCTCCTCTCTCTGGTGACCAGCAACAGGACAGAAGGAAATGGAATGAAGCTGCATCAGAGGAAGTTCAGATTGGACATTAGGAACAGATTCTTCACTGAGAGGGTGGTCGGTCACTGGAACAGGCTTCCCAGGGAAGTGGTTATGACAACAAGCCTGTCAGAGTTCAACGAGTGTCTGGATGACAGTCATATGGTTTAGTTTTAGGTAGTGCTGTGAGTGGCAAGGAGTCGGACTTGATGATCTTTATGGGTCCCTTCCAACTTGAGATATTCTATGATTCTATACTTTCATAGCTAAATATGTTTCTACATACAGAAGTATTTCACCCTGTTCCAAGATTTATATAACTCAACCACAAACTGTAAAACTGCTGTGCCACTGTAGCAGCGATCATAGAAATACATTTATTTTTGATTCATGCATCTAATTCTATTATGATCAATGGAAATATTCTTCTGGGAGCATTCTAAGAAACACCACATGTCCTTTAAAACAAAGAAAAAGAACAGAATCAACTAAAAAAGAAACATTTTGATATGCAATTTTCTTGCTTAAGTACTGTAAAGCACTAACATTTTCCTAGAGCAATTGGATGAACAATCTGCACAAGATACAGTGTAATGTGCACCCCAGTCAGAAAACTTACCAAGAACACCCTCTTCATGATGCTACAGTTGCCTTTGTTGCCTAAAATACTTTTGGTTTGAGTTTAAAAGGCTCAGCTTGTAAGCCTTGGAAGTATTCCTGGATTAAAATACAAACCAATTAAAATGCAAACACAGTAAACTCAGAGCAATGGCCACAAAAAAAAATCCAGGTTTTCCATCTACAAGCACCTTGGATAACTATGAAAGAACTTGCAATATAAAACCAAGTCCCCGAGAACAGTGAAACCTAAGTATGGTAATCTTATTGAAACGAAGGCTCTTACTTTGTACGTCAAAAAAACAGTCAGAAGATTATTGGAACAGCACAAAATTACATTTTTTAAATGCATGTGAACTACACAAAAAAAAATGAAGTCAGTCTCATCTTTGTCACTAGATGTAGGGCAGGTGCTACAAAAGCACTATCCTAAAAAAATACCTCCTGCTTTACTGAGATATTCGACCAAAGAAGATATGGGATATCTAGATTACTGTTGTAAGAAATAAATTCATTGACATGGTTTGCTTACATGGCACAGATGTTAGGCTATAAGGTCAGCAATGTGGCTGTTAGGTTGATAGCTACACTATAAACTATTTTAAACCTCTTTTTTTCAACTTTTAAGGCTGTTTAAGAAAGGAAATATGTCAGCTACTGGAATTTCACTACATCAGTGAACTCAAAATCTAACAAGACTTTCACTTTCGTAAGAACTGTACTAAACAAATGAAGATAAAACTCCTGCAATGAAAAATTCAAACCTTATTTAAAAGAAGACACTGCAAATAATAGGTGTTAACAGTTAAATGCAACTGAGAAAGATGGACAGGTCCAATGGTGATAAAAATCCATGACTACACAAAACAGTGATGTGCATAGATAAGAAACCATTTTGGCTGCTTTTGCACAAAGATGGGAAGGATGAACAGAGGTCAGCTGATACAAGTGATGCGAATGACTTTGTGTACTCCAGTTATATGCATTTGCAGAATGAACATACTAAAGCCTTCTAGAAATTGTAAAGGAAATATTCTACGTTTTCTATTTAACCTAAGTTCAGAAGTAGACTTTTTTTTTTAAAAAGCCTTCATTTAGAACCTCATACTTTTAAATTAATGGCAGCAACGTATCACATTGTAGTAGAAATGAACAGTAGATTCTTTGTCTTTCAACACAAACTGAAATCAGAAACAGTATGGACTGAAAATAAGGTTGACGTATTTTTTTAAAGTATCATTTACCCAATTAAGAATCAAATTAGTTAAGAACAGAGTATTAGGACTTATCATGGATGCAATGGCTGAGACTTTATAACTTCTGTCATAATATCTACAAAGATTATTAGAAGTCTACAGGTACTACTATTTTTGCTGCTTTTTTTTTTTAATCAGAGACTTTTAACTGGAAATTATAGATGTATTGAAATGGTATTCTGCTATTCATTTATCTGAGCTGTTGTAGAACTCAGTTGTGCCTCTCTGACTCAGTGTTATAATACATCTAAAAGTAGCAGCTGTCCCAGTTCAACATCTTTCTTCTCTGTTCCTCAGCATCTCTCCTCACTACCAACATACTTTACATTGTACAGCTCAGAGACATGCTCTTAGGTAATCTGATGTGTCTTTAAGATTTTAATACTAAAAAAGAGCAAAGTTCTTTCGACAGAAAAAGCCCCACAAAACACACCAAAATTAACAAGACCCACTGCTTTGGAGAAGAAACAGGATGGGAGGAAGGAAGAAAGGAAATATTCATTTTTTTACTTTCCATCTGTTTGTTATTTTCTGCATTGCCTTACATCAGTCATTTTCAGATTGTCCTCCAAAGTAATCTGAAGAGACTCCATTTCATTAACAAGAGATCCTGGCCAGCAGTAACTTTAGCACAACAAGCCTATAGATGATCTGTACAGCTAAAGCACTGAATTGTTAAAATTCCATACTATTCATGGTGTAGTTTCACACCTGTGACCCCTTCCTTATGTTCCATCCTACTACCCCATACTGTTTTTTAAAAAATTATCTCTTCTTCTTCCCTGTCAAAGTGTATTTTTCAAAAGCAGAGAAATCAGGAAGCAAACCCATAAAATTACCCTAAATACAACCTGTCTCAAAATACTTCCAACCTCTTAAAAGGAAAGCTCATAAAAAAAATAAATTATCCAAGATTACCTAAAATATAAAATCTACTTGATAAATTCATGACACAAAGAACTATCAGCATTAAATATGATAGCCTGGACTAAAACTCCAAGCCAGCAACATCTCATTATTACTGTAAACAGGGAGGGTATGTTCTAGATTTTGCATTACCAGCCTCCTATCCTACCTCTTATGTTTCCATAAATAACTGCTACTAGGTATAGCAAGAGAAAAGATTGCTTGGCCAAATAGATAATGCAGTCAATCAACGCTGTCATTCTGAAGTGTTTACCATTACTGGCACAAAAACTTGTCCTGGCATAATCACAGGGGGGTTTGATTTTGTTTCTGACATACAAGCCAGGTTGTATTTAGCTAATAAGACAAAATGAGCAAATGAAAAAACAGCTATTGGATTCAACAAAACAGGCTCTCATCACTTATTTCCAATTGTCAATGTTCCAGATTTCAGACACAAGGAGAGCAGGAACATCCTGACACTAAACTAACATAAGAGGCACATTGCAGAATCCACAATAATTCTGTCCTGTTTTCTCTGCCTCACCATAAGTAGCTGTGAGCATGAGAGTGCACATTTGATCCGTGCTCAGAAGAAAATCATTATGTAGACTTCAACTTGTGTAAGAAACAATCAGAGGGGGAAAAAAAAAAAGTGAGATTGCTCCACTATGCACAAAACATATCAATTCAGACATTTCCAAAAAAAGTGAAAAGATGAGACTAATAGAACTTTCAAAGTACAACAGCATGCCTTTTAGGGAGGGGGGAAGAGAAAAGCCCCACACTTTTGTCTCCTATCTCCTGTTCCACTCCCCCTCCTTCTCTATAAAGGAAAAAACTTTGCTATTAACAAGGGCCATTACTGACTAATAATTGCATCACTTCTCATAAATCTCTGGTATTGACATTCACTGTGCCAGGGTCCAGATTCATATAACACATATAACACACAAAATTCTACTTTCTGCAGAATTCCATCCTAAGCAACAACAAGTCATTCACACAACTTTCTTCAGAGTCAGAACAAGTCTTGAGAGATCTTAAGTCAAGATCTCAACTTGGTTGTCATAGCAACAGTAAAGAAAGAGGTGCCAGTAATTTATGGGTCTCTGAATGATCAAATTCCCAGGCTTCGGGAAGAGTGGCTGGAAAGTTGCTCAGTGGAAAAGGACTTGGTCGACAGCCATCTGAACATGAGCCAGCAGTGTGCCCAGGTGGCCAAGAAGGCCAGTAGCATCCTGGCTTGTATCAGAAATGGTGTGTCCAGCAGGACTAGGGAGGGGATTGTCCCCCGTACTCAGCTCTGGTGAAGCCACATCTCAAATACTGTGTTCAGTTTTGGGCCCCTCACTACAAGAAGGGGACATGAGACATGGACACTGAGCTGCTGGAGTGTGTCCAGAGAAAGAAAACGAAGCTGGTGAAGTGTCTGGAGCACAAGTCTGATGAGGAGCAGCTGAGGGAACTGGGGGTGTTCAGTCTGGAGAAAAGAAGGCTGAGGGGAGACCTCATTGCTCTCTACAAGTACCTGAAATGAGGTTGTAGAGAGGTGGGGATCGGTCTCTTCTCACAGGTAGCAGTGATAGGACAAGGACTAATGGCCTCAAGTTGTTGCAGGGGAGGTTTAGATTGGATATTAGGAAGCATTCCTTCACTTAAAGGGTTGTCAGGCATTGGAACAGGCTGCCCAGGGCAGTGGTGGAGTCCCCATCCCTGGACGTATTTAAGAAATGCATAGAGGAGCTGCTGAGGGACATGGTTTAGTGGTGACTTGGCAGTGCTGGGTTAGTGGTTGGACTTGATGATCTTAGAGGTCTCTTCCAACCAAGGCTGTTCTGTGATTCTGTGATTTTTGTCTGGTATGGTATCATCTGGAGATTAGACAAAATATTTTAAATCAAAGACTTCAAACTGAGAAACTGAAGTTACAAAACTGAATATGCAGGTATTACGAGTCACTGCTGACCTACTGGTAGGAACTCAAGGTAAGCAGAAAGAGACTTGCAAATTTCTAAGACAAGAATCTCTCCACACAGCTTTCCACACTAACAATATTCCACCAAATAACATCTTTTACCACTTTCTTGTGCTTTTAGCAATATTTATGAAGTTTCAAGTTTACATTTAAGAACTCAGCCAATGCTGCACCAGAATTAATTTACCAATGAACATTTCGTTCAGCCTCAGAAAGAGTAGTTGATTAAATCAGTAATTAGTAATTAATTTAAAAGTAAGGCAACTTCCCCTGCCCCTCCAGTCACTACTAGTCTTGAGACATATTGGAAAAAAATTCAGGTTTTTTTGAAACCTTTCGCACAGCCTTGACAACACGAGATACACGTGAATTAAATTTTATGCAGCTAATCTACCAACATAAGGACAGATGTTAAACTTGGCTCCAGGCATTTGCAAATCATTCCACCAAGAATTACACCACTTCCACATTATAAGGTGCTACCTATGCAGATAATACAAAATGATTTGGGGTTTCTTTTCCCTCCTCCTCCTGTTGGAAAATGTGTATGCATTTCCTCTGCGAACCAGGTATATTTTACAGAGTCTATGATGTTCCTTAGCTGTATGCCCCTACATTAAGAGAATTCAATGATTCTTACAGTAATCAAAACAACAATGTGAACGCACACAATCAATGTACAACCTTACTCATAGCACCAAAAATAAATCTCAGTTTCAGGGAATACATGCAGATGGTTAGACTTCTTGGAATCCAAAGAGATTAATTTTCAGTATCTGTTTTCAATAAGAACTATCTGGAAAGCAGAAGTATCAGGGAATTTGGAAAATAAAAATAAATACACAGAGATGCTATGGAAGAAGTCAACTCAGCAGTGGTACTATTTCAAAAGTTCCCTTTCTTTTTCCAGCTTGGAGATACTTTTGACTAGATAATTAAGACATTCCAGAACAAACCTTACATTTCATGAACCTTCTGATCGTATGTCAACTGCAGTTCACACTGGTCATAAATTGTAAACAAAGATCTGGTTAGTTCCATTAGACATTTTTCTGTTAGCTAGCTGTGACCCTAGATAAGAAATGTGACTGTCATGTGTGTATATCATCAGGAGAGAAAGTTCAGTTCGTGAAGTCACCTGAAAGTACTAACCTGTGGCCAAACAGTGAATTCACAATTCATAACAACCCAGCTGAAACAAGATTATATTTTCACAAAAAATGCGTAACAAAGAAGAGATAGCATAGAACATACTGGTGTTGCTCTAAAGATACTCTTCTGTTCTCTAGAATTAAACTCATTCACATCTTCTCCACTAATTTCTGCTTCTCCTCATTTTTTTCTTTTTTTTTTTTTTTTTTTCTTTCTTTTCCCACCTTTCCCACATAAATTGTTATGCTTGAGAACTCAGGAATTGCAATTAGTGATAACGAAAACAGTGATACACCTCCTGAAAACCCTTAATAAAGTATTTTAAAATTTGCACTCTTCCTCTTGATCTTTGGTTTATTTTCACATCTTTCATGAATAGAGATAAACTTGCTGATAGACCCTGGAAGCAGAAATCTATATAACATAGAATCATAGAACACCTCAAGTTGCAAGGGACCCATAAGGATCATTGAGTCTAACTCCAAACTTACGCTCTTATATAAACATCAGTATGGGCAACGTGAACTCACAGCAGATCCACAGTCACTGAATACATGTGCTCACAATATAGGCCAATAGGTACCTGAAGAAGACAGTGAGCTAGTAAGAAGCCACTACAGAAGAATTTCCTCTCTAAAGAGGATTCTTCCTTTTCTTGTCTGTGACAAAAATGAACTAACACCACTAGAACCACAAAGCTGTTGTTTATCCCCTTCTGCGAACTGCAAAAAAGCAAAGGTTATCTTTTCTGCCATTGCTTCTTGTTAAGTATACCAGTGTTTAAAATGTCTAAATGGGAACCATGTCTCCTGTACAGTCAGTGTGGGACACTGTAGAACAAAGAAGGGAAATGAGGAGAAGGTGGGTGTGAATGAGAAAGGAAAATAAAAGCTAGACTTAGAAGTAAGTAAGGCTAGTTACTGACTATTTTCACTTATCTTTTTAGGAACTAACTTGACAAGTTGCTTTCTGCTGCTGTGTTCCCCCGTTCTTCCCCAAAACCTACGCTAGACCATAGCATTTCAGTTTATTGTGCAGAAAAAGGCTGTGGGCTGGCTATAGGTACACAAGAACATGAAAAGTATTATGTCCTCTCTATTAACTACCACAGCCTTTTGTTGTTGGCATTGGGTTTTGACTTTTTTTTTAAATAGGAATCTGAACTGACTGACCTCTTCATATGTGTTGCCTAGGTCTTCAACTAATGGCTCCTCAGGTGAAATCAATAAAATGTAATTACAAATGTGCACCTGGATGAACTGAGAGTACTTTTCACTCCTTCTGAAAGAGAAGTTTAATATTTTGCTGCAGACAAATACAATATAGTAGAAACTATACTTCCATTTTGCACTCACTGGAATGACACCACTTGCACTAAATTACATGTTCCAGAGGGGTGCTCCCCAATAACTGAAAACCTTTTGCTTCAGGATTTTTTTAAAGTGCTATCTGCAACAATGAGTCATCATCTACTGCAGCACAACATCCTGCTCTTTCCAAGCATCTGCAGCCCTCTAAAAGAGGCACAGGGCCTTTTAATCACATATATAATTCCTTGTATTCCCTTGCTGCAAAAAAACCCCAACCCATTAATCATTTTTATCTTGCCTAATGTAAATACATATTAAAATGACAGTAGAATCTCAAACTTTTATGTGAATCTTAAAAATGCTAAAGCTAATGCTAAAAATCTTAATTATTGTCTTCATTTTTACTCACTTGGCTCAGTAGAAGATAAGAAACTTCAAACCTTATAGTATACCATTATAATTGTTCATACTAGCTTTCCTGGAGTATTTTAATTTACTGGGTCAAAAGTATTACCCTTATAAAATGCTTTTTGTTTGTTCTCTCAGCTTGCCAAGTTGCAGCAATGTTCAACTAAATTCACTGAGGCATCATTTTAGATTTGCTGTAAACTACAGCTCTAAATAAATGTATGTCTTACTAGCACAGCTGGTAATATTTTACTTTAATAAAATTCATATTCCTTGTTTCAATAAACTTCAGCATTTCAGTTTATGAAACCAACATTTTACAAATAAAGTTAATCAGATAAAAAGGTATTTCTTTCTTTTGAGATTACTATTCTGTTTCCTAATTTCCTCTGGACATACATATACCTATAAAAGCTACCTTGTTTATTTTTGTTAATTTTATGTGAGTGATATTGTCAGCCAAGGCTTTCTTTTCCTATCTTTAAAAAAAAAAAAAAAGAGTAAGTGACAAAAAGACAAACAGCATTTCTCTCACCTGCTCAGGCGTCACCCCAGGCATGCGAATGTCCAATGCAAAATCTGACAGTGAAATCACCGGCCGGTCGCTTCCAAGGCATTCACTGGAAAGAGAGCCGGTAGTATCTTTATACCTTAAAAAGGAGGAGGAAAGATTTTTTTAAAAAAAAAAATTGATTGTTGTTATGTCTTTCTAAAAAGAAGGGTCTTCAAAACAAGTAAAGAAGTTTGACAACACTGAGCAGCTCTGGAAATCTCACTCCTTCATGAGCTGAAAAAACCCATCTTGGTTATCAAACACTTACTGAAGGAGTTCCTCTGAGCAATCAGGCAGACTAGTTTGGAAAACATTATCTGAAAACGTAACCTATCATCTCATCTAAATGACTGTCTGAAGTACATGGATAGAGAATTAATTCACTAAAAAATGTCAAGTATTCTTAATCACTCACAACAGCTTTGGGGTTTTTTTAAGACTATGCATATGATGTATAACTCAATACAGATTAAATTTAAATAATGTGTAAAAAGGAAATTTTTAATTCCGATACCACAACATTTATAGCAACTCCTATTAGAAGCAGCAAAGTAAATCAGAAAGTTTTAACTTCACATGAATATCAAAGTCTGTATTGAATGCAATGTGTAAATAAATTGTAAAAAAATGTAGATCACTATAAGGAACTAAACAATAAGACATCTGAAACATAATGCAACATTGATGTAAATTTGAATATGTATATCCATGTGTATATATATAAATATAGAAGTGACATGGTAACTACAGTGCCCAACACACCTCTCAAACAGTAAACCACTTTTTTTAAAAGCCAAGAGGCTACTTCTCTTGTCCACATGACATTAAAGTTTATCTACGCAATTCTGCATCCAACCCCCCTCCCCCAAATTTCCCAGGACTGCCCAGTTTTAAGCTAGTTGATGCTTTCTCATTAAAACATCGTTTTACACTGCAAGCTAACTCAAACAGCTGAAATGTATTTACTCCCTGTGTAGTCTCAAATACACAGGTGGCATTATCTAAAAAGTTCTATTAACTGTAATTTTACCATCCTAAACTCATATTTTATAGAGCAACCTATGGATAAAACAAGATTTTCTGTCTTCAGAAATGAGTCCCATTGCAAAACTGCAGAAAAACAAATCATAGCAAGTCAGCAAAACTGAACAAATACCACACATATTTTTATCTAGGACATCCTTTTTCATACTTTCATAATAAGTGACTGCATGCATTCAACACGTAAGGTCTTCCTGCATAACCCACCTCTTGAAGACAGAAAGTGGGCTTCTGAAACCCAAACAGATGTTTTGAAAAACAAGAAACAGTATTAGCAGGTTGTTAATGAGGCCAGCCATGACCACCCTGCTGTTTCTGGCCCAATTAAGGGAGCAGAAAAAGGACAATGCAGTTCTGTCAGCTGTGATCCTGACAATTAGGCAGCAGAAACAGCAGTATCAATTCACTACTTCATTATTATGCGCTCTGCAGGCATCCTCCAGCTTCTCACAGACCATCTGTCTTGGAAGGTAAATCAGGAAGGTAGATGATGTTATGTTGTCTTTATTGTAAAAATCTATTGAAGAATCTTCCCTTGCAGATAGATGATACGGTACTTCTTGTCACTTAAGGAGCTGAAAAGAAGTAGCACTCCTGATGCTTTATCCCCAGGTTATGCAGTTAAATCTGCACACTACTTATCAATCCACAGTGCCAGAGACTCGAAGTGGCATCACAGAAATCAGTATCAGTCATCCTTCAGAACCTGTAAAAACAGATAAAGGATGACTAACACATTACAGCATTAGTTCTCAGCAAATGTCTCATGAAGCGTGTTAACACATTAGTAAGCCCTTCCACAAGCTTTAGCCCAACCCAGTGAAGGCTGCACCAAGTCTGTTGATTCCTCCATTTCCTCTCCTCCCACCCATACAGGGTCAGAAATGGACACGTTTCATATTGATATAAAAAAATGCTCACTCAAACACATTTTACATGATAGGAAGAAACACAAAAAATCCCCTCAATACACAAAAGGCAAAGCATGAAATACTTTACCCATAAAAACACTTCTACAAGCAGGAAAAAAACCACATGGCAAGAATCAAGGCTTGTAAATTTTATCAACTAATCCTAGATGTTTCTGCACATATTGCAGGCTGGGAGAATATTTGACTTTTGACACAAAGTATCCATTTCTTATGTACTTTAGTTATTTTTTATATTCATTTCAGAAAACTGACACTTACAAATTATTTTCAGAAATATTACAAGAACTATTGAGATCGGACTGTTTTATATTAGTTGAATACTTTTCTATCCTTTCATATAATGAGGTTCTAGCAGCACAAACTGTTGCTCCTCATTGCTTAAACTGTTCTTACTTCCCTATTTTAGTTGATGCAATACTTCAATTTCAAAAAAGTAAATTTTTTAATACGTATACTAGAAAATCACCCTGAAGACATATCTTAGTATCTTCATTGAGCATTCTGCTTCTGGCAGGAGAAAAAATTCAAGTCACAATAAAAAGAAGAAGAAGTGAAGTAAAAAAAGATGTAATTAAAGACAAAGATTAGAGTGAAAAGAGAGAAAGGGAGATGAAAATTAGACTGGGCAACGTAAGCATGGTATTTTATCCCACATGCTCCACTCACACATAGCTAAAAACATGACATAAAACATAGGAATGAAATAAAACAAAACAGAGAACAGCAACTAGCATGAAAACATCTTTCTGAATAGGCTGACGGGAGGAAAAAAGTGGCTAAGAAGCTGGAATTCAAAATAAAATTCAAAATAGCACACAAAATAAAGTAACAATATTTCAACATGATAGTAGACAAATTAAACAAGTCTTTTAAAAGAATAGCAATGAAATGATCCATTTGCAAAAATGAACTACAGAGAAAGCAAGCTCTGTGTTAACCACAAGTTCACAAAGCGCATTACAATAATTTCTTGTTCTCAGTTTAGTCACTAGAACATTTTATATACAATACCAAATGAACAAGCCAGAAGCAGAAACCTCACCTTCAACCATCAGTTCCTTCAAAGAAAACCAAAACAAATAGTCAAAATTTATGGGGACTGATATATCACAGGTGGTTATTTCTCATAGCTGAATCTCTTCTCTTGTTTCTTACACATTGAAATCATGATATTCAGCAAGGATTACTTGAGTTCAGCTAAAACAGAGTCTACATTTCATCTTAGTCAAAATCTTAAGTTTAAGCAACAATTGAGTATACAAACAATAGTCAGTTCAACAAATGAACTTCAGCTAGGCCTCCAGGTTGAAGTACTTTGCTTCTAATAACACAGGAACAGCCCAGCCACCACAACTGGGGGCCATCCACCTGGAAAGTATGTTGGCAGAAAAGGCCTTGGGGGTCCTCATGAACACCAGGCTGAAAGTGAGCCAGCAATGCGCCCTTGCTGCAAAGCAGGCTAAATGGTATCCTTGGGTACATTACCCAAAGTGTTATCAGCAGGTCGAGGGAGGTGACCTTTCCCCCTCTAATCAGCACTGGTGAGGTTACACCTGCAGTAGTGTCCAGTTCTGGTTTTCTCAGTACAAGAGAGATATGGATATACTAGAGAGAGTCCAGGGAAGGCCCAGGAAGATGATGGACTGGAGCATCTCTCCTAAGAGGAAAGGCTGAGAGAGCTGGAGATTTCATCAATGTACATAAGTACTTTAAGCGAGGGTGCAACTAGGATAAAGCCATGTGACAGTTTGTTTAACATCTTTATCAATGATTTGAGTGAGAGGATCAAGTGCACCCTAAAAGTAAGTTTTCAGATGACACCAAGTTGAGTGGAAGTGTTGATCTGCCTCAGGGTAGCGAGGCTCTGCAGAGGGATCTGGACAGGCTGAATTGACGGGCTGAGGCCAATTTTATGAGGTTCAACATGGGCACATGCCAGGTCCTGCACTTGGGTCACAACAACCCCATGCAACACTACAGGCTTGGGGAAGAGAGGCTGGAAAGCTGCCCATTGGAAAAGAACCTCCGAGAGCTAGTCAACAGCTGGCTGAATACAAGTCAGCAGTGTGCCCAGGTGGCCAAGAAGACAAACAGCATCCTGGCTTGTGTCAGAAATAGTGGCAAGCAGGACTAGGGAAGTCACTCAAGCAAGGTGAGGCCACACCTCAAATACTGTGTTCAGTTCTGGGCCCCTCACTACAAGGACACTGAGGTGCTGGAGCATGTTCAGAGAAGGGCAATGAAGCTGGTGAAGGGTCTGGAGCACAAAGTCTGATGAGAAAAGGCTGAGGGAACTCAGGGGCCTGAGGAACAAAGGGGGTCTTCAGTCTGGAGAAGGCTGAAGGGAGACCTCACTGCTCTCTACAACTACCTGAAGGGAGGGTGTAGAGAGGTGGAGGTCAGTCTCTTCCCCCAACTAATAAACAAAAGGACAAGAGGAAATGGCCTCAAGTTGTACCAGAGGAGGTTTACATTGGTTATTAGGAAAAAAATCTTCACTGAAAGGGTTATCAGGCATTGGAACAGGCTGCCCAGGGAAGTGGTTGAGCCACCATCTCTGGAGGTATTCAAAAGACATGGACATGTGTTCAGTTTAGTGCTGGACTTGGCAGCGCTAGGTTAGTGATTGCACTCGATGATCTTAAGGGTCTTTTCCAACCTAAATTATTCTATGACAGGACCAGAGTAAATTGGCACCAACTGAAACACAACAGGTTCCCTCTGGGCATCAGGAAACAGTTTTTCACTGAGAGTGTGACTGAGCACTGTCACAGGTTGCCCAGAGAAGCTGTGGAGTCTCCAGCCTTAGAGATACTCAAGAGACATCTGGACGTGGTCCTGGGTACCCTCAGGTAGGTGGCACAGCCTGAGCAGGGGTGTTGGTCAAGATGACCTCCACCATTCTGTGAATCTGTGACATACTATGTTTAAAGACTGAAAAAACTAATTGTAAGGTCAGTTCAGTATGTCAATTAAAAGCAGCTAATCAATTTGAGAGAAACAGATGGCAGATGTGGATAATGGGTCATAACCATGCAAGTTTGAGCATTCCCATGACACAGAGAGGATAAAAGGCATTAAGGATAGATGATACTAAGGATTTTCCCTTTGGAGTGTTGGTGGTAGACGATGAAAACTTTCCATTTCCAAACTGTCGCCTCTTGGTTACTTTTACAATTCCACTGCCCATACAGGGCAATGTGTGGGCAAGAAAATGCCAGGAAGGTCAAGAAAATTCTCCACAGGGAAGCTGCTTTTACAGCTTAAAATTCTTTGGATACTAGTAAAACCACGACTGCAGAAAACATAGAGCCTACAGAACTTATAATGCAACACATGGTTAACCAGTCATGGCTCTATATTTAGAGATTGATTGGGGTTTTTTTAAATAACTATCAAAAAATGTCCTGACTTCTGTGTGTCTACATTTTGCCTCTATCCAAGGCTAAACTGTAGCAGTTGCTCTGTACCTAATGGCTCCTCAGCTGAGAAGGGGAATTAGGAAACAAGAGAGAAGCCCCACAGGTTGAAATAGAAACAGATTTAATGAAACAACAGAACTAATACAAATACCAACATAAAGTATACAAAGCTTATAGTCAGCCTAGTCCTTGGGAGCAGCAGAAGGAGTAGGAGATTAAGAGGGGAGAGCACCAGGAAGAGGAACCCCCCCACCCTCAGTAAACTCCCTCCTTTTATACTGAGCTTGGTGTCAGTGGTGTGGGATACACCTGTGAGTCAGCTTGGGGCATCTGCCCTGACTGAAACTTCCAGCTGACTCACGGCTACTCATGGCCTGCCTGCCATGGCTGGCCCATGGTTCGGTTTCTGGGAAACCAGGACACTGTGTCATGTTTTTACCAAACTTTTTGGTTTAAATAATAAATCTATCACCTTAGAAAACTCTTCCTTAAAGCCACGTTGTATGGAGACCTGTTTACTTTCCTTGAAGCAATTTTTCCTTACATAGTTTTATAGGAAAATATTTAGAACACGATTATACGTCATCCAAAAACTAAGGAGGATTTTTTTTTTAAGAGTAGAAGAAGCTGCTTCAAACTAGACTTCATTGGACTGGTCCTCCAAAAATAGCCAAAGATAAATTTTCACCATATATCAAACCCATTGTAATTGTAGGCTGCCTTGTATTTTCCTCCTCTTCTTGTTCTGCATTGCTTGAGGAAGCTGATGCCCCACCCCCTGCCCAGACCAGCAGTGTGTTAATTTTCCATCAGAACAACTGGTCAGTGTGCCAGCAGAAGCTACAGTACTTCCATCTCAAAATAAATGGTGTGAACATGCAGCTGGGGCTAGAAAGGAACCTTCTGTTTCGGCAGCAATCCACACTAGATTCGATATAACACTAAAGATACTTTTTAAAAATGAGAATTGTGAATTGTCAAATAGAATTTGCCTTTTAGTTTCATTTAAATTTTACATATTCATATGTTCTGCTACCAAACATGTTTCAGACATGGATACTAAAGAAAAAAAAAAATAAATATGATTGCTCTTACTGTTGTTTTTATGAACAAAGTTTTCTAAAATTTGATCTGCTGAGCACAAGTACAATGCATAATTTTAAAAGAAATATTTAATGATAAGAAACCTATTGTCCACTTCCATCAGAGGAAGCACAGTATTTATACACTGAATAAAAAACTGCAACTTGAATTTTCTTGTATGTATCACAGCAGTTAAATTGGATGCTTTTCTCAACGGATTTACTCTTTGTATTCTTTTTGAGTATATTGAAATTGGACAATGTGTATTTCTTTCATATTTGACTAGAAATATTAAATGAAAATTTGTATTAAGCAGCTCTTAAGGGGATGGTTTATAAGGGTGACATAATTTATACAAAAAGCTGAATATCTAAAATTATTTTGAAGGATTTCGTGACCTGTTAACCATTTATTTGATCTTGGTTAAATGAAGCATTTTTTATGGGTTTCCTACTGGGAAAATAAGTTCTTATTACTATCTGAAGACCGGTTATCTGTATCAAGAAAATCAACAACGTTTATTATCCTCTACTAATTTATAGAATATAAATAAATTAAAAGCAGACTAAGAATTATTTTGTGAGCATCAGGAAATGCATGACGAAAACCAGAAGAAACACGACAAGCCAAAAAAGCACAACTTTAAAATCTCAGAATCGCTGTCAGCCCAGGCTCCAAGCTCTGCCCACAGCTGCTGTCCTCAGCACCTTCAAGACTACTGAAAAGTGCAAACTTCAAAGCCTAAGCAGTCCTGAATTTGTCAGATCAACTTTTAGAATAGTTAATTTTTTGAACAGTGAAAGCTCAGTAAAACAGAAGATAATGTGCAAGAAAAAAAGACACAAAAAGGTTTAACTGCTACTTCGTAATGTGATTTTACTGAGTAGCCTTTCCTTAAGACTTGCTTATCTGCCAACAAGTAGAGCTGTCCTCCAACTATCTCCTCAGTCTCATTTTCTCCCCTTTCCCTAACTGAATATGACACATACCAATCCTCAAAACAATGTAGACCCAGGTGTAAAACAAATATCTGAAAAAGAAGGAAATTTTCTGTAATAATCTGTAATATAATCTAGATACATGCTGGTTGTGTTTCAGACCAAAACAAAACTAATCTTATTGGAAATTCTGCAAATTTAAATGAATTTCTGAATTCTAAGCCAAGATTTTCAAAACATGATGCACAATTCAAGGTAAGATTTTTATTTCTCCATCACTGCACTCTAAAGTATTAGATATAAACTTGTCTAAGAACAAGGAATTGCACTTTTTTTGATAGAACAGAAATATGTAAGGAAACCACCATACAAAATCCTTTCCATTAATACAAATGAGCTTGCATTACTAAATATTAGAAAAATTCAAGCAGAAATTCACATTTACAAGCTGTTTTTTCATTCTTGCACATCTACAGACTAGAAAATCCTATAGTCAAACATCAGAAAAGTTGCAAGAATGAAAAACAACTTTTTTTCCCCATCATATTTTACAATTAAGAATGGTCACAATTTGCTAACTCAATAATAGTTACTAAGTTAATAATAAAGTCTTTTATAATTGCAAAAAAACCTCATGGAACTGCTTGAAACACTCCTTATTAAAACAGTAAAATGCCAAACTTGCTTTTCTTCTTGTGAGAGTCACAGATGTGTTTTAGAAGTCTGAAGACCAGAAAGAGTATGTGTTCATTCTCCCATTCTGCATTTTAATAGCATTTGAGAAGCATTTGATTCACAATAAATCACCTTGTAACCCTTCTGCTTTGACTAGGTATCAAAATAGATAAAATCCTCTTGTCAAGAAAGATCAAGAGTTTTCATTGAAAGGTGACATCTTAACAAATGGTTAATTTCATACTCTGAAAAAATAAAGAAGTTGGATGATACTAATAACTTGCTTAAAAGGGAAAAACAAGAGAACTCATCACTTTCATTTTAATATCCAGATCACCATCAGTAGCACAATGTAATAAGGATAAAGGTTCACTGCAGTGTCCTTTGTTTCCCCTTTGTTATGCTAAAATAGAAAATATTAAAGGGAGCATGTTTTACAGAGTTAGGATTAGCCTCCAAGTATAAAGCATATGAGAGGTCATTTAAAATACTTAAGTTCAATTATACATTACATATGAACTGTGAATTAAATTAATTGCATGTTCTTTCACTAAGAAAAACTCCAAATCAGGCTCTCTGAATTCCTATATTCCTTACATACTCAAACAAGAGCAAAGAAACTTTTTTTCAGTCAAAATGTGTAGAACTTTATTAATATGCTGTATTCTATTTATGTGGCAAGGCTTTGGTAGCAGAGGTCTGCAGGGGTGGCTTCTGTGAGAAGACAACAGAAGTTGCCCCCACGTCAGACAGACAGTTTCAGCTAGCTCCAAGACAGACCTGCTACTGCCCAAAGCTAAGCACATCTGTGATGCTGGTGGTGCCTCTGTGATAACATATTTAAGAAAGGTTAAAAAACAGCAGAGCAGCTGGGAGAAAGGAGGGAGAAAAATGTGAAACAATCCAGCAGACACAAAGGTCAAAGAAGCAGGGAGAGGAGGATTCCTCTGCAGATCATGGAGGACCACAGTGGAGCAGATAACCACACTGCAACCTGTGGAGGTCCCCACGCCAGAGCAATACCCTGAAGGAAGCTGCAGCCCCATGGGCAAGCAGGCTGGAAGGGGATGCAGTCACAACAGCTGACCACAGCTGACCAAACGGATATCCCATACTACATGGAGGAAGAAGGTAGGGACATTTGGAATTACAGTACTTGTCTTCCCAAGTAACCATTACACATGATGGAGCCCTGCTTTCCTGGAGGCAGCTGGACACCTTCCTGCTGATGGGTAGGAGTGAATCACAGAGTGGTGGGGGTTGGAAGGGACCTCCGAAGATCATCTAGTCCAATCCCCCTGCTAGAGCAGGATCCTAGAATAAATTCCTTGTTTTGCTTTGCTTGTACACACAGCTTTTGCTGTCTCTACTAAACTGTCTTTACCTCACCCCACAAGTTATCATTTTCATCCTTACAATCATCTTCCCCACTTACCCACTGCAAGGTAGTGTCAGGGGCTGGTTGGCACTGAGATGCCCATCAGCACTAAACCACAATTAGTTTTGTTGTATTTGCTGTCTTTGTAACACAAACCAAGCCAAAAGAGAAATGAACATGAAGGGGAAAACAATCAGGACTAGTATCTAAACTGCTCTGGACATGTTCTCTCCCCTCTACAACCTCCAGCTCCAGGCTCATGATAACATTTCCTTATAGAAATGTGCCTTACCCTGGCTCTGGAGCATGAAGGGGGATTCTATGACATGTCTGTAAAGCATTTCCAGTTTACTTAAGCATGTTCATTTCCAGAGTACAACAAATCAAGTGTTCTTACCTGGAAAATGCTATTCAGCTGTACACCTGTAGGACTAGAAAGATGATACATAAAAAATAATATTATTTTCCCTGCCTGCCCCCCACTGCCCCCACCATCTCAATTTTAGACTCAATCCCCAAATAAATTGCATTACTGCCAAAAATGTAACACTTGTAAGGGAAAAGTATATGAAATTGGATCTCGGCAAGTTTGGGAAAGATAACTTACTCTTTCTGGATGCTGCAAATTTTAAAAAAATGTATTTACACAGAAGTAGTCGTTTTCAAAAGTTCAGTAGTTCAAATGATGTTTAACCTCCTCTTTCACAAACTGCAGAGGCAGAAAAACCTTTAAATCCAAGACTATTCAATAACTCAAATGTTTATTTTGGCTAATGCAAAGCAATGTTTGACTTATGAGGAAGCACATTTTTACTTCACATTTCTTTAACTTCCTTTACTTGTTCAGACAGAAGTACATGTAAGTAACAAGGAAGATGTGTGTAAAATCTACAGTACCTTCTACCTCAGCATAACAGAACAAACTAAACAATTATTTATCGCATATTTGTGAGATCAATGGTATGTGCCATTTTAAAAGCTTACTGACATACCAGTTATTCCTGTTCATCAGTAGCATTAAGTTTTATTCATTCTGAAAAATCTTGGCTGGCATTAAAAAAAAAAAAAGTTAAAACTTTTGCCAACAGCTATAGGTCATACATACATTTTCTCTTCTAGAGAAGAACAGTCAGTAATTTCAAAGATTATAAGTTACCTTAATTTAAGTTACCTAACTGAAGACAATTCACTGTTGTCAGCAATATACACAGCAGGCAGTTTAAAAGCAGACCTATCCTTGAATGAAATGAACAGAAATCAGATATCTCTGAACACAAGAGAAGGAATGAGAGGCTACTAATGAAGTAAACCTTTCATGCTACAAGAGAAAGGTCCTTACAAGTGTCAAAATTAAATATATGCTCTGTGGAAAATACTCTAACCATAAAAACTGTACTAGTTTCCTTATTGCAAAAATAAAGAACACATTTTCATAACAAATCTGTTGATACACATTCATTCAAATTATGAACCACAAGAAAAATTACCACTATTTAATTTCAATTCTTAATGGATAAATGTGAAGAAAGAAGATCTTGCTGTGTGACAGACAACTGCATACATTTGAGAGTACAGAACTGCAGCAAGCAGGGGGAACAAATCCAGATCTCACGCACGAAGAGCTGTGCTGTACACCCCTGTTCAATAATGTTCAAGACTCACTTAATTTCACATATGCTTACAATTCAGCTTTAATATATATACATACACAGAAGCTCAGAGCACCAATAAAACCTATGAAACAACAATAAAGTTTTAAGTAGTTTCATTGCACACAAAAGTTGTTCAGGACTGGGTAGAATCAGATCTCATGTCAGCTAGATTCAGTTTTGGTGTTTATAATTTAAAGTCCCATACAAAACAGGTATCCTGTATGTGGCTCCCAGGTCAGGTCAGAAAGATCTGCAAGATCTTCTGCTCTCATCCCCAGCACAGCAGTACACTTCAACTCATCTTTGTATCAAACTTAGCAACAGCATTCTCTGCGACTAGTTCTTTTATCATCTTTTGATGACAAATTTGAACTAGGCACCTGCCTGCTTTGTAACATTTACACTGGATCATAATGTCATCTTTTCAGGCAAGTATCTCCTACTTCTCAGTTGTGATATCACATATTTTTTTCAGTTTATTTGACTTTTTTTTTTTTTTTAAAGTTTATGACTGCTAAGGGTATTTTTGTGTTTTAAAGAGAATCTTGAACAGAATGTATGAGAACCATAATACAAGAAGCAACAGCAATAGTTTTACTTGATACTGGTTTACTGCTATTTTCCACAAAATCTTGACAGACGTGGGTATAAAACTGGTCATCACACTGCCCTTACTATACCAGTCTACAAAATTCTGAAGCTTTATGTTTTCTGATTACTGCATGACAGCCGTGCATTAAGAATGAGGAAGGATCTTAATCTACTCTAATGAGAGGAAAACTAAGGACAAGTCTTACCTTGTCCTTAGGTTAACTAATTTCAACAAATTAGTTGAAAAGCATTTCTGGACTACATAGTTTGGACAGAACCTAAGAATTCCAATTTAATCCCTTCTAAGTCTGCATACCAGAAAGCAAAAAAATTAAGCCTTGCATTTTACTACAGAAGTTCCCTTGCTAAGATATGCAGACATCTGGCAAGAGAAAATGTAACACGCTGGGATACAATCAGGCTTTCTTAGCTGTCAAAGTACAATCACAGCTCACAGAAAATTAAAATAAATCAAGACATACCAGAAATCTCCCTTAGAAAACAGCAAAAATTGGGTGCTTTTCCTAACCTGAGTACATGTGAACCTCGCTGACCTCCGGATTCTCAAATTCTACTGCAGGGATGGAAATGGAAGAGAATTCAAGAGCTGTAAAGAAATCTCTTCAGTTTAAAAGACAGGACTCGGTTATTTGTCTCAGTATTTGCCTTATTTATTGCTTACGACCACTCTTACAAACCTTGTATTGCTGTTGTAATTGATTTCTCCGCACCTCCCCACACTCAATACAACAGAGGTAAATTGTAAGCAGGTATTTAAACAAACTTTAATCAATTTTTGAAAAAAATCCACCAAAATTACTTGCTAATTATTTTATGTATTTTGCATTGTTTGTGGTTTTCTTCAGAATGCAATCTCTCTCCTGCCCTATTCCATCTGACAGATGTTTATTTTGATTGCCTGAAAAAGCAGAAACTAAAAAGGCTATTTATATAGATGACTTGTCACGCCATAACAGTTTTTCGTTAAGCACCATGTAACTGATTTATGCCAGTACACCTCTCTGAATGGCATTTGTTTAAGTAACAGCTCCTATGGAAGAAGCAAGTGAGCCAGAAAGGACTCAAAACCACAGATTTTATCAAGAATCAATCCACTAGCGGAGCAGGGGTCAGGATGGCTTGGCAGACAATGGCAACAAATTAAATACACTTCAAAGATAATTTTAACTATAGAGCAAGTCTTGAACAAAAAACCTCACGTTTTTTTCACAAATACCATTTTACTTAGAGATTTCATTTTATGGAACAGAATTAAGAATAAACTAGACAATACAGCTTATGAGCTATGATACATTTTTGTGATGCACCCTCATCTGTCCATTTTACCTTTCCCTAGAATAGTCTGCTCTTCTAAATGGACCCATTTTATTGTCCTTTGTCAGTAATCAAGTACAAAATAAAAGTAGCAGGACAGAGACCTACACTTGTAGTATCTTTTACCAATCCTTCTACTAGTTTATTTAACAACATTCTACTATTTATTTAACAATAAAAACTTAATCCAAACAGATAAACCATAAACTAACCTCTTAGGAAAAAAGAGAAAGGAGGGCATCTTCAAAGAAGATTGGCCTTTGCTGGAATAGGACACAAAGAGAAATCCCACAACCTGTCAAAACCAGCAATAATCTGAAAAAACCCAAACAACCCTGCACGCCAGATTTTCACTCTTTTATTGTACTCAAGTTATTTTGACACTTCAACAAATTCCAAAAGTAGTAATAAAAAGCTTGTTTAGAAACATAAGAAAGTACACTTGAATACTGTACTTGAAATACTGCAGGGACGGATCCAAGAAACTTTCACCCTCAACTCTCTCTTCAAACCAGATTCAATAGAATTGAGAGAAACAGCCAACCATCAAACACTGAAGAAATTTATGTAAGAATAAAATTTCCTTGTTTGTATAGAACTGGTAAAGGTCACAATGTAAGAAAGCTTACTTTTACAACAGATACTAGTGTTGAGTTAGGCTTTAAGGAAAATACTAAAATTACAAGGTTACAAGGTCAAATATGTCAAAAAAGCAAGGTGTCAGCAGAAGAACATTAGCTTGCAAACTTAACGTAACTCCTTTTTCCATGTATGCTTTAAACCACAGCCTTTTGTCCAGCTTGTTGGAAGATATGGAATTAAATCAAAAGCACAGAATAATCCCACAAATGAAAAGGAGTGAATACTGGTTTTATAACATATAACATAGACTTTCGACAGTGCAAACCCCAACAAAGAACACACCTCAGGGAAATTGCTTTGTACTTTCAAGCAAAAGTGTACCCTTTGGCCCTCATCCATTCTTCATCAAGTCCTTCAAGACCCTTCAGATGATTACCTAAGGTACACTCTCCAAAGTCATGCTCCATGTGCTGTTCCATGTGTTGCGGCATTATCTTCCTAATGATCCAAATAAACTGGAGAATAATACACGACTAGAAACTTTAAATGCAGCACTTTTTGCAAAACAGAATAAAAGTCTAGAAATGAGTAAACTATTTTAATACAAGTCCTTTAGTATTTACTCTGGTAATTGAACAAAATAGGTGTCATTCTGGAAATCTCTAAAAAAGTGGACAGAGAATGGATAGAGAGCAGCTCTGAGGAGAAGGACTCAACATGAGCCAGCAATGTGCACTTGAAGCCCAGAAGGCCAACCGTATCCTGGACTGCATCAAAAGGAGTGTGGCTAGCAGGTAGAAGGAGGTGATTCTCCCCCTCTGCTCTGCTCTTATGAGACCCCACCTGCAGTACTACATCCAGTTCTGGGGCCCCCAACATAAGGACAACATTGAGCTGTTGGAGCAGGTCCAGAGGAGGGCCACGAAGATTATCAGAAGGTTGGAGCACCTCTCCTATGAAGACAGGCTGAAAGAGTTGGGGTTGTTCAGCCTGGAGAAGAGAAGGCTCCAGGGAGACCTTAGAGCACCTTCCAGTACCTGAAGAGGCTACAAGAAAGCTGCAGAGGGACCTTTTACAAGAGCATGTAGTGATAGGACAAGGGATAATGGCTTTAAACTGGAAGAGGGTAGATTTAGACTAGATATTAGGAAGAAATATTTTCCTGTGAGGGTGGTGAGACACTGGAACAGGTTGCCCAGGGAAGTTGAACACTGCCAGGGAGGGGGCAGCTACAAGGTCAGGTTGGAAGGGGCTTGGATCAACCTGATCTAGTGGGAGGTGTCCCTGCCTATGGCAGGGGGGCTGGAACTAGATGATCTTTAAGGTCCCTTCCAACCCAAACCATTTTATGATTCTATGATAAAAAATATATACACATATCTATACATATATAAATCTTGCAACACTTAATTTACAGTCTTTACCTTTAAGGGAAATGAATGACAAGAGTAACCACAAATTGTGTAATGACTCTATCTTGCAGCGACATATTTATGTTGAAATTGTTCAGCACACAATAAACTGCCAGTGCACACAGCAGCAGTCCAAAACAGTAACCTTCAATATACCAACTCAACTACCAGATGCACGTTGGATCCCTAGTAACACCACTCTACTAATCTGAAGTAAACAATTCTACATGATGAAAAGGTCTCAGATAAAAAGACATGTCAAACCTCTTCCCAAATAAAATTAATTCTGAATATTTACCAACTGTTTTTGATTCAATTTCAGCTAGCTTTAACAGAATCCTGAGGACAGGGTCACAGTCTCAAAAATGACAGAAAGGTAGCATTCCTTTACCTGGGTGTTTACTTGCACTATTTTGCAGGTGTAATCTGATTAAATTTAAATAAAATGAATCATGAGAGGAAAACCATTTAGCCTATTTTTTTCTTCATCACTTACAGGTTTACTTATTTCAGTTTGTAATCAAAAAGTCTTCAGTCCTATTAATTTTTTATCTCCTACATAAATAACTGTTTATATGCAACACATTTTTAGACATGGCAGAAATGCCTGGCCTTGTGGCCAGAACATTAATTCCTAGGCAAACTGGAACAAAGGGAACAGACAAGCACTTCTGGTCACAAGTCCTAGAGAAGAAGCAGTGAGAGTCATCATGTTTGTGGGCTTTTCAAGAGACCATGGGGACAAACTTCACCAAGATTAAGACCAACTGAGTACCTTTTCAAAAATAAAAATAAAAACACAATCACAACCCACAAAAGCGTATCAGAGCTACTGCAGACCACAGACTTACCACTTCAACATACAAAAAAACAATGAAGCATCACAAGCATTTCTCATTCATAGATGAGTTGCTTTTTTTTTTTTGCATATGTTTTTCAGTTAGCCAAAACCAGAAGCATTTAAGATTGACAGTCAGCTATCCAAACTAATCAGTACATGGAAGGAGATTTAATGTCTGCCCAAATATCAAAAAGCCAAGCTTCAGAAAGGCTCACAATTCCTTTATGCCAGATTCTATAAGGCAATCATCATACTGAACACTCTTAAAAATTTAATACAGACTATAGACACGAAAACAGCAGACACATGATTTGTCCACATGAGCAGAAGTTTAATCCCATGAATTTAGTTGTATTACTCATGAGAAGGCTCATTCATGTGCATACGCACAGAAAACCTGGTTACAATCCAGGCTGCATAACGATTGCCAAGTGCTGAGCAGACAGGTATGCTTGCAGAAATGTTGGAATAATTTTTATTTTAGTATAACAGACAAATTTATTTTTTTTTGTTTGTACTTTAATAATCAAGTTCCCATAAAGTAAAACTGCTTTGGCACTAGTTGAAGTAAAACCTATGAAAACTACTTTGCTATCAAAAAATTCTATAAAATTGTTATTCTTGATTAATTTAATTGATTTGATAATTAAGGCTCTTTTAAGAACACATTTTAATGTTTCATTTTAATGCAGTGGCATGAAACAACTACAAACTAGAGGTAACAGACTGTCATTCCAGAATCAGATTTGTGAAGAAACTCATTTATGTTTGTATTTTGTCTAGTTCCACTACAGAACTTTCACATTTGTTTAGTGAACTTCATAAGCCTGTAACAAAAATAATGCTTTAGACTAGTAAAGGGAAACACTTGCAAATTAATGTAATGCTTATTAAGGGCACACTGTTAAACTTTTTGATAATGGAAAAACAGTTGATTGAAAAGTTTCTTACAAACTACAGTGCTTATTAGAAGTTTTTCCAAATGCAACAGACTCACCTACTCCACATAACAATTTTTCAAAGTAGTATTTTAGCTCCTCCTAGCATGACATCATCTATTTCCTTAGCAAGAAGTCACAAATTCCCCAATCCCTGTTCCCCACTCCACAGGACTGATTCTTCTGACAGAGGGCGAACGCTATGAGTCCGTGAGGGTTATGGGTTGAGGAGAGAAGAAATGAGTCACTTGTATGCTGTATGGAAATAGCAGCAGAAAAGCTTTTTAAAAAAAAAAGAACACAATTTTTGAGCAGAATATTTTTTAGCTTGTAACATTTTTTACATGCCTACTACTCCATAAATTATAGGGTGGCAGATAAGTATATGTAAACTTGTTACATGTTGTATCAAATGGTTACCTGGTGCAATTTGTTGGCAGCTTTCAGTTTTCCAGCATGTAGCAACTGAATGTTCTTATCTTGTCAGCACTGTCTTGCTAATGAATAACCTAAGCTCTTCTTTTTGTACCGTACCCTTAAAACTTTACTGCATTCTGCAACCACTACATGTCACTATTAACCAAGCAAAGACTAAGAAAATTTTTAGTAAGGCTTACAGTGTTTTCTGTAGATGGATTCTGTTATTGTTGTGAAAGTAAGAGACACCTTAAAAAATACGAAGCTCACACTACGAGTTAAAAAATATGAAATACAAACAAACAAACCAAAACAACAAACCACCATAGACATGTTTTGGTATCCTAACCTGCAAACAAACAAGCTAATCTGCAAGATCATTAAAGTTGTATCTATATGGTGCTTAAGATACAAGGTAAGTGAACATCAACTAGGACATTGTTTTATAAAAAGTAACCTAATTCATGCTACTTTTTCCTTGGCATGGGGTTTATACTATGCAGTGAATTATCAGTTCCAAAACCTTCCTCCCCAGTGCAACAGAAGCGATTGCTTTAACAAAACCAGCAATGTTAATTCTCTGCTGAAGACAGCTACCCACATAAAAAAAAAGCTCCTGCTGGAAAATTAATTGCCCTAAAGTTTGCACAACTTCCTTATTCCCTGAGGAAGTCTGCAGAAGGAATAAAAGAAATTAATACTCACTCATGGAGAAACACAACCATCCTTACAATTGAATTCCATAGTGCCACACTCCGAGTAGACCCATCATAGCATACCTAGAACTTCAGCTTCCAGTTTGGGTCTGTATGCACTGCTTGCTTCCTCCACAGAAGCGACTCGAGGCAAGTGATAAAGTCGTGCTGTTTTGGGGTTTTTTTGTAACTGCACAGCACTGTACATGCAAGGAGCCCAAGTTGCACAATCGTGCCGGATTTGCATGGGATTTCAATCATAAATAAAGGCTTTATTGGTGGTGTAACTGTACAAAATACATGAACAAAATCTCACAATGTGTCACATAGCTATAGCTTCCTAGCAACCTGCTGAAGTATAACAAACTATCTGGACCAAGCGGAAAAGAAGCAACTTTGAAGCAGGAGGCACCAGTGTCACTATTACTCCTGCAACCAGGTGCCTCAGACAGGGCATAGACTCTGTTCTTTACTCAGGCTCCACGCTCCTTCTAAAGGCAGTTAAGTAAGGAGACAGATGCAAACAGAGCTTAATTTCTACAGAAGTGAAGAAGATGGAGCAGGGCAGAGCAGAGGATGGGCACATAGGCAGACTAAAGGTAGTGATTATGGAAAAACGCTAACTTAAGCAATTGTGTACAGATTAGCATATTTGCAGTAGGGAATATATACAGCCAGCAGAAAGAGGCTAATATAATAGTTTAGAGTTGAAAAACTAACCAGCAAGGATAAAGAGTTTGGAGCTGTTAAACAGGAATGCTTAGTAAGATAAGGAAAAAACCAAACTGAGACACTCATCCTTGAAAGAGGGAGCAGGCAGGCCTGAGTGATCAAACAGTATTGGTTAAGGGGCCCCAAAGACAATACTCCCTCAGGAAGGAGGGACTGTGCTAATTAAGGGGTCTTAGGAGCCAGAACAGACCGGTCTGGAGGGGTGAAGCAAGGAAAGGTGAAAAGGACACCGCGAGGAAGACTCGGACCCCCTTCCTCCTGAAGACCCCCGAGGATGACCACCAGGATGCACCAGGCAGGCGCAGCTGGGCAGAGCAATAGGCGTGGAGTATTATAATGATTTACTGTAAATCTCCTCCCTGAGACCCTCCCAATGATGTAATCCTCATTCCCACCTGATGTAAACTTATGAATGTGTAACACTTTAGGCTGTAAAAAAGAACACACTCCTGGCCCCAGGCAGACTCGTTAGGAGGAGCAATCCCCGGAGTCCCCTGATCCGCAATAAATGAATACCTGCTGCTAAAGATTTTCATCTTCACAGTTATTTCAAGACGCAGATTTTGCGCTAATCAGTGGCACAACCAACAAAAAAACCCAAAACCTAACGCTGTTTAGTTGCATGTACTCGTCACACGTTTTTAACATAACTGCTAGATGGAAGGTGATCTTCACTTCCTTGCCACACACCCACCACATGGAAGAACTTTCCAGAAACTCACGACTAGCAGATGAGTTAACATATTTGTTTTCAAACACTTATAAGAGATTTTAATACTTTTGAAGAAATTGCCGTTGAGGTTTTAGAGGAAAAGAGAAAAAACACAAGATGCTGCAAGCTTTCTCTAATAACAACAGGTAGAATTGGTTCTAATACTGTATCTTGCTTTCCCCCATGTTTGAATTTTCCTATTCATCCTTTCCTCAAAACAAGCAATTCTATTTAATCTCCAGTTACTTATCCAGTAGGTTTTTTGTATCAGATGACAAAACAGCTGTATCATTTATCAGTCTTAGTACTGTACTTTGACTATAGAGAATCAAATCAGATTCTGCATTAAGCTCCAAAGAAAAACATTTTCTACATTCCTAGGTTATTTAGCAGTCAGAGAGGCCTGACAGAATTTGGTCATCATTGTGATGATTTTGCGGAGGAAAAACAGAACAAAAAAACCACAGCTGTGTTAATACAAGCTATTTTTAGCACTGCATGAATAAAAGCCAGTACTGCTCCCTTACACCACAACACTGGCAGTACCAAACAGAAAGCCTGACAGCTTTCCAGCGGGCTTTCACCAGCTACCACTGATGTGCTGCCGCAACAGATTTACACTAAAGCATCTTTGCACCATGTGTTTCCTACCATCCAGTTTCAAAGAGTTAAGCAAAAAGACACCAGCTACAGCTGCCCTTCCAAGATGCTGCTCTGAAAATACAGGCAATGAGTATCTGAAGTTTGCTTTCCAGCAAAGCATTTGTTGGTTTTAAAAACAGGAAACAAAGTCGTTATAAAAATCCATTACCAAACATAATGGGAAACCAGGCGTACAGTAGTAGCCCTAACTCCAGTTTTGTGAATCATAATATTGTAGAAACTAAGGATCAGAAAATAAAAAATAACATCCATAAAACAAATTGAAAAATTAAAATCTGACAACTTTCTTTTGAAAAAAAGTAGATTTATAAAGCAAATCTGCCAATTACTCATAGAAGTTTATCTATTTACACAAGCGATGCAGAGTCCTTTTCAAAATACAATTTAAAAGACCCAGTTTTCTTCTTCAAAACAATCTTACCAGAACAAACATTTTCAAAATTGTATTTCACTGATAGCTATAACTACACCCATTAAATATCACATACCGCAGATATTTTTTTTTCCGTATCCTGTTGTACTTTACCCATAACAAATCAAATGCTTGTTTGTGTATGGCACCTCCGAGATAACAGAAACATGTTCACCCTTGTAACAGCTAAATGAATTGTCTTGGTTTGAAAGACAGGTGTCTGCTAAGGAAGGCAGGAGACCCCCTTACAACAGAAAAATACAACCCCCTTCCCTCCGAATTATTATAAAATTGAAATTAAGGGGCTTTCAGGCAAAGATATGAGGAAAATGGGAATAACAGTTTTTATTAATGTATACAACAAAACTATAATACAGAGGAACTGGTTACAGGCCTGACAGAGTCAGGGATACAACCTGGCCCCCTGCCGGGCAGGGTGCTGGTACCAGTCCGATCCAGTGGCAGCTGCAGTTCTCTCCGAAATGGTCCTGATGAAACGGTGGTCTGTAGAAAAAAAGGTCTGAACAATCCGATTTCGGTGGCAGCTGCAGTTCTCTTTTAAATGATCCCGTTGAAGCGGTGATCTTGTGGAAAAAGAAAACTGGTCCTCCTCCGAAAATCCGGCGGCGGTGCAGTCCTTGTCCTCTGGGATCCCAGTGGGTAAGGCCCCTCGCGCTGCTCCAACCCGCCAAATTATCTCCGGTGGGAATGCTTGGCTCCACCCCTCCCCCTCTGGCCGCAGCATCTCGCAAAGGGATGGTGAGTCCTGGGGCAAGGCCCTGATGGGCGCATTAACAGAAGAATAGTCCCGGGGGGTGGGGCAAGGAACACCGGCGCCAGGCTTCAACGGCTCATGGTAATAGAATACATTGCAACCCAGGACAACTACAGCTTCCTTTGGGTGTGTTGAAAGGGCATAAACAGTTGGTAGGAGACTCCTTAAATACCATCAAGTAAAAAGATACATCAGCCTAATTCTACTGCTCAACTCTTTAAAAAAAAAAAAAAAAAAAAAAGCTGCTGCATTTGCTCAGTAACTAATGGAAGTCAGAAATGGAAATCTTGCAGAAACATCCAAGATTGTTTCATTCCTTTAGAAACTCAGATGGTCTGGTTTAGTTCTGGACTTAAAACTCCTTTCTGTCACACTTTTCCATTGTAAATCACTCAGAAAAACGAAAATCAAATTAATTGCCAGTATAAACTGTGCAGCTTTCACTAAAGTCAACACAATTTGTTCTCAGTCAAGATTCTTGCAGCACCTCCAACTGAAATCCTTCTACCTTGGTATTAATTATACTACATTGAAGGAATAGCACTGTTTTGAATAATAAAAAAGACAAACTCCCTACAACGTTTCTGAAGTAATATACAATGGAACTGCAAGAGCAATAGTACTTAATTGACACATAAAATAATGCCTCTGCTAGATGCACAGCACTGCTTCTATTCTGAGTTTAAATAGTCAAAAGATTGAGAGCAAAAAGACAAAGTAATTGTGTGACCTCATAATTTTTATTCAAGAAAAAAACTGCACAAAACCAAAAGTACTGCGACTTGGGGTATATGGAAGAGGGGGCTCGAAAACCAAAACACAAACTGAACAAGCCCAAACTGAAATCCTCAAAAAAAATCAGTTTTACTTCCCTCCCATGCAGTGCAAGCTAAACACTGTCAAGGGATTCTTTTGCTTTTTTAAAAAACTCTCCAGAATTAGGTGTTGTAGGTAAACACAGCAGACACAAAACAGACCGTTTTGTGTAATGCAAGCTCTAAAGAATCACAGAATCGTTTTGGTAGTAAAAGACCTTTAAGATCATGAAGTCAACTGTTAACCTAGCACTGCCGAGTCATAATACCCTGGAGTTTTAAATACCTCCAGGGATGGGGACTCCACCACTGCACTGGGCAGCCTGTGCCAGTGCTTGACAACCATTTGAGTGAAGAGGTTTTTCCTTCTATCCAATCTAAACCTCGCCTGGCACAACTTGAGGCCATTACTCCTCATCCTATCACTGTTACCTGGGAGAAAAGAACCGACCCCCACCTCACTACAACATCCTTTCAGGGAGTTGTAGAGAGCAATGAGGTCTCACCTCAGCCTCCTCTTCTGCAGACTGAACACCCCCAGTTCCCTCAGCTGCTCCTCATCAGACTTGAGCTCCAAACCCTT
This sequence comes from Podargus strigoides, assembly GCA_028020825.1. Classification (NCBI taxonomy): domain Eukaryota; kingdom Metazoa; phylum Chordata; class Aves; order Caprimulgiformes; family Podargidae; genus Podargus; species Podargus strigoides. The sequence goes on along the minus strand of CM051663.1, from coordinate 63,611,479 downwards.
CCCCAGCTCTGTTGTCCTTCTTTGGAATGCTAAAATGTTTTTCTTAGTACACTACTATTTTTGTTGTGTATTTGCTTCTTTATCTTTTTCGTCCTGAAGAATGATCACCTAAGACATCTGCCATTGCAAAATAACCATATCTACAGGTTATCACAATACTCCCAAGACTAGAAAGCAGCATTTTTAGAACAAGAGAACATAATTTCGGAAATAAATGCACTAGTGGAATGAAAACAGGTTACCAGTCAATATAGTCTATAAGTATTTATAAAACCCCCAGACTTCAGGAATCCATTCAGGAGAATACCAGTTCTAACTACCAGTTCTCCCTGTTTTATTATTAGTTACACGCATTCAGCCAAACATGTACACAAGGTTCCAGACAGAAGAAAGGCACTTAAAAGAAAGTCAGTGTCTACAGTTAGCCAGTACCCAGGGCTAAACCATAGCAGTCAGTATATCACCCAAGACTCCCTCCCCAGATGGGAAGGAGCACTGGGGAAAAAAAGGAAAAGGCCCATGAGATGAAGTATAGACAGACTTAATAGAATAGCAAAACAGAAACAACAATCCACACAAAGCATAAAGGGTTCTACTCAGTCTGGTTCAATACCAATAGCAGGTACAGAGCACCATCAACAAGGAGCCTCAGGGAGAGGCAGAACCTCACCCTTACTGAGCTTCCTCCTTTTATCATGAGCATGACTAGGTGGTATGGGATACATCTGTGAGTCAGCTGACCTGATTGGCTACTCATGGCCTGCCTGCATGGCTGGCCAATGGGGCTGTGCCTGGGGAACCAGGACACCCAGTTAAAATAGTTTTATGCAGATTGTTCTTCATTATCAAAAGCTACAGAGAGGAAATACTGTGTCTCAGGGCACAGCAGAAGGTAGATTTTTGGAATAACACCAAAAAAAAGACACACAACCGTTGCATGTGGGTCTTGCTACATTTGCAGCTTTCCTCATTAAAGGATTTAATCTTACAGAATTATGTGAGTACTTATCTCTAAGTAATTTCATTTGACAAGACTAAAAATATTACAAACATCCTGTCAGCAAATCTTAGCAAGATTAGGGCACAATTATTCTCCAGTTGACTAAAATGCAAGATGCACGTCCTTCATCTCCACATTCCACATACAGATGTACAAATAATGTCAGAAGAGACAGGAGGCAATTGAGTAAACATTATTAACTAATTCTAAAAGACCACGCATTTCCTTCATTATAATTAACTTACACGGAGAAAAGGCAGAAGCTCCATGTTTTAAAAATATAACTATGCAAAACAGCTCGTAACTTTTTGTTGGGAGAAAATCTGGCCAGATCAAGCAGGCCAAGAAAGGCAAGCCAGCTGCATCCATAGCAAGGTTAAGCACGTATTCCATCTAAGCACATGCACACAAAGCGCACACATATGTCACACATCTAACTATACACATGGCCAACCACACAGATCAAACAGACACAAAGAGTGCCAATAGACTCATTCCACTCCCCTCTAGCTGAACAGGATGGAGGTCCACTGATGAGAAGATTCACTATGTGTAATGTGGAGCCCTCCAGCAGCTGGGCTCAGACACTCAGTCTGCCCAGCAGTTGATTTCCAGATTCCAGTCTCCCCAGTCGCTGGCACCTGGACATATCGAACACCACAGGCACACTCCCATTGCTGGCAGTCTCACTCACACATACACAGAGTTGGCTAAGACTTCCCTGGTCCTGCAGCAGCCAACTCGCTGTGGTCTCACCCTTAGAGACCCCAGACCTGAAGTTTGTCTGGTAGCTGGTCCCCTCACTAGCCAGCTCCTCCCATGGTCTCATCCTTCGAGAGATGCACTGACATCTATCTGGCTTCCAGGCTTATTCACCTACTCACCAGCTAGTCTGGTTTTACTGGTGTTAGCCATCAGACCCTCCACTCACACACCCATGCTCACTCCATTTGCTGGTGCTAGGGACGCAAAGGCCCACATGATCCAAGGTCCCACTTCAGTACTTGCACTTAAATTTACTCACTCTGGTCCCTCCAACCCATGGTGTGACCTCAGTGGCTGTACTTAGACCCCATACATGCACAGGCACACAGAGCAGAGCCTTCACCCAGGAAGGAATTAGAAAGGAATTTAACAAGTACACAGGACAGACTGCACTGATCATGAGCAGGACATGGCCAGACAAAAATATGGACCAGCATGCTATTTGAACATGACTGGCCCTTTCTTAAGGGCCCAGTACTTTCCCTACCCTTGTTTATCCCCAAATCACCTCACTCCATCCCTGTCCCAGCTTTTGTTTCCTCCCCTAAACATCTGGTAGGCAGCCTTGTGCAAACCCAAAATGCTTGGATCCCCTAATGTATCCCACACACCTGGGCAGCGACTCCCCTCAGTCCAAAATGTGATCCCATGTTGAATCTTCTTGATGGATTTCGTGGCTGAACACTGGACGTGAGGCTCTGCCAGGACAGCCCTGGGAGGGTCCCTCGACAGGGTGCATCCCTCCTTCGAGTCCCTAATGTGGGTATCACCCTGCCCCACTGTCTACCTTTGTGCTTCTGTGCTCTTCTGGGTGTGCAGAGACCAGGCCTTTGACATGCTAATGGCTCCTATGAAGGGCCTAAGCACAGAGACAGGGCAGGATGTTATTTGGGTTCTTTAGATTTTAATCAAACAGATAGAAAATAAATATTAACATTAATCTTGCTGCAGTGGTCTTCTACCCTGCCCTTGCTTGCAAGACTCTTGTTCTCTTGTTATGCAACAGAAACATAAAGGATTCCCCATGTACCCTCTTCAAGCCTTTTTTTTTAATTTGGTAACTTCTCCTTCAGTCCCTTTTTTAAGGTAGTTAGGTTCATCTTTTCGTTCTCAATATCCTTTTGAAACTCCCTCTACTTCAGTAATGTCTTTCTGTATGGTCAGTATTGCAGACTTGAAGAAAGGCATGTTTCTTTTTTAAATTAGTCTTTATCCTTTCCCTCAGTACTCCTATAATCCTGCTTACCTTCTGCTCAGAATGGATAAAACATGCCAATGATTAATGACATCACTGTAACAGAAGATCTCAAGTACCTCTACAAGTATTCAAATTGGACGTTTGAGGAGTGTCAAGAGGACGCTCAAACACGCACCCCTATAAATGACCTAACAGGATTACAGCAGAAAAACAAACAGAAGTCTTGTTTCTGTAATGAATTGTTTGTATGTGAAATCTAAACATAGAGCCAAAAGTCCTGGTGGGGAAAAAAAAAACGCCTATAAATAAAGAGAAAAAAATGAAGCCCCTAATCCCAAACTACTGCTATGGCATTAGAGTAAGAGTTACTAAAGAAACAGTTGAACCTTGGACAGTCACTTTTCCCTTGCTATTATGTACTTGATGGTTGTAAAAAAAACCAACAAAACAAAACCAAGCAAAACCAACAAACCTTACAACTTCTCCCCAAACCTGTAGTAAATAGTTTTGACTGAGTACGGAATTTCATTTTTCCTCCTATGCCAGGATACAATGCAGGAAAAACTCCTGAAGAGAAGAAAATTTAAAAAAAAATTTAAAAGTCAGGCTTCCTCCCATACAAGAACTGCCAGCTGTCTGCCACTAGGTGAACACAGCTTACTTTTCCTTGTTTTTTTCAAGTCACTTGAAGAACTGCTTAGGATATAATGCAGAATTAAAACAAACTAAAACTGAAACTTCATCTGTGTACACAAAACTTCAGCAAACTGTCTATGTGATCTCTGGTCTGAGCACTAATCTTTACAATAGCATTCTTCAACAAAATTCTCTCCAATGGTCAAACCTCTTTTTTTTTTTTTTTTAAATAAAAAACTACCTTTGTTTCCCTTCAGTGATAATCATATAACATTGTTTGCATCCACAAAATAACACAAATAAAGCTGTTTAAAAGCAATCAATAGCTGTCATTTTAACAACATTAAGATGACTTGTAGTATGCTGCTTTTAACTGGGACCGTAGCTGAAAGCAAATGCACATGCTTGAGAGGAAACTGAAAGACAAAAGAGGTAATTAATAAAATGGTGTCTTTTGGGACAAGAAATATGGTCCTAAAGATTACAAAATTGTCATTGCTGCTAGCACATAGTACAAAAAAATAACACTTGAAACTTCTAGTTGCGTTTCAGGGGTTAAATATGCTACAACAGAAATTACTAATATCTAGATTCAATAGGGTTACTCAAATATAAATGGAATTTATAAATCAAGATATTTTGAATTAATAACAGATTTTAACAACTTTCCAAAATGTTGTTACAGTCAGCTTTCACTTGTGGCTGGAATAGGGTCCATTTACATATAAATATAGCAGGTATTCAATGTCAGTGAGTCACTGTACTGGCAAAGATGACATGTTTGTGTCCTGGGTTACAATGTATTCTATTACCATGAGCTGTTGAAGCCAGGTGCAGAGGTTCCTTGCCTCCTCCATCGGACTAGCTTCTGTTAATAGGCCCAACAATGCCTGGCCGCATGACCCATAGATGGCGTGCACCTGGACTATTCTTCTGTTAATGCGCCCATCAGTGCCTTGCCCCAGGACTCACCATCCCTTTGTGAGATGCTCCGGCCAGGGGGAGGGAGCCAAGCATTCCCACCGGGGATAAAATCTGGGGTTTGGAACAGCACGAGCAGCCTTACCCACTGGGATCCCAGAGGACAAGGACTACACCACCACCGGATTTTCGGAGGACCAGACTTCTACAAGATCACCGCTTCAACAGGACCATTTCAAAGAGAACTGCAGCTACCACTACATCGGACTGCTACCGGCGCCCTGCCCGGCAGGGTGCCAGGTTGTATCCCTGATTCTGTCAGGCTTTAAACCAGTTTATCTGTATTATTGTTTTGTTGTATACATTAGTAAAAACTGTTATTCCCATTTCCTCATATCTTTGCCTGAAAGCCCCTTAATTTCAATTTTATAATAATTCGGAGGGAAGGGGGTTGTATTTTCCATTCCAAGGGGGGCTCCTGCCCTCCTTAGCAGACACCTGTCTTTCAAACCGAGACAGTTTGTATGCAAAATTTTTCTTTCTTTTTGCACATTTAAAGTGTTTATTCAAAAAAGATGAACAGGTTACAATTTCTATGGTAAAACATATTGTTTTTTACCTTGAAAGTGACAATTATACTAATTTACGATTGAGTATGATTTTATTCAGAAGAGTATTACTTTCCTTTTTTCAAAGCATCTGGTTTGCTCTTCTGTATATATGTTAACTTGAACTGCAAATCACCTCTCCATGTATAGGTTCACTTAGGCCAACTGAAAAAACATGGCAAAAAATACACAGAAAAATGTTTAATAAAAACCATTTACAAACACATGAAAACCACTTGTATACAGACTGCGCCACTTACATGTGCTCCAGATACACTTTTGTTTTTTCCTAACTGAAATCTTCACTTGTCTTCTAAAACGGTTTCTAGCTTTAAAATATTATTCCTAATACTTATGACCATAATCTTGTTTGCATTTAAGCCCACCATGAACCATCTCAGCTTCATGAGAAGTTACATGAGACAATCAACACAGATACGCAACTTGAAATATCTTTCTTTATTCACATAATATGGAAAAGCTCAATTGAAATTGAATAGAAAAATAACAAAATTATCAGAATCAGTTCTTTTTCTAGAGCTTTGAAGAGAGGAAATTATGAGTGTATCTTTAGTCTTAATTTCTTCTGCACAATTTTATAAAACATCTGACCTTTAATCAAAGCAGTGTCAAAGCTCTGACTACAGAATCCTCAGGGTTGGTGGGGTTTTTTTTCCAAAATCTTGGAAAGCAACTTTAAAATAATTCAAAGAGTTAAACACAGTTAATATAGTTAATAATTCTGTTCCTGAACATTTTAAGCATCTTTTTGTCCTTACTTGCTAGGTAGCCTTCCAGATTAAAACAGAGCTCCAAAAGTAATAAAATTAAGGAGTACATTGTAAGCAGCATGAGACTGCATTTAGAACATAAGCAAGACTTTTTTTTTTTAATTATCAAATACGAAAGTTAATAGATACCAGAACTGGAAGGGGAGTTGACTTCAGTTTACTTAAAATATTATTCTCTATATTAATACCACATCTAGTCCAATCCCCCTGCCAGAGCAGGAACACCTAGGTCAGGTCACACAGGAACATGTCCAGGTGGGTTTTGAATGTCTCCAGAGAAGGAGACTCCACAACCTCTCTGTACAACCTGTGCCAGTGCTCTGTTACCCTCACTATGAAGAAGTTCTTCCTCACACTTATGTGGAACCTCCTATGTCCCAGCTTGCACCCATTGCCCCTTGTCCTACCACTGGATGTCACTGAGAAGAGCCTGGCTGCATCCTCATGACACTCACCCTTCACACATTTATAAACATTAATGAAGTCACCCTCCGTCTCCTCCAAGCTAAAGAGACCCAGCTCCCTCAGCCTTTTCTCAGAAGGGAGATGTTCCACTCCCTTAATCATCTTTGTGGCTCTGCGCTGGACTCTCTCAAGTCGATCCCTGTCCTTCTTGAACTGAGGGGCCCAGAACTGGACACAATACTCCAGATGTGGCCTCACCAAGGCAGAATAGAGGGGAAGGAGAACCTCTCTTGACCTACTAACCACCCCCTTTCTAATACACCCCAGGATGCTATTGGCCTTCTTGGCCACAAGGGCACATTGCTGGCTCATGGGCATCCTGCTGTCCACCAGGACCCCCAGGTCCCTTTCCCCTACGCTGCTCTCCAGCAGGTCAGCCCCCAACCTGTACTGGTACATGGGGTTGTTCTTCCCCAGATGCAAAACTCTACACTTGCCCTTGTTGAATTTCATTAAGTTTCTCCCCGCCCAACTCTCCAGCCTATCAAGGTCTCGTCCAATGGCAGCACAACCCTCTGGTGTGTCAGCCACTCTTCCCAGTTTGGTGTCATCAGCAAACTTGCTGAGGATACACTCTGTACCCTCATCCAAGTCGTTGATGAAGATATTAAACAACACCGGTCCCAGTACCGACCCCTGAGGGACTCCACTAGTCACAGGCCTCCAACTAAGCTCCGTCCCATTGACCACAACTCTCTGGCTTCTTTCCTTCAGCCAGTTCACAATCCACCTCACTACCTGATCACCAAGCCCATACTTTATCAGCTTATCTATCTACAAGGATGCTGTGGGAGACAGTGTCAAATGCTTTACTGAAATCAAGATAAACCACATCTACCGCTCTACCATCATCTATCCACCTAGTTATTTCCTCATAGAAGGCTATAAGGTTGGTCAAACATGACTTACCCTTGGTAAAACCATGTTGACTGCTCTTAATGACCCCCTCATCCTTGATGTGCCTAGAGATAGTGCCAAGAACAAGTTGTTCCATCACCTTCCCAGGGATGTAGATGAGGCTGACCGGTCTATTGTTACCCGGGTCCTCCTTCTTGCCCTTCTTATAGATTGGAGTGACATTTGCTGTCCTCCAGTCCTCAGGCACCTCTCCTGTTGCCCATGACTTACCAAAGATGATGGAGAGTGGCCTAGCAATGAGCTCTGCCAGCTCCCTCAGCACCCTTGGGTGCATTCCATCTGGTCCCATCGATTTATGGATATCCAGATTGCTCAACTGATCCCTAACCCAATCCTCATCTACCAAGGCAAACTCCTCCTTTATCCTGACTTCTTCTGGGGCTACAGGGATCAGGGGCTCCTGGGGAAAGCCTGCAGGAGTAAAGACAGAGGCAAAGAAGGCATTCAGCACCTCTGCCTTCTTTATATCCTCTGTCTCTAGGGCACCCACCTCATTCATCAGTGGGCCTATATTGCCTCTAATGTTTGTTTTATTAGCTATGTATTTGAAAAAGCCCTTTCTTTTGTCCTTGACCTGGCTTGCAAGGTTAAGTTCTAAGGAGGCCTTAGCTTTCCTAATTGCCTGTCTACATCCTCTGACAACTGTCCTATATTCCTCCCAAGTGACTAGCCCCTCTTTCCATGATCCATAAATTCTTTTTTTCCACCTAAGTTTGCCCAGCAGTTCCTTTTTAACCATGCTGGTCTCCTAGCTCCCTTACTTCATTTCATACCCATTGGGACGCTCTAAACCTGAGCTTGCAAGAAGTGGCCCTTGAATGTTGACCATTAGCTAAACTAATAGCTAGGCAGTCAAGTAGAGGCAAAAAATTGCACATATATTTGTACTAGAAAGCCAGAAATCCTCAGTCTACATAGACTTAAAAATATCCAAGAAAAACCAGACTATTGTCACTAGACAGTCTTCCTCAATCTTCTAATGTAATATATCTATTTTAATTAATACTCTTTCCACATCTCGTGTGTAGCATTAGACCTTCTAAGTGTCTTATTCATCAGTGCATGCTAAGCACTTTGCTTAAGAAATGTCAGTAGAGAACCCCACTCCCAAAAAAGACTTAGCATCTAAATAAACCAATGTATGTTATGATCAGAAAACACAAAACAAACCAGGTAAATTATTTGCATACTGTACACTTAATGAGGGGTGTGGGCAAGAGGTAAACTCGTGGGCTTGTACAAAAGATACTACCTTAAGGCAGAATTTCCTGTAACATAAAACTCCCTTTTTACAGATTTGTTTCTATTTACACTAATAGCTCTTTCCTCATTCCCCACCTCCATCCCAAAATTCTTCTACTGTTAAGTATTAAAAAACCCAGATTGTTTTGTAAGTAAAACCCCACAGAGTCTTCAGAGTGGTGATACCAAAATACAATAAAACCCAAATGAAATTACAAGGCATTAAAATAATACTTGAAAAAGTTTTTTAAAAAAATATTTTAAAACTATTTCTTATAGTTCTTCAGCTTAGCTTCTATAGGATTCCATTTTTCTGCTTTGTTTTGGAATTTTTTTTAGGTTTTTTTTTTTTTTTGTAATAGAATCAGACACTTTGCACACTGGGCATGGTCATTTGCAACTGTGGTAATCTAAAGAAATACAGAAAGTGGACTGGGAGAAGTTCAAAAAAATTCTAACTGTGAAAACAGTTAACAGCTTCAGTATCTAAGGCTTACAAATAAACCTCACTTGCAAGGCCAAAATGTGCAGTTCTCCTCTGAGTTTCTTATTGTTCTGGTTTCCCAGGAGCAGCCCCCCGGCCCAGCCATGGCAAGCAGGCCATGAGTAGCCCCGAGTCAGCTGAGAGTTTCAGTCAGGGCAGCTGCCCCAAGCTGACTCACAGGTGTATCCCACACCACTGACATCAAGCTCAGTATAAAAGGAGGGAGTTTACTGAGAGTGGGGGTTCTTCTTTCTGGAACTTCTCCCTCTTGGCTCCTGCTCTTTCTTGCTGCTCCCAAGGACTAGGCTGAGTATAAGCTTGTAAGCTTCATGTTGGTATTTGTATTAGTTTTGTTATTTCAATAAACCTGTTTTCATTTCAGCCCATGGAACTTCCCCCCTTTTACCTCCGATTCCCCTTCTCAGCTGGGGAGGGGTCACTGGGTGATAGAGCAACTGCTACAGTTTAGCCCTGGACACGGGCTAAACGTAGACACTTATAAAACCAGTTACTTCAGTGTTTTGCTATGTATTTCCAATATTCAAGATAAACAACAGAACCTCTGCTTTCCTAAAGAGTAACAGCAGATTTCAGTAAGAATTTACATTTCCTTATACAAACAAAGCTGCATGCAGAATAGTTGCATAAGAGTATGTTCATCCACTGTTCTATCATCTATGCAAGATAAGAAAAAAGAAAAGGTTGGGGGTTGATTTTTGTTATTGTTTTTTTCTTTTAATAAAAAAAAAAGCCTGAACATTTTTCTCTTAGGTAATGCTCCCATTACATAATTTGTATTACCTTATTACGATTAAAATAAAGCTCTGGGAATTATAATTGGTAAAAACCCTCTAATTACTTAATAACCTGGTTTTTAACTTCAGAAATTTTTAGTTTGCCTTTTTTTTTTTTTCATGTTGTTGAAGATTGGCTAGACTATGCTAAGTTTACATTACACAAGGTATATAATTGGTTCAGGTAAAATACACTTTATGTGTTTAGTGAACAATGCAACAGAGGATTAAAAAAAACCCAACCCTGACACCTCACAGTGTAAGGATACATAAAAATTATTCAATATCAAGCACAAGCCACTTACCTTCCAATCTCATGAATTCCTAAAATAACACTAGATAACAGAACATACGGAGAGATGCTTATGATCTTTGGGAAGGGCTGAATCATCTTCACGTAGATGCTGTGAATAACCCCTACATGCATACTGACATCATCAGTAAAGACTTGGAGGCAGAGGATACTATGGCAACCATGCAACGTGCTCAGAGAGAGAGGCCTTTAATTGCTTTAACAACTTCCTGAGGCTTCTGCTACTGGGCTTTCATTTGCTCAGAAGGAAATTAAGGTTGTCACAGAGGCAACAAGTGTGACACTGTACGGAAAGAAAACCACCAAATCCTGCGTTTTTTCATTGTGATGTGACTTTTTAAATGACAAGTGCCATAGTCTGAATCCATTACCGAAATTTTCTGACATCTGCAAGCTCTGCCACAAGTCACAGGTCAAGAAGCAATACCGCTGGGTAACAATTTTATAAACATTTGTGTTTTATTTTCTCCATTTGCACACATTGATAACACCACATTGAGATGTACTCTTCTTCAAGTCACAGCACAGTTTTGAGTACAGGGTTTTCTTCTGTGATAGAGGGTCAAAGACTGATCACAACAGAACCTAAAGTCCTAGTACAAAGGCTTAGGTAAAATACAAACTGACAGGCTGTAAAATGAGGTATTTATCCAAGTATCATGTCTCTTTTCAATGTCCTCATGTCTTCAATAACTATCTGCCAATAAACCAATTATGAAGCTCAAGTAAATATTACCAGAGGTAACATGATATGGCCAATAGATAGCTGAATAAGTTTTGGCTAAGTTTCCAGAAAACTGCAGTATTGTCACTCCATTTTGCATACAAGTAGCTCAGCTGGGGTTTATTTGTTTTTTCAAAACTAAAAATAACCGCACGTCTAAAGACCCAATCAGAATTACACAAAACCAAAATGGAAGTGTAGGGGATGGAGGAGAAAAAGGACAAAAGAAACCTCCAAGTTACACTGGCTTTAGTTTTTACTAAACCAACAAGTTCGGGGTTTTAATTCTTAAGGGCATGTCGGGGAAGAAATTGCTGTCTGCTGGCTTAATTATGATAGCATTATTCTGAAATGAATTTCACTGCTTTAACACAAATATGATACAAATTAGAGGACAATGATGCAGACAATCCTGTTTTGAATTCTCTAGGCACTCCAGTTCCCCTTACAGGTCATATCCACAGCTAACACTCTGCCTGAGCAGTACAATCAGTTACCAGTTCTTCTTTTAGAGAAGACATAATCAATCATTTTGTCTATTGGGTTTGGCTCAAAGTTGCAAGTTAGAATCTTGAAATTAATTTTGCTTTCCCCTTAAGGATCAGATTATTGGGTAGTCTTTGACCGTTTCTATTCCAATCTAATGCTAACCTCCCGCTCCCCAAAACTGTTAGATATTAAAAAACAAAACAAAACCCACAAACCATCAAAAAAAACCCCCAAATCAACTAAAAACTAAAGACTGTTGTAAATGTGTCAATACATCAAATTTTCCAAAAGTAACACTACAGTGCTTTCATTAATTTCTATGATGCTTAGAAGTCTAAAAACTTCATTGGGAAACCCACTTTAAAGAAAAATATAGTTCATATTATGATTCATTACACAAGTTCTTTAACACCGTAGCTGAGACAGTCATATTTAATATCTATGGGAAAAGAACACAGCATACCATGCTGAACTGTACAGTCAGTAACCTGACCTCCTTATGAACCACTGTTATTCAATATCAAGCATAAGGGGCTGACTAAAATGTGCATAGTTCCGTTTAGACTACAGCCTGTCAATGCAAAATATATATATATATCTTTCTAAAGAATTCAGCATTGCTTCCTGCACAGGAGACTGATGTCAGCCTTGTGAAACAGAGACTGTCAATACACACTGTTATTTAGGATCTCCCCCAATCTGGAGAATCTAGGAGAGCTGCTTTAAACTGGTTGTTTAATGAATGTCACTGTTTCAATACTAACATCAATCAAATGACACATAAAGCTTTTAAAGTGGCACTTACCCAAAACAACTTTCACACAATCTTCTTTCTGTTTTGGGAAGAGAAGGAACAGACAATATCTGGCACATCAAGTAAATTACATTAATCCCCTCAGAGGACGTAACAGCAAATAAACCAAATAGATCTATCACCACAGAGGTCTTGATTTAGTAGCTAAGTGACTGTCTCAGTTTTTTCAACTAGAAACTCACGTGAAAGTATTTCACTGGGCACATCTCCCACATTCTTCCATCTCAATCTAACTCACTTGACTGTTCTAAACACTAAATAAAAATAAAGACTAGCTTGTTCATTCCTTGAAGAGTAACTTGATACTGCCAAGCCAAGAGGGTTTTGAATATACAGTGTCCCTTTTGGAATCCTCACAGAAACCCAACCAACTGAGGTTAGATACAAGCATCAATGGGGGGAGGGAAGAAGAAAAAATGCCAAATGACAATCTTGCATGCCTCTTAGAGCCCTTATTTCAGCTAAATAAATTCTGTGTTCCAAGAGGACAAAAAACCAATAAGCAGTCACACTATTTTTATATGACTATAGACAGGCACGAGGCTAGGATATCAGCATAGGTTAGAAAGGGATTGCAAATAATGATGCAAGCACAGCACACAAATTCTTTCTTAAAGTCAAAAAGTCAAGTACTAAAAACATTAAGGTTGGTATACAGAAGAACAATCTTGACTTCATTTTTGCGGACACATGGAATGGTTTCCTCATATGCCTAAACTTCTAAGACTATTAGACGAAGACTCCATAATCTTCCAAGAATCTAATTTCTACAGAAATAGACAGAATGAGAGTATCTCAAGCAATCACAACAGCATATTCTGAAGTCCTGTTCTTATGAAGAGCCATTCCAATCTACTCCCATCTCTTCCACCCCTCAAAATTTCTCCAAAAGAGATCAAGAATACACACTGAAGTGCTGGGGTCTGAACCCCAAGCCCTGAATTAAGATTGACATATGAGTGGTTCCAATGGTCCTTTAAAAGGAGGGGATAAGTTTGCCTTTTGGCTTTCCTCCAAGGTGTGGCTGACCTTGTAAGGAAAGCCCTTGGGTAAACAAGTCCCAGGTGCCCCGCATTGGGTAAATGAGTGCCAGGTGTCCTGCTTTGGGCATAAAAGCTGGGACCACTTGCAGGAAGGGTAGAATGTCTATCTGTGAGGTGGATGCACTTTGCAGTTTCCCTGTTGAGGAAGGACCTCCTGCCTCTCCCTGCAACTGGGCCCTGGTCAGGTTTGGTGCTTTTGAATGTGGGCTCTGTGAGAACAATATGTGGCTACCTCTATCCTATATTATCAGCCTATCGGCTTGGCTGTCTTCCATCTCTTCTATGGGAGACTTCGTTGCTTTGTTTGTTCCACTGATTGTTGGCTGTGTTGTATCGTTCTTGGGGTTGCTGGGGTTGATGTCTGTTATGTGTAATCTGATTGACTTGTTTGTACCCCCAGAAATCACTCATGTACTGACCTTTTTGTGTGTAATAGAACCTGGTTACTGGTTTGTTCTACTGCTGGCTGCATCCTTTGTACTAGGCCTAGTAATTGGCAAAACAACACACAAAACTTACCACCTTTTAGTGAGAACATTATCAGCAACTTTTAACTCCCATCCATGTTGAAATCTGGGCATAAGCCATTTAAGTCAGTAACTGGTAAACACATAAACACAGGAGATACCATTTTATAAAGTGATGAACATTTACCACCTGTTAGAATATTGCTGAAAATAATCAGATGATTATTTGTCAAAGCAGAAAATAAGCTGGTATTACACACAAAAAAATATACTATTAGTATGATGGAATGTAAGGGATATGAATACCAAATTCCATTAGAAAACATTTTGAATTAGGAGATCATTGTGTTTTATTTCATATATGTACATCTTCAACAGAAGGGTTTCTCTCATTTCCTACAGTGATACATTGCCAAAACAACACTGCAATTCTTATCACCCCCTACACTAGTGGTAAAAGGAGGGAAAGTACTCTCAAGCAATAACTCCTTACTTTATAGCATCAATTCCTGAACTTGGTCCTGTTACTGTCCCACAGTAACTATAATAACACTTCAACTTCAAGGAGCATACTAAGTTTACCCTTTTTCCAAATCTCAGAAAGGTCTCAGCAATACCTGCATACCTTGTTTTGAGTGAGAAATGCATCTCTAGAACAAGGACCCTTCCTCAATCATCACACTTTAAGATGCCTTTAGTTTTTATTATAGCAAAATGAGTTATGAAAAGACTTCAGCCTGCTTATGGCACAAAAGTAAATTACTTGCCATAGGTGTTCCCAGTCTCAGACTCTACCAGTATCAGGCAAATAAAAGAGCTCAAGTTAAATGGAGTACGAGGTCCAGCTCTGGAGTCCCCAACATAAGAAGGACATGGACCTGTTGGAGCAAGTCCAGAGGGGGCCATGAAAATGATCCAAGGGCTGGAGCACCTCTCTTACGAAGACAGGCTGAGGGAGTTAGAGTTGTTCAGCCTGGAGAAGAGAAGGCTCCAGGGGAACCCAATAGCACCTTCCAGTAACCGAAGGGGCCTACAAGAAAGCTGGGGAGGGACTTTTTACAAGGGCCTATAGTGATAGGATGAGGGGTAATGGTTTCAAACCGAAAGAAGGTAGATTTAGATGGACATTAGGAAGAAATTCTTGACTGTGAGGATGGTGAGACACTGGAACAGGTTTGCCCAAGGAAACTGTGGCTGCCCCCTCCCTGGAAGTGTTCAAGGTCAGGTTGGATGGGGCTTGGAGCAACCTGGTCTAGTGGGAGGTGTCCCTGCCCATGGCAGGCTGGGTTGAAACTAGGTGATCTTTGAGGACCCTTCCAACCCAAACCATTATATGATTCTGTGATAATAAACCTACATAGGCAAAACGCCCACAAATTTTCAATTCCTTGTCACAGTACAAAACACATAGAAAATTGCTTTTGATGAGGATTTGCTGTTTAAGTGCATTTCTTTGGCAACATACAGAAGACAAAAAAATGGAATGAGTGAAAAGATTTTCTTTAAAGGAAATTGTAAAGACAGAGTATGCTAAGAGAAGCAGAACTTGAACATGCCTTCAAGCAAAGCACCTGTTTGCTTATCTGCAAGTAAACCTATTAAAATGTCTCTCTAATGTATTAGGCCCCCTTTAAACACAACAAAACACACACACAGCTATAATCCTAAACTGGTAACACATGCAACTCTTGTTCCTAACACCAGTTTAAATAAAACCAAAATATTCCCTGTAACAATCAGTTTTGAGTTTCACCAGCAAACAGCTCCAACAGAACTACAAACAACAGATATGACGCTGCCACTCCTAAAGACTACCAGGAATCACAGACTGCTTGGAAACCAAAACAATGAGCTAACTAAACATACAACATGAGCTGGCACATCTAATTGAGTAAATCGTATTTTGGTTTCATTTTAGAGAAGAGTAGTACTGTTAGGTAGGGCTATACAACAGTAACTGATGAACTCATCCCCTAATGCCTGAGCAGAGAAAGAGCTTCACAGAACATAGTCTCATTAGCTCCCAATGGTAAAAAGGAACAGAATGATTGAGGCATTCCTTCAGCAACACCCAAATACCTCACCCACAGAAAGTCTCAGCATTTATATTTGAAAGCTGATGCTGCCATGTCAACACAGCACTTAAGGGAGGCCCGAAAGTATAGGGTACCTCTAATGCAGCTGCCTGGCCTACAAAATGAACTTCAAGAAATACTGGAGAGATGCAAAATCAGAGAAAGAAAGGACAATTTGACACAGCTCACAAGAACTTACAGAAGACAAAGTGACTTAGAATTTGATACAAATGAGAAATGCATGTCAAACTGTCATCACAATATGCTCCGACTAGGTGTACTATTCTTCGCATCCACAGTGCAGCATGATTGCTTTGTATTTTATGTAACTGTTGAACTATCATTATACTACCAATCAATAACTTATTTTTCTAAATGTGGATACATGACAGGCTTCACTTTTAAAATAAAGTTGTGTCTCACAAATGATTTAATGAGAGTCACAAAATTGAACATGACAGGCCTAATACTATGCAATACTGTGCCGTTAATCTTAAACAACCTAATTTTCCCTAATCCTCTCTTAAAAGAAGGAAATAACTAGGGTATAGTTCATTGAACGTTATAACTGTGTATATTTAACATCTGCTACAGACACCTCAAAGATTAACAGCAAGAAAAAAAAAAACAAACCACCTGACAGCTCATGTATAGCAAAGGAAGTGGCCTTAGAGGATTCAGATATGCAAGATACTAGAACTGCTGTTAAGAAGAGAACTAGCTTGCTGCTATACAAAGTCTGTGCTACCATGTCTTTTTAGGAAGCTATGCTAAATCAAAGATAAAATGGCTGGCTGTAAAAATATTTGTTCTAATTGGGCTCAGAGGATATTCTTTGAGTATACACAAACAAAGCTAATGTTTGAAATCAAAGAGCAGGCAAGGAGCAACTCAGCTACCTGTGTAAAAATGCAGCTTACAAGAGCTGCAGAGATTGAAGTACCTGCCCATCTACCTGCGTAGTGCATGTGCCCTGGCCTAAACACCACATTTTCAATAAAAGCATATTTGTCTCTTGTAGATCAACACTAGACTGACACACAGTAAAGACTGCAACAACTGCTGAAATAAATAAAATCCATTGAATTACTGCATAAAATGCTTTACTTGCCTCTATGTGGATGTAATTAACCTTACTTGAAGCAATCCTTGGCCTCTTTTTATGTTAGAAAATGACAGCAAATGTCATTCTAAGTATCACCAAATTATCACATACCCAGCAGGGACACCAGGGGGAAAGTCTGGAGCAAGGAAGAAATACCCTTGATCATGTCACGAAATAATTAAGCCAACTGGACATACCTAAGTCCATGGGCCCTGATGGGATGCACCTATGAGTGCAGAGGGAGCTATCTGATGTCACTGCAAGGTCGCTCTTGCTAATCTTTGATCAAACATGGCAACTGTGAGAGGTGCTCAAGGACTGAAGGAATCACCTGTGAGGGTGACCAGGCACCGACACGAGTTGCCCAGCAAGGTTGTGGAGCCTCCATCCTTGGAGATCACAAAAGTGTCCCCAAAATGGATTATCCGTATTATTTTTAACATCAAGTTTTGAATTTTCATTGGTAAGTCTTACTGGGTTTACACACTTAGGTGCTAGCAAGGGGTTGGCTGCAGGGGTGACCTCTGTAAGGCGAGGCAGGAACTGCTCTGTGCTGGACATAGACAGCTCCAACGGATCCACTGTAGGGGCAGCTGAGCCCCTCAGCCAAGATTCTGGTGCCTCTGGGAAAGTATATTTAAGAAAGGTGAAAACACTCTACAGCAGAGTGTCAGCAAGAGAAGTGAGGAAAAAAAGTGTGAGAAACAGCCCTGCAGACACCGAGGCCAAAGAGAGGAGGAGGTGCTCCAGGCACTAGAGCAGAGATTCCCCTGCAGCCCCCAGACAGCCCTACATCAGGGCAGATTTCCACACTGCAGCCTGTGGATGACCCCATGCCAGAGCAGGCACAGATGCCTTGAAGGAAGCTGCAGCCCATCCTACTGTTGTTTTAATTGGCAATAAATTAAATTAGTCTTCCTCAAATTGAGTCTGTTTGCCTGTGATGGTAATTGGCAAGGCATCTCACAGTCTATCTTGACCCATGAACTGTTCCATCTTATTTTCTCTCCCTGTCCTGTTGAGGAAGGACAGTGAGAGAGCAGTTGGACGGGGGTCTGGCAGTCAGCCAAGGCCAACCCACGTCATACTTCAGCAAGATTTTTAAAGAAACAGGCCATATTCACAGTATGACTGACAGAACTGTTCACACTGATTTCACTGAAGTAGCAATGCATCTGTGAAATAACACGTCAGTTTCAGATGCAACTATGTCAATCTAGCCCAAAGTGAAATTTCAACTTGCAGTGTAGAACAAGGTCAGTGACAACTTCTGCCCTTGACAACTACTATCCATTCATTTAAAAAAAAAAAAAAAAAAAAACCGCAACAAAAAACCCCAACACCTCCAACTTCAAATAAAACTAACAACCAGACATTGTAATGCTTGACAAAGATCCTACCCCAAAGATCAACTTCAAGGACACAGTCTAAGTGTCAATTTGTTACTAATACCTAAATATATGCTATCATAATTGAAACACTATTATATATTCAATTAATATATAAACACATACACTGTAACTCTAAAACTTTTCCTAAGCAAACTACTGTGGTCCTATGTAGTTGTCTTGACAGGGATGAAAGAAGATGAAATAAGACACAGATGGAGATCTTCATGATCATCATTCAAAAGAAAAGCTTTACTGCATACTGAAACCCATAGTAACTATAGGGATACAGAGCCCTGTTCTAGCTTCCTAGCACTGACCAACAGAATAAATCCTACGTATTACTAGAAAACATATTCCATTCTTTGGAAATGTTTGCTCCTGAAAGCATCTAAAAAGAACATAAATTTAAAAGTTCAGGTTAGTTTAATAAAGAAGTTTTCAACAGTAAACTTCTAAATTTCAATAAAGCAGTAACTCCATATTGATTTCCCCAACTCAATTGGTCAAGGGAAAAAATACTTAGTATTAAATGAAGATAACACATGACAAGTAAATCAAGTTCAAAAGAGGGCACAAAACTCATGAACTATAAATAGAATGGAAATATGAAACAACAAAAACTATAGAAAACCAGAACAACTTAGAAAAGCCAATTATAAGTAAACTGTTTTGAATGAATATTCTGAAGACCTAACTATGAAGCTGGGAGTTATTTTTTAAAGCCTGCAAAAATGAAAGGGGCAGGAGAGAAGAGGAAAAGAAAAAGCTCTCAAAAATGTGGCAAACACGTAAGATTATCCTCCAGTAACAGGATTTGTAGATAAGCAACTGTTCTAAATGGGACTAGTGAAAAAAACAAAACAAAACAAAGTAAACCAAGAAGACTACAAGTAACAGGTCTAACATTCTCGTACTTGCAGGCAATATTGTCAAAATAGCACACCTCCCCTGCCCCAGACATAAAAGTTTTGACAAGACAAGGTCAGGTTACAGATCCAGTGATCCAGTTATCTTACCTAAAAGCAGGAAAATTATCTTTTCCTTAATTTCTCCCCTCTCTCCACCTCCTTGCCATTGTAACTGAGAAGAAATATCCAAATTTCTAATCAGAGGCTGCCTGACTAGAGCAAGGGAGAAAGGAATTAATAGGAACAACTTTGAAAAAATATGGTCTAGATTGAAAGTTGATTGAAGAAATGAAAAATTGAGACCAGCTAAACAGAGAGACAGAACAAGGCAGAGAAAAAGTCAGCCTAGGTAAGAGCCAACAGGGAGGATAAGGACCTTGAGCCATGGGGACAGGAAAAAGCTGGCAGGAGCAGTAGGCAGCCCTGCCCACAGCCAGGAAGGTCCATTAATTTGCCTCCAGAAAAAATTTGGCAGCATAAAGAACTTCAACAACAAAGGTGGCTTTAATCCATGGTTACCCCTTTTTCTGGCACACATCAAGATTACCAAAAAACCTTAGTAACCAGAAATGGTATCTTACAGCTGAAACTGTCAACATCCCAAGAAACATTAACCTGGAAAAACGTTCATATTGTATTTCACAGTGAATATTAATTCTTCAAAAACCACTTAAGTATAACAAAATAATCATTTAGAGTCTATTTTGCAAATATATTTCATACAAATGTGTCCACCAAATGGATAGGCAGAATAGAATAGAGTGAAAGAAGTCAAATAGATTAGTTAAATTATGAGAACACTATTTATAGCAGCAAAAACTTGCAAACCACCTGAAGATGACAGGAAACTGCACATATGCAAATAAAGAGAGTTGGCTTTGAGATTAATTTAATCATTAATTCTTTGTGTTTGCAAGACATTTTCAGAAAACACTTCAGCTTGACATTAGGGAAGTACTGTATGTGCAATATTTTATACAAGACACTCTCAACATTTTAACGTTGCTTCTGTATTCACAAGAAAAATACTTAGTTTGCAGTTTCTGAAGGTTTTTTTTGGTCAGTGGTTTTTTTTTTTGTTACAACTTACTTTCCAATGTGAACTTATTTTAAAACCTTCTTGACAACAACTTACTCTCTTACTCCATACTGTCATACAAGATCCTGAAAAAAGCAAAGGTGTTAGGCTATGAAACACCAGCAGGTAGGTCTCCCAAAACTAATAAAATCAATGGAATATGCTTGCCCAAGGCCAGTTGCTTTTGATTCACATTGTTAGGCATTAACACTGGATACTACTAAACACTGCTAACCTACCCTAGAGGTACTTCCCTCATGCAAAAACAATACTTACAGCTCTCCATGGGGAATGTGATGTGGAAACTGTAAAAGCCCCCAGTGCAGATTTTCTAAGACATATAAGCACCAACACGGACTTTAGAGCACTTGCTTAGTACTGCTACAGAAACACAGAATCACAGAATGTTAGGGATTGGAAGGGACCTCAAAAGATCATCTAGTCCAATCCCCCTGCCAAAGCAGGAACACCTAGGTCAGGTCACACAGGAACATGTCCAGGCGGGTTTTGAATGTCTCCAGAGAAGGAGACTCCACAACCTCTCTGGGCAACCTGTTCCAGTGTTCTGTTACCCTCACTGTGAAGAAGTTCTTCCTCATATTTATGCAGAACCTCCTATGTTCCAGCTTGCATCCATGGCCCCTTGTCCTATCATTGGATGTCACACTACACTGAAGATTTATTTCACTTAGAGGCACACCAGTGTCACTGTCCTTACATTAGTAATCTATTTTTTCCAATTTTAATTTTACATAATTCGTGTATCAGAGATGGCAATAATGGAAGCACTTGTAATAGAAATCAACTTCTGTAAACATATAGAGTTATACTAGGTCTGCTAGATCCTTTTCCTACCTAGTCACAGTTTCTGGATCTAGAGCAAGGCCATTTCAAAAATAAATTATAGTGGGGAGGACACAACACAAGATGATGACAACAACAATACTAGTTAGCAACGGCAAATACCCTGAAATATGAAAAAAGTAGCAAACAAAAAGTTCCATATTCTACACAAATATTTAGTTTAACTACTGCATTAAAATATATTTTAAGCAGAATTTACAGACTGACACAGTTCTCACAAAACATGCTTCTTTTGAAGCCCCAATTTAATTCCCATTAGCAAAAAAAAGTTCACACAATCTTGATGATATACCTGCTCAAAATACGCCATCAAACCTCCCAACTACAATGCACTTTAACTCTACAATTACAAGCTCATCTCTAAGTGTTGCACAGGTAATGAGTTTTATATTAACAGCAGTGCAAAGAAATCCTCTTTTTAAGTACAAGGATATTTCCAGTAAAACCAAAGTTTCATTACCTAGGACTATTTATTTATATTAGACTCTTACAGAAGAGTAACAAATAAAAGTTAATTGTTTTAAGCATCTCTCTAAAGCTCAAGGCTACAAAACACAACACAGTAAAAATAAAACATTCACATAATGAATCTACCGAGAATATCAGTAAGTTTTCTACTACTTTACTATCTAAAAAGAGAGACGACTGGTACTAGAAGGTAATTATTTACTCCTAAGCAGTAAGAACAGGATAAAGACAAACCTCAGTATAAGCCAGTGTATAGCCTTGGGAAGAACAAAGAACCAAACCTTTCCATAGATGAAAACTCCTCTCCCATGATCAAGAAGTGATCTGAAGCTAAGCAGAGATATCTGAGGAAAGCAATGTCACCTCAAAGAAAGCTTTCCAAAACAGATTTTAATCAATCAAAATCATGCTTGCAATTTACATATGATTCAGTAGTTGCTGCAAGAAAGTCAGAAGTAATCGAACAGAAAACTTCCTTGTTATATGAGTTAACTAGTGGAATACCTTTGCCAGAGAGCAAAAGGACAATAAACAAACATCACTATATCAAAAAGAATAATTACTACAACATACAAGTAAGACCCACAAGGTTATCACAATGGTAGAACTACATCCAACAAGCCGGCCTGACTTTTGCAAGCAGTGAAAAAACATTTCCAATTCCTTAACATTCTGCTAGCTCTGACATCTATTTAAAAAAAAAAAAAAAATAGAGACTAAGTATGCGATTTTACTTCCAGTTTCACTAGATTCAAAAAACAACTGAGTCAAGTAGAAGAACTGAATTGATCACCAGTGCACTACACATGCCCACAGTTTCATAGAATCAAAGAATGATAGAATGGTTTGGGTTGGAAGGGACCTCAAAGATCATCTAGTTCCAACCCCCCTGCCATGGGAGGAACACCTCCCACTAGATCAGGTTGCTCAAGGCTCCATCCAACCTGGGCTTGAACACTGCGAACAATATACCACCCACAACTTCCTTGTTCAACCTGTTCCAGTGCCTCATCACCCTCAGGGTAAAGAACTTCTTCCTTATATCTAGTCCCTCTCTCAGCTTCCACCCATTGCCCCTCATCCTATCATTACAGTCCCTTGTAAAATGTCCCCCACCCCGCCACCCAGCTTTCTTGTAGCCCTTTCAGGTACTGGAAGGCCGCTGTGAGGTCTCCCTGGAGCCTTCTCTTTTCCAGGCTGAACAAGCCTAAGTTTCTCAGCCTGTCCTCATAGGAGAGGTGTTCCAGCCCTCTGATACATACTGATACATATCATGAGTGCAACAACAGTACATGAAGCAATATAATATAGGTAATGTAGTATTGCACTATCTAGCTATATTATCTTCACATATTTTTAAGAAAAAAAGGCTAAATATCATATGACATTGAGACTGCTGTTAGAAGACCAACCTCCAAATCAGAGATGTCTTTTGAAGACCACATAAAAGTAGTAATGGGTCTCTAAATGCAACTATGAATAATTTATTTTTTTTTCCCACAAGCAAAACAGAAGAAGATTTGGTAGCTATTCACTTTGTTCAATTTCTTCTGAAGATGAAATGGGTCATAACAGATAAAAGCAGTTAAAAAGAAGAAATGAGTATTCTATATCCTATGGTGGGGGAAAGCAGATAGCAGGAGAGAAGCAGAATATGGTTCAGAATGGAGGCAGACAAATACAATGTCCTTTTGTTTGATCAACTCTTTTCAGAAAGAAAGGTGAGAAAGTTTCATTGCAACACTCTCTTTTTCATGATAATCTGGTCATTATTCATTCTCTTTCAGGACAGATGGCATCTCAGCTTTTTCACCATACAATTTCAATGTATAAATACTCATTATGTGCATTTCTGCTTTCAAAAGCAAGATGAGAATGAGCCTGAAAAAGATCTTTCTTTATACTAAAATGAAGCCTGCTCTTAAATGATCCCTTCACTATGTCCTCTTGTCTCTGTTTAGCCCATATCCAGGGCTAAACTATAGCAGCTGCTTTATCACTTGATGACCCCTCCCCAGCTGAGAAGGGGAATCGGGGGAAAAGGGAAAGCCCCATGGGTTGAAACGGAAATTGAGTTAATGGAATAACAAAACTTACACAAATACCAACATAAAGTGTACAAGTGTATACTCAACATAGTCCTTGGGAGCAAAAGACCACAAGGAGCTTGGTGTCAATGCTGAGGGATACACCTGTGAGTCAGCTTGGGCCAGCTGCCCTGACTGAAACTCCCAGCTGAGTGGGGGCTGCTCATGGCCTGGCTGCTTATGGTTCTGTTTCTGGGAAACCAGGACACTTCTTTAAACTCTGACCCAATCATTTCAAATTCAACAAACCATAAGGTGTATTGGTAGCCCTGTGGAAAACATTTCATTTGAGTTAGTGATGTTGGGCAAGACATGTCTGCACAATCAGGCCTTGTACTTCAGAGGCTTGGGAAGCCCATATGTTAGCAGGTGCAGCTGTTGCAAGGGCATCTGCTGCAGTGCCCTGTGCCAGCCTGTGCTGTGTGCTGATGGATATCATGAAAGAGACAACCCTCCTGCTTGTCCAGGGAATATACGTTGTGTACACTCTGTGGATACACCCTCTGCAAAAGAAATTTACCCAAAAGTGAGACATTTTTAGTTTTACTCCAGTCTGGAGTCTCAAAAGACAAAAGTGATTTGTCTCAAAAGACAAAAAAACACTCTCTGTTTACAGGAAAAATAAAAACAAGTGAAAGGAAAAAATAGATCACAAAAAGAAATCAGGACAGTGCACAGACTGATTACGTCCTTTGTTTCCCCATTCAGTGGGGAAAGGGAGAGTACACCAGGATCAATTCATTACCCCAATCTAGTGGGTCACATACAAAACCTATATCAATTGACTAGACTTCAATCTTCCCCCCCAAAGGAGTAATGGGTGGCTGGGGTCCCACAGGGACGTAACAAACCTTATATCCTGCTGACAGTACACAGGAGCAGTCATAACCATTAGCAGGTGATGGCTCTAACAGTTACAGGTCTGAGGTCACAGCATTCACAGGGACCCAACCCTATATCTGAAAAATAAACTGACTAAAATTCATCTCTTGAAGGGGGAGGTAGGGGAGTTAGAAGAACCTGCTTGTTAAATCTCTTTGCTATTACAATTGGGTTCCTACCTGCCTTTAATGTCCACAGTGTGGGTAGCTAAATTATATGAATATATTACTAGGCATGATTTGTCAGCAGGCAAAACTTAAATGACAAAAAGAGGCAAACATTCTTTTGGGGTGCATACTATCAAAAAGCGGTTACAGTCCCTGCTAATTTGGAGCCTCCCTCAAAACGAGTTGCATCCAAACAGTACAGGCTGCCCAGAGACTACACAGAGATCACCCAGATCATTACAGCTACTAGAGGCTGGAGAGCCCACTCCTCCCTTCAACAGCCCCATACAGTCAGTGAAAATGCCTGACAGCTCCCAGAGAATGACAGCTGGTTAATGATCACTAAACAAGGCTGCCCCACAGTCAGAGCTGCAGTGTCAAATGTTAACACTCTCCTCCAGCAAGCTGTATTTGAAGCTGTGGCATGCTGCCTAGGATCCAGTAAAAGCCACCTTTGGCATTCTAGCTGCTAATGAACCACAGGAGCAATGTGAACGCTCAGGCTGGGGTCAGCAGCACACCTTCACAGTACTGCCTCAGAGGTGTCCACACAGCCCCACAATGTGCCATCAGCTGGCAGCCCAGTGTTTGGGAAATTTGATACTTTCCTACACTGTAAATCGCTCAGCTATGTGGATGATGTTATTCACACCACTGGGGGAACTGCTGGTCCCATTGAATAAGAAGTGGGAGAAGCGCTGAGCAACGCAAAATCACAGTCAGGAAATTAACCCCAAGACAATTCAGAGAGCTGCCACAAAAGTAAATCTGGAAGGATAATTTGGCAGGGACTTTGCAGAATGATGCCCAAATCAGCTAAACAAACCATACTTCATATGGCAGAAATGCAGTGCAAAGTAGAAACACAGAAGATTATTGGTCTTTGGGGGTTTTGGAGGCAATTTATACCATATTTGGCCGAGATATTAAGATCATTATATAATACAGGAAGGGGAAAAAAAAAACAAAAAAAACCAGCTCTTTCCAGAAAAGAAGGTAAGAGCTATATTCGAAAAAGCAAAGCAAACAGTTTCCCATGCAGTAATTTAAGACCAAAAATTAGCCAATAAGCCTTTTGAGCTTGAAGCCTTAGCATCAGATGAGAATGTGGCTTACTGGAGCCTCTAGCAGCAACAGGACAGGTGGCATATATTGCTGGGCTTTTGGTCTCAGAGGCTGCCCCATTAGCACAAAACTACAACAGCTTTGGGCTGCTTATTCAGCCCTAGCTGAACAGAAAGAATCATCCAAGAGGCCAAGGTTACTGACAGCAGGGCTCCCAATATTTACAGTGAGTACTGTCAAATTATTCTAGTCCATAAAATGGGAAGGCACAATAGACTAGCACCGTGAAATGGAAATGGTGTATTTTTACGCTTACACCTCCCAGTCCCAAATAAAGCAAGTGACTTACAGGAGAAAATAATAAATTGCTCTGGGTAATGACTGTGTGCCTCCAGCACCTGGTGTGCCTCCATCCTGGGCACAGCAGTCCCCACCACATGAGCAATTAACCCAAGAGCAGAAGCAGAATGTATGGTTCACTGATGGGTCAGGAAGGTATGCAAGAGAAAAACAGCAATGGAAAGCAACAGCCTTTGAAACTGCTGGGCAAACCTTCCTAGCCTACCAAGGAAAGAGGAGAGCAGTCAATATGTCCAACTGATGGCTGCAGCTATGGTGCTGGAAGAACAATCAGCTTCAGAAATCTTTATAATGATTCTTGAGCAGTGTAAAAAGGTCTCACGCTGTGGGGCAGTAAAGGAAAAGCAGATGACTGGGTGATACACGGTAAATTTTTTTGGTGGCAGGATTTGGTAAAGAATAGAAAACAAGTGCAAAATCATTGCTGTCTGGGTAAGACATGTAGATGATTACACATCATGGTGAGTCACAGTAAGAACACAATGCTGTTGCTGATCAGTTAGCTAAGATATGCATTTCTGCAATACCCCCAATGAGGGAGTGTTAGCCAAGTGGGCTCATAAGATGTCAGGTTATTCAGGGATAGCTGCTACCTACAAATACTGACAAAACAGAGGCATTCCTTGCTCCAGAAAGGCAATTCGGAATGCTTTTCAAGAATACCAGATCTGCAAATTAACAGAAGCAAGTGAACTGCCACAACAGCCCTATGGATAGATAGAGTACTAGGTAGCCCCAGGCCACACCTGACAGACATTACATCAGGCCTCTTCCAAAAGGCCAGGGTTTGCAATAAATACAGGTGATGGCAGATATATGTACAACCATTTGAATGTATTGTCTACTTCCCATGCCAACCAGAAGGCCACTATGAAAGACCTTCACTTTTTAATCCAATGGATAGGTATTATCACTTGTATTAA
Source organism: Podargus strigoides (assembly GCA_028020825.1). Lineage (NCBI taxonomy): Eukaryota > Metazoa > Chordata > Aves > Caprimulgiformes > Podargidae > Podargus > Podargus strigoides. The sequence goes on along the minus strand of CM051663.1, from coordinate 63,584,434 downwards.
ACAGTTGTGAATTCTTCAACCTGCCCAAACTTGGGTGGAATTGGCTAACAGTGCTGCCAAAAGTATTAATAAATCTGAATAGCAGGGTGGAAGTGTAAAGTTAAACCACTTACAAACTATTGTTAGGTCATCACCATACAGCAATGCCCACCAGGTTCCTGTGTAAAACCAGAGGGGTGTATCTCCACACTGCATGGACAACTTTGTTTACACTGACCCCTGCCATGATACTGGCCCAGGTGCCGGGGACTATGTTCTTAATTTCCGTACACTCAGCTGATACTCCTTAATATGTTTTGCAACATACATTACATAAAAAGTTGTGCTTTCCACCTGCTTTGTAGAACGCAGGTATGGGCATCCTCCCTGGGCAGTCTCAGCATTGCACTGGCCTGCAGTGACACCCAACAGCAACCCACAACTTACAGTGGTGCTCAAAGTCCCACCTGCCTGGTGTATTTTAGGGACAACAGACACTCTGGTGGGAACTAAAAGGCCAATTTTTAGGAGACCAAAGAATCATAAAATCACTATGGTTGGAAAGGAACTCTAGGATCATCAAATCAAACCTTTATCCCAACATCTCCCTAACCACTAGTCCACAGCCTCAAGTGCACCCCCAAGATGAACCGTTCCATAATCTTCACTGGTACCGAGGTCAGGCTGACAGGCCTGTAGTTCCCCAGATCCTCCTTCCTGCCCTTCTTGTAGATGGGTGTCACACTGGCAAGTTTCCAGCCGTCTGGGACCTCACCCAATAACCAGGACTGCTGATAGATGACAAAGCCTGGCAAGTTCCTCCGCCAGCTCCCTCAGCACTCTCGGGTGGATCTCATCTGGCCCCAGAGACTTATGGGTGTCAAATTGGTTTAGCAGGTTCTTCACTACTATTTTCTGGATTACGAGGGGTTTATTCTGATCTCCACCCCAATCTTCCAGCTCAGGGGACTGAATACCATGAGGATAACTGGTCTGACTGAGGCAAAGAAGGCATTAAATACATCAGTCTTTTCCTCATCCTTTGTAACAATGTTCCCCTTCACATCCAATGAAGGATAGAAATTCTCCCTGGTTCTTTTTTTGTTGTTAATTTATTTGTAAAAACACTTTTTGTTATCTCTTGCAGCGGTGGCCGGGCTCAGTTCTAGCTGAGCTTTTGCCCCCCTAATGTTCTTTCTACATGACCTAACTAAATCCCTATGCTCTTCCTGAGTAGCCCGCCCCTTCTTCCAAAGGTGGTAGACTCTCTTCTTTCTCCTAAGTCCCAGCAGAAGTTCCCTGTTCAGCCAGGCTAGTTGTTTTCCCTGCCAGTTTGTCTTACGACACATGGGGATAACGTGCTCCTGTGTCTCTACGAGTTTCTTCTTGAAAAAAGTCCATCCTTCCTGGACCCCTTTGCCCTCTAGGACTGTTCCCCAAGGGACTTTCTCAACCAGTATTCTAAACAGGTTGAAGCCTGCCCTTCGGAAGTCCATGCGAATAGTTTTGCTGCCCCCCCTCCTAACTCGGCGAAGAATTGAGAACTCTTTCATTTCATGGTCGCTTAGCCCCAAGACTGCCTCCAACCACTACATCACCTACCAGTCCTTCTCTGTTTGTAAACAACAGGTCTAGTAAGGCACCTTTCCTGGTGGGCTCACTTACCAGCTGAGTCAGGAAGTTATCTTCCATGCACTCCAGGAACTTCTTGGACTGTTTCTTCTCTGCTGTGTTATATTTCCAGCAGATGTCTGGTTAAGTTGAAGTCCCCCACAAGAACAAGGGCTTGCGATTTTGCAGCTTCTGCCAGTTGTCTATAGAACAGTTCATCAACCTCTTCATCCTGGTCAGGTGGTCTGTAATAGACTCCCAACAGGATATCCAACTTGTTGGCCTTCCTCAACTCTACCTATAAACATTCGACTGGTCCATCACGCTTACCGATCTCCATACCGTCAAAATACTCCCCAATATAGACCGCCACCCCACCACCCTTTCTACCCTGCCTGTTCTGCTTGTAGAGCTCATAGCCATTCATTGCAGCACTCCACTCACGAGAATCATCCCACCATGTTTCCATGATGGCAACTATGTCATAGCTGTTGTGCTGCACAATGGCTTCCACCTCCTCCTGTTTGTTGCCCATGCTGTGTGCATTAGAATTGATGCACTTGAGCCAGGCTAACAACTTCATTCCCAACCGCGGCTTGCCACCCTTAGGCTCAACTCTAGCGGGCCCAGTTTTACCCCCTTCCCCCTTTGAACCTAGTTTAAAGCCCTTCCAATGAGCCCGGCCAGCTTGTATGCCAAGATTCTTTTCCCCCTTTGAGACAGATGAACTATATCTGTTGCCCACAGTCCCCGTGCAGCATAAAGCTCCCCATGTTCAAAAAAACCAAAATTCTGTCTGTGGCACCAGTCTCTCAGCCACATGTTAATTAGGTGGATCTTCCTTCCTCTCTCAGTATTCTTCCTGGCCACTGAAGGAATTGAGGAGAACACCACCTGGGCTCCCAAGCCCTCAAGTGATCTCCCCAGGGCCCTGAAGTCTTTTTTAATTGTTTTCAGGCTCCTCTCTGAAACATCATCACTACCAACCTGGATAACCAACAGTAGGTAGCAGTCTGGCCATACCATACCAGGGAGTTTCCTAGTAATATCCCTGACCCTGGCCCCAGGGAGGCAGCAGACTTCCCTATGGTGTGGATCTGGCCGGCATATGGGGCCCTCGGTTGCTCTTGGAAGGGAGTCGCCGACTACAATTACCTTCCTTTTTTTCTTGTTGGAGTTGGTCCTAATGCGTGGGGGACAGCAATTCACCTTGGGTGACTCCCCTGATGGACCTTCATCATTCGTTTGTCCCTCAATTTCTAGAGCCCCATACCTGTTCTGTAAAGGTAGCTGGGAAGGGGAGGGAGGCCAGGAGGGGATTCACCTGCCTTGCCAAGCAAGAACCTGTTTCCATTCCCCCTCATCTCTTAGGTCCTCTCATTTTACCTGATGGCAAGGGAGGAGGGGATCCTCTCTTTCTAGCAGAGCCTCCCCGCCGCTGCCCTGTCCTCAAGGATGGTAGGGCCTGACTCCACCAGTCTATCTCCCTCCCACACTCCCTTATCCTCAGCCTTTCCACCTCCTCCTTTAGCCACCAGGCTAAGCAGGTCATTCATCTGGTCACACCAGACACAAGTGTTATCCCTGTCACACTCCGCTAGCAGTGTCAGGCTTCGGCACTCTCTGCAGCTGGAGACCTGGACACCTGCATGCTTCCACGGGACCTCTGTCTGGGTCGCCACAGTCTTCCTCACAGGAGCTTTTGCCCAGGTCACAACCGCCACTGCTCCTGCTCAGTTCTTAACACCTCAGCTCCTCGCTCCCCTCCCTGGTTCACAGCTCCTTGGCACCTTCCCCAGGCAGGCTGCTCTTGCAAACTGCCCCGAGCAAACTGCCGTACCACGCCCCACTGCCTCGACGTGCTCCCCAGGGGAGTTTTAAAAATCTCCCGCGCAACTCCTGGCCACGCCTCTCCCGTACCTGATTGGCTGTCGCTGACTTCCTGGAGTCGCTGGGGCTTGGGCTGCGAGTGGGGGTGTCCCTGGGCTCAGGAATCTGCACAGCGCGATCAACCTCACCTCGGGCTGACCTCAGCCCTTGTCGCTGCTGCCGCTGCTGCCTCAGATGTCTGTGCTAGTCAACATCTGAGGATGCCAAGAAAGGGAGTCTTGGAAATGGGTGTGCGTGGAAAGACCCCCAAGCCTTGATGACCCTTGCAGAGACAGCTTTATAACCACTGCTGTATACTATTGAGCTCTTACAGAGAGAAATGCACATTATTCTTATCAGTAAGAGTTACTATCTTTCATTCATACAAACTATAATGTTAACACAGCTTCGGCATGACAGACTTACTAAGGTCCATTCCACAAAAGAAAGACCATAATAACTCACTGCCACTACCATCACAGCTTGTGACTTATGGGAAGTATGAAAGATAACTGTCTTTCCTGAGTGAATTATATGGGCAATTTCTTATGGGAATTAGAAGGTATTTTCACATAAATCACTTCGTCAACCAACAATTTAAGCCCGCTTTAGATTTTGAGATCACATCCTAAAGAAACACATTTTCAAGTCTGCAAAGCTATTGCCAGGAAAAAAAACACTTAAGCAATTGCTAGAGTTGGATCCCTACTGTGCAACAGCAGGGGGACTCAGAACCCCAGATAAGCTTTCTCCTTCTCTGTGAATCTCCAAAAGAGCCATTTAACACATCAGTTTGGAAAACTGTTATTTTGACTAAACAGACTTAAGTCACCCAAGTATGTGTCTTTTACAGTCTCTCACAACACCCTTAACAGAGAAACTGGTGAAATACGGTCTAGAAATACAGTCTACGGGACCTCAACAGACTGGAGAAAGGGGTCAATATGTACCTCATTAAGTTCAACCAAGGGAAACACAAAGTTCTGTATCTCAGAAGGGATAACCTCATGCACTAGTACAGGCTGGGGACTGACCAGCTGGAAAATAGTTTTGCAGTAAAGGCCCTGATGGACAAAGTAAAAAGGAACCAGCAATCTGCACCCATGGCAACAGCAGCCAGAGACATCCTGGGCTTCATGAGGAACAGCATCATCAGTATGTTGAGGGAGGTGATTCTTCAGCTTCCAGTCAGTACTGGTGAGGCCACACCTGGAATGCTGTGTCCGGTTCTGGGTAATCAAGTACAAGACAGACATGGACATACAGGTCCAAGTCCAGAAAAGGGCTACAGAGATGACTGAGGGATAGAGCATCTGCCATATAAGGAGACATGGGACTGTTTATAGCCTGAAGAGGAGGATGCTTGATAGGAACAGGGTGGAACCTAATCAATACATATAAATATCAGATTGATCAGTGTGGGGTGAAAGCAGAGAGTGCCAGACTCTTCTCTGCAGTGCACAACAACAAGAGGCAATGGGCATAAGTTGAGCCACAAGAAATTCTGTCCGAACAAAAGAAAACACTTGCTTATTATGAGGGTGGTCAAATACAGCAAAAAGGTGGCCAGAGAAGCTGTGGAGTCTCCATCTATGGAGGTACTCAAAACCTGACTGAACACAGTCCTGGGCAACCTGATCTAGCTGACCCTGCTTAAGTAAGGAATTGGGGATATACTACATAATCTCCAAAGGCTCTATTTCACCTCAACCATCCTGTGATTCTGTGTTCATCTCACAGGCAGAAAGCTGGGTGAGACAGTCAAACAAAACAAAAAAGGACGAAAAAGAAAAAGAGACTAGTAAGCACATTTTTGCAGTCAAAAAGAAACAAAACTAGAAATCACTGTTTAATTAACATTCTCTAACTGTCACATGTGATAAAAGCTATGGTATATAGGAATAGCTAGGTTCTCTAAAATTAGGTATCACAGAAAGTTCATCTCAAAGGACTATTCAAAATTAATGTACTTTAAAAATTAATAATTTTGTAATCAAAATATATTAACACTGTTTCAATACAAACATCAGTAAGGAAGCAGAAAGCAAAAGCTATTTTAAGTCAGGATAAAAAAGATGCACTAAAATCCACCAGAAATCCTTAATCTCTTCCATAATGAGACTGAGATTCTTAGTACCACGCAATCCAGCTCCATAACTCGAGTTCAGGGTGTACATGCTTGCACAAACCATTAAAACCACCTGAATTTAACGAGTCTGAATAAAAATAATCCATTGAAAACCAAAGTATATAGCATAAAAGTCTGCAATGAAGCACTGCTGATTTAAAACAAATGGTAGTTTTCGTAATTTATTTTCTCAGGTTTAAATGGACTGCTGTGAGCATGCAAGGGTAACTTGATCAGTTTTCAAATTCCTCTTCTCCACTCCTAAAAATATCCACTTTTAGGGCCCATGAACAAGGTTCAAAGAGAAAAGAACTCTATTAAAGGAAGCTGACTTGTAAAGCAAAATAATCACTGGCACTGTGGAATCAAAAATGGTCCCAAAGCAGTAAGCACTGTCATGGATGAAACACCGGACTACAACCAACTTCAGTACCTGAGAAGATATAAAGGTGTAGTTCCACACAGTGTTGATTCAACTGGGAAGGGGTGCAGGGAGGAATCATAGATGACAGACTGGTATCTGCTTCTAAAAGAAAAGGCTATGGCTTCCTGGAAAGATATGAGGGAAGAAGGTAAGTATAATTGTGTATCACTGATGCTAAATAAATGCATGTTAATGAACCTCACAAAACAAAGCATCCAATTATACTCGATAATTATTGATGTAATCTTTTAAATACCTGTTAACAAAGACATGAGAAGTAACGCATTTGCTGCAATACAGGTTACATATATGACTCACTCTAGTCTATCTTTCCTGTCTCTCTCTTTTACCTCACTTCATGTCAGCCTAACCTTCAATCTTCCAGTTTTTCACTTCAGTTCTTCTGTCAACAGTCCATATAAGCCCTTCTCCTATTCCAGTTGCCAGTTCCTCACCTGATGTACATCCTTGTCAGTCCATCCCCAGACTTCACAGGATTCCCTCCTCTCCCAGTTGTACATCCCCACTGGGTCATGGCCCCAACTGTACCTACAGATGCCACATTTCTCTGCACACTGTCTTGCTTCAGTGGACTTACCTTCACCTCAACTCCTCCTCTTCTCCTCAGTTCACCTACTTCTCCTCAAGTTCCCTTCTAATCTCGGCTTCTCAATTATCTATTCTTTTCACAGCAAAGCAACACCTCAATCCTGACATGGAAGACTTCACCACCAATACTTAAAAATTTGTCAGAAACTTATTGTAGGGAAATATCTGACAGCCTTTTGAAATGTACAAGGCTGATCATCACCCCGTAGATAAGAAATGTACCTTGGAGCTACTTCTACTTAACATTTATGCACCTGTATATTAATTCGCTTTAGTTTCACTGAAGGCACTTTTAATAAAACAGAATCAGAGAGATAGATTCTGAAGTAAAAGATAATCAGAGACACAGGGAAATGAAAAATGGAGTGGCAGAAGAAATGAAATATGAATTTACTTACATTATCTTGGCAGATGGCCAAGATTATACCATCGTTCTTTAATGAAATAGAAGAACCTTCCCCCAGACAAAAGAAAATGCAGTAGAGTTTGCCTTGAGTGGAGGGGAATTAGGTTTATTTTCATCCATACTACAACATGGAAAATTATTAGATAAACTCAAAGAAACTGGACTAGAAGATCTAAAAGAAAAAAATCAGTATGATAGTGGTTAACAAAGACAACTGTAACTAGCACTGAAATAAGAGTGAAGTGATAGAGTTTCATTAACCAGGAGTGTTTCAAAAATATAGCCTTGGTATTCACATAAAGGAAACTGGCACAAAATATAGGACAGAACCTATAGAATCTTTTGAAGAAGGGCTGAGGAGATACTATCAATTCACTGAAAGATCAGAGTTCCATCAAAAAAGGAAACAAATAATTCTGAGAATCTTAACAACAAAAGTATCTATTTTTTTTATGTCTGCTTTTATGTCAAACACTTCAGGACTTTCTGCTCTGAGCTACCAGTTTATCAGTTGGAAAGAATAGGTGATTACATGATCACAGCTACTATAATATACTCAAAATAAAAAATAGCAACAATGAAAAGCAATTTTAAGAGGTATTTAGTAATTTCAACTTCTCTCCATTATAGATCTGCTTATACTAGTGTCACTGTCTTCATGTGCAACATCAAGTACAGTCCCCATCACCATGTACAAGAAAGATGTGTTCAAACTGTAAGCAGTAGGAAAAAGGGCTACTGGAATCACGGAATCATAGAGTATCTCAGGTTGGAAGGGACCCATGAGAATCATCTAGTCCAACTCCCTGCTTCTGAGAGGACTACTTAAAACTATACCATATGACTAAGAGCATATAGATGCTCCTTGAACACTGACAAGCTTAGTGCTGTGGTCACTTCCCTGGGGAGCCTGTTCCAGTGACTGAACACCCTTCTCAGTGAAGAACCTTTTCCTAGTGTCCAGTCTGAACTTCCCCTGATACAGCTTCATTCCATTTCATGTCCTACCATTGGTCATTAGAGAGAGATCAGCACCTGCCCCTCCACTGCCCCCTTGAGGAAATAGCAGATTGCGATGATGTCGTCCCTCAGCCTTCTCCAAGATGAATCCAACTAGCCTTTAATCTTCCCAGTATGTAATGACACAAAAACAGCCGGGATTTTCACTCTAGCAACCTAAAGTCTAAAAGTAAACACGTTTGGTCTCCATAAATAAACTGAAGCATATACAAATCCCATGGAAAGAACTAAGAATTAAGCTACTGAATGATACTAAACAAGAAAAAAATGAGCATATGAAGGCCACAAATAATTTGGGCAGGAAATTAGGCAGACATTTTGAAACAAGCCAGAAAGGGTATGCTGTGGATCATAATTTTTAAGGCAATTGTTTTATCATATGAATTGAAATACATTATTTACTGACCTCCAACAGAAAGCAAATGTACAGCTAATTAAAAAAACCCCTAATTTGTATACCTGGGTGGAAAGGATAAAAGCAAAACAAATCTTCTGTAGTTTTATAGTTGTCCTCTAGGCTCTAGGGTTAATCTAGTCCTGTGCCTAAAAAAAAAGTAATTTCACAAATCTCAAGTTCAATGCAAACATTTCTTCATAATGCCTTTTTGTTCCTAAGTACGAAGGACACTAACACAGAAGTCTCTGAAAACGAGTAGGCTGCTTGTGACATCCAATGGAAGTGTCAGGAGCAAATTTTTTTTTTTATAAAAGAAGTTATTTAAGCCTTGATTAACCCTACACAGTAGGGATCATGTCAGAGAGATGTTTTTAAAACAGACTATGAACTTTTGAACTATGAACTCTTCTTCTGTAGAGATTTATATAGCAAATATTGTATTAGTACCTCAGGACCATGAATGTACAACAGAACAGATTAAAACAGGAGAGTAGGAGTAAGAAGAACAGCACATCTGCTGCAAATAAAGAGATCAAGTGAAGACATAAAATCCAAGAAAGAATATTAACAGAAAAGAACTGGCAGGCACTGGTAGAGTGTGAGACTGTATCATGTATACACGGAACTGCAAACATGCAACATGACTCAACGTCACCCTCGGCATTCTTTTCAAAAGGGAACATAAACACAGCAAAGATCACGCAAAATCATTACCAGTCAAGAATAACCCAAAAGACATGATGAGGACTTGATACCCAGCATGGGTAACAAACAGGAGGAGCTAGAAGCCATGATGCATCAGGAAAACTATGACGTAGTGGCTATCACGGAAATGTGGTGGGACACCTCACATGACTGGAGTGCTCCAGTTGATGGCTACAAGCTCTTCAGAAGGGATAAACGATGAAGGAGAGGCAGTCAGGTGGCCTGGTATGTTAGGGATGGTTATGAGTGCTCGGAACACAAGTATAGTGAAGACAGGGTTGAGTGTCTTTGTGTTAGAATCAGGAAGAAGGCCAACAAGGCTGATGTCATGGTGGGAGTCTGTTACAGACCACTCAACCAGGACAGAGAGGTGGATGAAACATTCTATAGGCACTTTGGAGAAATCTCACGCTCACTTGCCCTTGTTCTTGTGGGAGACTTCAACTTCCCAGACATCTGCTGGAAATACAACACAGCCGAGAGGGACCAGTCCCAGAGGTTCCTGGAATGTGTGGAAGATAATTTCCTGACGCAGCCGGTGAGTGAATTGACCAGAGAAGGTGCCCCGCTGGACCTCCTCTTCCTGAACAGAGAAGGACTGGTGGCTGATGTGATGGCTAGAGGCTGTCTAGGGCACAGAGATCATGAAATGACAGAGTTCTCGATTCTTAGAGAGGCTAGGAGAGGGGGCAGCAGAACTGCCACTCTGGACTTCCAAAGGGCTGACTTTGACTTGTTTAGGCAACTGCTTGACAGAATCCCTTGGGAGACACTCCTGAAGGGTACAGGGGTCCAGGAAGGCTGGACACTCTTCAAGAAAGAAGTCTGAAAAGGCACAGGAGCAGGCTGTCCTCATGTGCTGTAAGAGAAGCTGGCGGCAGAGCAGGCCACCCTGGCTGAACATGGAGCTTTTGGCTGCAACTCAGGGAGAAAAGGAGAGTTTATAGCCTTTGGAAGAAAGGGCAAGCTACTCGACTACAAAGATGCTGTTGAGGCTATCTAGGGAGAAAATTAGAAGGTCTAAAGCCCAACTAGAAATTAATCTGGCTTCAGCTGTGAAAGATAACAAGAAATGTTTCTATAAATACATCAACAATAAAAGTGAGAGCCTCCATCCACTGCTAAATGCAGGAGGAAACATGGTAACAAATGATGAGGAAAAGGCTGAGGTGCTTAATGCCTTCTTTGCCTCAGTATTTAGTAGCAGGACCAGTTGTACTGAGGGAATCCAGCCCCTCCAGCTAAAAGACAGAGACAGGGAAAACGACCCCCCCATGATCCAGGAGGAGATGGTCAGTGACCTGCTGCACCACACAGACATACACAAGTCTATGGAAGGGATGGGATATACCCGAGGGTGCTGAAAGAGCTGGCAGGGGTGCTCACCAAGCCGTTTTCCATCATTTACCAGCAGTCCTGGCTGACTGGGGAGGTCCCAACAGATTGGAAATCAGCCAATGTGACGCCCATACATAAGAAGGGTCGGAATGATGATCTGGGAAATTACAGGCCTGTCAGTTTGCCTTTGGTGCCAGGGAATCTGATGGAGCAGATCATCCTGAGTACCATCACATGTTACAAGCAGGATAACCAGATGATCAGGCCTAGCCAGCATGGGTTTATGAAAAGTAGATCCTGCTAGACAAACTTGATCTCCTTCTGCGACAGGATGACCCGCTTATTGGATGAGGGAAAGGCTGTGGATGTCATCTACCTTGACTTCAGTAAGGCCTTTGACACTGTTTCCCACAGCATTCTGGCAAAACTGGCTGCTCATAGCTTAGATGGGCACACGCTTTGCTGGATAAAAAACTGGCTAGCTGGCCGGGCCCAAAGAATTGTGGTGAATGGAGTTAAATCCAGTTGGCAGCTGGTCACAAGTGGTGTTCCCCAGGGCTTGGTACTGGGGCCATTCCTGCTTAATATCTTTATCAATGATCTGGACAAGGGGATTGAGTGCACCCTCAGTAAGTTTGCAGATGATACCAAGTGTCATGGAAGTGTTGATCTGTGCAAGGGCAGGGAGGCTCTGCAGAGGGACCTGGACAGGCTGGATCGATGGGCCAAGGCCAACTTTCATCCAAAAGGATGAAAGAAGTCTATGAGATAATGAATACTAGTTACTGAAATTGGTTTTGTTCAAAATAAAAGTCATGTTTCCTTCTATCCAGTGATCCATTGTGAGCCGCTGCACTTTAAACTCTTTCACTTCATCCGGTTACACATCCTGTTTGGCTGTGGCAGAACCACAGTAACAGACCATTTGCCAAGTGACATCTGTTGCATAAAATGCAGGAAGTTCACAACTGCAGCAGGATCAGAAGAGGTTATCATTTATTGTCTCTCAGTTTGGGCAAAACACACTTTTTTTCCTTTGTGTAAAATGGTGGATTCCTCTGAGTATTTTGATTAACAATAATACAATATATTGATGGTTGGAGGGAGAGCGAGAAAACCCCTTACGGTAAAAAGTACGGTAAGTGCTCACAGTGCATGAAGCAGTTCTGACAGAGCTCTTCCAACTAACGACTGCTAAGCATCGTCCTTAGAGGTAATGCAGCTTCTATCTATTAACTAAATCAGAAAAGTTTTCTTGCTTTTAGCATCTCTTTACATATAATCTGCGCATATCTTTTAGAGCCTACTTTTACATTTCATTCACATTCTCACATAGAGATTAAAAAGAATCTCTATGCAACATGTGTTTCTCAAAAATAATAATAATATTTAAAAAAAAAATCGAGATGTGTACCTGAAGAACAGTATATTTCAAAACCCAGCATTAGCCATGAATTTTGCTTCCCATTTCTAACTACACCACTTCTCTTTGTCAGTACTTGTTCTTTGCTCACATGGTCACAATGTATCTCAATCTTACTTGATTTCACCTTATGCTTCCAGAAGATAACACAATAACAAAGCGTTCCACACTTTCAATCCCACATACTTGTAATATTTGTTTTAACATAAAATATAAAATAATTCATAAAAGCTAAGAGATACTGAATCAAAATATTTTTCAAGTAAAACCTTTGATCCTTCTGTAGGAACGTGCTGAATCATTATTTCAAAAATATTTTTAGTTTTATTCAACACCCCTAGGCAGTGTCAAAATCGCACTCCTCCTTACCTTGGTCATCTGGAAGAAACTAAATCTGAGTACAGGACATTAGAAAAGAGTCCTCCACTTATCACAGAGAAATGAAGTGGGTTGTTCATTAAGGAGTACGTTGTAAATCATCATTGTCTTTCAACAGTCCAAAGTGATTTTATACATTCTCACTGCCTTACAAAAAAAAAAAAAAGGGAAAAAACAAGACAGACAGAGGAGGGAAAAAAACCCAAGGGGGAGAAAAAAAAAAAAGGGGAAAAAAAAAAGGGGAAAAAAAAAAAGGGGAAAAAAAAAAGGGGAAAAAAAAAAGGGGAAAAAAAAAAGGGGAAAAAAAAAAGGGG